>OY283151.1:70282973-71532973 GCA_958299815.1 Sarcophaga carnaria
ATATTAATAAATTTGGAGAAGGTTTTAATAAATATAACCATAAAAACAAAAATATTGTAATCGAAAAATATATAACACAAATACATGATGATCTAGCTGATCAAATAAACAATTTAAACATTGAGGTAGAACATGTTTATCTAAAACCTGGCAATGACAAAAAAATTATAAAAAAATTAAATTAAAATAGACAAAACCAAAAACCAAAAAAGTAGATCGTTATCAGATATAAAGTAGATCGTGAGCAGATACAAAGCAGATCGTGATCAGATGTAAAGTAGATCGTGATCAGATACAAAGCAGATCAAAATCAATATCAAAAAATTAACATACTGAAATCATATAAATTGCTGTATATATAGGAGATCGTCTTGATTTCAGCTATTTTTGCGAAGAGGTATAAAAGTAAAGAATGAGAAAAGGAAAAATGAATAACTGTAATAAGAAATTATTCACAGCTACTGTGAGAAAAACTTTAAAACAATTGAAAGAACAGAAACCCCTTGATATAAATGATGCTGTTAAAATAGCTGAAAAGGCTATTCATTCAAATTTTAAAGGGAAAAAGCGAGCAGACATTATAATACCGAGAGTTATACCTGTACCGAAAATTGGAGGATTTCTTCCACTCATTCCCGTACTAACAGCATTGTCAGCGCTTGGTGGTTTGGCAAGTGGAGGATCCGCTATTGTTAAAGCAGTAAATGCTATCAAAAATGGAAAAGAACAATTGGCTGAAGCTAACCGTCATAATAGATATATGGAATCAATTGCAATGGGTAAAGGGTTGTACCTCAAACCATATAAAACTGGATATGGTCTCTACTATAGTCCAGCTCCAAAAAACTATTAGATAACCTTCCCAATCGCCCATTAACAGATTTGGATTTGAATAAATATGGAAGACATCTCAAACATTTTAGGGGTGTTTTCATGCGTGATTCTTTACCTGAAAAACCATTCAAACAAGAATGCGGCATTGTTAATTTAGATGATTCAAATGGTATGGGAACACATTGGGTAGCATATTATAAAAACCACAACTATAAGGAATACTTTGATAGCTTTGGAAACTTACAACCACCACTTGAGATTGTCAACTACTTAAAATTTCCTATTGAATATAATTATGAACGAAAACAAAAATTTAATACATTTAATTGTGGGCACTTGTGTTTAAAATTTTTATTCAATAAATATAAATTAAAATGAAATAATTCAGAGTACATCGTCCCGCACTAACACAACCTACTATTAAATTTTTAAAGAAGGGGAACAAAAATGGTAACATCAGCTGAATTGGAAGAACTATTTATTAACAAAACATAGTAATCAGATTGATAAAGAGCATATAGATTTATTTATGAAACTTATAAATGAACTAAGAATATGTAACATTAGTAAAATAAGTAATTCATTTTTATGTATTAATATGTCATACGTTTGTATTATTGTGAAAATACTTATTCACAATCCTTCAACATTTGTCGATGTCAAACATTCTATACACAATATTTGTTAACCTTAAATTATTTAATCTGTATAAACGTATTTTTAAATTCGAATCTGTAAAAATCTGAAAAAAAGAAATATGTAATAAAATTTTTAAAAATAAAAAACTAATTTGTTTTAATTAATCTCATTATTGTATAATTTCATTTATTTAAAACAGTAAAACTAAAAAATTCTAAATCCTTAAAAACAAGTCTATTTATACTCTGCGGTGTTGTAGATCAGTCAGTAAATTCAATTATGTGAAAACAGATATTACTTATACTTATGCGTGAAAAAAACCCACAGGCACAACTATACATTTCGTTCTCATCAAATTAAAAACAACCGCACAACCAACCTACCCTCTCTTATTAGTTTATATTTCTATTTCTTCTACCTGTGATCATGAGCAATACGTGCCAAGAATTTACTATTAAAAAAAAACGATCATACACATTACATGTTACGCACACACTCATTCTGTCCGTCCAAACATTCGTACATACGTATATACATTTTCACATTACAGTCTTTCTATACTCTGGGATGTAGATGAGGAAACGTGCACACACTCATTCTGTCCGTCCAACCATTCGTTTGAAAAGCAATACAAATGAAAGGACCAACAAAAAGCAGGTATGATTCCAAATTTGTATGGAAAAATTAAAAATTAAAATGATTTAATTCTTTTCCAGATATGCATTCTCCCAAATTTTAACACACACACACACACACATACACATTAAGAAGCATTACCTTTTCATAATACATGTTACAAACCTAAAGACCGATCGCACACAATTCATTTAACAATTCTGCAATGTTCTTACTCTTTTACAGATATGCATGCTCCTAAATTTGTATGGAGTAAGTGGTCCCGAAACCCCATAAACATACTACTGGTGGGTTTTAGATTTTCTATCAGGTATCAGAGGTAATCAGAGATGACGTTGCGTCAGTTGGTTTAATCTTTGGGATGGGACAGAGTGCAGCCTATGTATTGCTCTGTTCAATTTTTACTACTTTTTCCATTCAATATACCGTTAATGGTGAACATTGGCTTCAAATGCCTCAAGAGCTGCTATTTTATCAGCCTAACCCTACGACTTGACATAACCCCATAAAAAGAAATCCAAAAACGTTTAATAACACGAATGAGGGAGTTAGAGGACAGGGTCAATTTTGAAAAGAAAGTTGCCACAAAGCGGGTGCATTTAAATGATTTTTTTAAGTGATTTTAGACAATGAAGAACAATTTTTCGCATTTATAAGCGGGGAATGCGTAAAAGTGGCCAGCTAAGCAACATCTTAATTGTAACTGTAATTCTAATTCATCAAAGGCTTGAGGATTATCTTTGCTCCATGTACAGCAATTTTGCTTAGCCCTCTCTATAATTCTTTGATAAAAGTACTCATCTTTGTCTAGTTTAAAATAAGACGCAAACGATGGTCGTTTATCTTAAATTTCCGTACGAGCTATTTTATTTAGGCACATGGACCAAGATATTTTCATAAAGTTTTCACCGTAGTTGAGAAACAAAGGTCAACAACGTGAGAACGAAAATGAACAATTTCCAGACTTCTCGCTAGAGCAAAGACAAACAATCATTATCAAGTGTTGCTTGCTAACAAGAAATTAATAAATTAAATGACATACAAGATTTTTAAAACTTGTATGAGAAAATATCAGTACATTTAGATATTCTTATCGTTTTCAATATTCATAGCAATAAATAATGAAATGTATTGCCGTAATATGTCTTTTTCATTATCGATTCATTTATCATTAAATTGAACTGGGTATTGAAAATGTATTTGCCAACACTTCTGATTTACTTACTCTTCTAAGACCGCTTATTACCGTTGTATCATATATACAGTCAAATCTAAAACACCCAAATCAAATCTTAAAAGCCATCTCCTGAATACTGATCAAATAAACACACAAAAAAATTTTTCCTTAATTGGTGAGGCGGCCATAAATAGTTAAACACATAGAAAAACGCTGTCTCCTTCATTATGAAGTCATAGTCACATTCGTATATATGTCAATATTTATAACAATTTATATGTTTCTGTGCGTTTGTATTTCATTATCTCTTTTCGTGTTTGAAGGAGTGATGAGAAGTTAACATTTTGTAGTTGAAATCAATGTTTAAACACACGGTGAAGTGTATATCTTTTCTTCTTAATCAAGTTCGCAAAACTTTTGATGTTAATATTCATAGAATTTAATACAACGCATATTTTTCTTAGAAAGAAGTAAGAAAATCCAATATAAGTTGTATCAAATTTCTCATAGTTCCCATAGGAAATAGTTCTGCATTCATACAAATGTTTCGAATTATTTTTTGTTTCGTTTTTATCAGAGACTTTTTTCATTTGAAATTATTGTGAAAGAGATAAAAATTTCTGTGAATAAGATGAACAACTTGAGCATAAAAAATACCTCTATACTTATAGTTGAATTTACTTTAGGCATGATAAAGGATTTCTGGCAATAATACTTCATTAGTTCAAATACAATGCGGTATAAACCTTCTATTTATTAAGTTGATAAACCCTTCAAACTTTACATTACATTTAGCAATTAAAAAATTTAAAACAATGAGATTACTTTATTGGTAACAGTAAGAAAAGATAAAACTGAATGCAAAGATAACTCATACTATACGAAAATTACTCTACTCCCGCACTTTTGTTCCTTGGAAATGGTTAATGAAAATCATAAAAATATGTCCGATAATACGACAATATTTGTCAATGGCAAGTACTTCCCAGCTTCCTTCAAAATTAAAAAAAAGGTGGGGGTGCCCTTGTAGCCTAGTTGGTGGTATGTTAGACAATTAGCGTGAGGGTCCTGGGTTTGATTTCCACACGAGACTCTGGTCTGTTGCAATACACCAGGCATATGATGTCAGTTAGTAAGATCGTAATAATTAGATATAATTTGTAATTGTATCGTAATTAATAAATAAATAAATATTTGGTTGATTTTAAAATATCTGGGCTAAAAACCTTACTTCACATTACGTATCGCGCATACAATACAATCGTATTAGATAGAAATTCTTAGGACCTTTATTAAAACTTGCCGTTAACTAAAGGATTTTAGGAGGATTTTAACGGGCAGATATATTGCTTTTCGTTGTTATAAGTGGACAATAAGGTAGAAGTGAGCGTTATGCTAAAGGGAAGATCATCCTACCTTTAACTTTTAAAGTTAAGTTTATGTTAGAACTTACCATATTATATATTATTTTCAATACGGCAAAAAAAAGAATCCCGTCGTTGCCACTGCGTTTAAATAAAGCTTGTTTAATTTGAGCAGTGTTATCGTCATCGTTCCGCTACTGCCATATTTTTGAAATTTAACTTTTAGCAGATTTCTGGCAAAAACCCAGAGAGTAAATAAAATTGCCATGAAAAGTTTCTCAAAAATCTGTCGTTCAGAGTTGACTTTAAACTGTAGGTCCCACCACTCATGTATAAAAAATTAACACACACAACATAAGTGGTGTGAGAAACAGGGTTGTAATCCTGACTGAAGGGTTGTAATCACGAATTATATATGAAAATAAGTTAAAGGTAACTTTACAGTTCCCTTTATCTAACGGTAGCTTTAACTAAACCCAAGTTTGACGGAAAGTTGTAATAATGGCCCTTAGTATATTATTTATTTTATTTTATTTAAAAGGGGGAAGTGGATAAAAAGTAAAAGTTATTAAAGCACATAAGAAGTAAGAGAACACAGCCTGAAATATAACTAACCGTATATACAAGACAATAACTTAAATACCCGATACAAATATGCTTTATCAAGAACACGCCTTTAAGCGACATATGAATTTTTGACCTGCCAGTATTGCAAATAAACTAGCACAACTTTTTAGTTGTGTTTAGTTTAGTTTTTTCGAAGTTCACAATTTGGTATGCGATTCGTATTCTGGTGATTCATTTTTATCATCTTCGAATCTAAATATTTGACTTCAAACAATCACTTTCTGAAAAAAACAAAATGCACTTTCGATAAGCCGGTTGTTATCTTCAGAGCACTTTGTATAATCTGATAGAAGAGAAGAGGTTTGATATTACGTTAGCAAAGTTTTAGATGGTCTCCAGTACATTCTGGTTTCAAAAGAGAATTCGGCTCTGGCCATCATCTTCTTCACTGAGCATACATTTGTAAACTCCATTTTCAAATGCGTAGAAATATCTGTTATATCACCTCTTTGTAAGCTCATCTGTCTGCCCAAAGAGCGATACAATTTGTCATACTACCTTCGATTTAGCCTAATAAGAACCGAGTGCTCGGATTGTCAGATAGAAATGGGAAAATAAATATCACGTTCAAGTTTTTCGAGTGCGAAGTTGTCGGATTTTCCTCCATCGTTTGTAAGATATTCGTATTTTTTTTTCTGTTATCTGTTTTAGAAATAATACCGAAAGTGTTGAAGTAAATTACTAACGTACTTAATATACTTAGGGCCATTATTACAACTTGCCGTTAAACCTGGGTTTAGTTAAGGGTACCGTTAGCTAAAGGGAAGCTAAGTTACCTTTAATTTATTTTCTTTATTACAACTTACAGATAAATTATTTCAAAAATATGGCAATGTTGATAACACTGCTCAAATTAAACAAGTTTTATTTAAACGCGGTGGTAACGACGGGCTCTTTTTTTTTGTTGTATTTGCTCACTTTGTTTATATTTGAAGTTGCCGTATTGAAAATAATATATAATATGGCAATATATAATATGATCTCTCTCAGAGTTTTTGGAAAAATTTGTTGAGAAGAAGTCGCCAAAGAAATATTTTTTTGTAATTCACTTTGTTGAAGATGTCTGACAGGGGATTTGATCTGAAGCCTCATGTCTATAAGCCAACACATTACTTGTTAGATTACGGCGACTCAAGTCGTTAATATCTCTCCCAAGTATATTATCCTTCTTAATAATCATTTCAGCACACTTATATTCGCCTTCTCATTGAGGCCTCTGAACTTTTCATGGCATTTTATTGACTCTCAGCTTTTTTTTTCAGAAGACTGCTGAGAAAAATTCGTCGAAAAAATATTTTTAAAATTTTTTTGTTCGAGATGTCTGAGCCTGGGGTTGAAGTACACGCTCTCGACTAATAATTCTACTGGGCAAAGGCGACTTCGATTGATTTAGCCAAACGTAATTAAAAATTTAATTTTGGATATCGGAACATAGTATTAGTCGGAAAAATAAAATGTGAGTGTAAAGCAGCCTCATTAACAAATATTAAACTGAACGCATGATTAAACTACTATCGTTAAAAGATATTTTTCAAAATCCTCATTATAGTGGCTAGTACAGACAGCCAAACTTTTAATAAATTTGTGAACCTTACAGTTCAAGAATTCCAAGTGTGGAAAAACAGAAAAAACGGCGAAGTGGACTACTATATAACCCAGATACTAACCGGTCATGGATATTTCAGACAGTACCTGCATCGCATATGGAAATGTCGCTCGCCATCTACGTGGACGAGGAAATGTTAGACGATGCCGAACATGCTTTCTTCGGCTGCAGTCGCTGGGTCTCGAGGCTGAAATCGGCATTATTAGTGCTACAAAAGTCGTGCTGAAAATGACAAACAGCGGAGAAAACTGGAAAGCATTAAAACAATTTATGCACTATGTCCTGCGAAGGAAAATATATGACCTAGACGCAGTGGAATAAGAAAATAAGAAAAGAGCGGAGCCTGGACGCAGGCTAACAATGATGAACTGGCACAGGTGCCAAAAAGGGGTCCACCTCGAAGTAATACAACCGTGGTTCCGAGGTGGAATGATACCTCGGTGAGGAGACAAGGCGGGTTTTTAGTCGGTATACCCAGTGGGAGAGTCCGACATACCATGTATGGTGACGACCTTCATGAATGCATAAAGCATTTTCCCTCCTTCCCGCGAAAAAAGAACAGTTCAAGAAGTAGTTTATAAAACTAAATACCAATGCGGATTTGAACTCACGTTTATTTTACACCTATTTTACTTCTTTCTTCGTGGTTTCTTAACAACATTCATTCAAAATTGCTTTCGGTACTAATCAACTTTTTCTCAGAATACAAAAGAGAATAGGGGATGTAAACTGAAATGAAAGTTGACAACAATAATAGCAAAAGCAGAAGAAAGTGAAAAGAATTTTCAAGTGTTGCATAAATAAACAAACATTCGCAAAAACTTAAGATAACAAGAGAAACTCACGCTCAAATAAAGAATAATATTTGAATCCCTCTTAAGTGTTCTTTATTATTATAAGACTTTTTTTTGGTTCTTTCTCAATTTAGTTGTTGTCACTATTTTTATTCTATTTCGTTGTTATTACAATAAGAGTCCTTTAAAACGATTCTTCGTATACGATTTAATTTAAAAGAAAAACTTCTTTTCAGCAAACAAACAGCGTCTACAGCATGTCATTGTCCATGCAACCATTGTTCGGGTTCTGTTTGTAAGCCGCAAAGCGCAATGATGACAATTCAACATTTTTATTCATTTTACTCTTAAACCTGCTTTACGTTTTTTATATTGTGCTGAGTGAGTATAGTGGTCTTTTAGCTCTTCCACTAATTTCACTTTTTAATGCCCAAAACATTTCATTGGAGATTAAACGTTTTTTTTCAGTTCAATCTGCATGTGCTGTGGCCGAAAATACACCAATTTAAATGAAATTGGGAAACTTATTAACAATTCATAATCATTTCCTTAGTTTTGGCATAGGGTACCCGAGGGAGATATTACGTGTTCGTTTTACTTAAAAAATTTGCAACAAGTTATCAAACATGACAGTGCATAATGAATTTAATTATTTTATGCTGCATAAAACCCTTAAGTTAAATTAAAAAATTTATTTTGTTTTTACTACACAAACAATTAATTGAAGCTTCAGATCGAAAATATTTGCGTGGAAATCAAAATTGATTTCGTTGTGCTTTAATATTGTTCTTCAGGCCAATACAACCAATTATCTTATGCTGGATTCACCCATCGTTTCGGAACAAAATTTTCCGAAATGATTAGAGTTATGCATCAGGGTATCGAAAAGTAGAAAGAGAATAGTAACCGTCATTTTATCAGGCATTCTAGCCTCCAGGAACTCTAGTTTTAGAAATGAAATCTATTGTAGTCCAATATGTAGACTCAATGATAAGGACAACGAATCACCAGTACACATACTGCAAACTTGTGCTGCGTTGATGCATCTTAGGGAAACCTATGTATTTATCAAGTAATAGGCAGTTGGTTATCCTTACCAACGCTGAAAGGCATAGTAAAGTTTGACAGGATATTAGGATTGTATTGGCGGATCCAATATGGCGGTCGATTAATCTAATTAATTTTTATAAACCTCGATCGCAATATTGGATCCGCCATTTTGAATTTTTTAAATCTGAATGAAGATCTGTAATAAACTACCCCAAAAACCCCTGAGTAACAATTTTGAAGTAAATCTGCTTAAGTTTTAAAGACCTCCGTAATGTGTTTCTTTTTCTCTTGCACCCCTTGACATAAATCCACCACCTACTTTAAGAATGCATGCAAACAATTTGGCTTTGTGCTCATTTTAAAGAGTAAAGATCAATTGTCAATTTCTGACAATAGCGATGGTTTTAGCACGTGGGTGTTTAGCTTAGGGGTTTTCAAACCCCTTTTTCTCGAAAACCTGAAACCAGATTCGTATTCAGCGCCTAAAATGCCTTCGGAAACAACTGGAGCCATCTTATTTGCAAAACCCATGCAGGGCTGTGTTACATACCCCCAATATACCACAGCTATTTTAAAAATTTAAAACAAAACACAATTTCCGGGAACTTAATCACTCTTATTGATGATGAAAATTAAATTTAACTGGTCTGTATTCATATAAATGACTTACACTTATATACATATGTTTCAAAATTTAGTAATATTTTGTATTTTAAGATATTTTAAATAAAAAGTACTTGAATCAAACCTTTATATTAAATATGTTGATGGTAAGAATTATTATTACTATACACATGTGTAATATATTTAGCAATTTTAGTAAATCACTGCCCTTTAAAAACATCACTTCAGCACAATACGTCAGATTTAATTGATAAGTGTTAGTCATTTTTCTAAACTATTTATTTTCAAAGTGGCTTAAGTCACTTTACCTTAATGAAAAGTAGTGATTTTTTTAATTTTTATACGAAATTATTTATACTAAGAAAAATATCAGTATCATGAGATTACAAATACAAAAAAATCTTATCGAAAGTTAGCGTCCATATTTTTAAATGTGTTAAAACGCAAACTCTTAAATATCTCGACTTAAAAATAAAGTGACTTATGCCACTTTCAAAATAAACGGCTCAATTAACCATTTATTTATTAAAAAAAATAAAGAAATATATAAAAAATATTGTAAAACAAAATAAAACCGAATTCATTAAATTTATATACATATGTGTATATGTATATCTATAACCTAATTATTTTTGTGTCCATAATTTTTATGCTCTCATTTAAATTTTGTATTTTGCAGTTCATTTTTTTATTTGCTTGAGCTTTTGCTGCTTTATGTTTAATATTTTAATATTTAGTCTTTCTTCTTGAATATAGTAACTTCTTCTTAAATAATCGTGAATGCCAGTTAAATTTTCATTTATTTCTGTTAGTATTTTTATTGAATTGTTCTGATGTGTTATTTGATTTTCCAATTGTTTTTCTAGAAGAGCGTCTTTGTTATCAACTTTATTTCTTTGACGTGGTTTTGATGGTCTTGGTTCTTCATTTACAATATCTGGGAAGGACGAATCAGACTCTAATCCCTCCTCATTTTCTTCAACTAAACACTGAAGGTCTTTTTCAAGAACAGAATTTATTACTGGTGAACTTGATTGTGGATTTGAACCAAAGTGTTTATTTTGGCTACCATTAATTGCCTCATCCATTGTCAGTAAATCAGCCGTTTGTCTTTCTTGAGGTGTTAATGAGCAATACTTGCTTGGTCCTCCGCCAGTACCGGAAATGCTTAGTTTATTTCTACTGCATTTGGCCTTGATATGATTTTTGTGGTCTGCCCAAACCTAATAAAAATTAAAATGTTTAACAACCCTGCGATTGACCGCACTCAAATATTTAAATCTATTTAAGCTTACTTTTTTCCAACCTTCAACATCTCGCTGCGGTGGATCAAGTAAATCCAAATCGGTTCTCAGTTTTTGCAACAGGTTATTAGATTTCTCCTTTGCATCCATCACTTTTAGATGTCCCTTGGCCAAATCTGGACGCGTCACCATAAAGTACACAATAGTCTCGTATTATTTTTGCTGTCATATAAAATTCTTTTGGACTCACTCCATTGAGATTGTTTAAAAAATATTATTTTGTTTTTATTTTGCAATATATTTGTATTAATTTACTTACATTTTAAATTTATTATTAGTTGTCACCAACACAATTGCTAACGAAGAATTTTCGAATAATTACTACGCTTTTTATGCTCGTTGTCGTTATACAGAGTTGAATTGTTTTTTGTTCGTACGAAAAGAAAAAAAATTGGTCACACTTCCGCAAATTTTCAGTACTTTCGTACTACAGAGTACAATTTGTTCGAATACGTACATTTTAATTGTCGTAGCGAGTTACGGAGTAACCCCCTGAAATATATACATTAAGCGTATGAGTGATATTCAACAACGTATACAACATAATTCAACTCATATTTCATTGCATACTTTTCAGGACAATTATGGTAGCGCAAGCACTATGGCCGCGTAATGTATCCCATATTGAATTCAATAAAAAACATACGTATGAGTGATATTAGATTCCATTAATTCGTTATACGACAAAATTAAACTCATATTTTATTGCATACTTTTCAGTGTAATTGTTCCGCTACAGGTAGTATGGGTACGGGTGCGTATGATGAATATATTTTACATAGAATTACGTATTAATTATACTCTCAATATGAACTTAGTCAATACAATTGTAGTAAATAAAAATAAATATGTACATATGTAAAAAAATACAGGTCACGCTCGCTAATGTGAACTAATTAAAACTGGCGTTGTTCGTTTTTGCGAATTGTTCACATTTCGGAATACCGAAAATATTAAAACAAAATTATACCATCTTTTAAACAAAACTCATTATTATTGAATTTTTTTATTTTTTTAGAATTTTTTTAGAACACATTTTATAATTTAACCTTCACAAACTTTCTTCACAGTAACTAGATAGCAATTGAAAAATAAATATACAAGCAGATGTACTAACACATAAATATATATATATATATGTACACCTAAAACGGGGATTCCCGCAACTAATAAACACAGAATTTTAACGTTTCAAATTAAAAAAATTCTGTTCAATTTATTGGGCTTTTTACATTTTTTCAACTTTTAGAGTAGTCAATGAAGCAAAAAAATTTTTACATTAAGCGGTGTTCATATAATGCGGTGTTCAAAATAGCGCGCGAGCACTGTAAATAAAACAATTTTTTGTTTAATTTTTATTGTTTACATTTATTCTTGTAGCATTTGTTGTTGTATTATTGTTTACTTTTTTACATTTTTTTTTATTTTGGTATTTGTTGGTATATTACGCAGTGCGATAATTTGTAAACATGTTCATTGTTTTGTTTTTTAGCTTTTGTTTATAATTTAAATGTTAAACGATATTAAAGCAAAACACCATTATCTTAATCATTATTTATTTTTATTGACTACTAGCTGTACCCGGCGCGTGTTCCTTGCGCCACCAACAAAAATTAATTTGAAGACATTACACAAATGTCCACTTAATTTTAAATGATTTTATTGATTTTGTTTCCCGTTGTCCAGATGAATCAGACGAACGGACCTCAGTAGTACGGATTCGATCAGTTTCTAATCTCACTTGTCGTTGCTCAAGTGATTCATGCGAACGGGTCTCAGCGGCTTGTACTCCAAGATTTTCTAGTCTCAATGCTTCTTGAGGTTTACGTCGACCAATTGCTTGTCGCTTTGGAGGCATGATTGCACGGGAACGACGTGAAAAATGCGTTTAAATTTATTAGAATCCCACGAAGGTTCCCAATCCAATTAAACCCAACAGCATTTTTAAAAATTTTCCAAAATTAAAATGTTTCAAACTTGTGATTGACTTTATACTAAATATTATTAAAATCATAAATGATGAATCCTAAAATGTCTAGTATTTGTCCGATCAACACATGATCAAATGCGTAGTTTACGATTAATTTTGAATAATTCTCAGTAGCGCTATCTATCGGAAATTAATCGCACTAACTTAGAAACCTCCGTCGACTTATGCGCAACAATTTTGCTAAAGATCATAACATGATTAAATGCACAGTTTACGATTTAATTCATTTTGAGTAATTTTTAGTGGCGCCACCTGTCGGAAATTGGTCAAACCAAATTATAAACCTTCGTCGGTTCATGCGCACCAACTTTGCTAAAGATCATAACATAATTAAATGCACAGTTTACGATTTAAATCATTTTTAGTCATACCAACTTAGGAACCTTCCCCGGCTCATGAGCGACAGCTTTGCCAAAGATCATAACATGATCAAATGCATAGTTTACGATTCTATTAATTACATACAAACAAACATTCATTTTTATATATATAGATAAATTAAAACCAAACATATACAAATCCAAAAAATAAACAAAAAAGGCTATCAGCCTAACTAAAACTAAAAGAACACATTTTAAATGAGATCATAGTTTTAATTTCACATACTTATGCATCAAAAAAAAATCTGTTATTTTTTCAGTTGTTTTTTCTTTCTAATACTTGGAAGAGAGCTTTCTCTCGCAAACGTCTTAATACATTTAAGTCATGTTGCTCAACATTCTCGCATTGAGCCCAATCCAAAGCGCATTTAAATATTTCGACAGCTTCGTTTGGTTTTATTGTCTGCATATTTGTACTTGTATCTAAACCGTAGTCATCATCATCGGTCACTTCTAATACATATGTAAATATGTACAGATTTTACATACTTCTAAGGGTAATCACGAATTTCATAAGATAAATGTGTGTGTGCACAAATCTATGTATTTTAACTGTTGCTAAATTCAAATTTTCTTTTATTTAAAGTTGACGTTTTAGAGCTTTGTGGTTTGGTTGACGTTTTAGATTAGACAATGTAAAAAATTAAGGGTTGACGTTTTGGGATGTTGACGTAAACGAGTGTTGACGTTTTCCCGAGTGCACTGTATACTGAAATACAGTAAAATTTAAACACTAAATTAGAAAAATTAATAATTATTAATAAAAATAAAGAGACAACTCATTGTGATCTGTTAATAAAAATAAATGTACAAAATAAGCAAAATATGCTAAAAACTACTTAAACAGATTGTATAACTCCTTTCTGAACTTAATTACATTGCCTATGTTCTGAATATAATTAGGTAATATATGGTAAAGTATTCCAAAGACTGATGGTGTGTATAAAAAATAGGCGTTGTGACAAAAGTGTCCTATGTCTGTATAGGCTAATTTTTATATGCGGTTGAATCTAACAAATATAATCCTATTTAATAGCTTATTGGCTGTTTTAAAGTAATAATCTTATGGAGGAGAATAAGGCATTTAATATTTAATAAATTATTAAAACTAATTTCAAATATCTTGTTAGAAAATTGTGATATATGGTCTCGACGGCCCTTAATAAATACATATCTGGCTATATTATTGTAAGCCAAGTTGAGTCTCCTCCTATCATCAGCATCACAGTGAGTGAAAATTTCAGATCCGTATAAGAGAACAGGAATCAAATAGGTTTAAAGCAGTTGCATACATATGGCAAAGGGAGTCGAATCTATAACAGCCCATAAGTTTCTAAGCATACCGTAAACTTTACCAACGATGACGTTAATGTGGTAAGACCAGGTTAGCCGACCATTAAAGATAACACCCAGATTAGATGCAGATTCAACAAAATTAATTTTATTCCCTCCGATAATAACAAATGTCACTAAAAATCCGGTCTTAGTTCTGGAGAGCAATAAACATTTAGAATTAGAGGGATTTATACAAAGTCCATTGGCCTTAGCCCAGTACCATGAGATAACAAATACAAAAGAAATCTTACCGAAAGATAGCGTCCATATTTTTCAATGTGTTAAAACGCAAACCCATAAATATCTCGACTTAAAAATAAAGTGACTTATGCCACTTTCAAAATAAACGGCTCAGATAATACAATACTAAATAAAAGAGCAATGCCGTAAAATTAATTTTTGTTTACTTTATAAAGTATATATGTATGTATGAATCTACAATCATCAAAATCCCGGGATAAGTTTTAAGAAATCCCGGAATTCGGAATTTGAGAATCCCAGGACTTCCCGTTTTTCCGATAACGTCCTTGACTGCTTTGGAAGGACCAAATTGAAAATTGGTGTGACCAACTGGTGAAGGTGTACAGGAAACAGATTCGGCTGGAAGAATGCATTAAGGCAGGGCAAATAAACAGGTTGTCTATGGCCAGTTGTATAAATGAGTATTTCAATCCATTTATTGAAAAACTAACTCAAGTAAAATTAATGTCTGATTATTAGATTCTAAAATCTAATTGTTTTATTCAGTTCCAAATTCCGTAGATTGTAATTAATAATCATTTAAGTTATTCATTGTTAACCACCAGCATACATATTTGTTCACATGCTAATTAAATGCTTATGTTACATTTAGCAATTTAATTAAGGCAATCAATAATTATTATTATTTATTTTAATACGATTTAAAAAGAGAAATAAACACACCAACTATTGACAATTTTATTTGCACATAACAATACCTTTTTTATGTTATTTGGCTGTGTGTGAACTAATCCTAAAAGTCTAATTTCTAATTCAGATTTAAATAAAAGCCCTTAACATACAAATATTACAGCATTTAATGCTATTGTGGTAATCATATGAAATTTCAATACACTGAGAATAATTTCAAAATTGAGATTTAAAAAGAAATATTTTCGATTGTAAATTACATCCACGCATATATTTATATTCATTATAGAACAAAGATATGGTTTGTGTAGGATTACAATATTTATATCACAATACAAATTTTTTCACGTGTACGAATTAAAGAAAATATTTAAATATTCACTTGTTTCAAGTGTATGTTTTGCCAGGATTTTCAACAGCAATGTTTAACAATTACATTAAAATGCTAAATATTATTACATTTACAAATAATAGAAAAAAACAAAATAAACAAGTTAAAAACATTGACAATTATTTACATTTTAAATATTTATATACGTATTTATTTACACTCATGCATACTTATCTTTACAAATTTAAATATTTTCATTTATTCTTAATGTTTGACTATTTTACACAAAAATTAAATACAAAAAAATTAAATAAAATTTTCTACATTTGCCTGCAAATTCGACAAAATTTTAAGGAATTTTAATTATTTAAAGTCGGATTCGGATTTATTACAAGCTTTTACTTACTTACTTACTTACTTAATCGGCCTGCTGCAACGCTTCCTTCCAGGCGCCTCTGCTTCTTGCGCGAATACGCCAGTTGGTCACACCAATCGATGACAGCAACGCATATAAGGTCGTGCTCTTCGCCGACTTTCGAAAAATACCACATCAAATACCCGTCTCGCCGGAGCATCCTCCTGTAGTGTGTTGGTCACACTTATCCACCGTTGTGTGTTGGTTACGTTTGTGCTACCTAAAAATGCATTTTGATACATTCCTCAATAATATAAACAAAACTGTCAATGACCAATGGCACGAGGTATCAAATTGCATTATAAAAATTTTCTATACGTAATAATTGTAAAGTAGCAAAATGCTGACCATGCACACTCTATGTTAAGTAAAACTTAAATTAGGTCATAAGTATTATGTAAAGAAATTAGACTTAAGTAAAAAAACTAAATTAGGTCGTAAATATTAATATGTAAGAAATTAGACTTAAGAAACTGGTATAAATAGCTGTAGGTTGATTGATATAATTTAGAATAAAATTGATTATCATACGGCTCTTTAGCTGATAAAGAATCTTTTTTATCCTCATTTAAACTGCGGCTTATTAGCCATAACTAAACGGCGTGCTCGCCTTAATAATAAGCAAACCAGGACAAACACAAAACTGACCGACAATTCAAATACACAAACATTACTTTCATTACATGGCGATCCTGCCATATCATTGCTACTTTCATTTCACTCCTCCATTCGAACGACATGACCGAACCAGCGCAACCGCTGGATATTAATACGCTGCACAACGTCTATATTGTTGAGGGGCTCATACAGCTCACTGTTGGATCAGATGCGGAAATCATTGCCAACTCGCACTGGACCGCAGATCTTACGTAGGACTTTTCTCTCAAATACTCTTAGTGCTTTATAGGGTCCATGCCTCTGCGCCATAAAGAAGCACGGGTAAAATGAGCGCCTTGTACAGTGTTAGTTATGTCGTATGAGAGTGATCTATGCTACTCAATTGCCTATTGAGAGCATAGTAGCTGTTGGCAAGAGCGTTCCTGCGCTTAATCTCCAGATTGACATCATTTTTGTTGGTTACGGCGGAGCCAAGATAAATAAATTCCTTGACTGTATCAAAATTATAGTTATCGGCCGTAATCTAAGAATCAATATGCCGCACGTCTCTATTTGTCGATAACATATACTTTGTTTTGCCCTCATTTACTGCCAGACCCATCTTAGTAAACTTCCGTTCCATAGCACTGAAGGCAGCAGTAGGTACGCCCTATGATGTCAATGTCGTCAGCGTATGCAAGCAACTGGACGCTTTTTGAAAAATAGTGCCATTTCGATGCACTCCCGCATTTTACAGAACACTCTCTGACGAAGTTGAAGAGGTCGCATGATAAGGGATCGCCTTGTCTGAAACCTAGCACGGTATCAAAAGGTTCGGAGAGATCCATTCATACCTTTACGGAGCTGCAGGCATAGCTCGACGTCATTCTGCATAGCTTTATCAGCTTCGCAGGTATACCGCACTAAGACATTGCGGTCAAAAAACACGATCCCTTATGGGGCTATCGAAGGCTACCTTATATCCGACAAAAAGATGGTGTATGTCGAAAGAGTCTACAACTTCTATACTTAAAAATCATAACATTTCATCATTAATCTCATACCCCATAGGTTATGTTAGATGGCGGATCTTCACAGTTAGGGTCAAGGTCTCACATAGACAAGAGTAGAATCATTTTGCTGTATCATAATTCATATCCAACTCGCGGAACAAACATACTCTGTAGGAAAGTAATCAGACTCTAAAATATATCTAATTGTTGCATGAATCTTTATATTGCAGTGTTCTGTGCAGAATGATAGATGCCACTTCTTCATGGCAAGAACAATAAACTGACACGTAATGTGAAACGTAATTTCTTTATCAGAGCCACTCCTGAAGTCAATTGAAGGTATGCCCTCCAATAGAGAAATCGCACGTAAAATTCGAAATTGTAAGATGAATGGTCAATCGACTTAAGGTCGGAAGACAACCAATTCTCTTCTTGTCTACACAAGTCCTGCTCAGTCTACCATTACGGCACATGCCTCCTTGCTGTCGAAGAATTTGAGTCTTTCTGTGAAACGAGCAAAGAATACCTAGTTTAACTGAGACCTTAATTCCCGAAGATATTCTATTGTCTTGAAAGAGTTACATTTTAATGCTCCGAAATTACCTGAGAAAACCTCGACATTCATAGAAGAAGCGGAAGTCGATTTAAAGTTCATTATGGCCGCAATCGAGAAATGGTTTTTCGAGTAAATTAAGAAATTTTCATTGCCGCTTTAAAAATGGCAATGATCCTCGCCTAGAAAACACTGCAGTAGTATGGTAGCTTATAAGACACCATATACCATTGCTATAAACCTCATGGAGTCTCGTTGGGAACCTCAGTCTAAAATTCTAAAATCAAAGCTATTAAAAAAATTATAAGAAACCACACAATTAACCCGGATGTGCCACGTCTTTTCAGAATTGCAGCACTGCCACCAGCTCAGCCACAATGTAAGATCAGACTGTCGACAATTAAGTAAGTAAAATTATATTATAGTTGGAATTGAATGCGTTTTTGCTAGTCCAAAGATCTGTCAAAAGTGTTAATTACATCCTGTTTATGTACAAATGATTTATCATTGTTTTATTTTATTTATTTATTAATTACAATACAATTATAAATTATATTCTATTTATATACGAGCGGAGCAACTTCACCATATACTCGGTATAGTGTCACGCACCAGAGTCTCTGGTGGGAATCGAACTCACAACCCTCACGCCAATAGTCTAGCACACTACCCACTAGACTACCAGGGCACCCTATCATTGTTTTAATTTAGAATTTTATTCTTATTCTTATAAGCTATCATTCTTTTTTAAAATATTCAACTAAAATATTACAGTTGAATATGAAAATAAACGTCATGAGTTTTATTATGATTGTATAACAATATTAGAAAGAATTGAAAGAACATCTATCCAAAGCGTTATTTCTTGCTCCTTAAGTTAAAAATGAACAAAAATTTTATTATTTACGCAAATAAATACACTTAGGGCCAATATTACAACTTGCCGTTAACTAAAGGCAGGCTTTTAATGGGCAGATAAATTGTTTGTCATTATTATAAGTGGACGATAACGTAGAAGTGAGCATTAAGCTAAAGTGAGTATCATCCTACCGGTAACTTTTAAAGTTAAGTTTATGTTTGAACTTGCCATATTATATTTTATTTTCAATATGGCAACTTCAAATATAAACAATATGAGCAAAGACAACAAAAAAACGAAGCCCGTCGTTACCACTGCGTTAAAAAAAGCTTGATTAAATGAGCAGTGTTATCGACATTGCCCCATCACTGCCATATTTTTGAAAAAGTTAACTTTATTTTATCATTAGATTGTAGTAACTAAAAAAAAGTTAAAGGTGACTTTAAAGTTTACTTTAGCTAAAGTTATTATCATTATTAGTTGTGTAAATATGTCTTCCTCTTTCCATTATTATTAAATATTTTATTTAATATTTAGGAAATATTGTTTTCTTTAAAATTTATGAAAATGATTATAATTTGTTTTAATAATTTTAATTTTTGAAAGCTACCTTTAAAAAAATTTGCGCTTATTTTAACACTACATGCATAGTAAGTACATTGAAACATACATATTTCTTGTTATGTATATGCAGTATTTCGACTAAGTATCCATAGACATGTATAAAAGCCAAAGATCTTATTTATTGACCAGCAACCAGAAAATTTCAACAGAAGCAGCTTTTAAATGGATGGCAATCTATATGGGTACCTGTATTTAATATCATATTTATTTAAATAAATTGAAACTGTTGAAACTGTTCTAATTCCAACAATGGCTTTCAAATTTAGTTTTTGTCTTGCGATTTTGGATTTCTAAAAGGAACGAATTCGAGCTCAGTACACTGATCCTGTAGCTCTTGCAATAGGTCTTTGGAACCAAAACGGTATCATATGCCTCCAGTATATACTGAATGTATTATACGGTGTCAATAAACTTTTTTGCAGGTTAAATCTTTGGATTATATGTTTGTTTGAGTCATTTTTGTGGCAAAAACTTATTTGTATTGTTATATGGTATTTGAAGAAGAGCACATTATAGTTGAGAGAGGCTTAACAGGAAGATCGGCATATTTCAGAGGAAAAATTAATTCTCGTTAAACCCTGAATTTATTTCGGCTATAACTAAGATAACTGGAACTTCAACAGGTCGTGCAAAGATAGAGTGTCCTGAGGAAGCTCAACGAACAAAGAGGAAATATGCCAGGGTTTCAATCAAAGTTGCTAGTAACCTCGGCACTAAGGCAACATCAGAGAGATATGTCAGCAAAACTCAAAGAAGCACTGGCTAATCCAACAAGGCCGTCGGAAATAAGAAACCTCACACATACTTCAGAAAAACATACAGTTCGCTTAACTGTAGGCGAAACATTAGCTTTCTCTTAGAAAAACAGTTGCTCCAAAAGAGCATTATTTTAGCATAAGACGTGAAAGCCGCTTTATAACGAAGTTGCAGCTTGTAAAATAAAATGCAGACCAGATTATATTCAAATAAAAAATGCGTGCAATTTCCACGAGAATTTCTTAATAAGCTATGAACTCCAAAAGCGCCTGAAGGACTGAACAAGAATGAAGATGATTAAACACACTGTTAAACTCGACATATGAAAATGAATTAAATTCTTTAGATAATAAAATGTAAAATGAATTTTAAATAACTTCAAAAAACATATAGTTTTTTGGGTGCCCTGGTAGTCTAGTGGGTAGTGTGCTAGACTATTAGCGTGAGGGCCGTGGGTTCGATTCCTACCAGAGACTCTGGTCTGTGACACTACACCGAGCTAATAGTCAAGTTACTTCGCTCATATATAATTAGGGTATAATTTGCAATTGTATTGTAATTAATAAATAAATAAATAAATATAGTTTCTACGAAAGTTTCCACTTGTTTATTTTATTTATTTGTTTTGAGGTTAGGTAATTTTTATATTGGATAGTGGATCCGTCATATTGAATACTCTGTTTTGAATTGGAAGAGTTTTGCCTCATATACGAAAGCAGCAACCTTGAAAAATCCCGTACATCGATTTTTATGTAAATTTAAAGATATTTAAAAATTTTCGGATGACATATTAGATCCGTCATTTTGAATTTTAAATTTTTACTTTAGATTTGAAGTCAGTAACCTCAACAACCCTTGAATTGCGATTTTTATCTTTACAGAATACTTATAGTTTTAACCGGAAAATGCCGTAATTTTACCTATAGTGGATCGATCTAAACGATCTGATCTGAGATCTACGCTACTTAATCAATCGGAACTGTTTTAATTCATGTCTATTAATAGTGTCCTTTTTTCTCGTTTCAAAGTTCAACATTTATAACAAATTTTCAATTAAGGTTACCGTCAGAGATAGTGGAGACTATTTCATTAGGCATGCGTGTCCACTCTTTTGATACTCTGCAGAAAATTATCTTCCAATACAGCCTGTCCATAAAATTTTTTTGTTTTCCATTTTCAATTTTTTATTTGTTTCTTTTCTTTATTAAAACACTATGAACGTGAAGCAGAACCTCAATATATTGAAGTGTAATTTTATTTGCAGTGCGAATAAGTTTATTGCTGGCAAAAATTCAAATTTCAAATTTTACCATGTTAAAGACCTATAACATGAGCACTTTTATGAGAACATGTCTACGTTTTAATCATGGTATAGTTCTGCATAGTTCATCTCAGAGTATGAAAATAAACATTTTTAAAAATTATTGTGGTTTTATGGCAAATAATTCAGAAAATGTCCATCAAATGGGGCAGAGTTAAAAGCATGAATACGGGGATGATAATACATTCCATGAAAATGAAACTATTAACGCCGACGGTCGTATATTTTAATAGTCATCTTATTCTTGGCGATAAAATCTTGATTTTGCTTCGTTTGCTTTGTTTTAATGAGATTGATAGTTTCATATTTAATTTTCCTTATATCAGGTTGATCAACAGGAACTTTCGAACCTTGACAGTTAATATCTGTCAAACCATTTCACACACCATTCAACAACACGTATAAATAATAAAATTGTTTTATTTAAATGGGTATTCTGTCAAAGAAACGTACCGCGTTTTGCCCATTTTACGATTGCCTTAGTCGACATACCGAGAAGACCATGTGATGGATAAATTAACTAAAATTGACAAAACAAATGATCTGCTGAAAATATCGCCACTGTCATTGCAAGCAAGGGAAATTGATGGCACATTGCTCATAACAACACAATCTTTCGCTGAATTTAATGTCGTGACAAAATTTAACTATCCCAGGAACTGTAGATAAACCGACAATAGTTAGCAGCAGTTAGCTGTTGACCTTAATTTTCATCCAAACATCATCTTCTTTGGCGTCATTGGTTAGAATTGTTTTTGAGAACGACGTTATCGAGGGCATGGCTGTGACAGGCGAGTACTATAGGTCAATGATTACCAATTTTTTGTTCTGAATTGGATTGCCACGTACCACACAATTCATGAAACGTTGGATATTCTGCATAGGCGATGTGATGTCATGGTCATTTCACTGAGATCGTGGGAATCGATCCTGGAAGATTTGTTGTGTGCTCCAACATAACTCGTGACAGACATTTGAACGCCCGTAGGCCTTGAAAGCGAATTCAAAATTGCGATGATATCTCGAACCCATTTTGTTTTATTTAAATTAAAAGATGGGAAATTCTTAATAAAAGACCCGATATTTTTTAATATTTATTGAAACTTTTGTTATAAAATATTTAAATAAAATGCCTTTGCAAAAAACTAAATACATTTTTTTTGGGGGATAAATGAATGTCTGCCATTTATTTTTCAATGAATATTTGATGTAAATATTGCCAGTGAAGTCATGGATGGGAAGTAATATTTGCTTCCTTTTTCTAGCATGTCAGGTAGTATATCATCAACTGTAATGTCGTCTTCCAGGGCTGGATATTATGTTAATTTGTGCTTGTATATAGAAATCTCACGAAGATTGTCGTGTAAGTTCAAATTACATGATTTTAGCGACCAATGGACTACTTCAAAACATAAGATTAATTGCTAATCAAATATGACTCTCGATATGTTCAAGGTGTCGAGTGTGCCGTTTTGATGGAACTCCACGCCAACCCACATCATTTCTTTCACTTCTGACAAAAAATGGAGGTAAAGATTCAGTGAGTGCTGCTATCCATTTCTGCTGTTCTTGCTCTCTCTATTATCCTCTGTTGTACTAGCACTTCCTTCGCGAATAAACATACCGCTTTACAGTTTTCGCGCGATGTTAACATCAGGTTAACCACGTTATCGGGAGTCACCTGGGATCCGATCATCCTCTCCAGGAAATTTCGTCGGGATTCGTAGCGCGGGCAAGTGAAGAGTATATGCTCCGCTGTTTCGCTTGTATTTAGACATGATGGACACGCTTCATCCACGTCATGCCCATACTTGTAGTGGTATGTCCTATAGCAACCGTGGCCCGTTAAGAACTGTGTAAGGTAAACATTCACCTGGCCGCGCTTCCTTCCAGTCCATTCTTCTATATTTGGTATTAATCTGTAGGTCCATCTTCCCTTTGTGGAAGAAGTCCACTCGTGCTGCCACCTATTCATTGCATCATCATTCACCTGGTCAGGGTGCACTAGCCCCGTTCTCCTACTTATTAAACGTTTTCTGCTCTCTATCTCTACTAACATTCGTGTAGCGGCGTCATCCCCGCTATCACTAAGGCTGCATCCGTACATACTGTGCGAAAGGCAGAAATTACTCGGAGGGCAGATCTCCTGTAGGCCTCATCAACTCCTATTCTATATGTCTTCTTATCCATGGCCTCGGCCATATAGGCTGCATATAGAGCAATCGATCTAACCACTATCATCAGCAATTGCCTCTTCTCCTGTCTCGGACCTCCCATTATCCAGGCATTATCCGCGCGAGTGCGCCCGTTGCCGCCGCACACTTCCTACTACTACACGTCAGGTGCTCCTTGAATGTGACTCTGTTGTCAATCATAACTCCTAAGTACTTGATAGCCTGCTTGGATGTTATCCTTTGTTCGCCGACAGTTATGGTGATGTATTCCATTTTCTTCCTACTGCTCACTAATACGACATCCGTTTTATGATCAGCAAGTTTCAGACCTATTCTCGCGATCCAGCTTCTAACTCTGCTAACTGCCGCATTGGACGTTCGTTCCAATTCATCAAAGTGTTTAGCCCTCACCACGAAGGCTAAATCGTCCGCAAATCCGAATATTTGTGTGCCCGTAGGAAGTCTAAGCCGCAGTACACCATCATACATGGCGTTCCATAGTATTGGGCCCAGAACTGAACCCTGTGGTACCCCTGCAATTATGGCGTATGACTTTCTGCATTCGTCTGTGTCATACAAAAGTACCAAATCCTTAAAGTAGTCCACTATGAGTTCCATCATATATTCAGGTACGCCCCTCTCATCAGGTGCAGCCAGGATGGCGTCCCAATCTGCCGAATTGAATGCGTTTTTGACGTCCAGGGTGATGATTGCGCAATACTCCTTATCACCCTCGAGCGGTAACCGCTGATGGCCTCTTTCGCTACGGTTATGACCTCCTCCATTGCGTCCACTGTGGAGCGCCCTTTTCGGAAGCCAAATTGGCGATCCGACAGGCCGTCTCTCTCCAATATCGTTTCGAGTCTACTACATATTTTCTTCTCCAGCAGTTTACCTACGGTATCAATCATACAAAGTGGGCGGTAACCTGTTGCATCCTGTTGCCCTTAGGGATGGGAACCAACCTCTGTCTTCCATATCCGTGGGAATTTCCTCTCCTGAATGCATGTATCAAATACTTTCCTAAACATCTCAACGTTGTTCTCTATAGCCACCTTAAGTGCGACGTTTGTGATCCCATCAATTCCCGGAGCCTTCCTGAGTTTCATTTCCTTCCAGACTGCATCGAATTCCTGGCCGCTGACCTCAGGAATTTCATCGTGAGACATATTGTCTCGCACAGCATACGTGATCTCGGCCCTCTCCGGAAAGAGGCCTTCGACAATTGACTGCAGCTTCTCCGCGCTTTCCGTGGCCGGTGGTCGAAAGCAATTCAGCTTCCTCATTACCACCTTATATCCCGTGCCCCAGGGATTTTCATCCAAGTCGGCACACATTTACCTATAGCACCTTCTTTTGCTCCTGTCAATGACCCAGTTAAGGTTGGCTCTGAGCACTCTGTATCTTTCCCGAAATTCTATGAAGTCATTGCGACCCCTTGCTCTCTGGAATATCCTCCGCGCTCGATTACATTTCCTTCTTAATTCAGCCATCTCCGCGTTCCACCAGTAAACGTGTTTCCTGGCCGGCAGGTGAGACTTCCTCGACATGACGGCGCATAAGTTCCACCGAATGTCGCCCATCGCGAGAACAAAGGTTTCCTCATCAAAAGTAGAGTCCCACCACAAGGGATTAGGAGGGGCGGCAGTAATGGGGTTCACTGCAGCGCGTTCCTGGATCTCAAATATGATCGCCCGATGGTCGCTATCGTATCGGACACAGTCCAATTCGATGTCGTCGCCAGTGTATCGCTGATGAATGTTAAGTCAATCTTAGAACTCCGTCCATTTCTCGAGAATGTATCAATCTGCCCACAGTTGAGTAAGACAACCTCCAGAGTTGCAAATGCGTCAAGCAGGCTCTCACCCCTTTGGTTCGTGTACGCTGAACCCCATTCCACTGCCCATGCATTAAAGTCCCCGGCAATGTCCATTGATAACCTGGGGGGAAGATAACAGCTGAAGAAATGTACCCCATTAACGGTGCATTTCACAAAGCCTTCTCTCCTGTTGCCAACATTTCCCACTGGGAATTTACCGCATGACCTTGTTGCCTTGTTGCATTTACTGGTAGCCCAACGCTAATTGTCAGGTATCCTATAGTGTTCACTCAAAATCGTAAGGTCTATTTTCTGCTCCCAGACTGTCTGCTTAAGAACCTCCTGCGCCGCTTCGCAGTGGTTCAAATTCAGCTGCAAGATCCTCATTTTCCTATGTTCATCACCCTCCGGCGAGCTGCCAGGTACTGTGGGCACTTAGGTCCCTCCGTGACATGTTTCGAGTCCGCATTATTATCGCTCCTACAGAGTAGGCAGTGAGGGTCACCGCTACAAGTTTTGGCAAGGTGGTCTTGCCCTCCGCACTTGAAGCAGTGTTTTGACCAATCACTCCTACTGCGGCAATTTCCGGCTACATGCCCGAATTCTAGGCATTTGTAGCATCTCCTTGAGACAACTTTCCTCATTAACCGGCAAACTGTCCACCCGACATGCAGTTTGCTTACCTCCTCGGCCCTGTTAGCCAGCTTCGTTGGTATTACAAAAATTGCCGTTCGGGTACCCCCAGGAGCACTTCTTATCGTCCTGATATCCGATGGGTGTAATTCTCCTATTTGTTCTCTCAAGCGGTTATTATTTCATCTTCCGTGGTAACCTCGTCCAGGTATCGCAGTTCAAATGTTGTCTCCTGAGTTATCGTCATGACCTCTATATCATCGGTGAGTTTCTATAGACGTCTCGGCCGATCTGCCAAATTCCAGCAGAATTTCACCCTTTTGTGTTTTCTTAACAAGGTGAACGTCTTCGCCAACTGACTTAAGCTCCGGGCCGTTCCTAACCTTCCTTATGATGTCTGCAAATGAGAGCTTCTCCGTAGGTTTTATTATCATTGCATCCGGTCTTGGGGGCTTTCTACGCTTCCTTGTCTTGAGCACCTAACCATTGGGCCCTGTGCTCATTTCCACTGCGGTACCCGGTACTTCAGCATCCCGATTTATTACACCTTCAGTAGTACTTATTGCTCCTTTTTTCGTATCCTTGCCTCCAATTTTTGAAGTTGAGTCAATTGTTCCCTCCAGTTGAATTGGTCTGATCCTCTTCGGAGGTTTTCCCAATTCTTCTCCCCGCCTCATGGAAACACAAGGTGTCTGCTGTTGTAGGCTCATCTGTGTGCTTCTATCATTGGTTCTGATCCTTTTTTCTTGTTCTGCAACTTTATCCTTAGCGGCTTGCTGGTATAGTGACGATATAGAAGCCACTAAATCGCGCATCGCTTGGTGTATGGACCTTCTTCCTCCGCCCATCATCTCCACGAGTTCAGAAATTGTATCGCCTAGTTTGGTGAAATCATCCACCTCTTTTTCAGGATCCTTATTCCTCTGCAACTCCGGTGGTGATGAGCGTGATCGCTCGGCATTCTGCTTCAGCGGTGGTGACTGGATTAACCTCGAAGCCCTCCGGAAAGGATTCAGGAAAGGGCTGTCCTGCTGAGTCTCCTTTGCACCTTCGGTGCAGGCTGGAGAAGTAGCGCCTGTAGGGTTGTGTGAAATGTTCGTTACGTATTTCATTCTATTGGGTTCCAACTTGGAGCCGTTATTTTGGATTCGTTGTATAGTTACCCTTATTGTGGTCCCTATGGTTATCTTTGCAATGCAGTGAGGCCATCCGAGGGTTGACACAAGTCCTAATGAGAGCTTGTGTTCAGAGCCAGGCCGGGAGCTAAACAGAAGAATTACTAAACTGCCCCTTCACCCCAACTCAACAGGACGTTCTCCAAGTTCTCACCTACCTACTAGACTATGTCGACTGTGTGACTATGTGCACGTGCCAAAGATAAAAATTGGCAATCAATATCTGATGAGATCAAAGCCAATATGACAGATGAAGTGAACAAAAGAACAACTATGATACTCAACGTTATTTTAGTTTAAAAAAGGAAGAAAAAATTAATTTTTTAAGAAATTTGTTGATTGGCCGTACTAGCAAGCTATAGATCGTGCAGAATTTCAATCATCAGAACACTCAATAAAACGACAGGATTCAGTTATTTGCGTATTTCTCTGTGCTAAATTAGACAACTCTCTGCTTGAGAGAGAAAAAATAATTTTTACGAACAACTATCAGCGTGATTTAGTTCGATTTTACGTTTTGGCCGGACTAACTTGAACAGAACTAACAATACATGCGATTACGATTTTAACCGAACTTTTCCAAACACCCAAATGCTAATTGAGTGAACTCAATTGCGCCATGTGTGAATACTAGACTTTAATTTATATATGAACGGTTTATTAGGCTGATGTTGAGTTTTGTATCGATTAAAATTCATGTACATTAACAGGCACAATTTTCATGACTATTTAAAGTCCTCAATTATCGATTAACTTTATTTGAAATAGAAAAAAAGTTTCGAAATTGTTTTCATAAAATATTTATCTGAGGACAATCGCTTATATTTTTTTTTTTTTTATAGTTTGATTTTACTTTTTGCATTTCTTCATAGCAATTTCAAATAACATACAAAATGAAAATTTGCAATGTGCAGAGATGACAGCAGAAAATATAATCCTTTTTAATTCCTCGTTGCCATTTCCTAGCTGTCGTCGATAATCGTTCAGTGGAACAAGGCTTAAATGCCATTCAGGTAGCCATCCGTAAAAATACTTCCGGCTGTTATTTTTAGTTGGGCTATTGAACTCTTAAATAAAAATATAATTCGAATTAATACTTATGTACATACACATATATGTACATCAATAGCTTTGTAATAAAATTGCACAGGTACACATATAGTGTTTAATATCACAACAATAACAATATTTTTGTTACAAATTCCGACATACACATTCCCTTACGAAGTAAAGAAAGTAAGTTTATGACATAGACAGAGCGATAGATTTATTGATTTTCTATTTTGTAGTCATGTTTTCCTTTTTTTTTTTGTTATTTTTGTTATTTTATTATGGTATTTTATTACCCTTCTTTTGTGTTTGTGTCATTCAACCTATAAAATGAAGAACATAAGTACGCATGAGAATATGTACTCTTATGTCCTCTTAACATTTATAATTTTGCTATTCTTCATGCAACCTTTACGTCTTTCTTCGATTTTTTGTTAAATGTGAACAATTTTTCTATATTGAGGATATCTCCAGTTCTACAGAAAACTTGTATTGCAACAGAAATTGTTACAAATCGAAATTTTTTCATTTTTCTTTCAACTCATTTTACATGTAGAAAGGGTATCTCAGTGAGAAAGTAATTTTTAAATTTAGTCTCATTTTTTTTGTCAATTACCAAAAATGGACTGCTTTACGGGATAACAACGCATTATAAGTGTGCAAATTTTTTGTGGAGAAATTTTGTTTCAATCATTCGAAATGTATTGGGTTATTAGACATCAGGCCAAGGTTCAAACCCCAGGTCAGACATAAAAACGAAATTATGAGAAAATTTTCTTCCTCTAAGAAAATTTCTGCAAAAACTCTGAGAAAAATCATATTTCGGAGTCGACTTTAAACTGTAGGTCCTGCCATTCATGTATAAAATTAACACTCACAACATAAGTGGTGTGAGAAGCTAGGTCGCAATCCTGACTGAAGGATTGTAATGGCCAATTATGTATGTGTGGGTATGTAGGTCGGTTATGGACTCCTGTGTAAACAAGCCGAAAACATTAATTCGTGAGAGTTTTCAGCAATCTACTACATAGCGAATTTTCTTAAATGGCTCCCTCTTCCATGCGTACAGAATTCAGCATATTCAGCAAGGAGAGAGCCCAAATAGTCAAGTGCATATCAAGTAAAAGCCTTTTGCATGCCATTATACTAGACATGCTATACAATAACAAGAGGTTACAATACAATATCAATAACAAGATCTCTATGAATGATATCGAAGAGACTAAATCACTGGGGAGAAGGCGCCACCTCTTAGTTGTGTGAATTGTTATTATCACATTCACTTGCCGAGTACAGAAATAAAAATGATTTCATTAATGTGGACGGCTGTCATGGTGGACTAGTGCTAGACTATTAGTGTGAGTGTAGTGGGATCGAGTCCCACTAAAAATTCTGTCTTGTTACAGCATAAGGTCTAAGTTAATAAGCTCGTAAATATTAAATATAATTTGTAAGATGAGAAATACGAAGAATCTGTATCCATTGATGATAACAGAAACAGAATATGTCAACGTATAGTCGTTCAACCAAGCTTACAGCAGCGTTGAAGAATATTCAAAAACGTCCATTCTTCACCGTCCGCAGCATTTAAACATCATTTATTTATTAATTACAATACAATTACAAATTATATTTTAATTATATAAGAGCTGAATAACTTTGACCATCTGCTCGGTGTGGTGGCACAGACAAGAGTTTCTGGTGGGAATCGAACCCATGACCATGACTAGACTACCAAAGCACTCTGTTTTGTAATTAATAATGTATAATATTACGAAGTTTTTATTAAACGATATGAAGACATACCTCCGTTTTCTTGCCTTTTATAAACTTACTTTATTTTCCTATTTGTTTCTACTTTATTTACATTTGTTTAGCTTCACTGATTTATCAACTTGAGCAGAGAAATTCCTTTGTTTTTTTTCCATAAGTTCAGCTGTGATTTCTTTAGAAATGTTTGCTCTGTATAAATTGATATCAAAATACCAAATAACAAAAAAAAGCAGATCAACAACAACAAAAAGGAATACTTTTATTAGAAATGGAAACACTATTCAAACAGAATGTCAAAGTACATTGAAAACAAATTCTCTCAATTTCCTGTATTCCAAGTTTGGGATTTTTCCTTGTCATCTTTGTGATGTAAATGTAAAACAAATTTTTTTCAGTTCTCAGCTATTCTTAATCAAAGATTTGAACAGACACAGTAGGTAGTAAAAGAAAAATAGGAAACAATATGTTTATGCTGTGACAATTTGGTCTCTTGCAAAGATTAAAATTTTTTATTATTTTTCTTTAAAGCTTATATAAAAAATTATGAGTCAAACGATTGAAAGAGAATGAGTTGTCAAACGTCAGATGATAATATTGACATATAATTTAATAAAAGCTTTCTGTTCCGATTTCCAGTCAATTTTATTTTAATTCTCTAATTGGTTTCCATAAAACTGAAGTAACCCGTTTTTATTTGAAAACAAACTATAAACATTAGAAGATAAAAGAATTTAAAATTTCTACAAATTGCTCGCTTAAAGAGAATTTGCAGAAAATTCTAGAAAAACTACACAAACGAATGTCGTTACACTTTAGACGTTACTAAGAAACAGTTAACATTTTAAATTATAGCTTAACTCTACGGCAAGGCATGGGTTCACATACAAGCATTCAATTTCGTTACAATATTGCATTTTTTATTTTCAGTGACGCAAAAAATAAAAAACCATTCTGAGTTAGTTGAAACCAATATTGAAACCAAACGATAGTTAAACAATTTATGGTTGTTAATTTGCAGCAAATAAGTTTTAACAGAACATAACAGATATAAAAAAAAACAATTTTTATTCAGTTTATTATTGACACATAACACATAATAGTGTTTCATTAAGGGTGCACTTTTGAAACTCAGTGTAAAGTTTTGTTTGAAAGCGACAACTCTGAGATTTGATAGATGTCACATATACTCATTGCGATCGTTAAAAAGGATTGCTTTACGAAATAATGCCGTGTTGTAAGAGTGAAAATTTATTACAAAAATTTGAAAAGTCATGCGGAGACCGTTCGTAAACTTCATTTCAGTAGAGATCCGTAATAAATCGTTTTTTTTGCTAATCATAAGCACTCATGAAATTTTGAATATAAGTGAGTCAAAAATATTGAAACTTAACTACTCTGATTCATTCGTTGATTTATCAGTATGAGTACAATGATTATGAGTACAACGTTTGACATCAAACTCATACCATTCGAAAAATGTTTGATTCATAAGCTCTTTAGAAAAATACTTATAATACTTATAAATGATTCGAGTGACTCATCTTAGTGGATACACAAAGTTATTAACTTTGGAGCTCAGAAAATAATATTCATAAGTAGCAAATGCACGTACTACGATCACTGTTGCGCATTCTAGTTACGTAGCGTGATTGAATCTTACTTTTTTCGAAAATGAAACCAAAACTGTTCTGACTTTGAACAGCATTCGTTACAGGAACTTGATAACGCAGTTCTTGTTGAACTGAAGACCATTAACTAAAACGACATGTGCTTTTAACAAAACGATGCCACCGACCACTCCGCTCTTTCAACAATAAATTTAAAATATTTGCAAAACAAATTATGTTAAGAAATCTACTGATCTGCTCACCAACACCGAACGAATTAACACTGAGCGGTCTTAAGGGTTTTGTGATATGTCGAATTTTTTTAAATAAACTAACAACGCCTGACCTCAAAACCGAGTTCCAATGTATTATCGGTGAGATGTGAAAGCGTTATGGAATATTTTATGAAATGCGTAATGGATTTTCATTAGAACCGTGACGGCCTTTTGGCGGATATTTTATTGCGTACTCAATCGGAACAATCCAATAAAAGAACAAAAACCATTTACATTTTTACATTACTGTACATTCTTACTCAGACATCCTTGAAATGATTGTATAAAATATTGAAGTATCTATATTAGTATCTGAGCAGCGAATGTAAGAAGAATTTTAGGCAACCGATCAAAATTTAAAAATCTTGCACAGACTTAATACAAACAAATTGTCAATGCAAGCGGCAAAGGACAACCCAATGGAAGTAGCGTTTGCAATAAAAGACAAATTTTTTAAATTTGTATTTTATAAGTCGAATTAGTTAAACAAAATATATATATACACTCAGGTAAAATCTTGATTTCATATTGACATAAGAACTGCAAGTAAAATATTTTCTCCTCATAAAAACTTCGAATGAAAAAGATTAAATATGAAAAGTAGTCTTATTACTCTTTTATCTATCCATTTGCTATTGAACCAAAGAAAAGATTACTCACCGTAAGGAATATTTGTAGTACTATAAGTAATAATATATGGACCAATGAATAAACCAAAGTTCCAACGAAGCTAATCGTTTGTTAACAAAGTATAAGTTTTCTTTAGTAGCTTGTCTGTTGTGGATGGCCCTGACAAAGTTCAACATAAAAATTTAAAATTTAATTTTGTACAACCTTTCCTGTAAGCATACATTAACACATTTTTACCACAATGATTAGTAAATGGCTACCGTCCGTTATACGGTGCTCAATATTTCATATAAAATTTCAATTAATTATTGCGCAATAAATACGAAAATTATTAATATTGAGTAAAACTTAAAATTAATTAATCGAAAACTTTATGTTGATATTTGACAACTGAAATATCAACAACGACAAAAAAAAAACCAAAAAAAAAAATAAAAACAATGTTGTTGAAACAACCAGCTGTTTTGTTTTCTTCTTCTGTATTTACTCATCCGTTATTCGGTTATTAGTGATCGTACAATTATATGCTTATAAATATATGTATACATTTTATATTAAAATGGTCAGCTCTCGGTTCTTAGCGGCGTAAAGGAGGGTATTTTCATCACTATACCCTGTCCAATCCTGGATGTTTTTCAGCCATGGTGTTTCCATTCTGCCTCTACCACGTCTTTCTTCAATTTTGTATTTAAGGATACGTTGTAAAATTTTGTATTTGTTGTTTCTCAATACGTGTCTTAGGTATGAAGTTTTCCGTTTTTTATCGTTGATATTAGTTTTCGGTTGACATTCATCCTTCTTAATACTTCATGTAGTCGCCGTAGCCTAGTAGGTAGTGTGTTGGCTTATTAGACGTAAAGCCAGGGTTCGAGCCCCAGGACAGACGTCAAGACAATTTACAAAAAGTATTTCTTCGGCGACTTCCTCTCAGTAGATTTCTGGCAAAAACTCTGAGAGTAAATAAAATTGCCATGAAGAAGTTTCTCAAAAAAATCTGTCGTTTGGAGTCGACTTTAAACTGTAGGTCCCACCATTCATGTATAAAATTAACACACACAACATAAGTGATGTGAAAAACTAGGACTCATACTTACTACTTTACGACCCATCAACTCCAGAGTTATGTAACCACTACACGTTGTCCTAAGGCAAGAAACTTTCTCTACATTAAAAATATTTAATTCACATACACATCAAGCATAAAAATCATGTTAAATAAATATCTTGGAACGCATTAAATCGTTTATTAACACGGACTTAGCAGACAGAGTACGCACAAAGCTGTTCTACTAACCAGTGCTCTCTGTTGCACTCTGACCAAAGCATTATATGCTATACTCAATTGGTTCCTCCCTGATTTCCTATTAAGGCAGAGAGCTGATTTGATGGTAGTAAGACTCAATGCAGATCAAATCCTGCCCGAATCTGAATACCTACACTCTGGTTTTCTGGCAAGGCATAGATAAATCAGTGTAGATTGCACGATTCCTTACAACTTTCTAAATAGAACATTCGATTTTAGCAGTTCAACTTCGGACTTCTGGTCAGAAGATCTGTAGCTTCTCAATGTGATCCTTGAGATTTACACTCATATGTGAACTGTGGTTCTGAAATTAAACTTTCTTAGACGCTACTAGAAGTCGACGTGGTCTAGTAGGTAGTGTGTTGGCTTATTAGACGTGAGGCCTCGGCTCAAACACCAGGTCAGCCATCAAAACGAAAGTATGGAAAAAATATTTCTTCGGTGACTTCCTCTCAGTAGATTTCTGAAAAAACACTAATAACAAATAAAATTTACATGAAAAGTTTCTCAAAAATCTGTCGTTCGAAGTCGACTTTGAACTGTAGATCCCGCCACACATGTAAAAACAACACACACACAACATCAGTGGTGTTAAAAGCTAGGTCGTAAGCCTGATTAAAGGCTTGTATTAACCAATTATGTGTTGCATATGTATATATGTATGTAAATGCTACCTGATCACTGTTTTCCTAGCAGAAGTCATGGTTACTTTGAAAGCGGCACAATGTTTGTTAAGTGGCGGGATTTTCCCTGAAAATCCTTTGTTTTACTCGGACAGCCAGGTTTCGATTAAATGCCTATCAAACGTAGTTTAATGAATATGAGTATGAATGCAAAGAATTTCTCAGAAAAATTTTGGTTCATTTAAAGTTAACTCTTACACGGGTTCCGGGACATAAGGATATCATTGATAACTACATTGCTGATAATGCTGTTTAGAGCCAGAACAGAGCTCACAAAATCTAACATTTTACAGGGCATAGGTATTCTGATTGCTTCAGCTAACTTGGATTTTATCTACATTTATCATACGGAAGTTTAATCTCGTTGGCAACAATTTTGATAGACTCTGCTGGATACGTCTGGACGGGAACTGACTTACTTCTGTCCTTAAACCGCATGACCATTCGTCGTACAGTAGTGATTCTTATGGGACACTGTCCTGTTGGTAGGCATGCCGAAACACTCGACATTCTGCAAATGTCTTGTGCATGAGCTGTGGGTTTGAGGAGGAGAATGAGGCTATCTTTCACCTCATGTGTCAGTGACCTACTGTTGTCATAAAGATACGGAGGGTTTTGAACTCGGGTTAATTTTCTTTAGGAAAAAAATTACACTTGAAGTCAAAGAAAAAAGGTTGTAATCTTAATTGTTCTTTCCAATAATTCCTATGCAATATTTTTTTTCATATCTGTTTTGCTCTTCAAACGTTCTTGATTGTAAAACAAATCAATAACATCTTTTTTAATTTGATAAAAAACCATCGGTGTATGTAGACTCTTTTCTTTGACTGAGATGTACCACAGATACGTTCTAGTCACCATTCAATTCGTTGAATCAACTAATTTGTAGTATTTTAGAAAAATTTAATTCATACATACATAATTGGTCATTACATTTCTCACAACACTTATGTAGTGTGTGTTAATTTTATACATAAGTGGCGGGACCTACAGTTTTAAGTCGATTCCGAACGACAGATTTTTTGAGAAACTTTTCATGGCAATTTTATTTATTATCAAATTTTTTGCAAGAAATTTGCTGAGAGTAAGTCACCGAATTAATATTTTTTTTATATTTTCGTTTTGATGTCTGACTTGGGGTTTGAACCGTGGCCTTACTTTAGCCAACACGCTACCTGCTAGACTACAGCGACTAAAAAATTTAATAACGTTGCACAAAAACTTGGTTGTATTCAATCATATTAAAAAATCAATGAGAAATAATATGTAACATAAAAAATCAATAAAAAAAATATTTTTATAAATATTGTGCGTTTAAATTGTTACTGCCGCAAGCCATTTATTGTACATGCACGAATATTGTTTGTTACTACATTTCACATTACATGGCGTAATAAATATATGAAAAAAACTGTGAGTGTTATAAACCAACAATGTGACTTCGTGTTTAAACATGTCTTTTAACTTTTATTGTTATTCGATTTACAGTGTATTTTCACCAAAATTAAGGCAAAATAGAAACAAATATTTATTGCATGGATATCTCCTACGGCACAATTAAACAATGAAAGTAAACAAATAAAACCAAACGCGTGAACACGAAACAATTTAATAAAAATAAATAAATGGAATACGGCAAAAACGAAACAAACAAAATAAAACATACACATACACACATAATTGCAAGCAAATATTAAACATGAAAAGTTATCAAAAAAGAAAAAAATTGTGACAAGAAAATTAAAACAAAAAACGAAAATAAATCAACGTACCATTAAATTGATATAAAATGAAATGTTGCATGTGCTGGTATTGTATTTGTATTTGTATTTTTTGACAATGGGGTACTTTATTCAACTATATAAATATATACTATTCAAAGAACAAGCACATTTAAATTTTTTTGTTAAATTTTCTTTAAGTTGAACATGAATTGAACGATTTTATGACCAATTATCACAGGGAGGTTCATGTACACACAAATGCTTCTAAGTTTGAATTTCTTCTTTTGACAAATATTTACGTGTTTGTTTTAGTTCAGCTTTATTATACTTTAATAAACTTTAATAAACTTTAATATACTTTAATATACTATATAAGTTAACTTAAATTGCATTCAAGAGCAGTATTTAAATATTTTAAATCCACTACTAAATTGGTGAATCAAAGAAAACATCGTTTTTAAGGATATAAATAAGAAAGTGAATCGAAATCTTTGAGTTTACCTTTAAATACTAGTAAACACACCGTTCATTGTCTGTCTCACATAGCCTAACTTGAAAAAACGTATCAGTCAAGTATTTAATCATAAAAACATATCTGTTGCCGCTTAGTCACATAGAATATGGCATTCTATGTTATACGCCATTGGCTGTACTTCGAGTTTTTTAACTGACTGAAGAAACAATGTTTGAGGTGGACACAACGAGTACTTTACCATACTGTTGCGAGAACAAAAACAAACTAGACAATCAGATAACAACAAAATACAGACTTCGAACTGATCACAGAATCACAGTGATACTGAACACCGAAAAGTTTGATCTTTGTGGAAACGAATCGTGAATAAAACTTATTATCAGTTGAAATGTATTGTTATTCAAATAAATTAAGGATTTATTTAAATAATTAAACGAATAACGAATAGAAACAAACAATTTATTTTATTTTAATTGCTAACATCGAGTGCACTATACGTAATAATATACTGAATATTCCTCCACACAATAAAAAAATCTAAAGACCAGAGAGCATACCATGTATGTTGCATTAACGACGAAGAAACCCCGTTTTCCAATTTATTTGTCAATCGGATCTGGATGATACAGTTAGTATGGAAAGCGAAATCGCAAAAATTCCACCGACTGTAGTTGGTGGCGAATACAGTTTCTACTTGGAGAGAAATGTAAGTATTAGAGGATGTTAGTTGACATAAAAGTAATGGCTGACCCATCTGTGAACTACGATGAAATGATTAAAATTCTAAAACTGAAAACTGAACTGAAACTGGTCAACGCTGTCCACTCCGAAGAGAATTTAAAGAAATCTGAAACAGAGTTATAAGCAAGAAGACCCAATTTTTTTTACCAACGATAAACAATTTTGACTCTCTAACTGACCGTTTTCAGAAAAAGATTTTCCAATTTTTGTTAAATCTTCCCCAGAATGGCATGAAATTAATTCAAATAAAGCCAAGTATGACTGTATCCAAGCAAAATCTAAGTATAACAATATTTCTAACGAAAAGCTCGAAAAGAAATATATTTTGAAGCTATTGATGCTCTTCAGATATGCGATAACAGTTACGACAAGAGTTGTCGACATGATGATTAAAAATGTCATCTATTAAATTTACTAAGTACGAAATAGCATAACAATTCCATCAACTACAATGGAGCTGGAACATATCCTAAACGAAAAATGGTAATGGTAATAACCAATGAACCTTTTTTGAAACCACACCACAAGTTTAAATTGAGAAATTTAACTATACATGGAGAAGACTGTCCAACCCATTGTGGCTGAGTCCTGATTGGAATAAAAAAAGTATGCCTCATCAAGACAAATTTCCGAACTATTTGAATAGATAATATATCCATCCTAATTTATGTAAACACTAGCTGTACCCTGCGCGTGTTGCTGCGCCACCAACTAAAATACATTTGAATGAAAGACATTGCACAAATGTCCAAATAATTTTGAATCACTTTATTGATTTTGTTTCCCGTTGTCCTGATGATTCAGATAAACGGGTCTGAGTAGTACGCATTCGATCAGTTTCTAATCTCACTTCTCGTTGTTCAAGTTGTTCAAGCGAACGGATATCAGCGGCATATACTCGAAGATTTTCCAGAGTCAATGCTCGTCTGATTCTGAGGCTCGTAATGCTCTTTTCTTCCGTGTAGGTCGCCCAATTGCTTGTCATTCATTTTGAATAATTTTCAGTGACGCCATCCATCGGAAATTAATCGCACCAACATCCGTCGACTCATGCGCAACAACTTTGTTAAAGAATGCACAGTTCACGATTTAATTCATTTTGAGTAATTTTCAATGGCACCACATGTCGGCAATTGGTCTTTCCAACTTAGAAACCTTCGTTGGCTCAGGCGCAACAACTTTGCTAAAGATCATATCATGATCAAATGCACAGTTTACGATTTAATTGATTTTAAATAATTTTCAGTGGCGCCACCTGCCGGAAATTAGTCAGATCAACTTAGAAACCTTCCCCGGCTCATGCGCAACAACTTTGCTAAAGATCATGACATGATCAAATGCATAGTTTACGATTCTATAAGGTACATACAAACAAACATTCATTTTTATATATATAGACTATGAGAGGTGACACGTCCACTATAGCGAATCCGCCCATTTTGTTCATATATAAGTCAAAGTCGTCCATACTAAATTTGAGGACACTAGCTGTTGCAGTTTATGAGATATGCGACATTAAATACTTATTGGGTATGTGGGCGTGGCACCTGTCCTACTTGAAATTTTAAAATAAAAAGTAGCCTATAGTTCCTTCCAGACATACAGGAGGGTACTGTTAAAATATCAAGTCGGTCCAGCTGTTTAGCCGTCTATAGACTTCAAACAAACAAACCCACCAACAAATAAACACACATTCATTTTTATATACATATGTAAGTATATAGATGTATTTCAATTACTGTCGTGCATAAAATATTACATAGAGCTGACGGGTGACGTATACGTAATATTTTGTTAGACAATAACACTCATACTTTTTTATTTATTTTATTTTATTTTATTTTATTTGCCTATTTCAACATAAAAAGTAGCCTATAACTCCTTCCAGACATACAGGAAGATACTGTGAACATTTCAAAAAATAGGTTCAGACGTTTAGCCGTCTATAGACTTCAAACAAACATACAAACAAATAAACACACATTCATTTTTATATATAAGAAGATTAGACCGGGGTCTGAACTACTCTCTGCCCTCGGTGGTGGATCTCAAATTAACTAACAGTGTTCTTGCGGTATCCCCAATGGAAACTGATGCTGATATGCATACTTACTTATGTACGTATGTATCAATTATGAATAATCCGACGCTGGTGCCTCAGTATAATAAAGTAAAATATAAGGAAATTGTTAGATGATGAGAAATAAAAATTAAATTTACACACTACAGTGACAACACAAACCAATATTGAAGATGTCTTGACAAAAGCTATTCAAATTATGCAAGGATCATGGCAAAAAAGTCTAACTCCGCTCGGTTTGTAAAAGATCCAGAGAAATGCTGATTTGACAAAAGAAGAACTCTGTCATGTATAACAAAATAGTCGAACTTTGTGATAAGTTATCACGTGTTGAAGGACAGAAACAACAGCTGGTCATAGTTTCTTCTGAAGCTGCCACCCGGAAAGAATAAATTCTGGCTGTTAATTAAAGCTATAAAGGTTTAAAAAGCGACGGTGGGAGTTTTAAATTTAGATGATTCCAATATTTACGACAATAAAATAAAGACTAGTAATATGTCGTTCATTTTTGATTATACCCACTTGTTGACTCAGGATATAATTTCGCCAAATGAAGATAAAGTTTCTAAATATTGTTAATGGTTAGATAATACAGATCCTTACAAGCGAATTCTAAGACTTAACATCTGTAGAAGGAGTGCATTTTCACGTAAATAATTTAAAAATTACTGAAGCTCCAGGCACCAGAATTTTAAAATTGTTATATACGTTTTTGATTGGTGTTTAAAACAAGGAAAAAATTCAATATAACCCGCAACTTCCCTCTGATTGTAGTTTTTCCATATTTCACGAGATCTGATTTGAATTTGAATATAATGCAAGCTAGTCAAGCACATAGATATTGTTACCCTTAAACCACTTATTAGTAAAACCACTAAACCACTATTTAGTAGGTTTACAGCATTATCCGTTACTGTCCAAATGCCTGCTACAAGATTTTGTGTAGGAAATTTATTTCCAAGCAACAATGTTATCTTCGCTAAATCTAGAATCTAGACTGTGGTTACTGGTAAATATAAATTTATTTGACGTAGGTCTCCATACTGTAAGGAAAATAATAAACTCTTACAATTCTTAGTATATTCCTAAAAGTAATGACTTTCGAAATTGGCATTCGAAATGATGCATAAATCTGGCTGAATTTGGCCAATGACATGGGTAATGTTCACTTTGATGACAACTCTGGTTTGTCGCTTATTCGAACACAACTGCGTTTTAAGAAAATCATACAAAAATAAATCTAACGAGATCAAATTGTACCATTTCGGAGGCTAGTTCAGATCACCCCAATATGCGATGAGCATATTCAATGTGTCATGAGCTATAATACTTGTAGTAATACGTGTTTATTGACCAAAGTTGGATCTTTATTAAATCCATGAGATATACGGTGTAAAATAGATTTGTCATATATTTGTTTTTTTTTTTTTGATAAAATAGAATAGAAATTAAATTGTTTCGAAACATTTTCATTTAACATCCCATATTACTGCAGTTAAAATTAAATTTTTAAATATTGTAAAAAAAAGAAAATTTTCAAGTCAACCAGAATAAATGCTACATTGAAAGTGGCACCATTACTGGTACATCTGCAAACAATCGTGCGATTGTTATTTTATTTCCAAATTTAAAATATATGCAGTAAAGTGGAAAAAAATACAAAAAACATTCATGCCACTAATATGTCTATCAATGGTTTCAAAAAATGATGAAATGATAAATGGAAATCATTACATCACAGAAGCATTGTGCCTCAATGTGCTGGTGCAACCATTTGAATGATAAATCTTCTCCACAATGCGTGTGAGACATTACACTGTATTAGGAAACTTTTGAAATTGAAGTTGACACGTTTGTTTATTTTAAGTAGCAGAGCGCGCAGTATAACTAATTTAATAAATTTTTTCACATTTCTAAATATAAATTACGTACAAAAAAACAAAAAAATTATTATAAGTAGCGTAAGATATCCGACCTGTTATGGTCTTTCTGATTTCTTGAATAGCTAGAACTGCCATAATTTGCTGGCGCTTGTTTAAAGCCAATTCCAAATAAGTAAGCAACCTTAGCTCATTTGCAAAGATAATCTTAGCATATGAATGAACCCAATCATACTGCTCCAAGAGAGTATTTTGGGAGGTCATTTAGAATGGTTATTTAGTTGCTAAACTTGAGACAAAAGTCAACTAAAAAATTACATATTATTTGGAGTAATATTACTTAAAAAAATTCTAAAAAAGTAGATCTTACCAAACACTAATCATACGTGCTTAATAAAGAAAATAATTAAGTTATTATATGCACTGTACATATTGAATATATGTCCCTGTATACTCTAAACGTCAATTTATTTTTTAATATATTAACTACTTGATATTTAAAGTATTTAGTAATTATTTATACTAAATCAACGAAAGCCTAACTGCGCTGTTCATATTATCGGCCGTCATTTTAGCGTTTCATTTTCTGTTGATGACAAATGCAAAATATTGAATATTTTTAAATCAAAATATCATTTAGAACGATAAGGAATTTCTTTTAAAGCATGTTTTATAAAATACAGTGCGCGTCAAAACTGTATATTGAGCAAAATGTAAGTTAATAAATTACAGTTATTTTTATTTTAAAATTGTTTCATTGCCAGTTTTTAAAATTGAAATAAAGAAATATTATCAAATTTTTTCGGGTACTCTCCTTAAGTGGTGAAAGTTGAGTTTGGTGATTGTTAGAATTTTATCCTTAGTGTAGAGTTTCTTTTGACGCTCACTGTATGCAAATACAATCACATCTCTGATATTAAGGACTGAAAATAATTACACATATTATTTGGTTTTGAAACAGTTAAAGTTCGTACAAATTTCATTTCAAATAACTGCATTGTGTGTGTGATAATTATTTCTTTTCCAAAACAGTGTGCATATCTTTTTGGTACCCTCAGTAAATTAGTGTACAGAAAAAACTCACTCTTAACCACAATACCCACAGTATATATCATACATATATGTATTTGCTACACAATAGAAACCACTATTTACAATACAACAATTTTTCTATATATAGTGGTTGGTAAACAGGATAGAAAACTACAGCGAATAATGCAACAATTTTCAGCCGCATACTAATAACCTTGTTAACTGCAGACAGATTTCGAATATAAATAATGTTGTTATTGACCACTCAATAGCACACATGCAAACAAATATCGCTTGCATTTTAATGATCAAAAAAATTTTACATTTATGCACATACTCAAGTACATTCCTACGCATTCCATGCAGTTTCAATTTGAAAAAATCCAGGTTTTTATGCTTGCTATCGAATTTTTACCATGTATTCCATACAAGGTGCTTTAACCAGACATACATACAGTGAGGTGCACAAATGAGTACATGTTTGTATCTTGAACGCTTTTTATTGAATAAAACTAAAAGTAATAAAGAAAACTTCAAAAGTTTTTTGTCATTTATTTAGCATTTAGTAATTAACAAAATAATATAAAATTTAAAACAGAAATCATCAAGCCCTAAGAAAAAACAAACAAAGCAAAATCAACTCGCATGTATTAAATTTTTCACGTCTTCATTTTATGATATGTTTGCAAAAACGAAATCAAAAACTATCGTTATTTTTTCATGTTTTTGCACTACTTTGACTTTTTTAAGAAAATATTAGTTTGATATTAATTACTTAATCTCGTTGAGCGAATATTTTTTGCAGCTTATCGAACCAAAATCAATTTCTATTAAAAAATGAAGAAACTCTCGAAATCAACTGAAGATAGTATTGTAGCTTTGACTGGAAGTGGAAGTAGAGCTCTTAAAGATATTGGCTATACATCAGCAGTCAAAAAGAAAGAATCTGCACTTTCGGCTAAAACTGTAAAGGCACGGTTAAAGTTTGCCAGAGAGTTTGATTTGGTCAGACGTATCAAAATTCAACCACTTTCAGTCCAATGGTAAGCAATATTGCTGGCGCTGCCATGGGGAAAGAATTGAATGACACCATGTTAAGAAAACGGTGAAACACGGTGGAGTGAATGTCATGGTATGGGGTTGCTTTACATGATGGCACCTCGGACCACTGCAAAGAATCAATAACATTCTGAAAAAAGAAAATTATTTGAGAATTTTGCAGACCCATCTTCCCGATTTTGTCGACAAGATCGCCTATCCTGCGCAAGATTTACTTTTCCAGCTGGATGGTAACCCCAAACACACCTCCAAAATTGTTAAAGAGTGGCTTTGTGAGCAAAATTTTTAATTAGTGCAGTGGCCAGCACTAAGTCCCGACCTCAATCCGATTAAGAATGTGTGGTCAATCGCGAAGAGACGGTTGAGACAGTACTGACCAGCCCCAACCAATTTAGATGAGCTTTGGCAACGAATTCATCCGGAATGGACAAATATTTCGAAAGAAATTATAGAGAATTTGGTGGAGAGCATGCCAAGTAGCGTAAATGAGGTTTTACGTAACAAGGGTCTTTGGACTATATATTAAAAATACTCGTATTCCCTAAAATTTTGGAAGGGTGCAAAATTGAGTACATCCCACTTATTTTCCTCTTGATTGTTTTTTTCTTAGAATTTGATCATTTTAGTTTTGAAATTTATATTATTTTGTTAAGTACTAAATACTAAATTAAAAACGAATAAAAATTTTTTAATTGCTATAACACTTTTATTTTTATGCAATTAAAATTATTCCTTTGTGCACCCAACTGCATTTATGTACATATATATATTCAAGCTATTTCCCACAAATCATTCCTTTATATGTCATTAGATACTCAAAGTAGTTGAAATTCTTAGCCGTAGAATTGGTGTTAACCTCAACAACATACTGTTGACTAAAATGTGCCCTTATCTAAAACTGATAATAGAATTAAAACTAATAACACGGTGCGACAGTCAAAGTACACCCAGCTAATGACATAGTGTAGGTTGTGACTTTTGTTGAGTAGAACACAAAAATATTTTGTTTTATATTTCTCGAACCCTCCAAACTTGTTTTATTTGACAAAAATGGTATTTTTGGTCTTTTCACGCAAAATAATTGATTACCCAAATATTTTTCAACCTACTTTCAATACCCAAATTTTTTTGAAAAGGGGACAGATGAGCTTTTAAAATGGTATGGTTTAAACTCACATATTATGAGTTTTGATCGGGTAAACTTGGAAAATATGATTTTTTGATCATCTTTTCAAGTAAGGTATTCTTTATTGCAAAAAATAATAATAAATAATTAAAAAATATAAAATAAGAGCTGCATTATCTTGCGAAGAGATTGATACTTCGTTAGATCAATTTTGACAAAAATTACCGTAGTTATTACTTAAATAGTATAACAGTCGTGTTATATTTTTTATATATGTCATCTTATCAAATGAACTTTCAGTTCAAAAATTTTCGATAGTTTTGATGGATCTTGATTGTTTATCGCAAAATGTATCAATTTCACGTTTGCACCACTACCAGAAGTCGGCTAATATTTGTTTTTTTTTTTGCAAATATTATTATTTCTCTTTGAACAAACATAGGCAAACTTCTGGTGGTCGCTCAAACGTGAAATTGACACATTTTCCTATAAATAATCAAGATCCATCAAAAATTCTGAAAATTTTTCCACTAAAAGTTCATTTGAAAAAACATATACATATATGAAAAATATAACTCGACAATTACACTCTTTCAGTAATAACTACTGTAGTTTTTGTACGATTTGATCAAACGAATTATCAATCTCTTCCCAAGGTAATGCACTTTCAGGAAGTCATCACTTATTTCATATTTTTTAATTAAAGTTTGCTACTATGGACGGACAAACTTGAAAAAATATGAATAAAATCCGTATTTGTCCAGTTTACCTCATCAAACTTCACAGCATATTAAGTCAAATAATACATATATGTATATCGTTTTAAAGGTCTATATCTCTCCTTTCTAATAAGGATTAAGTTTGGATATCAGTTTAGAAATGTTTGTGTAATCAATAAATTTCTGCGTAAAGTCCAAAAAAACGTTTTTAGTCAAATAAAACCAGTTTGGAAGGTTCAAGAAATATAAAAAAATAACTCAACAAAACTCATTACCTGTGTGTATTTCAATGTTTTTTAATTTGTCGCATAGTGTAATTTTTTAAAGTGTAATTTCGACTAAAGTTCAACGAGCAGGATTAAAGAAAAGTTTTGGTATCTGTCTTGGAAACTCATATCATTTAGTACTACAAAGTAATTTCATATGTAACTTTTAAAAAGAATATATGCATACAAATAGTATCCATAATTAAGTAATTAATTAATTGATATATGTATGTATTTGCATTACCTAACACAAGAAGTTTTTTTTGTAATAAACGCGGTCTTCATCTTTTAACTCGATTCAATGTTGCCTATTTTTTATATTATTTTTTTTGTTTATATTAATTGTCTAATAATTATTTTTTACCAAAATTATTGTCAAAGCCAGCTTTTACACCAGAAAAATATTCTCTGCAAAGGTCTACTCAGTTTCTGTAAGAAAAATTCGTTGGCTATTAATTTTAGTTGAATTAAGATGATTTCATGATGACACATAAGCCAATAATGTTGGAGTGAGTTATGCAATTGTGGAATCCCCAAGGCTCAAGAAACCGCGGCAGACCAAAAAACACCTGAGGCACACGGTCCTACAGAAACTGAGGCTTAATGACCTGATATGAGAAGGCGCAAAACATCAGCGGAGAATTGTGTCAGATGGAGATGTTTTGTGGAAACCATATGCTCCATAGAGTGGTAATGGAAAAAAATAAAAGTTAAGCAATGGGCATCTCGAATAATAAGATAATTTTCGAAAGTAATCCCAGGCTCAATATTGCTTTTATAGCTGACAATTTCAAGCGTTTCAAAAATCATGACACGAAGTTCAAATAAGTATTCCCTTCAATATTACGGTGCTGATGGAAAGCTATGTATATTAATGGCCTTAAGTTTTTTTTTTATTAATGAGGGCGTTTTTATAAGTGCCTTTCAGCCGATGGCTGTTGGTGTGCCGTAGAGTAATATATTGGTATTCATCTTATTTTCAAAAGAATACTTGGAACAAGCCATTGAACAGTAATAAGCTCACTTCTAATATATTTGCAGATTATACTGCCTTTCTTTGCACGCATGAGTATCCTCACCAAGCATCTCGATACCTTCAGGAACATGTCAATTACTGGAGAAATAATAAAGTTGTTATTCAGCGAGTGGTTGGTATTTTACTGACTGGTATTTACACTGAAGCAAAATTAATTCTAATTGAATTAAAAGTTTTTGCAATTTATTGCAAAATTCTACTCTACTCTACAAGTTAATCATATTGTGTTATGCTATTCACTTATGGAGAACTGTCTCTTATCCGCCAAAACTAAGGGTCATTCTTACAACTTCTCATTAAAGTTGGGTTTAGTTAAAGCTAACTTTAGCTAAAGTGAACTTTAAAGTCACCTTTAACTTCTTTTAGTTATTACAACCTACAAATAAAATAAAGCTAACTTTTCAAAAATATGTCAGTGCCAATTAAACCAGTTATTTTTAAACACAGTGGCAACAACAGGCTTCTTTTTTATCGTATTTATTTATTTCGTTTATATTTGAAGTTGCCATATTGAAAACAATAATAATATGTCAAGTTCAGACATAAACTTAACTTTAAAAGTTACCAGTAGGATGATCCTGCCTTTAGCTTAACGCTCACTTCTACCTTATCGTCCACTTAGAATAATGAAAAACAATTTATCTGCCCGTTAAAACCCTACCATTAGTTATCGGCAAGTTGCAATAATGGTCCTTATATACACATGATTACGTTCGTACATAATTCGGATATACATACATAACGATCTTAACGCGAGAGGGGCTTAAAATGTTGTTCCTAAATATTGAACAAAATATTAAAAAAAAAAACTGCTATTCCATCCAAAAAAATTTCACTCGACTTGTACATATTGAGGCAACCGTAACGACACACTACCGATCTCATCTACACACATAATATTTCCAAATAAACGGCACAACATAATATCGAGGCAATCACAGATGAATAAATTATTCCAAATTGTGCAAGGGATCGCATAGTAGAGCGGCAGTTATGTAAATTCCTCTTTTGTTAGTTTGCTGGGATTAAGGTTCATAAACAATCCCTGCAGCCAGTGTAAATGAGTGTAATACGACACTAATTTTGATTATGTCACATTTGCAAATATTGTAATTTATATGGAGATTCTGCATTCTCTACGCTCTTTTAATACCCCAATACATTTTGATTTTGATTTCAAATCATGTCCCCTATGAATTCAATGAACAAAGAAGTTGTATTTTTGTTTTGCATTTAATTTCAATGAATATGTCCACAAAAACGTTCAGGCAATAGCCGTGTTATCCGTGTGTAAGTGTAACTCATGCCCGTGATTTAGATTGCAATGGTTTTCACTGCAGTAGAACTTTGAGAAGATAAGGATTGTTAAAATAAATACATATTTCCAGGGGAGTAGAGTAAAGGGGCATGTAGCTGTTCCAGTATGCATTTGGCCAAATTACAATGCGTTAACAATTCTGTACAAAAGGCAATTGAAAATCGTTTTGAAAGCACAAATATCAACCGCAGCCACATGTTCATTCAAACTGAATAATGTTTAATAACGTTTTTAGTGTCCACAAAAGGGAAATGAAATCAAAAAATTGCAGTTAAACTAGCCGTCTTTAATTGGGAATAATGCGAATATTCTTGCCAAAGTTCGAAATGTTTAAACATTTTCTTGTTCATAAAGTTGAAATGTTTTGAATATTTTTTTTTTAATTTTTTGTTGAATCATTAAAAATGTTTAAAGTTCTTAAAACTTTATCAAATTAAATCATGTTAGCGAATTGTTTAGCGAGTATAATTTGTTCCAAAGTAACCACGATAATTCATTCTTATGCTAACTCCAGCCTATCACTTCTTAGGCAGGTAGTGTCAAGAAGTTTAATAAATGCAGGGCGGGATATTACGGACATTGTGTTTCTGCAGACGTTAGAGTTCTTCATATGCCGGTAAGCATTTAATGTGTATGTGGCCGTCTTCTCCTATATTTATTTTATATTAAATGTTAGAAACGTTTGATATACCCCAGTGTTAGATACCATAGGTTTTTCAACACTTTTTTCCCTAAAGTACTTTATACTTTAATTTTAGGGCGGATCACAGACCATTAAGTCAGTGAATTTGATTAGACTTTGAGCTTAATTTATACTGCTTTTGAGTCTCTGCTGTAAGACGATATAACATGGTTATATAAATATTTTACATAGTTTTTATTGAGGAGTATGGACATTGAACATGAAAAAATATTCCTTCATGAAGAAAGAAATGGCAAAAACCCTGACAGTAAACAAAATTGCCCTGAAAGTTTCTCAAAAATTTGTCGTTCGGAGTCGGCTTTAAACTATAGGTGTCGTCACTCATGTATAAAATGAACACACAATCAACGTAATCCTGGCTGATGCGTTGTAATGACCAATTATGTCTGTATGTATGAATTTTGAATTTTATACAGCAAATTACGTTTCCCGTCTCAGGGCAAACTTAACGTACATTTACTTGCATTAACTGGTATTCTGAATTCTTTTAACCAAGTTCTAGAATGTTAACAGTAGACTGCAATTGATAAGTACCGTCTGCGTATGGATTAGTTTCACAGTGCTTATATCAGTAGTAAATATAACAATGAGAACTCAATATGCCATCCTGCGGAACTTATGCACTTATTTACTTGAAGCAAGAGTATGTGCCGTTGTATGCCGTTTAACTTCGAATGTGCAATTTGCCGCCTAGTTTTGGAATGATTTGTGACTACCTCACAATAAAAAATCACATATTTTACCTGACAGATTTCGATGCCAAGCTATATCAAATGCTTAAGTTCATAGACTTTTGCCAAGCATCTAGTACAACAATACTCCTTTTTTTTTTTTTGATTGTAACTGACAATATGATGTACTCGTTCTACCACGCTTACTGGTATAAAGTGACGGCTTTTTAAATGATTGTTTGCAATATGAGGTAGGTATGAGAAAAGCTGTAAGAATGACTCTGCAATACTTTAATAAAGATTTCTGCACGTAAAGTGATAATATTTTCTCTTTCCAAACTACTTAGGCCACACGGTTCGCTGCGCCAAGTTGTACCATCTTTGGCGATAAACAGCGGATTATCTTTCGTCAGTTCATAGTACATGCTTCTATTTTCTTCTTCTTCAGAGTATTTAGAACGTCGTGTACATCACATAAGCTAGAATTATGAATTTGAAGAATTCGCTCCATCTTATTGTATTTCACATATAAAATCTTATTTTATATTTTTTATCATCCTTATTTATTATTTATCATCCATTTTTTTGGGAGCCAATTTGATTGCGTTGCTTTAAATTTAATTAAATTGCAAAATAATTTAATTACAAATAATTTAGTGTTTTAAATCTATTCAGTGTAATATTAAATATTATTCACTACAGTTGTTCTTGATATTAGTTTAAAACTAAATCCAAAAATGCAAATTAAGGTAAGACTATATTGAAAAATGTAAGGACAGTTGTTAATTTTACTTTTCGTGCTTCACCAGTCTAATATGGTATTCAGATATGTACCTTTATTCCGTAAATCGCAACAATCGCCATTATTGAGCTCAATATTACATATAAAGTTTCAATTAAATATTGCGCAATAAATACGCAAATTGGTATAATATTGAATAAAACTTAAAATGCGGTACCGTCATAAGTGCGTTTAAAGAGCATATGTATTACAATTCACCGAACATTTTTGTTGATATTTGAGAACGCAAATGTCAACAACGCCAAACAAAAGAGAAATAAAATAAAAACACTGTTGTTTACCAGCTGTCAAATGAATATTGACTAAGCAGCTGAACTGCGTATATAATTATGCCTGAATACTTAAAATATTGTACTCAATAAACCGAATATTGACTCAATAAAAGTGCATATCTGAACTTAGTATTATCCAATAAGTCTTGTCGATTGTTTTTATTCATTTTATTTCTTATTACCCGTTAAGTTTATTTTATTTAATCGGGATTGAATGTATCAACAAAATTTTTTTTTAATAATTTTAAAGCAATTTTTGTTCGTAATTTTTTTACCGGTACTGTATATTGTGTCTAGCTTTCGAAGTATTGGAAGCCCTAGTCTTGAATTTTCTGGTTCAATAGTTAAAGTTTATTGTAAAGTTTTATAAAAACAAAACAATAAATGACCCCATTTACAACCTTTCAATGAATACATATATTTCATGTAAGAAACTCTAGCCATAGTTTTTCTAATTACTATTATGTATTTATGTATGTATGTAACTGTTTCATAGTTTAACTGGCATTGACTTGCCGTTGCCCTTAAATGGTACCAACAATGATTATGCATAAATAGTTTTCTATTGTTCTTTAATAAAATTTTGAAATTATATTTTTCATAATTAAGGCTTCAACAGCAACATTCATTTGAAGATGAATTCATAGCTATAAACTTATTTTGTAGCATTTGGGGATCAAATTCTTTGTGTTGGCTATGTTTAATTAGTTTTTTCGCTGTGCCGTAACAATGGTGATGATTTATTAAAGCTACAATCGAAGAATATATGGCAGTTATTATAAAACTCGCAAACTCGTAATTTTTAAATTTAAATAATTAAATATTAATTTTAAACAATAAATTAATAACGGTATGTGTATACCTACATACATGTATATAGTATGTACTTATGGAATATAAAATTCTTTCTTTTAGGTTCACTAACTATAGTTCTCTGAGTGTTAGTTAACAGAGTGTGGCAAAGCGGTACTTAATGTTTTAGACTTTTACCATTGCAGCTGACCTGTTGGAGGTTAAAACATGACGTTGGTTGTGGATTGGCCATGAAACAATAGAAAGCAATTTTAATTAATTTTATATACAGATATCAGTATAAGGTAAAAAGTATATTAAAAAATCTTATTATTTCAAATCACATTGTTTAATAATCTATAACTTTCATAGATTAATTATTTAATCATTAATCATAAATATTTTTTAAAAATATTGTTACGTTTTTACCTTTTTAAAAACGTTTAGAATATGAGTTCGTTGATTGGAAACAAAATAAAAATAAATTTGTGTTTAGTTTTAGATAAATTCTTTATTGTTCACACTACTTTTGTGAGCCACTTTTTACAACTTGACGTATGCAACAATAATTGCTTGATCGCTATTCCTCTTTGCTAACAGCGTAGATCTTTTTAACGGGGATCTTCAAACCATGACTGTTCTCTTCACACGCAACGCGTCTTCACACAAGACTGACTGAATTCTTACTACTAGTGGCCTGCTTTGTCTTGAATTTTTATATGCTCACGAAGTAGAATGTTCGTGTCTTCGCCTTCTCGAGTACTCTATCGCGACTTCATTGTTTATTTGTATTTGGTTCACATTGCTTGTTGTTGCGTTCTCGCTTACTTGTCAATCCGCTTTTATTTCATATTGATGTTGTTGGTTTACTTGTAACAAGTTCATTGTATTTGTTTGTGTAGCTTTTGCTCATTTTAATATTAAACGATGTACACCGTTTCCATTTTCGTAACAATATTAGACTTTCTTATATCATATCGGGTCTTACAAAAGGAAGTCTTCCGAACTTTAATAACGGCCATCTTTTTGTCTGTAAAATTAGTTACTATATATCCACGGATAGATACAACTAATAAAACTGTTTTATCAAAACTCTTTTAATCCTGCAATTGCTCTGGCGAGAAGAATATTCACAATGTTATATATAAATTCGGGTCTGCTGGTTTATTTAAAGATCGACAAACTCTGGTACGTCGTCGAAACGCAATATAAACCGAGACAGTCGTAGTTGCTTCGCTCGCAAGATGTCGACATTTAATAGAACACAACTTGGCGAATTTTGAGTCGTGTCTTGGACTTGCACCTGTACAAATTTCAATAACCCAGGAACTAAAGATAAACGACTATAGACAACGCCGTGTATTCTGAATGTGTTCCAGAGTGTTCTAAGGCAGTTGGCAACTAGCCCTAATTTTTATCGAAAAATTATCTCAACGATGAGGTAAGTAGTTGTTGAATGTGTTGGCGAAAAAATAAAGTTGTTGAATTGAGGATGACACCAATTCATGTGACGTCCAAGAGCATGGGTCATCGTCATCGGTCCAGTGTTGTATGCGAGATCTGAATTATATGATATGGAGACCAACAACATTTAATTTCAACACAAAGACGTGTAGCACGTCTTGTGACACATTGAATGTTCTGTACGTGTGATTTGGTGATACCTCGTGGGGGTGATTTGAACTGGTCACTTGTGGGGTCATCTTAAATCGCAGGTGTAAGTGAATAAACCACTAAGGTACTCAAAGCTAATATAATGTACAAATTAATCCCGATTTATACCCCAGGGTTATGAAAAATTTTAAATTTCGGATGCATTCAACCCAATGAAGCCGTGTTGGGCATTTGAATGATGTTATAGGCACACATAAAAAATTTTCGATGATAGCTCAAACACCCTTTGTTTTATTTATTTATACTTGATTTTATTTTACTTATACATGAGAGCTTAGGGAACCCACATTTCTTGTTTATTTTTAGTATTTAGTATTTTTGTGAAATATTTAAATAAATAGCAGATATAATTTGTTTATAAATCCCAAAAGTTGGCATCTTTTGCAAGTTACTTGGACGCACAGAATTCTATACCAGACTAAAATTATTCGATGTGACAACCTTAAACAACCTTTACGAAATGCCGTCAGTGATTGGGCGAGTAATGGTGTTGAAATCGAAAAACAGTTTCCTAGTCGACGGAATGGTTGATTTGCAATCTGCTGCTGATAGAGCGGCATTACCCCTAAACAAGATCCAAAATAGTATTCCCAGTCTCTCTGGCTAATATCATACAAAAGCAGTGTCATAAGGCTTATAAGTTTATTAACAATATTGTTGAATCTCTATAAACTGTTGCTGATGTTGAAATTAACACCAACATTTAATAAGAACGAGTGTTTTCCAGCTCATCTATTTGGATTGAGAAATAACAAAGCGCTATTGAACAAATTTTCTAATTGACGCATTTGAAGAATATTCAATAAGCAACATTTGTAGTTCATTAAAGTAGTTTTTTGCATAAAGTTTACTATATTGGGACTAGAGATCAGCAATGAGTATTCAAAAAAATGAGTAGAATCGAATCATATCCATAATTTCTGATACTTATACGCATTCATACTTATTTTATAATCATGGAACCTCTACTCATACTCAAAGTTTGAAGTACTCATCATACTCATACCTGACAACACGTATGATGTTGTTGATTTCGACTCTCCATAACTCAACATTTACAAGAATCACGAAATAAGTATGATTCGCGTACGAACACTACAATACTCACTAGAAGGCTGTGTGGCTTTGCATGCTGTCTTTGTCTTTCTTCTTTTTTTTGTAAATGCAACAACAACTAAGACTGTAAATTTTGATGAATGGTTCGCGTCACTCGAATCATTTATAAGTATTATAAGTATTTTTCTTAAGTTATGTATCTAAATGAGTAGGCTTTCGAATCACACATATTTCGAATGGCATGAGTTTGATGTCAACGTTGTACGCGTACTCATTGCAACCTGTAGTTATAAATCAACGTTGTAGTGAGTACGAATGAATCAGAGTAGTTAAATTTCAATTATTGACTCATATTAAAAATTTCATGAGTGCTTATGAGAGCGAAAAAAACAATTCATTGCTGATTTCTGTTTGGGACCCCTGGTTATATATGTGGAAATTAAAAGTTAATGAACAAATGTGTCCCTATTCGAATAAATATCAAATAAAATATTTTGCTATTGACTTTGATAGACAACGGACTCAGTAATACCATGTTTGGAAGAACTTATATTTATTGGATTACAGGTAGAAATTAATGCTTGAAATTAGATTGCAAACTTCTACTGTACAGTTCGCTCCTAAAACCGATATTGTGTTATGCAATCTAATTAAGGGAAACTGTCTCTGGTTCTCATATAGAAAAAAAGCCAATGCAAAATGTTACATATTATTACAGATGCAAAGAAGTATACTAAAAACTCGAATATACATTAAGACGGAATCGTGCCATAGCTCAAAGCAAAGTTTAAGAAATGTTGTGAAAAATGCTTAAGAAAATTGGTTTGCTGTATCCTACATGTGCCTGGGGTGAAGTCGCCTTAGTCTAACAGGTAATGTGTTGGCTTATTAGACATAAAGACATGGTTCAAATCCCAAGTCAGACATCAAAACGAAATATGAAAAAGTATTACTCGGCGACTTCCTCTCAGCAGATTTCAGGCAAAAACACTGAGAGCAACAAAAAATCGCCACGAAAAGTTTCTCAAAAATCTGTCGTTCGGAGTCGACTTTAAACTGTAGGTCCCACTACTCATGTATAAAAAATTAACACACACAACATAAGTGGTGTGAGAAACTAGGTCGTAATCCTGACTAAAGGGTTGTAATGACCAATTATATATGGATGTATGTACACTTGCGTGGACTAAAAAGAACACAGTGAAAAATAAAGAATAGAGAAAGAAGATTGAAAAGAAATGACGAAATGAATGAATTGTTATTATTCCAAACGAATTTTACGGCAAGTTGCAGCAATTGGTAATTACGGATAATTTTACAACATGTTACTGGGAAGAATGAAATTGTTTCAGCACTACATAAGTGTTGTAAACTGCGTTTCAATTATTAAAATTTAATCTTTAAACCACGATTGTTGATTTAAACTCAACAAGTTCATCTAGTTTTTGATTGCTTTGATATTTTGCTCGCAGGCAGAAATTATATTCAATTCTGTTATAAATTTCAAACGTAACAAGTCTTTAAGGATCTCCAGATATAGGGTTTAAAAGCCCAAAATAATTTTATCGACAACAATCAAAAAACGTTAATTCTTTAAGTTTATTGGCATTTGCAGAGCGGACGACAATGCTGATATCATATTAAATTTATTTCAAAACCGTTAAATATATGTACTCAATCGGTTTCTGTTTTCAAATTTTTTTTGTGCATTTTCAACCAATTACCCAGTGGCATGTTAAATCCTTGCACAATTTCATGGGGCAAAAGAGGATAATAAAATATTAACTTAGATTGAAAGGAACTTGGCCGAAATAAATTGAAGTGTGTCCCTGGCTTTAGTAATGAGTGAAATGAAAATTATGAAAGAAAGCGAAAATTGTAACCTAAAAGCACTGTAAAGAGTTTCTAATGAATAGAATGAAGCCATGAACTCTGCAAAGAAAATTGTTTGCAACGTGTTCCAAGGAGATGCACACTTTACTGCTACGAATAATAAAAAAAAGAAAAATCGACTGTAACAAACACCAAAAATTTTTCAGCTCGCGTTGTCACTCACCTCGCAATAACTTGCCATCATTTTTTTACGTAATGAAAAATTGTTGTCGTATAAAACTTTTCTATAGCTTTAGATACTCTGCTATCGCATTCGTTCATTCATTGCATTCATCAGTACGTCACTCTCATATTTCTCAATTTGAAGTAGTTAATGCTTTCCGGTTACTTTTTTGTTGCTGAACAAACTGATTAATTGCCGCCTGAGCCGAAAAATGTAGGAAACAAGACGGTTTTCTTTTCTATTTTTCTTTTTTTGGGTACCATTTTTAATTTTGGTGCTCTCTGAATGACAGCATTGTCACATACACTCTAACTTGAAATAAAAAATAAAGAAATTGAAAAGAAAAATGAAATTTACAGTTTCCCTTGCCATTGGCAACATACATATTAAGAAACTCAGAGAAAAACCTTGCAACGTATACCTTATCTCGTTACATGTTTTGAAACGAATACAATTAAAACTCAAATTAAAATTTTTTATGGGTACGTTTTTGGTCAGCGTAGGTTAAGTAAACATGAATATGCGTGTTAAAATTTTTTTTTTTTTTTTTTTTTTTTTTTTTTTATTATTATTATATAATTACAACTGAATAAAATTCATTTAGTAATATTACAATATGAGGCAAATAGTGTGATGAGTAATAATTCATTAATTATTCTCAAGAATGATAAGCTATATATATACGAATATTTTTCTAGTTGACAGCTAAGTCCATTGGAAGAGTTCTATGCAGTCTTCTATAGGGGTTGTGAAAAAAAAATATTTCATTAAGATCTTCATTAGTATGAAGCTGAAGTTTTGTTGCGTGCTTTTGTGCATGATGTTTTGTTTCCTCAACTACGGTGTTTATCTTTAAATCTCTATGTAGATCATCGTTACGTATGAACCATGGAGCATTGACGATAGTACGTAAAATTTTGTTTTGTGTTTTTTGAATCATTTGTAGATTGGTTTTCTTTGAACAACCCCAGAGCTGTATTCCGTACGTCCATATTGGCTTAATTATTTGGTTGTACACCAGTAGTTTGTTACTTAGAGATACTTCAGAATTACTTCCAAGTAACCAGTATAATTGTCTGAATTTTAATTTCATTTCCTGAGTTTTTTTTTTTTAATGTGTTCTTTCCACTTTATTTTTGTGTCAAGGGTTATGCCCAGGTATTTGGCAGTATTAGCATGTGGTATTTTCATATTGTTTATGTATAACGGTAGGTATTTTATTTTTTTGTTAGTGAAGTTCACATGAATAGATTTACTTTCATTGAGTTTCATCCTCCATTTCCTGATCCAAACTATGATGTCTGAAAGTGCGTTTTGTACATTGTTAGTGGATTCTTTTTCGTGTTTGCCTGTTGCTAGAATTGCTGTGTCATCTGCAAACGTCGCTATTGTTACAGATGGGGTTATGGGAAGGTCTCTTGTGAACAGTAAGTATAATATAGGTCCAAGGACACTACCTTGCGGTACGCCGGCTTCTATCTTTTTTAGATTTGAATATTCATTTTCCAATTTTACTCGAAAATGGCGATCAGTGAGATATGACTTTAAAATTTTGTAGAACTCTTTTGGTAGATCTTTGTGCAATTTGTATAGAAGTCCTTGATGCCAAACTCGATCAAATGCTTGACCGACATCAAGAAATACGGCTGAACAAACTTGTTTATTTTCTAATGACTTTTCAGCAACATCTATAATACGATGGACTTGCTCAACTGTGGAGTGACGCTCTCTGAATCCAAACTGATGTTTGGGGATCAAATTACGTTGTTCTATTATGGACTGTAGTCTTTTAACAAAAATTTTTTCAAATACCTTTAACATTACAGGAAGTAATGAAATGGGTCTATATGATGCAATTTCATTTGGTGGTTTACCCGGTTTTTGAATAACGATAACCTCTGCAACTTTCCATTGCAATGGAACATATTGAATGCGAAAACATGCATTTATAATGTATAATAACTTTTTTAAGGCTTTTTCAGGTAGTTTCTTCATAATTTTACCGGTTATTAAATCATAACCTGGTGCTTTTTTTGGGCTTAGGTCTTTATGTATAATGTTTTTTAACTCCTCTATGGTAGTTAGCTTTATACTTTTATTATCTATTTTAAAACTCTTCATAACATTTTCATCAGCTGTCTGTCTTGGCAAAGGTTTAAAAATTTCTTGAAAGTGATTAGCGAACAATTCAGATTTATCCTTGGCATCCTTAGACCAGTTGCCATTTGGCTTACGAATTGGTGGTATATGCGGTGATACTTGATTAAATTGGTTTGTGGCTTTCCACAAACTATAATTTGTATCTTTGTTTGCAGATAGGTTTTTCAGGTATCTAGACATGGTATTATTTTTTGACTCATTTATTAAGTGTTTAAGATCTGTACATAATTTATTAAAAATTGTTTTATTTTCTGAAGTGCGTTCAAGTTGCCACTTTTTTCTCGCCTTACGCTTCTTATTTACGAGGTCCCGTATTTCTTTGGGATATGTAGAGGTGTATGTAGATTTTTGTATTTCCGGAGAGCTTTCCCAAGCCGATGATTGAATAGAATCAATTAAGTTATCTAGCTCATCTTCAATATCGTATTTGGTCTTAAGAGGCGTTTGCAAATTAATTTTTTCATTTAACAAGGTAGTAAATAAACTCAAGTTTGTTTTATTATTTATTAAAGCTGGTGAAGCAGGTTTTTGTATGATATTATCACTAAGTATCATAATGACGGGTGAATGGTCAGATGAAAGACCACAATAATTTTGTACACATACATAATTTTTAGAAATACCTTTAGCAATATAGAAATCGATCAGATCTGGGATTGAGTTTGGATTTGAAGGCCAGTATGTGGGTTCATTTCCTGAGAAAATTTCGCATTTAAACTTGCAGCATGCGTTGTATAATTCACTACCTTTGGGTGATGTGAGCCTGGATCCCCAAATTTTATTTTTGGCATTGTAATCGCCTCCAACTATGAAATGGGTTCCTAGGGATTGAAGCATATTTAAGTATTGGTGATACTTGATATTATGTTTTGGCGGAATATAGATTGCACATATTTTAAATGAATTGTGGTGTTTTAAATTAACTGAAATACAAGCCAATTGAAACATGTCAGTTTCAATTTTCGATTCTTCACAATGTTGTATGTTTTCTTTTATTATCACAGAGGATCCACCTCTTGCCCGTTCCGCAGGATGGATTGCGTTATAAAATTTATAGCCTTTGATGTTGGCATATGATTGTTTTGTTAAATGACTTTCTGATATAAGAAGTATGTCGATTTGTTCTTCATTTCATGTAAAGTTCATGTAAACGGCTTAACAAACCGTTACAATTCCATATAGCTATTCGAAGTGTTGAATACATTTTGGTGGATTATTGATTGGTTTGAGATCTAAGCTCTATCGAATTGATTTTGTTAAAAATTTTTTCATTGGTATTATTTTGTTGATCTAACCTTTGATTAATTTTTTCAATATTTTTCAAGATTTCGGCTAGGATTCCATTGTTATTTGGATCCTGCGTAGATTGGTTTCGAACTATTTGGGAAAATGTTCTTTTTTGAGAATTTGGCATCTGTGGTGTGGGTTGATATTGAACTATTTGGTTATGACGTTGTTGTGGTTGATATTGTTTTGTTTGCATTTCAAATTGATTTGTTTGAATCTGGGCTTCGATGTTTGGTAACTCTGACCTTGAATATCGATTTTTATTTCTTATCTTTTGTAGTTCTTTGGCTATTTCGCATCCTCTATAGCTAGCGGGATGGTTTCCCTGGCAATTTACGCATTTGGGTGCTGTTTGGGTTGAATTAGAACATTCAGAAGTTAAATGTTTTACCGGCACATTTTACGCACCTGGATTCTCTATTGCAATATTTTTTCGTATGATTAAAGCCTTGACACCTTTTACATTGTGGTATTCTGGTAGTATTTCTTCTTATAGCCTCTATTTTTACTTTTATATTGGCAATGTTTTTAATTTTATATATATCATCAGTTTTATCTTCATTACTAAAGGTAATCATGAAAAGTGGCAACCCTCTGCGGGTATGTAAAATGCCTGTATCAGTCTCGATGGATTCCTTTTTGATTATGTTGACTGCATCTAAGGGATGGAATCCCTGTGCTTTCAAATCTGGTATTATATCTTTTTTAGTACAAGTGTAGTGCAAACCTCTAACCATCACTTTATTTGGTCTATTGATTTTATTTTCATATGTATGCCATTGAATTTTTTCTTCATTTAGTGTAGAAGTAATAATCTGTAATCATCGGGATTAGCAGTATTAACCTTCCAAATATTGTTGTTTAATGCTATGACCTTATAGTTTTTGAGATTTGCTTTAACTATTACTTCTTTAAGTTCAGCATATGTTGAGACCCCAGATATATTTATCGGGGAGGTTGTTTTTGTAAACTATTTTGTACGTGATTTTGATGGCGTTGTTGGTTGGTATTTTGTATAATATTTTGTTGAAGTTGATGTCTGTTGTTGACAAGATTGTGATTGACTAATTTGTGGCTGTTGTTTGCTATTTTGATTCCTTTGATTTGGCGGATTAATGTTTTTGGGTTCGGGTGTTTGGTCAGGTGGGGATTTTGCCTTACGTTTTTTCGATTTGACCATAATCCAATTTGTTTCCCTCTCTAGTTCTTCCTCATCTGTTCTGTAGGAGTGTTCAATTTTTTCATTGATGGTTTCATTTTCACCTGTTTGAAAGTTTTGCATTAAACTTTTTAGTTCGGAATTTTCTATTTTTAAGTTTGTAATTTCGTGATTCATTTTTTGAATTATTGATTTTAGTTCATCGATCTGTTGTTTTAGGTAGCTATTTTCATTGGGATTACTTAGACCATGATTTCCCAGTAAAGGAGTACCCAAGATTTGATTATTTTCATCCATTTGTTTTGATTATTTTTATTACTTTTTTTTTATATATGCGTGCTGCACTTAGATTATTGCCCAGGAGTGTGAGTATTAATAATACTACTCCACACCAGGTGGCGTTTTTTGTTGTTTGCAATCAGCTGTTTATTATTTTCTTTTCTTATTATTTTTGTTCATCAACCGAAGAAGAAGAAGATCAACCGCAATTTTATTTTGTTTTGCACTTTTAATACTGTCTCTATCAGCAATGTTTTTATTTTGTGGAAAAAAAAGTGTTATAATTTTTCCAAAATGGAATATTTTTTTGTGAAAAAATAAAAGAATATTTAATGTTTTTAAATTATTTATCGAGAAAATCACTACACCGGCACAACAAGCAACACGGCACACGATTCAACTACGATTCTATACGGGTTTTGTGTTAAAATAAACACCAATAGTCTATGTTATTTTGTTTTTTTTACGAGAGTTTTAGTTAACACGTCTATTCTTTAATTTATTTAATTCTTTAAGTTTATTGGCATTTGCAGAGCGGACGACAATGCTGATATCATATTAAATTTATTTCAAAACCGTTAAATATATGTACTCAATCGGTTTCTGTTTTCAAATTTTTTTTGTGCATTTTCAACCAATTACCCAGTGGCATGTTAAATCCTTGCACAATTTCATGCGGCAAAAGAGGATAATAAAATATTAACTTAGATTGAAAGGAACTTGGCCGAAATAAATTGAAGTGTGTCCCTGGCTTTAGTAATGAGTGAAATGAAAATTATGAAAGAAAGCGAAAATTGTAACCTAAAAGCACTGTAAAGAGTTTCTAATGAATAGAATGAAGCCATGAACTCTGCAAAGAAAATTGTTTGCAACGTGTTCCAAAGAGATGCACACTTTACTGCTACGAATAATAAAAAAAAGGAAAATCGACTGTAACAAACACCAAAAATTTTTCAGCTCGCGTTGTCACTCACCTCGCAATAACTTGCCATCATTTTTTTACGTAATGAAAAATTGTTGTCGTACAAAACTTTTCTATAGCTTTAGATACTCTGCTATCGCATTCGTTCATTCATTGCATTCATCAGTACGTCACTCTCATATTTCTCAATTTGAAGTAGTTAATGCTTTCCGGTTACTTTTTTGTTGCTGAACAAACTGATTAATTGCCGCTTGAGCCGAAAAATGTAGGAAACAAGACGGTTTTCTTTTCTATTTTTCTTTTTTTGGGTACCATTTTTAATTTTGGTGCTCTCTGAACGACAGCATTGTCACATACACTCTAACTTGAAATAAAAAATAAAGAAATTGAAAAGAAAAATAAAATTTACAGTTTCCCTTGCCATTGGCAACATACATATTAAGAAACTCAGAGAAAAACCTTGCAACGTATACCTTATCTCGTTACATGTTTTGAAACGAATACAATTAAAACTCAAATTAAAATTTTTTATGGGTACGTTTTTGGTCAGCGTAGGTTAAGTAAACATGAATATGCGTGTTAAAATTTGAATGTTAAACTAAAAATTTAACGATTTTGCAATGGATTTTTGAAATGGAACCATATCGATTTAAAGGCGAAGAAATACTAGGTTACAAAAAGCTTTTTGGATTTTTTTTAAATTCACAATTTTTATTAACCAGCTATATTGATTGTTTACTAGCTTAAAATATTGAAATAAACTTATTTTACATTGTTATTAGAAGAAATTCATAAAATGTTTAAAATTGAAAAGACATTAATTTGAGCGAAGTTTTATTTAAATCAAAATATTGTTACTTTTTAACCTTTTCGTTGATTCCAACCAAATTAAAAAAAAACATGTGTTTAATTTCAATTAAGGCGGGTTCACCCACAAGTTTCTGAAACATTTTTGGTTCGGAGAAATTTCTTGCTTACTGAGAGTTTTCCGCAACATGATTCACCCATTTCAGAAACTTTGTTCGTAAAAACAGTGCTGCCATATTTAATTAAAAATGACGTAAATACATATTTGCATAAACTTAAGAAAGTTAATTATATATGTGTCAAAATAAAGAAATAAAAAAATTAATATTTATAACAAAAAATAAACAGTATTTGTTGTGAATTATTTGGGAAGAATAAAAACATCTTGTTCTGCGATGGATAAAATGGATATAAATCATTTGCTACTCTTGTTCACCATTGAAGTGACCAAAGTAAAATTACTTGCAAAATATATTTATGAAAAAAGAAAATCAAAGATAAACAAGAGGACGGGTGTAAGACCACTTTTGAAACAAAGAGAAGCCAAAAGGTATTTTCACTCACTAGTTTCCGAAATGCGTTTAAATTACGTAGATTCATTTATAAATTTTCATCGCATGGACCCTGGGTCTTTCGATGAACTTCTGCAAATATTTGTGTATTGTATAAATTTCATATGGTGTGGCAACCTTTTCTAAAATGGTTCGGACCAAATTTAAAATTAATTTAATTTACACTGAGAGTTGTTCGCACAAAATAATTTCGCTCGCTCTCTGAGAGAAACGTCAAACTCCATATAAAAAAAATTTTGTCCGAACCAAAAATGTTTCAGAAACCTGTGGGTGAACCAGGCCTTAAGGTCTTTATTGTTCGCACTACTTTTGTGTGCCACCATTTACAACTTGACGAATACAACAACAAATGCTCGTTCGCTATTTTTCTTTGCTTACAACGCAGAGCTTTTCAACGGTTCGGGGTTTCGCCTTCACATTGCTTGTTCATATTGCTTGTTGTGGCGTTCATATCGATTTTGTTGATGTTTATGATGTTTATGTTCGTGTAGCTTTGGCTCATTTCAATGTTAAACGATGTATACCGTTTCCATTTTCGTAACAATATATACCAGGGTATGATATAAGCTGTTTTTTGTAAAAATAAAGCAGTAATTTCCAAAAAATGTGCTAAATTTAATGAATAAATAAATAAATAAATGCGATTTACGCGATAAAGGTGCATATTTGAACACCGTATTACTGCATTAATAAAATTTTGTTCATATTTGACTATAGAAACAATACAAAAGTAGTTATACATTAACAAGGGTTAAAAATTATAAATGCACGTAATATTAGTAATATTTATGTGCATATATATTATATATGTATATAGTTTATAGTGTATATACGTATATAGTATATATAGTATATATGTATGTATATTATATGCATCTTAGTTTTTTTAATTAAAATAAAAAAGGTTTCTTTTTTACAAATCAAAACATGAAAAAATCTTTTCAAAACAATTAAATCAATTATTTTAATATTTCTTTCCAAAACTTATAGCCAAAAGAAATAAATCAGTACCTGAAAGAAGATACGCAGAAAAAAATATTCTTTAGTATTGAAATTTTTTTTTGTTTGATTTTCTCCGATCGATTTCAAAAAAAATTCATTTACAAAAATTTAAATGAAAGCGTAAAGAACTGTTGTTTTAATTTGGTAATCAAAAAATAACCAGAGGGTTATTACCATGTAACAATTTTTGTTTCTCTTTTTTCTCGTTATAGTATATACTATATATTTTCCATGCTACAAATAAATAAAAATACAAAAATCCATATGTAACTTTCAACATAAAAGAACATTTTTTTTCTTTTATTTTTTGTTAACAAAGCTTAAAAAATATTAAAAAAATATTACAGTGTTGGTCGAGGCCTTTGAATGATATCGAAACGTGTGGTAGAGTTTTGGATCATAGCCGATGTGTCTTAAATAAATCGGAGTGGTGAACAAAATTTTACAATGTTGGGTTTAAAGTCATACCCAGATCTTTGGCGATAATATTGCTGATGGACTAGTGAAAGAAAGGTTCCTTTAGGGGATTAATTCAAATAAAATCAGTTGGCGAGTGGACCGGTGGGAAAACACTACCACGGTCGCACATTGCATTTAATGTAACAGAGTTCCTGGTTCACTTAGTTTTAACCGACATTGTGCATATGTTTTATGTGTATGTACATAAAAAGATTATAAAAGTGTCCATTCCATTACTTACACCCAAAACAAATTAAATTTGTGGATTATTTTTGTATGCAGCCATAGGCATGATTTGTAGAACGATGGCCTTATGTAACACCCGATTCAAATCATTCATTTATTTAACCGAAAGTTCAACATTTGGTCGAAAACACAAATGGCAGCGATAGATTTACTCCAGCACATACCACAAACAACATGTTATGGAATGACATGAGGTTAACGAATACAGTAGATTGATTACAAATTTACTTTTTAGCATTAAATAAAACATTGATAAATATTCACTGATTTTTTAACGAAATTATTTACTAGAGTGGTTTTCTTCTTTTGGTTCTGGTAAATTTTTTTACCATATGTACATATATGAAGTCGTCAAACTCCAGATCAGACATCTCAAACAAACCAAAATATGAAAAATATTTCTTCGGCGACTTCCTCTTAGCAGATTTCTGGGAAAAACTGATAGAGTAAGTAAAAATTGCCGGGAAAAGTTTCCCAAAAAAATGAGTCGCCTGTAGCTTCCGCCAATCATGTATAGAATTAAGACACACAACATAATGTGTGAGAAGCTAAGTCGTAATTCTACTGAGTGGTCGTAACGACCAATTATCTGTGGATTGAAATATATTTTAATTTGTGAATATAATTCGTTACACAAAATATGCTTCGTGTGGCAATGGAATGAGAAAAAATATTTTACAGTGATTAAAATTGGGCAATTCACACAAGCCCTTGTATCGTTGTATTCATTGCATTGCAACAATGTATGCTTGTTGTTGATAAATTTCATATAAAAATCCGATACACTTATACACATTTTTTTCATATTCGTGCTATCAGTTTATGTAAATGCCAGTAATCAAGAGAAGAATACAAATACAAAATATTTTCTACGTAACTTGAGTCAAGAATTAACATTTCAAAATTATAATTGATTGCACAGATAATTAAATTAATTTACTTTTTCCGTAATATTTTTCAAATTGTTGAAAATCAAATTATGAATACTAGTCTTCTTCTTCTTATCGTTTTTTGACGTTTGGAATACAAAATATGGCATAGCATTGAGCGTTCACAAACAAAAAGTGTATTCAATAAAACATACATGATACAAAGTCGTTTGAATTGACCAAATAATTACAGGAATTGCAATCAAATCGCCGTAGTTTTGTAGGTAGTGTGTTGCCTTTCTAGATGTGAGGCCACGGTTCACGGATCTCCTGCTTATTCTAGTTCGGAAAACATGTAATTATGATTTGGCTCATTATGATGCCTATGATGCCTTAAATTTTTTTGACAAGCGAGAAGTATATTTGACAATGGAAATGTAGGGAATAATTTAATTTAATGTTTATTTAAATCGGGTTTTCGAGAAAGGGCCACTGAGATGACGTTTCAAACTCTCCTTCGTATTTATAAAAGGATTCTTACTTTTGCGATTATTAGGGGATCATTATAACTTGAAAAAGAAATAGAAATTACGTACATAGATAAGCTATGAAAAATAGGAAAAGAAAAGGGTAAAAATGGCAAATAAATAGCAAAGATCTAAAAATTGTCAACCCAAAAACAAATTAAGTACAAACAGATTGCAAGGTAAGTATGCCAGCGATTGGTAGTAAGGAAGCATATCTATACAGAGTATTGTATTTATATTCTCTACGTCACAAAATTTTTTCTTTCCACTTCGACTTATATAGTCTTAGATGTTTATCCTATTTTTATTTAAACACAAGTAAAGTTAGATAGTTAGAAAGAAGAAACTCAATTTCGCAACATAATAAAGGGTGTTTTTTATAGAGGTATAGAACTTTAAGTTGCATTAAAACAACGATGGATTATTCGATTGACATGCATTTTATTTAACCGAAAAATAATCTTGTGGCATTACATTTTAAATATGATTTCTGGCATATGACCGCCACGGCTGGCGCGGATGTAGTCCAATCTGGACGTCCAATTTTCGAATGTTGTCTTCCAAATGGTCAAGCGTTTGTGGCTTTACCGCATAGACCAATGACTTTACATAGCCCCACAGAAAGTAGCCTAGCGGTGTTAAATCACAAGATCTTGGAGGCAAATTCACAGGTCCAAAACGTGGAATTAGGCGGTCACCAAACGTGTCTTTCAATAAATCTATTGTGGCACGAGCTGTGTGACATGTTGCGCCGTCTTGTTGAAACCACATCTCCTGGACATCATGGTTATTCAATTCAGGAATGAAAAAGTTAGTAATCATGGCTCTATACCGATCACCATTGACTATAACGTTCTGGCCACCATCGTTTTTGAAAAAGTACGGACCAATGATTCCACCAGCCCATAAAGCGCACCAAACAGTCAGTTTTTCTGGATGTAACGATGTTTCCACATACACTTGAGGATTACCTTCACTCCAAATGCGGCAGTTTGTTGACGTAGCAATTCAACCAGAAGTGCGCTTCATCACTAAACAAAATTCGCTTATGAAAATCGGGAACAACGGTAATCTCGTTTTGGGCCCATTCGAAGAATCTACGCCTTACTTGATGATCGTTTGGCTTCAATTCTTGCACGAGTTGGATTTTGTAAGCACGCAAACCAAGATCCTTCCGCAAAATCTTCCATAAAGTGGATGGACACAGATCCAATTCCTGTGCTCGAAGGCGGATGGACTCATTCGGGTCTTCCTCAATGCTACGCTTTACAGCAGCAATAGCTTCTTCTGTACGCACCGTACAGCGTCTCTGGGGATGCGAGTTATCAATAAGAGTAAACGTGGTGCGAAAACGTTCCATGGTTAATCGAATTAACTGCTCTGATGGACGATTTTATCGACGATAAAATGGACGTAGTGCGCGATACGTTTTCCGCACAGAACCATTATTTTCGAAATAAAATTGCACTATTTGCAAGCGTTGTTCAGGCGTGAGTCTATTCATGATGAATTGCCAAACCAAACTGAGAATAAATTACTTGACAGCTGTTAAATCGGTCGCCATCTTGAAAATTAATGCCAACTTAAAGTTCTATACCTCTGTAAAAAACACCCTTTAGTTAATGCCAACTTAAAGTTCTATATCTCTATAAAAAGCACCCTTTAGTTACAGGAAAATCTGTAACCGCAGGCAGTGAAGACGATAAAGCTTTTCAAAAATACTAAAACATATAATTAATATTTTTAATGTCGCCTATACTTTGAAATATTAGAAACAAGTGTCCTATCAGAAGAAAAGAGACGAAAGGTTTCAGAATATAGTCTTATGCTTCTGCTCGGAGATTTTAAGATTAAGCATTTATTGTATAGAAGTTCGAAACACCAGCGGCTATGAAAAACTTTTCGGAAGACAAACTGCTTGACATTTGCTTGTTTAACAAATAAGCTTGAATTAATTTCACGTCATTTAACGGCTGTTTCAAGAATAGAACAGAACTAAACCCACAACTGAAGACGGAGGTGTGGTAAACTTTAAGGATGCAGACAAAAAAACTTATCTTGGATTAACCAAATATAAACTTAGAATTCCTTCTGGTAAGGCAGTGAGACTTATAGAGAAAAGACAGATTCCATTGGCAAAGCTGTCTGAAACCCATGACTGATTTGAAAAGAGTATGCAAATAATTGAAGAAATTGAATAAGATAAGGAAGAAGCAATGTCGGCGAGGATAACACGAAATTATAGACTTAAATAACAAAAATATATATATGAAGAAAAGCAATTATCCTTATTACAATCGCGACGTAAGGGATAACTGGAATAACATACATACACTTTGAAAAGTTAAAAACCCGCAATTGACTTAAAAGCAGAACCTTTGCATCCTTTAAATGGTAAAGGTAGGATGATCCTCCCTTTACCTTAACGATCACTTCTATCTTATTGGGTACTCATAATAACAAAAAACAATTTATCTGCCCGTTAAAATCCTCCCTTTAGTTAACGACAAATTGTAATAATGGTCCTAAATGAAGTATGGCTGGCTATTCAAATGGCCAAATATTATAATCTATACTTTAATATGAAGACACCGTTGTCTAGAGTGTTGGCTTATTAGACGTAAGGCCACGCTTTAAACCCCAGGTCAGATATCAGCACGAAATATGAAACACTATTTCTTCGATGATTTCCTCTCAGCAGATTTCTGGCAAAAACTCTGAGAACAAATAATATTGCCATGAAAAGTTTCTCAAAAAATCTGTCGTTCGGAGTCGACATTAAACTATAGGTTCCGCCACTCATGTATAAAATTAACACACAACATAAATGGTGTGAGAAACTAAGTCCATAATCCTGACTGGAGGGTTGTTGACCAATTATGTATGTATGTATGTACACTTTAATATATTCATTGTTAATCCGTTTTGACCTCTTAAATATTTAATTCAATACAGTTTTTTAATTTGTTATAAATATCAATCAATCAGTGAAGTCGTAGTAGTTTAGTAGATACAATGTTGGGTTATTAGGCGAGAGCCCGCGATTCGCTCACTGAAATATGAATATTTCTACCGATGACTTTCTACCAGCTGTCTTCTGGCAAAAATTCTGTGAATAATTGGCATGAAAAATTCGACGTTCCAAGTCAACTTTAAACTGTAGGTCCCGCCACTCATGAATCGTGTAGAAGGAAGGATGTAATCTTGTCTTAAGGGTTGTATTAATCAATTAATGAAATGTTGAAATAATTTTTTTTGGTACTAAAACATATTTCAGACAATAAGAATAAATAAAAACTATACGAAATGGACTTTCTTTTTACCAACAAAATTATGTGCTCTTAAGAGGAACAAGTTCTCATGAATTAGTAACAAATCTGATTTTTAAGGTAGATAAGTAGCTAGAGTCGTCTCTATTGATTTTGAGCAATAACTTCAGCTGCATATGTAACTTTCAAAATATTCACTCACACCTTTAGTAGCTGAGCGTGTTGCATATTTGGTATCTGCGTTACAAAAATCGAAATCGACAAAACCAAAATAGCTCATTATCAAGAAAATACAAGCCATTCATATTTTCAGATACCTAAGGACTAGGGTTCGTGAATGAAATAAATTCGACCAACTCGAGCAATTGGAGTCTGATCGAATTCATTTCGATCACGAATACAGTAATTATTATTTTTATCAAATTGTCAATTACGCGGCTTTTGTTCAGTATAACATACTCGTATATCGATAAAGTTTGCTTTCTTTAAAATCATTTCAAAAAATTTCGTTATGAAAAGACAAAAACAAAACCGCCCCAAAGCATTTCAAACATAAATGAAATCATTAATAGAAGTGAAGAAATCAAAAAAAGGATGATCTGTACGATTATACATAATTGTATGTGAAATGAAAAACGTTTAACAAATTGCTATAAAAATGCTGTGTTAGCCCTTTAAAGCACAGACAAAAAGTGTAAATCTTTCTCTTACATCTTAATACTTATGTATGCAGTTTCCCGTTTTCCGTCGATGCTGAATTGCATGAGTTGCAAGACTACCAACGGCAAAAAATAAATGAAGAAGAATTGTAAAAAATTGCTCGACTTGTTCGTTGTTACGCCTTCAAGGAACCGAAATTCCTTTTGAACAACACAAGAAGTGTTTTAAATGATAGAAAGAAAAAAATAACGAAAAGCGTAAATTTAAAATAAAACAAAATGTAATAAAATAAGGATAAAAAGGAGAGAATTTAAAAGCTAAATGTCCTTTTAACTTTAGTTTCTGCATAAGTCACAAATGATATATGTAAGCGTGGTCGGACGAGTCCATTTTTTAGCATAAAAAAGTTTATATTTGATGCGGTTGAGTTTAGAATCTCTGTTTCTCGAGCAAAGGGAAGTGTATAATACAAACATAGATAACTGGTCATTACAACCCTTACGACTTTTTATCTATGCAGAATTGACTCAATTGCTAATGGTAACATCACCTACTACATTGGTATTATGAGTAAAGTTGGCTTTGTGTAGGCTTTTCGGTTTCTCCATGTTATTTGTTACCTCTCAGCGATACATTTCTTTTATCAGTTGGTATTGATTATAAAGTAAATGAGTAAAGTAAATGAGTAAATGAGTAAATGAATTGAGTGAAACCTCCAAATCTCGATCAAATCAAAATTGTTTTCCATGGGAATCTTATATTTTTCAATTCAAAGATTCTTTTGAATTCTCGTCTAAAAATACTGGTACGCTCTCATATCAGTAGACATTTTTCGATAATTCGATGAAAAAATACTCTTCAGTGACAGTATGCCTCTCCAACTGAATCGATAGAGTAAGATTTTCTATGTGTTCAATATTAATGTGAATTCAATAAAATAATTTTAAGATATTTTGTCACTTTCACATAAAATTTTCATTTTTCATTAAATGTTACCTTTGGTGTACACTGAGATTAATTATCTTTTAGATGTACTGCTACCACAGCACCAATATAATTAACAGCTCATCATGAAAAGTATTTGAATTGTTTGTAAATTCACTTAAACTTTAATGATGCCTTTTGCTAATGATGTCATCCTTTGTAATCATAATATTGCAAAGATAACAATGTTCCTAACGTTATAATTGTACGTACATTTACTATGTATATTTTGTGCTTCACTGCGTGCACCTTAAAGTGGAATAGAAAATATCTTGGAAGCTTCTTCATTCAAATATTGGCAAAATAATGAACTTTTTTTTTTGTGAAAATAAGGACTAAATTATAATAGGAAAGTCAAAATACATAATACATACGTACATACATAATTGGTCATTACAACCCTTCAGTGAGGATTACGACCTAGCTTCTCACACCACTTACATTGTGTACGTTAATTTTTATAAATGAGTGACTTACGACAGCTAGAGGTCAAGGATTCAACTCATTGGTAGACAAAAGATTCAAAAAGTAATTGATTTTGAAGGTGCCCAAAGTATTTCCAGAGATTGTAGTATTATTATTATTACATACATACATACATAATTGGCCATTACAACCCTTCAGTCAGGATTACGTCCTAGCCTCTCACACCACTCATGTTGTGTTCGTTAATTTTATACGTGATTGGCGGGACCTACAGTTTAACGTCGACTCCGAACGACAGAATTTTGAGAAACTTTTTCATGGCAGTTTATTTTACTCTCAGAGTTTTTGCCAGAAATCTGCTGAGAGGAAGTCGCCGAAGAAATATTTTTCATATTTCATTTTTGATGTCTGACCTGGGATACGAACCCGGGCTTTACGAATAGTAAGCCAACACACTACCTACTACACCACGGCGACTTCATTATTATTATTATTACGGTATAGTATTATTACGGTTTTGTGCCCTAGTATGATTACAACACAAATCTGAGAGTACGTACATATATACATAATTGGCCATTACAGCTCTTCAGTCAAGACTACGGACTAGCTTCTCACACCACCCATGTTGTTTGCGTTCCTATAGTTTAACGTCGATTCCGAACGACGGATTTTTAAGAAACTTTTCATGACAATTTTATTTGCACTCAGAGATTTTGCCAGTAATCTACTGAGAGGTAGTCGCCGAAGCCATATTTTAATATTTTTCATATTGATGTCCGACCTGGGGTTTGAACCGTGGCCTTACGTTTAATAAGCCAACACACTACCTACTAGACTACGGAAAATGAAAAGAATTTGTGTATTCCATGCCAATAAAACTGTTCTTCTTTTGAAGCAAACCAATTAGTCACGCAATTTTCCTAGGAACTGAAGTGCTGCTCCAGCAATGCGTTTCCCATCAATGAAAACACATAATAGTCGACTGTTGAATCTGCGGCTGGGGTATCAGCTCCCAGACTAATTCTGGAGTACTTTATTGTCATTGCGAGAATTTCGTTAACTCGAGATGCCAATAAAAAACATTATTCAAAGATGTGACTCATTTCAAAGTAGAGTTCCTACAAAAAGTATTGTCACAAGAAGCCAACCTGATGCCTTCGGTGTGCACTGATTGGCATGAGCCCTACTGTTGATCTCTTCCCATTCTTCTTACCTACGGGTTCATTTTCATAGTGTAAAGGTTTCTGGACAAGTGAACTGAAAATGTCTGCCCTAATATATTCCGAACAGACCAAACATCCAATACCTACGCAGCTTAAATCATATTCCAACAGAGCAAAAAATTCACACAAAAAGTGTTTATCCAATTGTCTCCTCCCATATTCATAAAACGCATTCGAGCATTTGTAATATCGAAAGCCCATACGCAGAGCAATACATCCAACCATACAGAGTCCCACCAAAACGGAGCTAAGCCAGAGTATATCCTACGTATTCTCTCGCTATACAAATCTGACTGGACACATTCTGACATATTCTTGAGGTAAAAAAATTTAAGATACCATAGACCGATTAAATCACAATCCTCCTCTTCCTTATTCTAGCAGATGCTATAATTGCTACAACATAATGTGATTATTAAATTCGCTGCGAAATATACACAAATATGCAGGGACTCTATAAAGTCTAATCAGTTTCTAACAGGCGTAGTCGCTAAATAATGAGAAAATAGTTCATTTGGCGATATAAACCATTCAGAAATTTATTGTAACTATTTTTCTAATTAATTTGTTTGTAATAATTTTATAGACCCGTGGGTTAATAGACACCAACGCAGCTAATTGATCGCAACATGTGGATGCAACGCAGTAGAGTCATATTTGCTGGACTCAAAATATTCAACCAATGTTAAATTGTAGGTTAAATTGGAGGTTAAATTGTTTAAAAGTTTTACAAATTAATGTTCCAACGAATTCATACGTCCCAGTATAGAGAACAGTTTAATGTAAACGCATTTAATCCAATACGGTGTTCAGATACGCACCTTTGTTTCGTAAATCGCAATAAACGCCGTTATTGAGCTCAATATTTCATAAAAAAATTAAATTAATTATTGAGCAATAAATACGCAAATCGTAATAATATTGAGTAAAACTTAAAATGCAGCACTGTCAGAATTATGTTCAGTGAGCATATTACAATTAACCGAACACTATCTGATGATATTTGATAACGCAAATGTCAACAACGACAAACAAAAGAAAAAAGAACAACAAAAACAATGTTGTTGAAACAACCAGCTTTTTGGTTTACCAGCTATCAAATGAATATTGAATAAACAGTTGAACTGCGTATATTATTATGTCTGAACACTTAAAATATTATACTCAATAAAAGTGCATATCTTAACATAGTATAACTTATCATAACTTGATCTGTTACTGTAGCAGTCGTAGTTTCCGTTATCTTCTGCGATTAAATGTTTAAATATACGATATTATAAATAATTTCCTTTTTACACTTAGTCAAGTATGAAACTCCTTGTAAAAACAGGACAATGTTTTTTCCCCCCCACATACATTTCCTTATACATGAGGCAAAAGCATGTTTGTGAGTATTGGTGTTTATCGCTTATGTTCACGTACATCCTTACAGCACTCACGCTATAGAAGAAATTTGTCACATGCAATATACTTGTTTATATGCATACATATGTACGTAAGGTATGTACATTGCTTTGAGCTGTACTAAGCTTGAGTTTCTGTCAAAGCGGCACTGGGGAATGCATACAAAATACAAAAAGTACCATATACGGCTAGAATTTTCAGTTTATGGTGAAAACACAGCGACGAAGATTTTAATGGAGTGAATGGCTGAATAAGCAAATCTTAAAGTGGCACATTTAATTATGATGGCAATATGACGTGAACAATGCTTTAAAAACAACAATTCTTCATGCAATGTTAGGCAAGAAATTTAATGCAAAAAAATACAATTATGCGTTCATATAATAGCTTGTTATTGCTTGTATTGAAATAATTGGAATAAAACTGTTATTTTACTTCCTAACCTCTAAGATTTGAATTAAAATTTTAAAACATATCGAAAATTACAAATGGTGAACGAGGAAAATAAATTTTATTTCCTATTGGCTTTCAACATAATGAAATAAGAAAATATAATTTATTTTAAGTAGAATATATGCAGCATGTCTAGTGTGGTTAAGGCAGCAATGCAAAATTTTAATCGGTTTAAGGCTGCTAGGGAAGACTCACTACAAGCTGAGCTCTCTTTAGCAGATCCTTCCGCATACAGAAACAGCATGGGGGCGTGAAGAAATTCTCTCATCTTGCAAAATTAAAGTTGTACTACTATGTTGAACATTGTCCACAGTTTTATCAATCATAATTGTGGAGAGAATCGCCGTAGTATAGTAAGTAGGGTATTGGCTTATTAGACGTAAAGCCACGGTTTAAATCCCAGGTCAGACATCAAAACGAAAATATAAAAAAAATATTTCTTCGGTAACTTCTTCTCAGCAGATTTCTGGCAAAGACTCTGAGAGTAAATTAAATTGCCATGTAGAGTTCCTCAAAAAATCCGTCGTACGGGGTCGACTTTAAACTGTAGGTCCCGCCACTTATGTATAAAATTAACACACACAATATAAGTGATGTAAGAAACTAGGTCCATAATCCTGACTGAATGGTTGTAATGACCAATTATGAATGAATGTACGTAATTGTGGAGAGACTTCATCCAATTGAAGCTAAACTAAGTGATGAGCAAGCAAGGTTTCAGCCAAATCGTAGCTTTTTTAACCAGGCACACCAACAGTCTAATGAATGTCACATTCCGCTTTAGATGCTGTTTACTTCAAAGCTTTTGACACTGTGAAGCTGACATCTATCTAAAATGCTATCAAAGGGAAAAAGCGGCCTACAGTTTAACGTTGACTACGAACTACAGATTTGAAGAACTTTTCATGGCAATTTTATGTACCCTAAGAGTTCCGGGCAAAGTCGCCGAAATAAATAATTTTTTCATATTTCGTTTTGTTCGAGATGTCAGAGCTGGGACTTGAACCAGATCCTACTGGACTGCAGCGACTTCATGGTTTTTCACTCTCCCCAGTATTACTTGCTGTTGCTGATGATGATGATACAATGACAGATGTAGGCTACCAGAAAAAAAGGAATCATTTGGCGCACATTTAGAAGGCATTGATTATGGAGGCGACGTGTACCGCATCTTCTATATTCTCACAGATATGCAAATTAACACAAACCAGCTAATCAGTTTGGTGAGAAAAGGAGGATACACTGGTGTATGTAGACTTTTTTCTTCAACTGTAGATGGATCAACCATGCAATTGGCAAAATGGACGGAATCATTTCTAGAAGCTGGCAGCTGTTGTCCAGGTAAGTCATCCAGAACGTGGAAGTGTCTTAGTCTGTCTTAGTCAACAAACAACAAGTGGCCAACTATTAAAAGATTAACTTTAAATTATGTTTAGTTTCGAATACATAATAATTTAAGTAAATGAACTTCGCATATAAAATATTCCACAACATGAAATAGAAATAAATAAGACTCAATAACTTAATAACACTACTAAACGGTGTGACCTAGTTTTCATCTTTATCATGATTGATTTATTTCTCATTGCCGTATCTAAAATTCCTTCACTTTCTATAAAATCCAAGAAAATTAATTTTTAAACATTCCTTTCAAACACCTTCGCAAGACTTGACGCTGCGCAAATATTCAAAGCGACGTCTCTATGTCTTTTTTCTTTATTATTCACTTTTTTGATGAACCACTAGTTTCTTAAATGAAATGAACGTACAAAAGTGAAAGAGAATATATATAAGAGAGATTAAATGATAAAAAGTCTTCGCATATTTGTAGTATCTATGCGACAAGATGCAGCAGTGTACTAATAATGAAATAAAAATACTCGGAATGCAAATGTATGTTTACTTTGAAAAAATATATCAAATGCCGTCTTTAACGGCATACATTTGAAAATTTAAATCTATTTTGAAAAAAAAGAGTTAAAAATTAAAAGAAAACATTTACTATGTTCCAAAAAATTAATTAATTTAAAAGGATAGACAATGAAATTCATTCACTTGGAAGTAAGATCTTAAATATACCAAAAAAAAAGGAAGCTCAGAAATCGATATTAAATTCTAAAGATTAGGCTTTAAGCGTTTAAATCATTTTGTTTAAGGCTTAAATAAACAAAAATACATACATATGTTGGTTTATTAGTAAAAAATGCGGGCTACTATGAAAAATAAAGGATCTTTTCACATTCTTCTTTAATTTTAAATTATTTATCTTAATACACTTGCGCTTTTAAACAGTCGTTCATTTAGTCAGATACATAATTTTGGTCATTACAACCCTTTAGTCAGGATTACGACCTAGTTTCTCACACCACTTATGTTGTGTGCGATAATTTTTATACATGAATGGTGGGATCTACAGTTTAACGAACGACAGATTTTTGAGAAACTTTTTATGGCGATTTTATTTATTCTCAGAGTTTTTGCGAGAAATCTACTGAGAGGAAGTCGCCGAAGAAATATTTTCCATATTTCATGCTTCTTACTATCAAAGGTGAAGAGTCATTATTGTATGGGTTGCTTGTTTAACAACAGCCGGTAAATTGCATTACGTTGAAGGAAATATGGACAAAATGCGGTAATTAAAAATTTTTAAAGAAAAACCGATATAAATCGCTTGAGGTAAAGCATACATTTGATTTGTACAAGGGTAAGGAACTTGAGCATGTAACTAACTTTTTGGAGGAGCGAAAAAATTAAGCCCCCATATGCAGAAATTTTTGCTGAACCTGTATCAAAACATGTGACAAATATCATTCATCTAGAATGCTATCCAACTAAGTATTGAAAACGTTTTCATTTTTCTCTATAATGTATGTATTTTACATACAAATCTTAAAGGTCATCTTTTTTCTTACCAGAGTTTGTCAGTTTTTTATATAACTTTAATTGAAATTACTTTTATTTGTTTACTTATCGTTTAAATAACTTAAACTAATTAACATAGCCCTTAACTTTTAAATTTAATATAACTTCCTTAGTTTTTTTTTTGGTTTTTGTACATTTAAGTATTTAAAAGCACATACATACATAATTGGTCATTACAACCCTTCAGTCAGGATTACGACCTAGTTTCTCACACCACTTATGTTGTGTGTGTTAATTTTATACATCAGTGGCGGGACCTACAGTTTAAAGTCGACTCCGAACGACAGATTTTTGAGAAATTTTTCATGGCAATTTATGTACTCTCAGAGTTTTTGCCAGAAATCTGCTGAGAGGAAGTCGCCGAAGAAATACTTTTTGTATTTTATTTCGATGTCTGGCCTGGGGCTCGAACCCTGGCTTTTCGTCTAATAAGCCAACACACTACCTACTAGACCACGGCGACTACTACTATTTAAAAGCAAATGGACCAATTTTACCATGATCCACTGTATACTATTAATAATTGAAAATGTTCCATTTAGCATGTAGCTTATGCGGCTTCGAATTTCAGCAATTTTCGCTTTCAGCTTATTTGTGGTCGGAAAACTCTAACTGCTAAGATTAAGTTTTCAATTGAATTGCTATCGGGACTACATGCTGACCACGATAGAAGACCATGTCATATTCTTAGGCGAAGTGCGAACTGTCGTGACGTCATATGGAAATATATAGTGATTTTTACAAATTTCGTAATTAAGGCATTTTCCACAAGTTCCAAATATGTTTCTGAGTTCAATGTGGTAGATAAAGACTGCATCAAATCAGCATTTATCCAAATTAGCAGAAATGTGATGTAAGAAATGAAGAACGTGGAAGACGACCAAAAACCTTTGAAGACGCAGAAACTATATTGAATGAAGATGAGACTTTGAATCAGAAATAAACGGTAAATATATTCAATATTGCACAACAAACAATTTGTAACTGTTTAAAAGCATTGGAAAAAATCGAAAAAACTAGAAAATCAAAAAATCACTTCTAAAATTTTGCTTCAAAGACAGTTTATTTATTTATTTATTAATTACAATACAATTACAAATTATATTCTAATTATATACGAGCCGGAGTAACTTGACCATATGCTCGGTGTAGTGCCACAGACCAGAGTCTCTGGTGGGAATCGAACCCACGACCCTCACGCTAATAGTCTAGCACACTACCCACTAGACCACCAGGGCACCCCAAAGACACTTTAAAAAATCAGTGTTGCATTGAATTGTTACTGACGATGAAAAATTGATTTATTTTCAGAATCCTAAACGGTGAAAATCCGCCAACTTCGGCTGCAAACAATACTGTGACTAGTTGGACTAGAAAAGTTTGGTATATCACAGCTTGGTGAAACCGTTAATACATATTGCTACCTACAACAAACGATCAATTTGAACCATCCGTTGATCGTAAAACGAAAATAAGCCGATGCACAATGCATATATATTTACATTTTAAAGTTTGCATAGTTTGCAAAATATTTTTAATTAGATTGTGTTGGAAATTTTATTATACAAATATGAATAACATGAATATTTAATATTTAGCTGAGGCAATCTAGTATACAAACTGAAAATTATGCCGGACAATTTCAGTAGAATAAATGGAAAAGTTTAAATAAAATTACGTATATACGCACACATATTTTAAGGTATAATTTTAAATAATTTCACGAGCAAGGGTTGTAAATAAGCCCACAACATTGTTGCATCAATCAGGCATTAACGCAACATATAGGAGTGTGTGGTCAGAACAAAACAAACCCGCACCCACTAATGTTAACAGAACATAGAACTAAAGGGCATAAAGGGAATCTATAAACTTCACTATACAGGCAGCAAAAATAAAACAAACAAATATTTGCAAAAACGATACGAACAACAACAAATTTTTATGGAACGAAAACAAACAACGTTTACAAATTGACGTTGTAGGAACAACAAGTCACCAAAACGTATATGCATGCGGAAACTACCATACTACATACATATGTATGCTCTTAAACAAACACGGTGCTCAAGTTAACAAACATATGGGTCATTTCAATGGATACAGAAAGCAAAAGTTTACCTGGAAAATAATAACAATTGGCTCTTCATTCTACCTCTGAAAGGTATCACTATCAACGTGAAGTGAAATTCGTAAGGTCTTCAATCTTATCGAAGTTTCTTGTAAATCTTTGCAATGCGGAACTATTTTCTTTCAGTGTGTATCCTTTTTTCATGTGGGTTGTAAATAAACGAGGTTACCGTTGTTCATCTTTTTTCATCCAACCAAATTTTAGCCTACGAATTGCACTGCAGGATTTGTTCTTATATTCATAATATTTGAACAATTCTTGTGACATTGAGATTAACGAGAATTCTTATTTTATTTCGTTCTTCATATGTAACAAATCCAAAAAAATAACAGAAAAAATCTCAAGATTTGAAAAGTGTTATTTTGAGCGAATTAAACGTTTGCTTCCATATCTTATGAATGATTTTACGCCAGTGCCGTTTTAATCGTCTTTCCATTGTTCTCTGTTGTCATTCTACTGAAATTTTTTAAACATTAGATTGGAGTGTTTAGAAGATATAAAGAATCAAACGATATTAGATTTATTTCCAGTCACTTTGGAATTGGAGATATTGATTTTGATTTCTATTGAGTTTTTTGCATATCAAAAAGGTTACAAAATAATTCGCGCTTGTCAAGTGATTAAAACAATTCATTAGATCGTGCATAGCTGTTGCCAATTATGCGCTTCTAAAGTGCACCTATAACATAGGAAAACACTAATAATGGTAAAACACATTCCAAGGCTGATACGTATTCTGATGATGATATGCTTCGATGATGATCGAATTAGCATAAATAATGAAGATTGTCTGTTCTCTTATATGCCCAAGAGTTTTTAAATTAGGTACGCAACATCTTCCACTTCTGTAACCAGAATTTTTTTATTAAACTGATATATCATTCGTTCCAAGCTAATCTTCAGAACAGATGTCGTAACCAACCACAGAAGAATAAAACCTTTCCAGTAATTATAATTGGCTTATGATAGTTTTGCAAAACTATACCATCTAGAAGAAATATGATCTGATGACACTGCCAACACAAAATCTACATAAAACAATAACTTTTTGGGAATACATTGAACCCCCTTGGATATCATACATACATACGTAATTGGTCATTACAACCCTTCAATCAGGATTACGACCTAGCTTCTTACACCTCTTATGTTGTTTGCGTTAATTTTATATATGAGTGACGGGATCTATATTTTAAAGTTTACTCCAAAAAACAAATTTTTTGAGAAACTTTCCATGGCAATTTGATTTACCCTCAGAGTTTTTGCCAGAAATCTGCTGAGAGGTAGTCGCCGAAGAAATATTTTTTCATATTTTCTTTTTGTTGTCTGACCTGGGATTTGAACCGTAGCCTTACGTCTAATAAGCCGACACGCTACCTATTAGACTACGGCGACTACAATCATGGATATCATATGGTACCGAATATTATACCAAACTCGACCATTTCCATTGTTCACATTCCCGTTTTTGCAGAAATAGAAATTAAGGTCTGTTGCTCCAGAGCTTATTCAAAACTTTTTCACTTCGTTGTCTAGGATCGTTTAGCTTCAGTTCCTGGATCAGTTGAATTTTGTATGGTGTATGCCCAAATCACGATGCAAAATTAGTTAAGATGAGGTCTGCGAAAGATTGAGAAATTGTGAAAGTCGCGAAATCAACTGCTTTGAATTCTCCTGAACTTCCTCACGCACAACGGCGATGTTTCAGGCAGATCCTGCGTCTTGTAGACGAACAGTTGTTGATCGATCGTTTACTAAAGTAGTGAACTAAATTTTATCCACCACATTGCGAAGAGTTCTCTTGATACAACGATTATGGTGATTATAAAATGTGCGAAGTATATTTCCCCTTCTGTCCGTGTCTGTGATAAAAATAATTTTATTGTTTGCATTTGTTGTTGAATGCTATGACCGTCCATGTTGATATCGCAAAATCGACTCAACTAAATGACAGTTTATTTGACAGATGTTGCTTCAGCAATATGGTTATAATAGCCAAGAAAGTTTGGAAGTCCCTGGTGGACTGTATTTGTAAACAATTTTGTATATCGCGTATCGATTATGGCTACTTTGTATCTCTTTTTTATGATCAATACGTTAAGCGTCATTTTGTTGAAATATGACCTCCTTCACATATTTTGCAGAATATTATTCTATAGCACGTTGAGATCCTTGTGTAAAATCTTTTTTTTTTTTGTCCTTGAAGACTTCGGATGTGTGAAGCAGAGGCCATTGTCTAGTAGGTAGTGTGGCCGTGATTCAAGCCCTAATCCAGACATCTCGGATAAAAAACAACAAATATTTCCTGATTAGAGTTAGTCTTGGTTTATCGAAACTGATATAAAATCGTTGAAAATAAGTATGTTATCCATGTGGTATACGCATATTTATCTTTTAGTACTTAAAATAAAATATACACCTACATTGTGATGTACCTAAGCATATTCATACCAGATATGAGCATCCAAAAAGGGGAAAAATATGATTCTATTTTATTCTTAAACTTCTTTAAACTGTAAAGAAAATATTGGAATATCATATCATTTTTACTATAAAATCCCTTCTAAGAATACAATCAACTGCTTGTTAATGAAATTTCTCTACATTTGAGATATTTTTTCTTGTCCTTCTTTTTGTTCGATGTGCTCGAAACAAATCAACGGATGTTAATACGTCCCCACAGAATACATATAATTTAGTGTTGAGTTGAGCTTTTATGCTTTCAGATGTCTTTTTGCAAGTGGACAGGGTCTACGATTTGGCCTTCATGCGCTGTTAGAAAATGTAAATTTTTAGCTTTTTTCTCCTCCTATGTGTGTGTATGGTATATGTGCAAGACCATTCTCGGTAGAGTCCGTAAACATGTCACTTTAGTTGTTGAATTTACAAACGTTAATTTCGGTGCTGGTATATCATTTTGCATGTTACGCCTCAAGGCTGTGATTGTAGTCAATCGATGACGTCAAAACGCCCTTTGACATATTTTTCCACAAGCATTAAGTACTTGGTTTTCTCCATCTCTCTATCTCTTTCTTTTGTAAAAAGTAATCTACGCCATAAGTGCCAACTTAAATTGATCAACTTGATTTGTTCAGCCAATCCTTCAGATTTCATTTATTTTTGGTTGAAATTAGAATTCGACAAGAAGCAATCAATTTCAATACGCATATATTTTCAGGGATTTTTATAAGTTTTATGATACAGAATTCATTTAAGATATGTACTTCGAAATACACTAACAATTATTGCTCACCATTTCTCGAACCAAATTAAATCTCTTGCAGCAGGTGGACAGACATCTAAATGGAAAAGGTCTTCTTTCAAAGCGAGTTCGTTGAAAATGAAGGTCTGTTATTAAAGCCTGATAATGTAACCAGTATGTACTTATTATCGTTCTCTAGCAATGATTGACAAACGATTGGTCTCCGTGTTCTTCAATCGCTAAGAAGCACCTATTTCACCTATTTTTTTAATTTTGTACCTCTTGAGATATTAATTGATCTTCCTTTTATTCTTATTATTATTCTAATTTTTATTCTTATTCTTATTCTTATTCTTATTCTTATTCTTATTTTTATTCTTATTCTACTTGTTTTTGAAGGAACATAGAGAGAGGGGGCGGCACTTCTCAAAATTAATGGTGTTGAGGTAAAGTAAACCCTTGTTAGATAATATCAATATAAGGAAATTTGATTCATATGCCAGATTATCCAGGATAGAACACAATCTTCTGACAGGACTGTACACTCGCTTAAACATATGAAAACAAAGATTCTGTGATGGTGAGAATGAATGCATAAGCAAAACATATTCTTGCAACCCGTAAGTATCAGCACCTGAAGTGAGTGTGTATCTGTGGCTGCACAAATTAATCTTGTTGCTCTAATTGATAATTCCTCTAAAGCTGGATTCACCCAACGTTTCAAAAATTTTGTTTCGAAACAATTTTTTTTATATGTAGCTTAACGCTTCTCTTTTTGAGAGAGAGAGAGCGAAAGAGCGTACGCTTGCTTCGGAACAATTTCAGCTCGCATTGGTTTAATTTTAATTTTTGTTCCGAAACAATCCATCTGTGCTGTCAGCTACTTTAATTTTTCAAGTAAAGTTGAACTGAGCTGCCACATCATATTATATGTACATTTGTGTGTATGGCTGCCGTCTAAAATATATCAATACAAAGTTTGTGTGCAGTTCTACTACTGTATATAAACTATATAGATATGCAAAGTAACCAAACAATGCATCAACTATAAATTCGATGCCTGATTGCTTTTTGACTGCGTTAAAAATACTCATTGACAACTTTTTGAAAATAGAATACATTGTATATATTTTGTACAGCGGCATTATGAAACACGATACTCTGTTCAAACACAAAGCAACTAACATTTTGGAAAGCAACCTATGTATGTATAATAAAATAAAGAGCGTTGTTTAATACTGTTTGTTTCACTAAGATTTGTTTTGATTTACAATTTCTTTGTAACACAATAAAAAATATAACCACACTCAAGCCAAGAAAACAAACGGATTGCAATCATCTTCTACTGCGCTGCCATAATTGTAAAACTAAGATACATCGTTTAAAAAATATTTCATATGGTAACCTTGTTTTTACAGCACAATTGTTCGAAGTGGCTGAATCGTTTTAGAACAAACTCTCAATAAACTGAACTTTTTTCGGAACAAGTATTTTGTTTCGAAGCAATGCGTGAATCCATCTTAATTTGATAATTTATTTCGTTACAAACTAGTTCAACTATTGAGTTTTTTCTTAATGCCAGTTATAAACTGTTATGGGATCAGTTTTGAAACGTCTACTTACTGACGTATTAGACAGTTTTAGAACTACTAGATAGGTTTACCACCATGCGGTATAAAATCGCTTATTTGTTCAGCTGAATAGGAGGTTATGGATATCAATAACTGTGATAACGATAACAACTGAGAACTATGAGAAACTATGTTATAAAGTGCGGCAAGTTATCATTAATCGTTTAACGCCAAACCAATGATTCCAAAATGTAGTAATATACTTAAAAAACGAAATATGTATTGATAAATCTGTACATAGAACACTTCGTCGGTTTTACATAATCTGCCTAGTGAACAGTGAATGAACAATCCGAAGAATATAGTCGTGGATAAGTTGACAAAATGTCCATTTTTCGCCATTCTCAACTTGTTGAAATTTATTCTTTGTGTGCATTAAAAATTTTAGTTAAAGGTGTTGGCCTTAAAATACAAAAATTAAAGGCAAACGACCATAATATCTGGCGAATTTTTACTAATCGGAGATGAACCATTTTCACCACAGAATGGTATTAAGTGGCGAAGATAATTTCTAGTTAAATGGCTGCGTGAATAAGTAAAATTGATAGATTTGGAGTGAACACAATTCTCAAGCCGCTAGCGAATCAATATTTTCATTTATTATAATCAACTTTTTCGTGAGCTTTTCTTTTAAAATGCGAAGATGTCATCATTACAGAGAATAGGGACCAAATCGTACCAAGCTGACTGATTTTTAGTTTCAAAAAATCAATCAGCTATGCATCAACGGCTTAACAATCGATTTATTGAAAAATCAATTTGGTGGCCACTCTTCTGGCAATGGAAGCCAATATTCAACACACCATTGACGTCATACGACCAGATTTATTAGAAAATGTAGTGCCAAATTGGACAAATCGTATGAAACATATATATCGCTGTCGCGTCGGACATATGCCGAAAGTGTTATTTAAAAAACAAATGCCATGAAATTAGCAGACTTTAATAAAAACAATTTCATTTCAAGCTCTTAAAATAAGACACAATACTCGCCATTCTGGTAACCTAATACTGTTTCGCTTAGGGCCATTATATAAAATTACCTCTAACTTATTTTCGTTATTACAACTTACAGATAAAATAAAGTTAACTTTGTCAAAAATATGGCTATAGCCGGAGAAATGTCGATAACACTGTTCAATTAAACAGGTTTTTCTTAAACGCAGTGGCAACGGCGGCCTTCATTTTCTGTTGTATTTGCTCACTTTGTTTATATTTGAAGTTGCCATATTGAAAATAATATATAATATGGCAAGTTCAAACATAAGCTTAACTTTAAAAGTTAAAGGTAGGATTATGCTCCTTTTAGCTTAACGCTTACTTCTACCTTATTGTCCACTTATAATAACGAAAAACAATTCATCTGTCCGTTAAAATCCTCCCTTTAGTTAACGGCCAGTTGTAATAATGGCCCTTAGCCTACTTAATGCTAATACATGGAATATGTTAACAGCGGATTCTTGGCCTAATACCGAAAATGGTGCGAGGCTTGAGAATTTTGAAAACAAAGTAGGTACTTTCAGTTATGCACACATTTAAAAGGTGTTCAGAGCCTAACGAATTTTTCTGTCTTGCGATTGGTTTTATGTAAGCATTTTAAATTACTATCGCTTGAAATTTACCCTAAATTGAAAGGACACTTTCCAAAAAAGTTTGTCACATTTGGAATACAAACTACCAAAAAGATATCTAGACGTCTAAGTTCGTTGAGCTCGATTAAGCAATAGAAATATTGGTTTATTCATTTTAAAATAGAAAATCAGTTTTCCGTTCTTCTCTTCATGAGTGTATTTTGTTTACTACACTAACACCAACAATAACTATTTTTACAACAAAATATAATTTTAGCCATAAAGCATATTAAATTCTTTATAGGAAATGTAATAAATCCATAATAAACAAACAAACATACATTACAGAATTTCCCTAAAATAAAGGAACACTAGAATATGTAATAAAATATTTAAATTGCACTAAAAACCTTGTATTAAAATATTTTTCATTTTGCATACGCCACTCAATATACAGGCTATACTCGTTACTTTGAATGAAAGTATCCATACAATATGTGTGGATGTATGCATGTATACATACATATATGTACGTATATACATTATATTACTGTAGATATCAAGTAATATCTATGTATTTATGTCATTGGTCCTTAGTCCGCATTGGCGCATTTTGCAATAAAAAATCAAGATCCGAAAAAAATTCAAAAAATTTTTTAACTAAAAGTCCATTTGAAAAATATAACTCGACTGTTAGACTCTTTAAATAATAACTACCGTAATTTTTGTCCGATTTGATCAACCGAAGTGTCAATCTCTTCACAGGATAATGCACTCTTAGAATGTTATCACTTTTTTCATATTTTTTAATTAAAGTTTGCTACTATGAACGGACAAACTTGAATAATTATGAAAAGAAATTTGTCGAGTTTACCTCATCAAAACCCATAGCATATTAAGTCAAATAATATATATACGTATATCGTTTTAAAGGCCCATCTTTCTCCTTTCAAATAAGGTTTAAATTTGAACATCAGTTCAGAAATTTTTGTGTAATCAATAAATTAGTGCGTAAAGTCCAAAAATACAGTGTTTGTCAAATAAAACAAGTTTGGAGGGTTCAAGAAATATAAAAAAAAATTTTGAGTTCTCAACAAAACCCTCAATCTACACTTTGTCAATAGCTATGTGTATTTTGACTGTCGCGCCGTGTTATTATTATGACATGGTTCAGAAACATAAAGGAGAACATTGTAGTTACTAAGGCTAAAAATAAAACCAGGCACCGAAAGTGTTAATAGAAAATCTTAATTGATATTTCGCCTTATGCTTGTCAATAGATTGTTTTAATAAGAATAATACGAGTGTCAATGTTAAAAACTGGTCTGTGCCATACTTGCCACTTCTCAAATCCTTCTAATAGGATGAAACTTTAAGCATAAATAAAACTTTCAAGGCATAATGTTAAAAGCAAGACTTGTTATTGAAGACATTAATTCTTAGACATTATGAACAATTATGCTTCTTTTTCCTCTATGGATACTATTCAACAACGGGAATTATTTTATATTATAAAAAAAAGTTCAAGAAATCAAACAATGATAAAACGAAAAAATATTACAAAAATTGTAATGAACAATCGTTGATACGATAGCAAAATTACATTCAAAAAGCACAGGAGATAAAAACGAAAAATGTAATAATAAGGTAGTTCTAGAAGTTGCCAGTGCCATCAAACATATTCAGTATGTATGCGTATATGTGACCAATTTTGTACAAGAAAATAAAGATTTGAGAAAAGCATATAGCGCTGGAAAGTCAAACCGAATGCTTGTTGAGGCATATGGTGAGCATGCTCTATCAGAACCAAAATGCAGAAGATGGTTTCGACTCTTTGGAGAAAACATGTAAGAAATGTAGAATTTGAAAGACCACCAAAAAAAGTTTTAAAAAACAAAACTAGAAACAATATTGGAAGAAAAAATACTGAAATCGCCGTAGTCTAGTAGGTAGTGTGTTCGCTTATTAGCCGTAATGCCACGGTTCGAACCCCGGATCAGACATTAAAACGAAATATGAAAAAATATTTCTCATATTTTTCTCAGCAGATTTCTGGCAAAAACTCTGAGAGTAAATAAAATTGCCATGAAAAGTTTCTCAAAAATCTGTGGTTCGGAGTCGACTTTAAACTGTAGGTCCCGCCACTCATGTATAAAATTAACACACACAACATGAGTGATGTGAGAAGCTAGACCGTAATCCTGACTGAAGGGTTGTAATCAGCAATTATGTATGTATTGGCAGAAAATTACACTTTAATTCAGAAGCAAATGCGGAAATAATAAATGTTGCACAGCAAACAATTTCTGACAGATTAAATCTTATGGGAAATATCTAGAAGTCTGGTATATGGGTGCAACGGGAAAAACAACTTGTAAAATTTTGCTTCAAAGACACGATAGCAAATCAGTATTGTATTGAATTGTTACTGACGATGGAAAATGGGTTTAGTTTTCTGCAAAATCACATCGATTCGGAAGGAGGCCAATGCTGTGTGTCTGGTGGGATCAGAAAGGTGTGTTGTAGCACAAGCTCCTATAACTTGGTGAAACCGTTAACTTTTAACTATGTATTGATCGAAAAAACGAACAGAATGGGTCACACAACACGGCAAGATAACTTTGCAACACGATATTGCACTAAAGCAAAACCGGTTCAGAATACAACGACGAATTCAAAAGACTTTAGTGCTTTATCCAACAACTATTTGGTTTCATCGATGTAACACGCATTGTCTGAACAGTACTTTGTTTCCTACCAAGATGTAGAATAAAGAGTTTCCTTGAAAAGACAAACAGTTTTATTGACGTGGAATAAACCAACTGTCTGGAAGTAGGAACCAACAATGACCAATACTTTGAATAAAATGTTCTTTACTTTCCCATTACAAATTACTATTTTATTACAACCGGTATGTCCTGCCACGCGATATTGCTTAAAGTATTGTGGTTGAAGAACAAGTTGCTGTAGTCTAGTGGGTAGTGCGTTGGGTTATTAGAATTAATGACTCGGTTCAATCTCCAGGTCAAACAACTCCATCAAAATGAAATATGAAAAAATATTTATTCGGCGACTTCCTATCAGCAGATTTCTGCCAAAAACTGTATATAAAATTACAATGAAAGGTTTCTTAATAATCAGTTGTTTGAAGTAAATTTTAAAAGTTTTTCCAAAATCTGTCGCTCTGAATCGAATTTAAGTTATAGGTCCCGCCACTCATGTATAAAATTAACACACAGAACATAAGCGGTGTGAGAAGTTAGGTTGTAATTCTAACAAAGGGCCATTATTACAACCTGCCGTTAACTAAAGGCAGGATTTGAATGGGCAGATAACTTGATTTTCATTGTTATGAGCACACAATAAGATAAAAGTGAGCGTTAAGCTAAAGGGAAGATCATCCTACCTTTAACTTTTAAAATTCACTTTATGTTTGAACTTGCCATATTATATATATTATTTTCAATATGGCAACTTCAAATATAAACATGGATATTGGCGTATTCATTATATTTATTTTAAAGCAAAAAAAAACACAAAAATAAAAAAGCTTAAACCCCAAAACACAAATTTTATAAACAAAATAAATAATAATAATAATATCGACATTGCTCCGGCATTGCCATATTTTTAAAAAAGTTAACCATATTTTCTCTGTAGGTTGTAATAACGAAAAGAAGTTAAAGGTGACCTTAAAGTTTACTTTAGCTAAAACCTTTTTACTTTTAACTAAACCCAGCTTTAACGACAAGTTGTAATAATGGCTTTAAGTATGAGAACGCGTACAGTATTAGGTAACCAGAATAGCGAGTACTGTGTCTTATTCTAAGAGCTAGAAATGAAATTGTTTTTATCAAAGTCTGCTAATTTCATGGCATTTGTTTTTTAAATAACACTTTCGGCATATGTCTGACGCGACAGCGATATATATGTTTCATTCGATTTGTCCAACTTGCCACTACATTTTCTAACAAATATGGTCGTATGAAGTCAATGGTGTTTTGAATATTGGAATACTGGCAGTGTAATACCAATTTGTCACCAAATTGATTTTTCAATAAAACGATTGTTAAGCGATTGCTGCTTAGCTGATTGCTTTTTGGGAACTAGAAATCCGTCAGGTTTTACGATTCTCGGTAATGATGAAGTGCTCAAAAAAGTTGATTTTAATAAATCAAAATATTGATTCTCTAACGGCTTGAGAATTGTGTTCGCTCCAAATCTATCAATTTTACTTATTGACGCAGCCATTTAACTAGATATTACCTTCACACTGAATATCATTCTTTGGTGAAAATTCTCATCTTCCATAAGTAAAAATTCGCCAGATTTATGGTCGAAAAATTGACATTTTGTCAACTTATCCACGACTATATTCTTCGGATCGTTAATTAACTGTTCACTAGGCCGGTTATGTAAAGCCGACGAAATGCTCTATGAATTTCGTGTACAGATTTATCAATATTTTTTTAAAGTATATTTCTACATTTTGGAATCATTGTTTTGGCGTTAAACGATTTATGATAACTTGCCGCACTTTATAACACAGTTTGACATTCTCAGTTGTTATCGTTATCATAGTACCGTAACCTCCTATTCATCTGTATTGACCAACAATGTACACAGTTGTACAATTTTTGTTCCTCGATGATCGAATTTATGTTTATTTTGTTTAATTTTTCTCTGAGATAAAATTTGCTCGCATATTTATTTTGTTTTACATGTAAAACTTGACCATATTAACAAAAAGATTAAGGGAAGTTCAGTAAGTCAATTGCATTTTCTATAATATTTTTCAATACTTAAGTCAAAAATTTTTTTTTCATTCCATTTTCTCATTTCATTCCATTTGAAAATAATTTATTGGCTCTCAAAAAGAAATAAATTTCCTTCAAATTTAAATTTCACTTTGATATACGGCAAATAAGGATACCCGTTGCTCCTGTTCCTCTTGCAGTAAGAATTTTATTTGGCCAAATCTCTACATTTTATTATATGGTATATGAAATTTACATATACAAAAACAAAAACTATGCAATTATTATAGACAGAAGAAAAAGAACCATTTTCTTTGGAACACAAAAAAGTCAAAATACTATAAAAAAGAAGATAAAGAAAAAAAAACGAAAGAAAATGCCTGTCAAAATCTAATTTACGATAAATTGACCGAAATTACATTTTTTGCCTTCTGCTTACATTTCTCATGCCCAGACTCTCATATATGGACACAGAAAGTTTTTATACGTTACGATATATTAGATGCAAATATAAAAAGTAAGTAAATGTTATTACGTTATGTAAAAATGGCTTAGATAGTAGCAACAAATGCCCCAAAAACCCTAAGCAAAGTAGTACTGGCACAACAAAAAAAAACTTTGAACATTTTTGGCTTAAATTTCGTAAATTCACAATGTTCCCAACAGCTGCTTCTTCGCTTATTATATGTTTTCGTTTACTCTTCTTCTCAACAAAAAAAAAAAAATTAACGATTTCAAACTGAAGGCAGACACCAGATGTGTAAAATTATTTGAATTGTTTTTTTTTCTTCTGGCTCTTCTTTCTAATTTTCCAAGAATTTCAAATAGTGAAGTATTTATACTGGGTTTAAAAATCGTACAGAATGGAAAATATACTGAAGCTAAACATGCAATATTAAAAATACTCAGATTTTGGCCAACATTTTAAAAGCCATGAATTAACACTTTTAATACATACATATTGCTAAAACGGAAATTCAAAGTGTGTGTCTAGTTTCAGTTTGGTAAGAACGTTCAACAAAAGTCATTAAAATCTTCATGCAGTGATACACAAACGGTTGTCGGGTTGAATCTCTTAAATCATGAATTCTCATATTTGGACTATGTAAAGTCATAAAAATACTGCGTTTAATATCGCGATAAAAAAAACATTTTACATTGGTATTAATTTGATGATTCCTCGCTCTTGTAAATGGTCCATGCAAGCACTAAAAATAGTGTCAAAATCGACGCAAACCTTTCTGAGGCATTTAACATTGAGCAAAGGTTTTACACAAAGACAACGCCTTAATAGATTGTTAATGCAAGATCGTAAAAAAACGAAAATTAAATTCGCACGAATTACTCAACATACCGTATAAGCAGTTGGAGGCCTAAATTAGGTCATACAAAAGTTTATATAGCCCATAAGCCGCGTGATTTGTTCCTTATTCGGTTTTTTCTACATCAAAAAAAAAAAAAGAATAAGGCGTTCCCTAAAATACTCAATAAGGTTTGCCATTTTATTATGAACGGACTAACCAACGAACAACGCTTGTGAATTATTATCAAATGATCGTATTTTGTGATAAGTCGCCGTAGTCTAGTAAGTAGTGTGTTGCCAGGTCAGACATAAAAGCGAAATTTGAATAAATATTTCTTCGGCGACTTCCTCTCAGCAGATTCCTGGGAAAAACTCTGAGAGTAAATAAAATTGCCATGAAAACATCAAACATCTGTCGTTCGGAGTCGACTTTAGACTGTAGATCCCACCACTCATGTATAAAATTAACACACACAACATAAGTGGTGTGAGAAGCTAGGTCGTAATCCTCACTGTAGGGTTGTAATGGTGAATTACGTTATGTATATATGTTGTTTGTTTTTTATTCAGATTTTGTATTCAGTGAAGAAGATTTTCTTTTCTTTTTTTCATTTTCCTTCCAATAAACAAAGTTGCCGAATTTGCTTTCAAGTGCAAGCAGAAGTAGTTCAAGAGTTACACTGTTTGGTGGAATTTGTTGGCCGACGACCTCATTAAACCCTACTGCTTTAAAAACAATGAAAATCGCAACCTGACATTTTTGACCAAATGAAATAATTGTTTGGTTGACATGTGGTTTGATGCGCCACACAGCACACAATACCTTGCACCTATTGAGAAGAGAGTTTGGTGGGAAAGTAGTTTTGAGTTTTAGCCGCCAAGATTGTATGGTTTGATGCCACTGGATTTTGTTTTTGAGAAAATGTAAAGTTTCTCGTCTCTCTCAGAAATTGATTAGATGCCAGCCTAAATATTGCCAACATTGTTTTAAATCCCATTAAAAACGGTTTAAAACAAGACACAGGTCATGTTGTACACTATGTGAAGCAATGTGGTATAGTATGCCACATTACTAGAGCATAGTTTTTCTTTGCTTCCTTTAAAAAAAATCTTGAGCCATTTCATAAAAAAAAAATTTCAACCCGTCAAGATAAATGGCTCACCTATTTCGAAGAAAGCGGTGCAACATTCATAAAAAGAGGTCTGTAATTTTAACGGGAGACTATAAAATACGGCTCCAGAGCTCAAGCAGTTAATGATAATAACCAAAGACTACCGCTCGGTATTATCGTGCTAAACTGCTTTTTGTCTTCTCCAGAAAGTACGAAATAACTACAGTAAATTGTGTTGGAATAACAGAAGGATAGTTATTGAAGAAAGGAAAGAGCGATTTTTTGGGTGACAAATTTATTTTTAAAAACATTGTTTATTTTTTTAAACCAAATTCTCGAAAATTACTTTGCAATTCTCACTTTATTTTTCTATTGTGGTTAATCAAATATAAATAGTGTCAATAATCAGAGAATCGAACCCACGGCCTCGAAACTTCAAGTTTGTCACACTACCAACTAGGCCATAGGTGTACCCACTTCGAATTGCTTCAATAAATAAAATTTTCAAAACATATTTTGGTTAAATGGTCTTATTAACCATCATGGAAATCTTTTAAGTTATAAAAAGCCTCCTAAGACAATTCGGGCCATGCCTGTTTTTTCTCGAGAGAATATGTCGTTCCCCATTTTTTTTTTTTTGAATTTATAAGAATAAGAGTAGATAAGTAATTAACTTTAACGTGTATCGTTAATCTATTGTACCATATTACCCGTATTCAACGTTTACATGTACTAATATTTAAAAGCAAATGGTCTGAAACAAAAATTTTATTCACGTTTCCCACTTTACTACACATTCTTTAACATTTGAAGCCCCAGACTGTAAAACATCATCCACGACTTTTGAATCCAAAGTTCAACGTTACCTGGTATTAAGATAGATTTGGATTTGTTATATTTAAACAAAAATCAGCGCCCTAGAAGAGTAATCTTAAAATATATTGTGCATTACTGTCAATTTAAAGTATAAAGGACAACACCAGATAAAGTACATACGCAGGTCCACTAACATAAGACCACCAATTTGGCAATTGAAATTTTGATAGTAAATTAACGTAATTGTTTAATATTTTATTTGCTTGTATTTTATTAGGTCGAGTACGGAAGAATATCGTACTACTTGGAGCCAGTCGGTCCATTGTTGGAAAACCTTTCGGAGAAGATAAGAAAGGACGAAAGACTAAAACAAAATAAAAATAAAATCTGATATTGACATAGGGAGGAAGAGCAAAAAAATGGAAGAAAGAACAGAAAATACAGATGAAAAGAAAGAAAATTATGTAACAGATGCTATAATAGTTCGTGGATAAATACTATTATCAAGATATGCTCTTAGCAGGTCAAACCTGTTCACAAACTCTGTTAGACCGTCAAATTTTTAATCCATCAAGTTTTTCAGTTTCTTTCCAAATTGTTTGCATAGTCATTGCTCTCAACGCACCTGCATGTGATTATATTACATTATATAAAATATGATCCACTGTTCCTTTTGCATCTTCACATAACCTATAGAAATCAGAGAGAAACCTATTTCACCTGTTGATTCTGTGTATTATGGGGCCTTGTTTCGTTAAGACTTCAGGAGTTGCTCCCAACTCCTTACTACTCATGCTTAAGATTAATTTCGCATATGAAGCATAGAGTTTTGGCCATAAGACTCATACGACGCTTTAGTCCCATCTAGGTCTCTATTCAAAATTGTTGAGTAAGCCGAACCTGTCGTAAATAATTCGAAAGAAGAAACCAATTGACTGTTTCACCGACACATCTACTGCTACTTTCAATTGCTACTTTTGATCCAGTTCATCTGCAACGACGTTGTCAGTGATGTCACAATTACATAAGGCAATAAGAACCCTTATCAACTTCTTACACTTCCAGAACAAATGTGACCTAAAAGTAAGTCCCTCCAAGGTCTTCAGTGCCTACCTGCTTAGCCACATAAGCTATTATTCTTGAACTGTAAGACACTATTTTACGCTGTAAGACTTTACGATTCCCTGGCATTGCTTCCAAGTTTGAAAATCTTCCATTTTCGAATAGTCCGTGAAGATAGCTCAGCCGTCTAAGAGTTTATTCAAACCCATCCAGAGTTCTCTCATTCAGTCCAATGAAACTTGTAGTCACCTTCTTTACATGTACGTGACATATAATACCCGGAGCCACGCGTCGATCTCAATGCAATTTAAACATGTTTTAATCGCTTTTATTAAAATTTTTACAGAAATTGAATGTTGCTAAAAATCACTTGCACAACGGCAGTATTCTTAAAATGTTTATGTAATAATTTAGTATTACGAACAGTGAATCATAAAAATTAGAGTATTAGGCCTAAAAACTATTCATGATTGCTTAAGAGAGCATGTTGATGCTTAAATTTGTTCGTAATTTAAACCATCTAACGGCCATTATTACAGCTTGCCATTAACTGAAGGGAGGATTTTAAAGGGCAGATAAATTGTTTTTCATTATTATAAGTGTACAATATGGTAGAAGTAAGCGTTAAGCTAAATGGAGGATCATACAACGGTAACTTTTAAAGTTATGTTTAAGTTTAGAGTTGCTATATTATATATTATTTTCAATATGACAACTTCAAATATAAACAAAATTAAAAAATTAATTTTAAAAAAACGGGTAATTGAGCAGTGTTATCGACATTGCTCCGGCACTGCCGTATGTATTTTTGAAAAAGTTAACTTTATCTTATTTGTAACTTGTAATAACGAAAAGAACTTAAAGGTGACTTTAAAGTTCACTTTAGCTAAAGTTACCTTTAACTAAACGCAACTTTAACTGCAAGTTGTAATAATGGCCCTAAATATTCTTTCATCAAATAGTTTACTCAACGTAGAGAAATTAAAAATATTTTCTTTCAGAAACTTTCCGAGACATCTGGAAAATATTCATTCACGTACAAATATTTTAATTTAATTTGTTTTCATCAACCATGTATGAACTGTGTTTATATATTTATAAATTTTCTTCTGACCATTCAAGAAATATTTTAAAAAGAAGCCGAATCAATAAAAAAAAACAAAAAAATGTTTTTTCTTTGTTATCCTTTAAATTTATGTTGAAAAAATATATATATTTTTGGCAAACAAAACCTACATTTATCTTTGCAATTTCTTTTCTTGTTGACAAATACAATTGAGTTAAAAGCAACATTCCTTTTTGGCTCACACAATATTTCCATTATACCCACAATGACAACAAAAATATTCGCATCTTTTCAATTGAAATTGAAAACGAAACTGCATAAATAAAATCTTTTGCACTGACTTCACCCTTCACGACAAATTGTATTCTCTGCTCTGGTTTAGCAAATGAATTTTCCATTTCTCTTTTAACATTTTCTTGTAGTGTTGAAAAGAAAGCAATAAAAAGATGTTAACCATACAATGAATGATACTTAAATTGTTAAATGAATTTAATTTTATTTATATCCTTGCATTTATATTTAAACGATGGCTTACATTGTGCAATAAGGTATGTAACATTCACTCATTGGATTCCGATTCAGATTCACATTTAATTAGTTGGCAAACATTGCAGTTTTCGTCCTAAGCTCTTTGAAGGTGATTCGATGCGTTAAGGGTGAAATGAACATCAGTTAACTTCGTTAATGCATTCTACACTTTTTTCACTATAATACATGAATGTTTCTGTTATTAAATCTTTAAAAGGCAAATGAAATTTTTGGTTACACAAATCTTTAGTAACAAATTAGCCTCTTCCACATTGAATCACATAAATGTTTCGATATATTTTTATATATACGATATATATACGGCAATTTCGTGTCAAGTGACCCAATTTTTAAAATCGATGTCTTCCGATTTGGATGAAATTTACACCAAGGTTAGTATATTGGATAGTAGGCCAGACACAAATTTTCAAATGGAAAGAAATCGCATTGAGTAGATGCAGAAAACTTTTTCAACTGGAGTCTTCCATCGATAAGTGGTATAAGTTTGGTGTTTGAAATCTATAGACGGCTAAACCGATTTCCTTGAAAGTATCTTCAGTATCTTCCTGTATATATCAGCATCTTCCTGCATGTCTGGAAGGAGTTATAGGCTACTTTTTATGTTGAAATAGGCAAATAAAATAAAATAAAATAAATAAAAAAAGTATGAGTGTTTTGTCTAACAAAATATTACGTATACGTCACCCGTCAGCTATATGTAATCTTATCTTCTTCTTCTTCTTATATACAAAAATGAATGTGTGTTTATTTGTATGTGGGATTGTTTGTTTGAAATTGATAGCTAAACGGCTGGATCGATTTTCTTGAAATTTAAACAGTACCTTCCTGTATGTCTGGAAGGAACTATAGGCTAATTTTTATTTTAAAATTTCAAGTAAGCGAGGTGCCACGCCCACATACCCATATAAAAATGAATGTTTGTTTGTATGTACCTTATAGAATCGTAAACTATGCATTCATGTTGTGATCTTTAGCAAAGTTGTTGCGCATGAGCCGGGGAAGGTTTCTAAGTTGGTATGACTAATTTCCGACAGGTGGTGCCACTGAAAATCACTCAAAATGAATTAAATCGTAAACTGTGCATTCTTTAATAAAGTTGTTGCGCATGAGTCGATTGAGGTTGGTGCAATTAATTTCCGATGGATGGCGTCACTGAAAATTATTCAAAATGAATGACTAGGAATTGGTCGATCTACACCTCAAGTACGGATAAAAAGAGCATTACGAACCTCAGAATCAGACGAGCATTGAGACTGAGAAATCTTCGAGTATATGCCGCTGAAACCCGTTCGCTTGAACCTATTGAACAACGAGAAGTGAGATTAGAAACTGATCGAATGCGCACTACTCAGTCCCGTTCATCTGAATCATCAGGACAACGGGAAACAAAGTCAATAAAATGATTCAAAATTAATTGTAATGTCTTTCCTTCAAATTTATTTTAGTTGGTGGCGCAGCAACACGCGCAGGGTACAGCTAGTATCGTATATTGCCAGTGCAGAAGAGAGTTGTATTAAATATAAAGTCGTCACATTCTTCAGTATCACCAGCGGCAGCATTTGTTATAGGAATTTTATAGAACGACAAAGGGAACGATCAACAAATTTAAAAAAATTGTACATCATCACGAAAGGCAAATGCAGAGCATGGTTATCCCCAAATATCTATTAGAAGCTTAACATGATGTTCGTAGAAGTAAATTATTATATAATGTAGATGAGTTGCACAATGTGGACAAAAGCAGCACAGCATATGTCTACATGAAAATCGAGATAAGATTTACGATACCGCCAACAATTTTTGGTGTGAATACCGCAGAGTGATTCCATTAGGAACACTCTATAAGAACATTAGAAACATATACTTTTGTTCAGAATCCAGATCTGGATGTTGGAATTTTGGCATAGCCCAGGGAATGCATGCAAACAAATAAGAATATAAATGCAAGAATGCGATCAGTAGAAAAGTAACCTGAAGTAATGCGAAAGCGGACACTGAGTTGATAAAATTCCGAGATAGCAGCGAATTGAGATATTTAGTCTGTATGCATGTAAAGGGATACCCGGGATACCATTTTAGTGCCGACTTATCATTCATGTTTTCTTATAGACTTTCGTATTCCTAAGGGTATTTCGAATTTTTTTACAAACTTGTTTCTTACTGAGCTCCTCGCTAAGCAGGTGGCTAAGTTCACTGACTCAAGACTCAATGCCCTATCTCGTTTGCGCGTCATCCCCTCTGGTCTCTCCTCTATTTTGGAAATTGATCCCACTGGATTGGCCCCACTGGATATCGATTATCACCCTGTGGAATACTGTTTTGACAGGATTTTCAACTTCCCGATTCCGAGCAGGAGCGATTGGTCCCCTGACACGATCGTCCCCCGGAACTCCTGGATGTGTATACCGACGGCTCCAAACTCGATGGCGGTGTGAGTAGTGGAGTCTATTTTGGGAGATTTGTCTTAAATATTTCACTCCGGCTGCCACACTATTGCAGCGTGTTTCAGGCGGAAGTAATGGTCATCTATCGGGCCGCTCAAAGGATCCTCGCATATGGAGCGCCTTCAGCCGCATCTCGATCTTTTTAGCTAGGCTGCCATAAAGTCTCTGTAGAACGTTGTGAATAAATTCAGTACCGTAAGGGATGTCCCCGCTGTCCCAACCTTCTATCTGAGCGCTTCAGTACCACACTTATCGGACACGGTCACATTCCGGGAAACTGCAGAGATGACGAGCTCGCCAGAGTTGGTGCACTACTTTCTCTTGAATCAACTTAGTAATGCCGCTTACCTCTTTCGTGCGGAAATTCTTCCGAGACGCTAACCTATCCTGGATCAATTAAATGAAATTAAGTGCTTAAAAGAAGTCGCCGTGGTCTAGTAGGTAGTGTGTTGGCTTATTAGAAGAAAAGCCAGGGTTCGAGCCCCAGGCCAGACATCAAAATAAAATACAAAAAGTATTTCTTCGGCGACTTCCTCTCAGCAGATTTCTGGCAAAAACTCTGAGAGTAAATAAAATTGCCATGAAAAGTTTCTCAAAAATCTGTCGTTCGGAGTCGACTTTAAACTGTAGGTCCCGCCACTCATGTATAAAATTAACACACACAACATAAGTGGTGTGAGAAACTAGGTCGTAATCCTGACTGAAGGGTTGTAATGACCAGTTATGTATGTATGTAAGTGCTTAAAAACAATTGAAATAGTACAAGTTAGTGCAGCGGCATGGTACCTTTGTATCATATAATTATATCATAGTACCGATGGTAAAGAAATGTGTAATGTTTCACAAAGTAAAGACACTGCATATAAATGTTATGACAAATTATAACATGGGGATAACGTTATAAATGTATGGGTTTCCTGACAACTAGTTTGGGCTCATGAAAATTGCATACCATCTCGAAGTAAAATTTTCTTCTGCCTTTCCTGTAAAGAATAGTTTTACATGATGTTATTACCAATTTATGTTTTCTTTAACATGTGTTTTATGTTTCTTATGCTACTTTTAAAAATTGAACTATATGTTAAGGTCTGTGATAAGAACAACGCTTTAATAAAATATAAAAACATAGCCGCATAATTTGATATACTATACCACACTAGCAGATCGCAGTACACCACATTTCCCAAAGATTTTTCCAATGCTAAGTTTATGGGTTTTTCAGGCTTTGAATATCATTGAAACTTGGTAATCAAAGTGTGTCTGCCTTCATGTATCAATACAAAGTTTGTATGCAGTTCTACAACGGTATATAAACTATGTAGATATGCAAAATAACCAAACAATGCATCAACTATAAATCCGATACCTGATTGCTTTTTGACTGCGTTAAAAATAAACATGACGACATTTTGAAATCGTATACATTGTACATATTTTGTACAGCGGCATTATGAAATACGATACTTTCTTCAAACACAAAGCAACTAACATTTTCGAAGGCAGCCTATTTCATAACTTTATAGATATTAAGGTAAGACTTGACGAAAATTTATTAGATTTGAGTAAAAACTTTAAAAATTAGTCAAATAACAAATAGGTATATAATATTACCCGAACTTACTTTATAAATATAATTAAATATCATGGTATTAAATTAGAATGCAAATTTAAAGTAATTCAACTAATCTTAAATACGTTATTAAACATCAACATGAATATATAATTTTCATCTGACTACTAATTAAGTAAACAAATGTGTAGCTTCAAACCATGTTTAGGGGTTACTTATCTAAAAGGTGATGAAACTGTCAGCATTACCTTTTACTTAAATTTTGAACATTTAATTTCATGGTATACTGTATAGCAATTATAAAAGCCATTGAGCTTTGCAACAAAATTAAAATAATTTGATATTTGATAAACAGTATTCAAACAATATGACTACAACTAACTATTATTAGTTTAGTTAGTAATTAGAGTCAGGCATATCCATCGAACTATTAAAGAATTTCTTCAGCATCTCCTTGTAAAGGAGAGAACATTGAATATTTTGTTTTATTCTGAAAGCACAGATGCCAATTAAAATCAAATTAATGAAGACATTGTCCTTCTGAAAACCCTTGAGGTCAATGCATTAAAGTCCGAATCAATAAAACTGGTGGTGGCCGAAAGTACCCTACGGAATTCAACATTCACACATTTCTTTAAAGAAATAGAGTGGTGGACATATTATTACATTTTTACCTTTTTAAAAACGTTAAAATTATGAGTTCATTGATTGCAAACTAAATAAAAAGAAATATGTTTTTAGTTTCAATTAATTGTTCGCAATACTTTTGTGTACCACCGTTTACAACTTGACGACGTACACACAAACAAATGTTCGGTCGGTCTTTACAATGACGATATTCAAACCACGACTGTTCTCTTCACACACAATGCGTCTTCGCACAAGAGTGACTGAATTCTTACTGCTCGTTGCCTGCTTTGTCTTGCCTTTTTATATGCCCACATAATCAGTCTAATGAAGGTTCTTGACTTCGAACGTTCGGTGTTTCGAGTTCTTGAGAACTCTATTGCGAATTCATTGTTGTTTGTGTATTTTGTTCACATTGCTTGTTGTTGCGTTCTCGCTACTTGTCTTTCTCCTTTTCTTTCATACTGATGTTATTCGTTTACTTGTAACAAGTTCATTGTTTTTGTTTGTGTAGCTTTTGCTCTTTTAATGTTAAACGATGTACACCGTTTCCATTTTCGTAACAATATTATTAAAACATTAGTATAATATTTCATTTATTCTATTTTTTAATAGGATCACTTGATATTTGACTGGGGCTTTTTCACTGGCAAAATAAGTTTGATCTCTTTTACATTTGATTCTTTCTTTTGTTCTATTGTATTAAATTTTCTTACCAAATAAGACAATTTTTGGTGAAACTGTTGTTTTTCAAGTGGACACGTAATTATAAAATGTTTAGTTTTGCTACTTTAATAATGTGTATTTAATGTGTGATTTATTTTGCTTTTTTTTCATTTATTGGGAATCGGAAAAAATGTGTACAAAAATCAATCACCAAGTTGTTTCGAAAAAGAAAGGAAGGTAATACTCAAACTCAGAGAAGCCGGGAAGGCGTTAAAAAAAATTTCTCAGTTGCTTGGTTGCTTTAGAGGAAAAATTTTTAATGTAATGAAAAATTTTTAATGTAATGAAAAATTTTAATACATTTTGCAACCTCAAATAATGTACCCAGAGCACCCAAAGTTCATAAAACTACAACGCCGGAAGATCCAATAACTGACCCATTTTAAAGCTCTAAGCAGCTAAAAGTTAAATGGGTCTTGCGAACCAACAGTTAACTTAATTCCAAATATACCACCGAAACAATTAAATATGATATCGGAAACATGGCGATGTGGGACAGTAGCAACTTCTTAGCATGGTGTTGGATTAATCATATGCGAAGAACTAATTAAGAAAAAAAGTTCCAAAGGAAGTACTATTACTTTTGTACCATCACTGACATACATATGTATATCATTTTAGTTTCGTAGTAGTCTAGTAGGAAGTGTGTTGGCTTTTTAGACGTAACGCCAAGGTATAAACCCCAGGTTAAACATCTCCAACAAAACCAAATATGAAGAAATATTTCTTCGGCGACTTCCTCTTAGTAGATTTCTACCAAAACCTCTGAGTAAATAAAATTGCCATGAAAAATTTTCTCAAAAATATGTCGTTCGGGGTCGACTTTAAACTGTACGTCCGGCCAATTGTGTATAAAATTAACCACACAATATGATAGATGTGGGAAGCTAGGTCGTAATCCAATTATGTATGTATGTATGTGTATTTTCTCCAATAATTACAAAAGTGCAATTCAAGATGATCGTCTCATTGAATTCTTAACTGTTATACTTAAATTTCTCTTTATAATAAGGAGTTTAGTATTGAATGATAATTTGTTGTGATATTGTTACTTTTTGCCTTTGAAAAGCGTTTAAAATATGAGCTCGTAGATTGCAAATAAAATTAAAATAAACTTGTGTTTAGTTTCAATTAAAATTCTTTATTATTCGCACAATTCTGTGTGCTATTGTTCACAACTTGATGTAACAACCACAATTGCTTTTCTTTGTTATTCCTCTGTTTATACCCTTTGCGTAAACAATAACAATTACTAGACAATTATTCGACAGATCTGTTTAACGGAGGTCTTCAAACCACGATTACTCTCTTCAAATGCACCCTGTCTTAACACAAGACTGATTGAACTTCATTAACTCACTCGCCTGCTTTGCCTTGCCTTTTATATGGCAGTTTAAACAGTCTGTTGCACTATCCTGAAGGCGAATGTTCGGGACTTCACATTCTCGAAATCGTGTTGAGTGTAAGCTTCCTTGTTTACATTCATTGTTGTTGTTTGGGTATTTTGTTTACATTTATTCTTGTAGTGTTGTTTGTGAATTTTTGTTTACTTGTTTACCTTTTGCTGCTGGTGTTAGTTGTTATATCAGCAGTACGATAATTTGTAAACATGTTTGTTTACTGCATTGTTTTGTTTTTGTAGCTTTTGTTTATAATTTTAACATTAAGCGATGTAAAAGCAAAACACCATTGTCTAGACTCTTCATTATCGTAACAATATAATGTGAAGTCTTCGTAGTCTAGTGGGTAGTGTGTTGGCTTATTAGATGTGGAAAGGGATGGGTCATTTGTATATATGGATTTTTTATGGTTGACCAAATTGACATTATGTCATTGGCAGGGTTTCTTTCAAAATTTTAAGTACTACGTTTTGTTAATATGTCCTTCAACAAAATACAATTTACTGAAACATGAAGCTGAATAATCACTCTGAACAATTAGGACCTCATTACCATATTTTGTTTGACATTCCACCTTTCTTCACGTTCCGCACAATTCATTTTAGAGCGGAGTTTTGGATCATTTTTAACTTGTCGTTCATTTGTAAAAGGCTGAATGATGTTATCTACTGCTGTTTATGCTTTAGTAATAATTGTTCTTTTACCTTTGACTTGCTCTATTCTTGTGGTATTCAAGGGTTAACTTTCTAATTATAATTGTGGTATCAAGCATCTTCTCACTTGTCTATTGAGGGCCATTTTTTGGGTGCAAGTTTAAACTCAAGATTAAGTTGATCTCCAGTTAAATTTTATCTTCAGTTAACTGAGTTTTCATTTTTTGAGTGGGAGTTTAACTGGAGATTAACCTTGTAGAGCTGCCACTCTTATAAGCAAAAATTTCAAAGTGTTTCACAACAATTTGCTTTTGTATAGAACAAAAACAAACAAACAAAAACAAATAAAAACAAACAAAAGCTGAATACTATTGATCTTTATGTAAAAAAATTATTTTCTTAAAATAATAAATAAATTAAGACTGTCTATTGTCAATTTGTGTTTTATATAATTCATAGTCACTTAAATATTTGTCTTATTCGGCAAAATCTCGATTCCTTTTATGACAAAAAGATGTTGTGCGTCGAGTAGTTTTTCATTGATCTTCTCCATAATTTGATGTAATGCGAAGATCTGGTTGATGGTGAACTTACCAGCGTTGAAGCCGCACTGATAAAGTCCAGCTAGTGTTGGGACGAGTGGCTACAGCCGTTCACACGATATGCTCATAAGAGCTACATATATATGCGATAGGGCGGAAGCTTATACCTCTGCGTCTCTCTTTTTCAGGACATACTTTCTGCTAGCTATTTTTAGTAAATAAGCTGTAAACGATTTAGCGTGAAGACTATCAGCATCTGCAGCTTTTTTGATCTTAAGTCGCAAAATTACTATTTTGTTCTTTTCTGGCTAGACGGCGAAATCTCCATGCCATCATCATCGATTGGGTTCGGTACATCATCACCTCAGCACCTCTTGCGAATCTGTAACCAAATTTCCGTTCTCATTTTGCATCTGATATTATATTTTATTTCTGTTTCAATTTAGAGTTACTTTTTGATTCGATTGGTATGGTATTCATACGTACATACGTTGTAATAGTAATTAAAGAACTTTACTATTGAGAAAATTTTTGAATATATCGAAGAGAAGTACTGATTTACTGAAGTATCACAATTTTTTACATAAGCCGATATGGGGGGTCCTGTAAATTTTAAAAGAAAAATTCTCGAAATTAATTTCATAGTGACGAGCATTATAAATTAGAAGTAATCTGAACGGAATTCGAATTCAATCGTATTGAACACTGGTTGGCTAACGTTGGCCTACACTTGGTGTAAACTTCTCATTATTTATTTATTTATTTATTGATTAACTTCAGTACAACAAGCATTTAATCTTATTTAATAGTACTGTTTATATAATGTTATGATTAAAGGTAATAGTAAATGTAAATAGTAAATAATATATGTATGCAAATTTCACAAAAAAGCAAAATTATATTAATTAAATTTAAGTTAGCCTTAAATTGGATTGAATTAAATGGTAAACCTTAAAGACAAGAAAAGTGTGTTAAAATTGCAGTTTTAAATTGCATTACATTGCTTTTCAATTGAATTTCTGGCGGAAGTTGGTTCCATGAACGAATTGCATTAACATAAAAGTGCCTTTCAGACACCTGTTTCTGGAACCTTACGGCATTTATTCTATAGCCCCTGTTAGTTCTGGAAAATTTTAGTCTAGTAAATAGATAATTCGGTTCCAATGAATAAACAATCTTGTGTAGAAAAATTAGCATACGATATTTTAAGAGGTTTTCCAGTGTCATGTCGTAGATTTTGTAGACAAAATACGATATACTACTATATCTAGTGCGTCCAAAAATATATCTTGCAATGTTATTATAAGTCACGTTAAGTATATTTCTGCTGATAGAGTTCAAACCCGCAAAAAGCTCACATCCATATAAGAGGGTTGAAATCAGGTATTTCTTCGCCAAGAGCATACGTATATTAACAGGCGTAAAGGACTGAGTCCTGCAAAGATTCCTAAGCATAGCATACGTCTTCCCACAAATCATATTAACATGGTCAGTCCAGGAGAGTTGACTATTAAAAGTAATACCCAAGTTCTTGGCATATTGTACTAATTCCATGGGCGAGTCCCCAACGACTAATGGTGGCAGTACGTTCGGCAAAACTCCTATTTTTCCAATTATGATAGCTTTAGACTTACTAGCGTTCAAGCAAAGACCATTCGCAGTGGCCCATTTAAATATACTGTCAAGGTCCTGGTTCAGTTTCAATATACAATTGTCGATGTCAGTTCTAAAACAGCTAACGTAGAGTTGGACATCATCGGCATACATTTGAATTCCACAGTGAGTTATACGAGAAGGTAGGTCATTAGAATACATTATGTAAAGCAGTGCTCCGAGAATTGAACCCTGTGGTACACCTCTTCGGACCAGGCTGCTAAATGATTTTGCATCGCCATAGTGCACTGTATGACTTCTCTTATACAGGTATGTACGTAAAAGTTTTAATGTTGATGTTGAAAATTTAAAGGTTTCCATCAACTTGTGAAAAAGAATGTCATGATCAACAGTAGCAGAAACAGTATCAATAGACACCATGTTCTGATCCATTTTTGACCTCAAATCCTCTACAACATCCACTAATGCCGTAACGCAGCTGTGTTTGGGTCTGAAACCAGACTTTCTGTTAGTCAGTAATGAATTGTCGTACAAATGTTTGCTAATTTGCCCAAGAACCAAACGTTCGAAAGCCTTAGACAAGTAAGGTAGAATCGCAATTGGTCTGTACTTTCCAACAGGTTTGGGTAAGGGAATAATTTTCGCGTGCTTCCACATTGAAGGAAATTCTGACGTCGTCAGAATAGTATTAAATAAACGTGTTATATACACAATAATGTAGTCCAGTATAATTTTCAGGAACCTCGGGTGCATTTCATCGTAGCCAATTGAATTTGATTTGATGTCTCTATACGCTCTACACACGTCCCCAAGGTTGACATTCGAAAATTGAAAGCCATTGCCATTCAGATCAAAAAAAACACTTGGATCCGTAAGGTTATAGTTATAGTAACTGATATTCGATTTAGGTATAGGGATATTCGAGAATTCAAAATTCAATTTGTCTACATCTACATCATGACTAGTATTATTATCATTATTATCCAAGACACCCATATTTCCAATTTCCCTCCATTTACACCGGGACGACATAGCAGATTTAAATTTATCCCCATAATTTCTACACTTAGCGGTAAAGGCAATATCCATTCAGTTCATGTATGTTGTCGGGCCAACTATAATTAAACCAAGTTTCCGAAATACAAATAACGTCCATTTTCGAGTTCTCAAATGTATAGCGGAATTCGTCGATTTTATTATTGAGGCTCTGCGCATTCAAGACCTGTTGTCTGTCGGCAAAGAATTCGTAGCATGATAGATTGTCATGGGAACCAACTTCCTCCCGATCAAGCTGAGAAGTCAAATTTAAGGTCAAAAAATGAAAAAGCAATGTAAGCAATGTACTTGCAAGCAGTAAACAGATAAACACACACACTAACAAACAATCCAAGGCAAATTAAAAGAATACAATTAAAATTGACAATAATACAAATAAAGGTTGAAATAAAAATTTCAATAATTAAGCTAACAACAAATAAAATTAATGTCAGGATAAAAACATAAATAATATAATTTGAAACATAAAGAAAATTTACAAAATTTAAAATTAAACTATATTTACGATGGTATTTATTATATGCGTTCTTGTGCATTATATCCATCACGAAAAAGATTTAAGTCGTCTGTGTCCTTCACATATATTGGCTCCTCATGTTCTTGGTGCCTAATGTAAACCAAGGCTCCAAATATTAGCTTTTTTTCTTCAAGCTGTAGGCCCGTTGGAAAATATGATAATTTTCTGAGGTTAAATTCTTGTTGACGTAGAACGGTACCGAGGTATCAAAACCAAGCTTGTTTAATCGCAAAACATCCTTACGCATCTTTATATAGGATGAAACGGACCTAAGGACTACGTTTCGCTCATACGGTGAATTGAATTTTATGATTATTGGTAGGTCAACCTTAGATTGTTTATTAGCAGAAATTCTGCCCGGAAGATTTTTCTTTTTTCTTAATCTGAAGGCTCCAATAATTTCCGGAGGACGTATGGCAACAGTCTCATATTTTTGAATATAGAGTAGTAAGATCTACATTCTGTTGTTCCGGAACACCAATAACACGTAGTTCATTAGCAACAACTGCATTGTCATGTTTCCTGTTGACTGCTTTCAGGTGAGCAATTTCTTGGTTTACGTTATTTGTCTCATTGGTGATTTCAACAACCTTCTCAGTGTTATTATTTTTAATGTCACTGAAGCAAGATTCCAATTGAGTCACCCGTTCTGTTAAAATGAACAGTTCGGTTTTCGCCATATTTAGCCTTTTTTCTATTTCGTTCAATAGACGTTCCTCATACTGCTTAAACATATTCTTCAAAGTGGACTGCAGTTGGTCGGCTAGCTTATCAAACCTTTTATCTATAATCTGCATAAATTTAAAAGAAGATTCTACATTCGAAGAACAGGCAGATGCTATATTTGTTAAACGCGCATTTTTTGGCGTATTTACAATTTCTGTTTGGGACAGTTCAGCAGAAGTATTATCATTTTTTTCGAAATAGGAAGGTTGTTTTTTTATTTCTGGGTTTGGATTTGAACGACTGACTTCTTAATTTAAATTGATGCATTTGTTCATGCACCAAATTATAATTTCTATTTCTTTCAGTGTAGTGCAAAGTGTAAAAAGGAAACAACTCTGTCTGAAAGCACATCCACTTGAAAATTGTACGTACATGTAAAATTTTCTTTTAAATTCTTGTCATGTAAATGTACTCCTTTTTATAAGAAAACGCCTTCCTAATAGTGACAAATAAATGGAAAATAATTAACAAAACAATAATTTGAATTTTTGGCTTTTTATAAAAAGTAGGACCATTATTTAGTGAAATATACAATCCGATTGAATAAGAAAATGTTAGTAAAATATACACTCCCATGTATGTAAACATAAACTTACACAATCATTTTAACAATTCACATGAAAATTTTTTTTTCTGAAACGTATTTGCGATTGTACTAGAGTTGTATCCCATATTTGCTTGCCAGTTTTTTGGTTAAACATACTAAAATTCAAATTACAAATAGTTGTTACCAACTAAAACGTACTAAAGTAACTGTTGGGCTATAACGTTCACTAACTAACATAGAAAATAGTTTTTTTTTTATATAAAATTTAAACTTATAATTCCATACAGTTGCCTTCGAGGGCGATACAAAGATTATAACAGATCATACAATTCTTCGATATCGTATATAAAATTTTTATGCATGAATTTTATAAGTTTAGGGCTGAGTAAAACTCATATGGATACACTACTAGTAGCAACAAAAAACGAGTAGTTATTATGTTCTACATAAGAATAGAATTTTTTTAAACGCTTCCTTCCTTTAATATTAAATAAAAGAAAGACCTATTGATGCCATTACCTGTGGCATATAATAACGTTCAAACGTCCGCTACCGCTTCTTCGTGAGAAGCGCATGCATAGTGTCCAATTTTTTATACCTTTGGAGCATAAATCAGGTTGAATTTGACCGATGATATTTATTACTTAGCCTAGGCGCGATTATTCCCCTTAAATTGCTATTTAAGAAAACCACACAAGAAACATTTTAAGGCTCGTTCTTTATGGCACGTAAAGCTGTCCTGTTAAAACAACATGTCCTCGGCGTTCAGATCTAGGACAAAAGAAGGTAATAATACTCGAAGTTGACAATGATTGTCTGGTTAACGTTGTTCTCAAAGAAACATGAACCAATAATGCCTCCATTACAAAATGCACAACAAAACATGAGTTTATTTATTTATTTATTTATTTATTACAATACAATTACAAATTATATCCTAATTATATACGAGCGAAGTAACTTGACTATGTGCTCGGTGTAGTGTCACAGACCAGAGTCTCTGGTGGGAATCGAACCCACTACCCTCACGCTAACAGTCTAGCACACTACCCACTAGACTACCAGGGCACCCAAAAAACCGTGGGTTTTTTTGGATACATTAGATCAGGGGTTACCAAAATATTTTTTTTGGTTGTGTATTAGTGAGTCTGAGAGAGACAATAAATTGAGAGAATTTATTTGTTTACGGTCAAAGAAGAGTGTTAGTAATATACCTTATTTTGATTTTCATTTCATCAACATACATTAAGTTATACACCTTGGATTAAAAATTAGCGAATGTTTTTTAGATATCTTAATATGTAATTATACCAAAAAAAAAAATGATTTATGTGTGCAAAAGAGCTGTTCTCTTTCCTTATCATTTAAATGACTTAAAATGTCATTTAAGAAATATAGGAGATTGGATAATAAATAAAAATAAATAAGAATTTTTTTAATAAAAGAATTTTGTAAAATAAATAAAAATGTTTGAGTATCAACCTGAAAAAATTTTATAACATCCGCTGACATGTGCACTCGCCGCAGTCTGATCGACGACTAAATAAAAGAGCATAGGCATAGCATACTATTGTATCCTATATGGAATCATCTCAAATTCCAAAAATTTCAAATTCCAAAAATGTAAATCATCGCTAAAGATGACGTTTCGATGAAAATTAGGATCAGTTGACAACTCCTTTGGAGCCCTTTTAGTGAACACATACGTGCTTACTTACTTCATAAGTCATTACAACACTTCAATCAGGATTACAACGTAGTTTCTCACACCACATATGTTGTGCTTATTAATTTTATCAATGAGTAGCGGGACCAACAGTTTAATGTCGACTCCAAACGACAGATTTTTGAGGAACTTTTCATGGAAATTTTATTTACTGTCAGAGTTTTTTTCTCACATTTCGTTTTGTTCGATATGTCTGGACTAGTGTTTGAACAATGGGCGCACGTCTAATACTACTCTAACCTCTATTAATTCGTACATCACGCATGTTTATTTGATACACCAGTATTTAAATTTTGGAAAATAGTAATGTGACCGCCTTAAGAGTTAAATTTTCTTCTTTTCTTCTTTGTCTATTCTTTTTCTTTCTTTATCATTCGATATTACCAAATATTTTTGGATTATATTGGTCAAACTAAAACTGGTATTTGAAACTAAAGCAAAATACTTTAATATACTGGCTGTACGACTTGTAATCAAATCAATTCCCTTCCTCCTGGTTTAGTCAACTCTAATTTAATAACTCCATCTAAAGAATTATTCACTGTTCCTAACTGGCAACCAATTACCAAACTCCTTGTCGAAAGTAGTAACTGCGAATAGAAAATTAAAAAAACATCATTGAAGCTCAGAAACTATGGTCATATTAACATCTAAGGTTTTGATTTCGATATCTGATATTTTATTCATTTATGGAGGACATGATCTGCATTAAATCTACTTAAGATCTTATAGCGGTCACAGCATGATCTTGGTGGCTAGACATGCACGCGAAAAAGCGACAGTTAGCTTACAATAACTTCGGTAGCAAAGGCTACTCAAACTTCTGACCAAGAGGCTGCTCAAAATCTTTTCTGACGCTAGCGGTAATATCAGGCGTAGGATTACTTCCAACTTAGCATTTACCATTTGGAAACCAACGTAGTCTAGTACGTAGTGTGCTGGATTTTTATTTTACTTTCCGAATTTTTGCCGGAAGGAAGTCGCCTGAGGAAGTCGCTGAGAGGAAGTCGCCGATAAAAATATTTTTTCATTTTGTTTGAAATGTCTGAGCAAGGATTTGAACCACTACTCGTCCTTCTAGTCTAATAAGCCAACACACTGCCTGCTACAGAGTTAAAGCAAACAGTTTTATTAGAAATTAAAAAATAAGTCTGTTCAGTTACCGTCAACTGTATTTGCTAACTTAAGTCCCAGTCTCTATTGACATTTACTTTCGCTTGCATGTGAAAATTTATTTGATTGTTAACATGGTTTGTGTGTATTCAAGCCCTTAAAACGTGGCACTATGATATTACACTAAGCAAATACCACTACAATTGCTGAACGTAAATATTACAAGAGTTGAGTGTAACATCAACAACAAGACCAACCAACATCTCCATCAGAAGTTCTTATTTTAGCCGCAGGAACACCCCCAAAAATAAACCAACAAACAACTTAACAAACACACACACACCCATACAAGCAAACAACCGAAGCCTTCTTAAACTAATACTTAATTACGTGAAATTATCAAGGTTCGTGTGAAAAGCTGAGAAATAAAATATTTTTAAATGCCAACACATGCTCAAAAACCGCATCTACACAAACGTATTAACTAGTGTACTAGAAAACACATCCTGATTTCATTAATTTATTAGACGTACATCTTAAAGTAACGGTGTTTTGAGCTCCCTAATCATTTCTGTTTTTTATGAAGCCAATTTTATCTTATGCCCTACCACCTCGGCGTTCATACTTTACTTCACTACAGCTACTGCGAAGGCATTTCACCAATTATTTGCATGCTTGGAGGGTAAGAACATAGTGTGTGCTAATGCTGCCTCCTTTAAACACTTCTTTCATAAGATTCTACTATTTACCTCGGCTTTTTCAACTTGGATTGTAAACTTTTGATATGTATGTATGTATGAGTGTTATTTGAATCGTCTGCAAAATAATTTTCCGTAATTATCCTTTCAAAGTACATTAGGATTTGCTTCGAAGAAGCGTTTGCAAAATTAGCACTTTTGTACAGAAGCGGCGAACATTAGTAACACAATTATGAGTTAAAAATGTTTACCACGCAGATATTATTAGAAATGTTATGTGAACTAATGTGAGTTATTTTTGCATCAATAGCTCCATTAGGGTTTTAATAGAAAAACAGCAAGAAAGTTTAAATCGATCAAAATTTCGATAGTTTACGACAATGGTTAGAAGTCATTTGAAAGGTCAAAAAATGCACATAATTTGATTCAGTCATTTGCTTACAAAAGCTTAAATCATCCCGCAAATGCTCAGTGTAGTGTTACAAGTGATGCAACCGGCAATACTAACCGTGCACTGCATTGACAAATATGTATCTCAGCGTCTAAAGAATTTTTGAAACAAATTTTCCAGCAAAAGTTCCGTCGAATTAAAAAATAGTCAATATGTCAAATAAGAAAACCTATACACGGAATAACTGAAATGTGACCAGAAGCATCCATCGCTAGGATCATTTTTAGGGATAACCAAACATAAAGAATGACAAACGTATAATAAGCTAACGACGGTGACAATTGTTTTAACGCGGTATTTCTTTAAGTCCCGTACAATGTTTTCTTGTGATTTCACCTCGCAAATGACTAGGCTGTGTTCAAGAACAGGCTTGTCTGATTATAACTTGACGCTCGGTATGAGGATGGAACTCTTGGATTGCGGTCACATAAAAGTTATAAAAAGCATTCTGCATAGTGGTAGTATGTCCGATCATGATTCGAAATCATGTCCCCTGACCAAGGAATGTGATTTCCGGGTGTGCCTCGACTTAATGCCTGGGATCTCAAGTGGTTGACGGGTGAATCAAATTCGGCACTAGTGCGATGGCGGAAGTTTTTGTAGCTAACACAAGGATTACTGTATCCATTGACAAATGTTTTCAAGTGCGCACGCTGGCAGAGCTATCGCTCTGTACTGACGTCAATATTTGGAACGATCAGAGCTGCTAATATTGTCGGGGTTATGACTGCGAGTAGTGAAAATTGCACCTCGGTAGTGAATTACGTAGAGCGCATTCTGAGACGGAAGAAGAGATATCTTGAGGCTGCAGAATGATTAAGCATGTCGGCATAGGTGATACTGTCACACGTGCCAAGCGTGACCGAGACGATGATTTAGACGAAAGGAATAGTGGAGACGCTTAGATGACTCCTCAACTTTCGATTCGCAATCCGGACGCGGATATGGACATGAAGAGGCCAAAGGGTCAAAAGGACTCTACTCCGAAGTAATACCACCGTAGTTCCGGAGTGGGCACAAACGAGTCCACAGGAGGCGAGGAGGAATTAATGAGTGGGGGCCCCACACACGGAGGATGTGACGACTTCCTCTATGGTGCGGTTCCTCGACGAAAAAAAAAATTGATAAATGTTTATTTACATGAAATTTTAGGTAAATTTACTATACTGGAATAAACCACCAAAAGGGTATCAGAGGTGTTAACATAACAAAGGTGATAAAATTAAAATGATAAATTAAAGCTACACAAACAAAAACAATGAACTTGTTACAAGTAAACCAACAACATCAGTACGCAAGAAAAGGGGATAGACAAGTACGCGAGAACGTAACAACAAGCAATGTGAACAAAATACACAAACAACAATGAAGTCGCGATAGAGTTCTCGAGATGGCGAAACCCCGAACGTTTGACTTCAAGAACCTTCATTAGACAGATTATGTGGGCATATAAAAAGGCAAGACAAAGCAGGCTGGAGTAGTAAGAATTCAGTCAGTCTTGTGTGAAGACACGTTGCATGTGAAGAGAACAGCCGTGGTTTGAAGATCGCCGTTAAAAATATAGGCGAAAAAAATAGCCAACAAGCAATTATTGTTGTATTTGCCAAGTTGTAAACGGTGGCACACAAAAGTAGTGTGAATAACAAAAAGTTTAATTGAACTTAAACACCAATTTATTTTTATTTTGTTTGCAATCAACGAACTCATATTTGAAACGTTTTTAAAAAGGTAAAAACGTAACAATATTTTCGAAAAGTTTGGTCTCAGAGTCCTTACAGATATTTTACCATTTCTAGATATAGTCGGAAGTGTCTTAAATGTATTGTGCATTTTTTAAGTCGAACTTTATGCAAAGCAGATCTGTGCTGTTCACAATCACTCTTTTTGTTTCAGATATCATTTTTTTTAACGTTAGCCAATTAAAACATTTACTCACATTTATTAATGCTAAGTGCTAGAATGTCATGAAGGTCTGAAATAGTAACTGAGACAGCGATGATTTAATTTGGATCTAGTCTTCGGTTAAGTTGGTTGGCCACCCATCCGATCTACAGATTTAATAAGTCGAGATCCCCAGAATATGTTAAACTGAAGAAAGATAATAATGGATCATTTGATGTTCATGTTACATTCCGATCATAACATACCAACAGTGAAGTGTAATTTGAACAATACATATACGTAATTGGTCATTACAACTCTTCAGTCAGGATTACGACTTAGTTTCTCACACCACCCATGTTGTGTGTGTTAATTTTATACATGAGTGGCGGGACCTACAGTTTAAAGTCGACTCCGAACGACAACTTTTTAAGAAACTTTTTCATGGCAAATTTATTTACTTTCAGAGAAGAAATATTTGTTCATATGTCATTTTGTTCAATACGTTCAAGACTTACGTTCTAATAAGCCAACACACTACTTACTAGACTACGGCGACTTCACAATTTTATAATCCAATCGGGATCATTCTATATGATTCAAAATTCCTTATGTTTACGGTATGTTGCCAAGTTCCAGCGGTACAAGACGCAATTTTCAACTATTTGCTTGCATTGTATACGTTTACATGTACAGTACCCAGCACAATTCTACATCGTTAAAGTACATTTTAATTAGAGTTACACCAACACTAGCAATAGCACTGGCAAAAGCTGTACGGTAAGCAAAAGGAGGTAAGAGAACGAAAAGAAGTTAAAGAAAAAATAAAAGAAGGGGAATAATTTAAATTAGTTTAATGATATTAATTTGCAAAATGTTTTTAGTTGTTTGCTTCTTCTACAAAGGAAATTTAATGGCGCTTTTGTACAAACATATACGTTTTTTTTTATTCATTAAAATTCTTAAATATTTAATTTAAATTATGTGAAGAAAATTTTAGATTAAAAATAATTTTGATAATTTGTTAACACTTCCTACGTATTGGAACATTTAATTTATATTAAAGAAAAAATATTTTATTACTGAGTCAGAAATATGTGTCAAAAATGTGAAGTTTTGCCCAGGAAACGAATTCTGATCGCTTAAAAGCTGTGGGAAAGATTCAAAAGTCTGAAATACGCGTGCCACATGAATTGAATGACAGACAGATGAAAAATCGAAATACCATTTGTGAAATTTTGCTTCAATGACACACGGTAGGTAGGTAGGTAGAGGTGGCTGCCCATCCAAGAAAAATTCTTGGATGGACACACTTAGGCCGCATTGGGCCCATTGTGCTACCACAACCCTAGTCTCGAAACCATTCGGAGCTCCTAATGAAGCGATTTAGTCTGCCAATGTCAATCCCTGACAGTTCCTCCAGATCATCCATGTAGTATGTACCCAAGTACTTCCTTCTCCTTTGGCATAGAGCCGGGCATGTACCCAGCAGATGAGGGACAGTCTCCTCTTCTTCCTCATCTCTGCAGCTTCTGCAGAAGTCGTTAGCGTTAGGTGTCCAAGTCCAATGCGCCTCGCATGCGTACCCATAAGAGAGAGATGAGACAATTCCATCCCCAATAATACTCGCCGCAGCCTATATGGCCACCACCTCCGCCTGAAAGACACTGCAGTGGTCTGGTAGTCTTATAGACTGAGCTATTCCAACCGATTCCGAAAAAATTCCACTGCCAACCGCTCCGTTCAGCTTAGAGCCATCGGTATAGATTTGTACGCCACCCTTCCAGGCCCCGTTGTCCGGAACCGATGTCCTGAATCTCTTCGTGAAGTCGTACCGCGGTGTCATGTAGTCACTGCTCCCGACAGCTCCAACTACCCTCAGGATCCTTGCGTGGCCTATATCCGAGTCACTGTCCAGTCGCCCAGAGACGGTTACTTATTCTAGCAGCCACTCCCCTACAGGAAAGGTCAAGCGGAAAGAGGCCCAAAATAATCTGCAGTGCCGACGTAGGTGTAGTGCGCAAGGCACCACTAATGATAATACAGGCAGATCTCTGCAGTCGCTGTATTAGTTTCGAATTAGTCGTCTTTTCAAGGGATTCCCACCAAACTAGCATCCGTAGGTCAAGATAGGTCTGACCACCGCTGTGTAGATCCAGTGTGTCATCCTAGGTCCTAGGCCCCATTTTCTCCCCAACACTCTGTTACAAGCATACAGGGCAATGGAAGCCTTTTTAATTCTGTTAATGATATTCGATTTCCAAGACAGCTTCTTATCCAGAATGAGTCCTAGAAAGTGTGCCTCCTGTTTGAGTTTCAGTTCCGTCCCGTTAAGTTTCAATGGACGAAATGTCGGTGGCTTGTACCTTCTCGTGAAGAGTACTACTTCCGTTTTCACCGGTTTAACACCCAATCCACGCTCAGATGCCCACACGCAGACTCTCCTCAGAGCCAGTTGCATCCTGTCTGTGATAGTGTCGACAAATCTTCCGGAGATCACAAGAACAATGTCATCCGCATAGGCAATTGCCTCACATCCATTTTGTTCCAGTATCACTAGTAGCTCATTCATCACCAGATTCCACAAAAGAGGAGAGAGTACTCCACCTTGCGGAGTTCCCTTCCCTATAACCCTGGTTGTCTGTAAACCCCCAAGTGTGGGGTAGATTGTTCTCCCACAAAGTAGCCTAGATATCCAGTTCACCATAGTGGGCCGTACACCCAGCCTTACCAGCGCCCTGGATATGGCGCAAAGTTCCCATTATTGAAGGCTCCTTCGATGTCCAGGAAAGTAGCCAGAGTGTATCCCTTCTGTGCCAGTGATTTCTCTATCCTGCACACCAGGCTATGCAGGGCAGTCTCAACAGACCTCCCCTTATTGTATGCGTGTTGTCCCCCGGAAAGGAGATTTCCATCCAAGGTCTGACGCAGATTCACATCCACGAGTCTCTCCATAATCTTCAATAAGGATGATAGACTTATGGGTCTGAAGTCCTTGGGTGTAGTATGAGAGTTTCTTCCAGCCTTCGGTATGAAGACTACCCCCACTTTACACCATTCTGACGGTATATGGCACATCCGAATACTGGCGACAAACATCGCCCCAAGCATTCCGATGTGCTTCATTTCCAGACGTTGCAAGAGGGCCGGATATATTCCGACCGGCCCCGGAGATTTAAACGGTTTAAATCCGTCTATCGCCCATTTTATCGCGTCAGCAGACATGATCGAACAGTAGTCCCACTGTGATTCACTCCCCGAAACAGTTGTTCGCGCATCCGAACCCTGTCCCGGTGGAAAGTGGGTGTCCACAAGAAGATCCAAAGTTTCCTTCTCAGAGTTGGTCCATGAGCCATCCTCCCTTTGCAGTACACTAGGTATAAAGGATTTTGTCAAGAGAATTCTTCTCAGCCTAGAAGTTTCGTTGATAGTTTCCATGTTACCATAGAAATTTCTCCACGAGTCCCTCTTAGCCCGTCTTAGAACTCTCTTGTAATTTCCAAGAGACACTTTATAGTCCCTCCACTGATCCGCATTACCGGACATTCTCGCCACATTGAAAAGTCGCCGTGACTCCTTTCTGAGCATGTCCAGATCCCGGTCCCACCAGGGTGGTTTTCTTCCACCCCTGTTGACCCTTTTCGGACATGCTTTGTCAAAAGTCCCTACTATGACCTTTGTGAATTCAGCTACTGTAAGCTCAAGTCCAGAAATACTATCTATTCTACAGCGCGTGAGTGGGTCCAAGCCCAGACTGACAAGGCGATCATAAAGATCCCAATTCGTGTTCCTAGGATTCCTAATCGCCCTTACAGTATTGTTCCCCCTACCAAGGGAAAATTCAATAAACCTATGATCAGAAAAGGAGTGCTCCTCCGAGACTCTCCAATCTCTGACACTATCATAAATATTGCTGAAGGTAAGGGTTATGTCCAAAACCTCTCTTCTGTTCTTTGTTATAAATGTGGGCTTATTACTAGTGTTATAAACCAATAAGTTATTAGAGATAATAAAATCAAAAAGTGACTCACCCCGTTCAAAGACACACAGTGTTGCATCAAATTGTTACTGGCGATTTATTTATTCTGAATTCTAAACTGAAAAAAGTCAAAGGTTAATCCAGGATAACCATCAACTTTGGCTGCAAAACCAAATCGATTCGGTAGGAAGAGGATGCTGTGTTTCTGCTTGTACCAGAACGTTTTCGTGTACCAAGAGCTCCTAAAACCGGATGAAACCGCTATACACAAAAAAAAATTATTTGTTTGAGTCATGCATTAATCGAGAAACGACAAGAATGGGCCACAATACACGTCTAGATGATTTTGCAATATAACAATGTGCCTGCACACAAAATAAAACCGATTCAGGACACAATCAAATCACGATAGATATTGTCTGAGCAGTATTGGGATTACTACTATGAAGTTGAAAATTGGGTAACTAAGTAGTTTGCTTCAAAATACGAATATTATATAAATTTCTTAAAAGACGGGAAAAGTGTGTAGTCAGCAATGGTCAATACTTTAAATAAAATGTTTGTTACCAGTGTTGCAAAACTGAAATTTTAAAATGGTACTGAACTATAACTGCATCAAATGGTACTTTTGTAAAAGATGCATACATACATACATACATAATTCATCATTATAACCCTCCAATCAGGATTTGACCTAACTTCTCACAACACTTATTTTGTATGTGTTAATTTTATACATGAGTAGCGGGACCGACAGATTTTTGAGAAACTTTATAATGGCTATTTTATTTACTCTCAGAGTTTTTGCCGGAAGGAAGTCGCCTAAGAAATATCTTTTCATATTTCATTTTGATGGAGATGTCTGCGCCATTTAGGTTGAATCGTGGGCTTCTTGTCCAGTAAGCCAGCACTATTTATTTATTTATGTTTAAGACACATACAGGACAAAAACAGCTGATTCGGAACGTAACAAAACGTAAAAGGCCCCTTTAGTCAAACGTCGATGGAAGGTAATGTACGTTCGTTTTTAACATATAAAGAGCATGCAAATGCCTACCGAAATTACGTTATTGTTCGGCAAGCGTTTTCATTGGTTTTCGTATTCTAAAAACAAACGTACGTTCCGTTGACGTTTGGCTAAACGGGGCTAAAGCCTAATTATACCTTTAGCATTGCATTGAACACGTTGCTCTTGCATTAATAGTTGAAAAACGCAAGGCATAAAATGTGTAATAATAAAGAATTACTGAAAGCGTCGCGAGGGTACTGCAGTATTTTTGAAATTAAAAAGTACTGAAAAAAGTACAAAACTACTGAATTCAACACTGTTTGTTACATCCTATTAAAAATTATTGTTTTAATTTTCAAAAAAAAAAAAAACGCTCACTGCTTACTGGTAAAAGTAGTATTAATTTTCTTTTAGCAATACGATAATTTAAAACGATAATTTTTCTCAGTATTAAAATGCACTAATAGCCATTATTACAACTTGCCGTTAACTAAAGGGAGGATTTTAACGGGCAGATAAATTATTTTTCACTATTATGAGTACACAATAAGATAGAAGTGATCGTTAAGCTAAAGGGAGGATCATCCTACCTTTAACATTTAAAGGTCACTTTATGTTTGAGCTTGCCATATTATATATTATTTTCAATATGGCAACTTCAAAATGAGCATATACAAAAAAAAACGAAGCCTGCGATTGCCACTGCGTTAAAAAAAAACTTATATAATTGAGCAGTTTTATCGACATTGCTTCGGCACTGCCATATTTTTAAAAATTGTATCTGTAAGTTGTAATAACGAAAATAAGTTAAAGGTAACTTTACAGTTCCTTTTAGCTAAAGGTACCTTTAACTATCCCCAAGTTTAACGACAAGTTGTAATAATGGCCCTAAGAGTCAATAATAATCGTGCCGTATAAATAAGTGTCAAAAATTTTATAATTTATTAAATTTAGCTCACATACTATAAAATTTAATTCCGTTTCCTGCAATGAAGTTGAGAACACAGTAAAAAATATTACTTGTTTTACACAAATTTTGAATATACAAAGTTTAAAAGTTTAACTATAGATCGATCATAATTCTAGCATCACTATGTATCACTTTTGATACATACTTGTAGTACATAGAATTGTCACGATTATTGATAGATTTTGCTAAAAATGTAAATATTTTTATTTATTTTAAATCGTTTTAATAAAACTATTTTATATTATTACATTTTATTATAACTTTTATATTATTACATCTTTTGGGTGCCCTGGTAGTCCAGTGGGTAGTGTGTTAGATTATTAGCGTGAGGGTCGTGTGTTCGATTGCCCCCAGAAACTCTGATGTAATTGTATTGTAATTAATTAATAAATAAATAAATATTATTACATTTTATTTTCACTTTTATGAAATTTACGCCAAAATTTTTGACATAATGTACATTACAGCGCCCTTTTTTGCGTAAAAATCAAACACTCTATGTCAACTTGGTTTTATTTTTTCTAAATGGTAATAATTCGACATCGAGCACACTTGCTTTGAGGCAATTTATAAGTTTCCAAATGTTTAGATGGGGCAGCTTATAGTCACTCGCATGGGTAACGCTCTCAATTGAGATCTGGCTGAAACCTGATATTTCGTCAGAAAAATCTGTTGTTAACGACACGTGAGGTCAAAAAGTTTCCCGCTGCAATAGAACATCGATTATATCAATAACAATGCTCTCTCTTTGATTCCTCAAAGATTCCCCAAATACGGCTGTAACTAGTTGCTATGCACGTAGCATGTACTTGAATCTAAAACTGACAATTCGATTTCGGTGGACCACAAAATTTATAATGACCATAAAATTCAATTTGTTACTAATCTAAAGCGACAAAATTATTGGAATTATTAAAAGCTGAAAGATTTTCAGCTCATTTTTCGAAAAGTCGGAATATCATCATCATCATTTCCGTATAGCACATAATGATTCTGTTGTTTCATACGTACGTACTAGAGATGAGCGATCCAGTGATTTTTGAAGAACGTTGTACTCAGTGAACGTGATATGTTAATCACTGTTCTTTAACACTAGAAAGACGGGAGAATTAATATACCTTAAAAGACGGGCAGGGCATTTGACTCTAGTAAAAAAAAATGACTAGTAGCAAAAATCTACATTTGAATTTCAAACTTTAATTTTAATATTGCTTACTTATTTAAAATATAAAAAAATTAAATTATACATTTTGTATTCTTAATTTATGACAAAAAATAAACGTTTAATAATACGTATTTAAAAAGAAATCAAGTTTATATGTGTACGGACATATAATAAAAATATGTACATTCAAACCGCTAACAGTACTTGTTGTTTTTGCTTTAAGCAATACAAAATATTTTGATATATTACAGGTTCCGCATAGGGGTTTCTGGCATATTTCACACATTTTATTTGCTTTGTTTTTGCAGCCAGTTGTATGACAATATCGTCTTTTTATGGATTGAATACATATGTGGAACTTGTGGTTAGTTTGAATATTGCTGACCAAGTCCAAAATGTTGAAAAAACCTTGTACTGGCCATCAGCTTGACTGCTATATTTTCTAGCCATTTAGTCAACAACATCAACACCAAATTTAATTGAATTATAAAGAGTTACGCTGTTGGGTTTGCGTTTGTTATAACCTTTATCTATTTCAACCACATCGTGCAAAGTACTCTGCAATAAAACATTTTTTGTCTCTTTGCTTGGTAAACTGTCAGAAGGCGCTTATTATTTTCGGTTTTTAGAACTTCATGGGCATGCAAATTTAATTTCAATTTTTTACATATGGTGGAACATCCCATCTCGCTTTATTGACTGACCCAACTAGAGTTGTACATTTGAAGACCACCACCGATACGGAGGTAAAAAAGTTGTCAGTCGGTACATGTCACTCTTTGCTTACGAAAGGTTCCATTAGACGCATTACAATGTCTCTCCAAGCGTAATGTTATGTGGAATATTGTCATCTTTTCCCAACTACAGGAAGCCGTTGAGCAGATATTTCGATTTGACATCTACGCAAAGCCAAAATTTTATACCAAATTTGTCGGGTTTATTCGCCATGTATTGCGTAAATTTGCATCTTGCTTTGTAGTAAAGAGTTGTTCGTCAACAGCGATGTTTTCACCCGGTCTATAACAGGATTTGCAATTTTCATTAAAACGGCTTCAAACATACGAAATTAAGGTGAATTGCCTCTGTTTTGTGTGAGAAACTAGGTCGTAATCCTGACTGAAAGGTTATAATGACCAATTATGTATGTATTTATCTGTTTTTGGTCAAGTAGATTGTTTTCTCCATAACCCATTTACATATATATTATTGAATCCACAAGCACCCCTGGCGTACAAAACTGAGATGAATTTGTCCAGTTCTTGTAAAGCCATAATACAAATACGCTTCAATATCTTTGTTCCGAAGAGATCTAGTCATAAATCTTTTGAAAAACAGATAAAATAAGTAAAAGGAACCTGCGCGTTGGCTGAAATTACATAACGGCATACTAAAGAAAACTTAAACAATTTCATGAAATAAAAATTGGGAAAAGTAATTGATACAATAAACAGATAAGTGAAGGGTCAGATGACCCCTCTCCGTCTTTTTAGGTAGTTGCTTTAATAATTGCAATTTGGAATACCTAAAAAAAAAATTTTTTTAAATTAAATTTTATGGAATATTATTAAAAGTCACGAAGTAAGAAATCTGTGCTATAATTCATAAAAGAAATATTGGCAGTTAGATTTGGAAATGGGTCAAATAACCCCTTTCCGTCTTCCTAGTGTTAAAACAGTGATTGTGATCACAGTATTCCAAAAGAAAACAATAATGACAATAATGTATTTTATTAAATCGTAAGAAAGAGACAACTAGATACATACTACGAAAAGACTACTAAACAAAATCAAAGTGGTGTCATCAATGTTATTATTTTTAATGTAATTTTTTTTTATATGAAGTTTGACAATTAAGTTTCACGGAAAGTTCATGTATAAAACACAAAAGTAAATAATCAGCATCATCTAATAGTAATTCTGCCTCGCTCAAAATAAAATGAAATAAATTTGAAAATGTAAGAATTTTGAAAGAACGATCTTATTAGTAACTGTTATTTAGCAATTTCAATCTCTGTAGTTACCAGTGAATTCTCAATCATCGCTCATCTCTAGTACGTACATAGTTGACCGAAATATTATCATCTGTAAAATCTATGAAATAAAACACAGAATGAAAAACTTTGTTTCTAATGTTTATCTGTCACGTTAGTTAAATATGAGAAGAGCAGTAAGAAAGACTCTACAACATTTCAAGAAACTCAAACTACTACAGGCATACGGTTCTCTGTTCCAAGTAGTACCATCTTTGGCGATAAACATCCCACTGTCATGTTTGTTGCTGACAATACTTTCGTCAGTTCATAAGACGAGCTTCTGTTTTCTTTTTCTTCAGAGCCTTCAGCAGCAGTAATATTATATACATACATATATACATAATCGGTCATTACAACCTTTCGTTGTAAATTGGAAATGTCTGACCTGAGGTTTGAACATTAGTCTGACGTCTAATAAGCTACATACTAGGCTACGACTACTTCAATCAATATCAAGAACATATAAAGAACAGAAAATTCAACATTTTCACTTTCATCCAACACTTAACTTTCAATTCCTTTTCAAATATCATAAATAATGTATTATTTACGATAAAACTTCACAGAATACACATATAGTCGTATGTCGCGTGAAAACTTTGAGAGCTCATAATTCAAAACACACTTTTTCGATTTAGAATGTTATAGAACGGAGGCATCGATGTATCAAAAATAATACTTAAGCCAGAATTATGAAGTTTTTGAATTTTTTAAGTCCTGTTTAAAATTTTCTTTTTTTATTTGGTTTTAAATAATGGCGATAGCAATACTAACTAAGGAATTAAAAAAATATCAGGCATCTAACTTTTTCTGAATTAAAAAAAAAGAAAAAGAAAAAGTTAGATGCCTGATATTTTTTAATTCCTTAGTTAGTATTGCTATCGCCATTATTTAAAACCAAATAAAAAAAGAAAATTTTAAATTTATATATATATATATAAATATTATATATATATATATATATATATTATAAATTTATATATTATAAATTTATATATATATATATATATATATATATATGGCATTTACAAATAAAGTGGACAACAATCTCCTCTTCCTCAGCGGATCTGCATGCACGGCAGAAGTCGTTAAATGGGAACAGCATTCTTTCCGCGTGTATTTCCATAACACAATGGCCTGTAAACATGGCCACGTTGATCGAGGTGATCAAGTTCGAGTAACTGTTTGGTGCGCCTTCTATCCATCGAGGTAAGAACGTAACAATATAGTAGCCGCCGTCTAGTAGATAGTATGTCGTAGTTCAAACCATTCTCAGGCATCTCGGATAAAGCAAAAAATGCGACTTCCTCTCAACACAACTCGCCACTCATAAAATTATCATACACTGTATGAGTGCTGAGTCAGGCGCTGGAACAGGACAATTTGACTCAGGACAAGTTGGCGTCCCGAAAGGATTTCCGCACAATGGCCAGCATGACCGAGGTAAGTGGCACACCCAAATCGATTGAGGAGGATTCCGGAAGGAATACACCAGCCCTGGCGTGCTCGTCGTCTCTGCAGTTTCCCGAAATATAGTTGTGTCTAGGGACCCAGACAAGTGAGATACTGAAGCGCTCAGAAAGAAGGCTGAGACAGCGGCGACACTCCCTAACAATCTTTGAGTTATAGTAGCCTGAATTACAGCAACCAGAGAAGATTGAGATGCGGATGAAGGATCATCGTTGGTGTGGATCCATTGAGCAGCCCGGTAGATAGCCATTAATTCCGCCTAGAACACGCTACAGTAATCCGACAGTCGGAGAGAAATTTTTAGGCCCTTTTAACCTTCTAACCTTGTCAAGAAGTCTGACATTGGGTAGTTTATTCAGAGCAGTTTACCTTGGGGCGGAGACCCCATCTGGAGCCAATTGCTTTACTGCAGCAGTAAGCCGCACAGGCCGCTTTGCGGGCCCATGGCCCATGGCGTTATTACCAGAGGATTCGATCCTTCTCAAAAGTGAGTTAACTGCGAGGTTCCAGAGAAGTGGAGGCGGAATTCCCCTTAACACACAAGCTAAATGTATATGATTTTAATGGCAGCGTCGCAAACTAGAAAGAAATAAAAGGATTCGATTGTAGTTCACTTATCGTTGGGAAAAATGTTTCTTTTTGGAAGGTTGTCTTGTTCAAAGACAAATATATTTGGAGAAACAGTCATCAGTAGATTAATCACAGGCACTTGTGTTCTATAGTTAATCATGGTAAAGGGGTTGTAGTGGTGTATGGTGCTTGCCCAGCACGTCAGTGCATTTTAAAAATTTTAAAAGAATATAAAATGCTATAGAGCACACACTTGATTTGTTACCAGGGCAATGACACTGAGCATACGAGAAGTCCATTGAAATTTACTGATAGGAAGCGCTCAAAGCCTGTATATATGGTATTATGGCAATCGATTTATTCTTAAACATTGTCTTTTCTTACTGTGCACACACAAATTAACTTTAAACCTATAAATACTGGACATTTACTGACCAACAATATTATTTATCAAATGGATAAATTTAGGAGAGGTAAAGGAACTAAACGACGCACAACCATATAATCGATATGTACATTTAGGCCACAAAAATTCAGCCACCATAAGAAAAATTATAAAAATAAGATAAAATTCAAAGAAATGGAACTGAACACACAGAAAGGCACCAAAAACAGAAAATGGAATGAAAAATAAAAGAAAATAAAAAATTCAATAAAAAAAAGAATTTTAACAACTTTCTTCCGCTTGCAAGTTTTATTATTCGCATTTGCCCATGATGCCTCTAAAACGTAAAGTAATAGAGAGTATAATAAAATACTTCTTCGTCCTTTTTGAGAAATGTATGGATGTAATGTACTTATTAATGTGCATGTATTTGTATGAATACATACTAAATCAGTAGCATAATATCTAAGAGAACCACATATTTAGGGTGTCTCTTGCATATTGCGATACATGCGATTGGAAGACACGAGAAATGGTAATAAATTTATTTACGGCTCATAACTCTGCCTAAAGGATACAAAATTTATTGGCCAACTGAAATACGAAAAGCAAATTAAAAGCCCAACATGTCACGAATAACTCTTAAAGTACTAATATTACCCCATATTAATTATTTCAGGCAAATATTTAATGAACAAGTCTTGAATGAAGACAGATATTAAAAAGAATTTTTTTATTCTTCAAAAAAAAAATGAACGTTATTTTCAAGGAGACTCTATTTTTTAGCCACACTAATAAGTACAAACTAGAAGCCATGTTAGCTTTAAATGTTAATAAAAGAGGAAGAGTTATACGTTGTAATAAAAACAACTGCAGAAACTTTACTTGAATCAATAAAACATTTAATTTTTTGCAATTCAAACTTTTCCGCAATTGCTTTCCACCTTTACCAACACGCTATTTTAGGCCAATAGTGCAAACAAAGCATAAAATGTGGCCTATAATTTTGTAAAGAAATAAATTGCTGCAACTAAATGCGGATATTTGAACGCCGTTTTATTATTCTTTATTCGGTATTAACAACATTCACCAAATATTAGTTTCAAATGATATGAAAAGAATCTTAAAAAAATCATTTGTTATCGATTAGGATAATAAAGCAAGAAATTTTAAAATTAGTTCTGGCCGTTTCTAAATTTTATTTAAACTTACAAAGTATTTCAGTATCTCCAATTAAAAGAAATTTTTCTCAACATGCCTATTATAGGGCTCTTTTATTCTTTATACACGAAAATCCTTTATAAGTAGAGTATTATACCCACCAAAAACAAACCACACAAAGCCATAAATTTCCATTTCATTTTGTTCATGCAGGTCTTTTTTTACGATATCTTATAAATAAAGGGAAAAAATTTAACCTGTTTTACTACGAAAAAAACAAGTTCCATTTAAAACCAAACAGTGTAGGCTAATTTTGCCATCAGTAAGTAGAGAGACTCAAATTAATATCCTTTTTTCCATTAAACTTTGCTGCATATGGCTTAGTTCTTGGAGTATCGTATGTCTCCAAGTACTTTCTTCGCCGACCCCGGTTTCTTGATTTATTATAATTCTTTCTCATATCATGGTCAATTCACATTCAAAATTTTATTTATTGGGTCCTCGTAGGTAAAGTTCCAGATCTACACATTGCTAATGTTATACCTGCTGAAGATATTGAGTGATGGTGTTCAAATCCAATCAGGATTCACTTTAGCATAATAGAATTGACTTTAAACAAGCGTATAATATTCCAAGCGCTCTACGTACTGGACCGTTAACATTTTAATATGATGTTATCAGTACTAACAATGTTAGTTCTTATGCCTTTCATTTTTCAAGTCTCAAGTTCAACACTGTGCGCTAATAATTCCAAGTCCCAAGAAGTAGGGAAGCCATTGCCAGCAATTTTTGAGTGGAGGAGTTCAATTGAGCAACTATTGGGTTAGAAGTCGCGGTGGTGTAATAGGTAGTGTGTTGGCTTATTAGGTGAAAAGCCAGGGTTCGAGCCCCAGGCCAGACATAAAAATAAAATACAAAAAGTATTTTTTCGGCGTCTTCCTCTCACCAGATTTCTGGCAAAAACTATGAGAGTAAATAAAATTGCCATGAAAAGTTTCCCAAAAATCTGTCGTTCGGAGTCGACTTTAAACTGTAGGCCCCGCCACTTATGTATAAAATTAACACACACAGCATAAGTGATGTGAGAAACTATGTTGTAATCCTGACTGAAGGGTTGTAATGACGAATTATGTATGTTAATACAAATTGTTAGAGACTGTCAATTTTGTTGCGTTGTTGTAGGATGACTAGATTACCATTCAAGTAGTTTATTATGCCCCAAACTAGTCATTTTGTAGTTTAACTACGGTTTGATTAGTTAAAACTTTCACAGCAATTGACAGTACCCTTAATCGCATCGAAAGCTTTTTTAAAAATGTTCCATTATAATGTGTAGAGTGTTGCCTTGATCCACGCCGCATCCATTTAAATGGAAATTTACCCATTTGTTTGCCTGCTGTCCCTATTTTATTTACAAACTTTTCTTGTATTATGACTGCTAATATTTAAAATTTAGTGCCAAGCAGAGTAAGTAATTCCTTTTCAGTTACTGCAGTCTTTCCAGTCATCACAATTCGATAACTTGCCCTATTTTCAAGTTGGAGATTGCCAACAGACCAACTACAGTTTAGAGGTCAATCCGTAGAATATCTACTACCCCTCCATCCTCACCTGTTGCCTTATTGTTTCTTAATTCGTTAATGGCTTCTTTTATTTCACTTATACTGGTAAGCTGTTGTTTTCGTTTTCGTTTTGTTCAGCAGTTTAATATGTGAAGACTTTACTGATTTGCTCGATATATGTATTCTCTCCACACTGATATCAATATTCTTTAGTAGTGTACCACCGCGACTACATCGATCCTAACATACTTTGAAATGACGAAACAGTTTATCGTCTGATGCAATTTTCTCATGTTGTTCTCTATAGCTGCTGAAAGTATTTTTAGAAACTTTCTCGTATTGTCAAATCCAATTCTTCCATTTTGGACAAAATAATGTGAGTAATTATCGTACAGTGTCTTGCTGCATTGACTGTAACATTTAGATTTTCACTATTGTTGCAGAAGTACTATAGTAGCACCTTTAAGAATTCACTGACAGCTCTTCAACTGCTTCTGTTCGCTGTTCACACCATGCCATTGTGTTTGTTGACACACACTGTGATCTAAAAATGAGTTATATCGCTGAAGATCATTTTTGAATAGAAACGCACAAATTGATCACACAGCACGAATTTTGATAATAAAATTTACTAACGGTAACCCTATTTCCCCCATCTAGATGAATTAGCTTCCCCATTAGAGATCAGCAATGAATCGCTTTTTCGCTACTCATAAGTACTCATGAAATTTTGAGTATGAGTGAATCAACAGTATTGAAATTCAACTAATCCGATTCATTTGTACTCACTACATCATTGATTTATAAGTACAGGTATGAGTACAACGTTGACATCAAACTCATGACATTCTAACTATGTTTGATTCATACGACTTAATAAAATAAAATAAAATACTTACAATACTTATAAATGATTCGAGTGATTCGAATCATTCGTTAAAATTTACAGTCTTAGTTGTTGTTGCATTTACTAAGAAAAAAGAGACACAAACAAAAAAAGTCAAAGACAGCAAGCAGAGCAAACACACAACCTTCTTGTGAGTATTGTAGTGTTCTTACGCGAATCATACTTATTTTGTCATTCGTGTATACGATGAGTCATGGCGAGTCGAAATCAATAACATCATGCGTATTGTTAAATATGAGTACCATGAGTATTTCAAACTTTGAATATGAGTACTATGAGTATGACATTAAAATAAGTATGAATGCGTATATGTATCAGAAATTATAAGTATGATTCGAATCTATTCATCGTTTTGAATACTCATTGCTATACCCCACACTGCTTTCAAGTGAACTTCATAAAAGCCGAGAACTCGTATTGTGGCCTGACTGTTCAATAGTATTGCTATGCCTCGTCCTTCCCACTTTCTGTCATGTTTAATGGAGCACATCTTGCGATGACTTCGACTTCCACTTGGAAGATACTCTCGAGTTTATTTACGGACTCAGAGTATTCCACTATGGGCTCAAATATTTCGCCCTTTCTTCGACTCAACCCTATGCCACAGTAAATGTCTCTCTTTTAAAAAGATATGTAGCCTCTATGTTATTCTCTTTAATTTTGTTTCTTAGTCCTGTTGCAAACAAAGTTAACCAAAGTCATAGAGTCGACTGGTTCTGTCCAGGGAACAGCTGAGGAGGGAGATATCAGCCATTTGTATTATCAGGCAACGAAGTCCCCTAATTAAGCTCGTACCAAAATTGTCTCCTATTATCCTAACCATAGCCTTCTGGTCTTATTACCATGTACAACAGAATATGCAGCGTCGCTGTACAGCAGGTTTCCATTGTCCAATTTTACTAACACGCTAGTCTCTGAGTCATGTTAAACTCTATCTGAACTGAGTTTTTTATTTGTTCTGCCTAGCCACACAATGGATTTACAAATCACTATTGGATCAATATCTAGTGCGTAATACTTGATTTATACTCTAAGATTTCGTTGCCTGCCTACTGTACAAAGGTCGTTTACTGAAATTCTCTTGAAATGAGTCTTCCATTTATAGTGATATACCCTGATAGTTTACCTTACCCAAGAGTTTAAATATTTTTCTATTTCTGAAGATATCTCCATCTCGTAAAAGATACTATTCTGGTTTTATAGGGGTTTATGTCGTAAAGGCATGTATGAATTCTCTCTCAGAACTATATTATCATTTAACATTCAACGTTTGGATCACATGTTCTTCTACTCAACTTTACTCTTTTTTAATCTACACTGTCTGTAGCACAAACGTAAACATTTAACACATTTACTTTACTTCAGTGTAATGTACTCGTGTACTTACATACATATCTATGTACAAATATATATTTGTGTTTAAATGTACTTATGTGGCCACATTTTATGTACTCGATATATACTCATCGCTATATACTCAAGTACTACATACATATATTGATCATGTTGTAAGTACATTAATACTTTTGTGCTTGGTTGTGTTAAAACATTTGTATGTGTGGCGATTTTTAGCACTTCCTTCCGTTCAGAGTCCCCAATTTTTTGTCTGCTTTAGCTTAACAATCAAAAGTAAAAGGCGCCAAATAGTAAAAGAACACGAATTTAAACCAATTCTTCCTTGCAATATAACTGCAGATAGCGATACATTGAAAGAGGATTCCGTTACATTTTTACATGGCAAATGTAAACAGACTTTTATTTAAGTTTTAAACGTTAAACGGTTATCTATTTAATTCAGAATATTTTTACGAGAATATAAATTTCAAAATTGAATACAGAACAACAATTGACTTCACTGAAAAATTGGGGAAAATATATCATATTCTGTCTCTATTTTCTTTTAAAACGAAATTTATTTGAGTTTAAGAATTCGTGAACGATGGAGATTTAGTTAATAGAGGAAAACAGTTCAACATTTGTATACGGTTGAGCCAAAATATAATTTTTATGTCCCGCAGCCACATGTAGTTTTATCGATATGGAATTACTTATCCTTCACATTGTGCAGCCACAAAGAAAACTGGAGTTGAAAATATTAAATTATTGTAATTAGATATCTCCAAAGAACTCCAGACGTGTGTGCGTCGTGAAATTAAGCATGTGAATTTAATTTCAAAACTTTTCTGTAGAATCCTTCAACACGGACTTCCGCACTATAACAGTTAATAAAGCCCATATCATATTGTTGAAACAGCATTTGTCAAATTAGCCGTCATTTATTCAGTCTATTTGTTCCAAATCACCATTGTGGACCACACACAACGACCTGTGTTCGCTGAATTTGCTCTGGATCCCCTGGCAACTGATCCTAATTTTTATTGACAAAATCATCTTCATCGATTAGGGCTATTTCTGGATAAATGGTTACGTGAATAAACAAGATTATCGAATTAGGAACGATACTAATCCACATTAGATGCAAGAGCATCAGTCGATATTCCTTTGAGAACGACGTCGACCAGACCATCACTGCCAATGAAATACCGTAGGTCCATTATTATCAAATTCTTTTGACCTGAATTGAATGCTTTGGATACCAACGATAGGTCAGTCCTACGCTCAACAGAGCTTGTGTTATATTGGATATTCTGCACGAGTGACTTGAGAGTATGGTCATCTCACTTGGAGATGAGGTGAACTGGTTACCGAAAGCGTGCTATGTGTTCCCGTCAAATTTTTTTTTGAGGAATTCTCTTATGTGACAGGTGTGTGTGAATAAACAACAAACCACAGCTGTTTTCAAAGACAACATAACTCATGCCATATTTTTTTTTCGAGTACAAGCTGACATAATAGGAAGAATAGGAATGCAGCGCTTTACGAAAGTACATGCGTTATAATTGTGAAAACCCATTGGTCAAAGGCCCAGTGTTCAAAGAATTTAAAGAAGCTGAGCCGCTTATAGATATTAAGACACATATGGGTTAACATACCGAAAACTTTGCTGCCTGAAACAAAAAAAAAAAAACCGAAATAATCAATTCAACATCATTCTCAACAATTTTTCAATTAAATGTAGTACTCTGGCTTATGCTTATGGCCTATCGAAATCTTCATGCAATCCAGGAGCACAAAGGAATTCACAACGATCAACTGTCAGACGGAACTTACTTTTTTACGGATGAACCCGAACAAATTATTGCACGGAATTCTGACTAATTCAATTGGTCGCTAAGATTTTAGGATAAAATTAGTGCAAATCTCTGGGCGGAATACTAATAATAAATGTATGTATTAGTTTATATACTATACATATGTAGTAAAAATTGCGCAGACCGGTACGGATTTTAAACACAATAACGTAGTCAGGTATGTGACCAGAAACCCACTCATGGCCATCGACATACACCTAAGCCATCATATAGGCTTGTTGTGCGCGCTACATTAAGAAATACCACCTTACTTTCTATAGGAAGTTTGTACATGTTACAGTTTGTACAAGTTACAGATTTCCACTTCTCTGAGACCAGTTATGCCTTATATACTACATACATAATTAGTCAATACAACCCTTCAGACAGGATTATGAATCTAGTTTCTCACACCACTTATGTTGTGTGTGTTAATTTTAGACATGAGTGGCGATACCTACAGTTTAAAGTCGACTCCGAATTACAGATTTTTTGACAAACTTTTCATGGCAATTTTATTTGCTCGCAGAGTTTTTGCCAGAAATCTGCTGAGAGGAAGTCACCAAAGAAATATTTTTATATTTTCGTTTTGATGTCTGACCTGGGGTTTGAACAGTGGTCTCATGTCTAATAAGCCAACACACTGCTGCTCAAGTTTCCAAAAACTATTCAATGACACGAAAACTGCTCTATCCAATCGATGTCTTAACCGCATGCCCTGCTTTCATCATTTTCCACCTCCTCAATACGATTCAGGTGTATATTGTAAGGCGGAGTGTCCCGTGTGTACACTCTTCAGCTCCCTTATATTATTTTAAAATTTTCATGGGACTCTCCTCAATAGTTTTGATTTGAATTGCATGCTTATTAGACCGCTTACGCTCTATGAACTTTGCCAACAGATTTTTTATTATTTCTTCAAATTAAATTTTTATAATTTGGAAACATTGTCCATAACTAGCGAAACCTTACTGAACAGAAACGTTCACACAGTTTGACATTTTCAGCTGTAATCGATATTAAGAGTTTTCATAGAGCTGACACATAGAAAAACATCCTTTTTAACTTATTTGTCTTTTCATATTAAAACTTGTCTGTAGAATAACGCCTCACCCATTTCCATTGTTTCTTTGTAGTAAAGTTGAGTTCGTCCGAATAATGCACTACATTTAATCTAGTCCACTGTTTAATTTAGTTTCAGTTATCACTATAAGTGAGTATTAAGTTTTTTAAACCATTTGTCGAATACAGTTTAACTACTGTACACACCTTTACAATTGTTTACCGAAACAATATTTATTCGCATTCAAATTATTTTGAAAATTTAGGCTCTTTAAACTTATTAATCAGTTTACGTAGTTTCTCTGCTAACAGTTTTTCTATTTTTTTCTGTTTTTAATCTTCTTCCGTTTCCACATTGTTTAATTTGAAATATACACTGTCGGACAAAATAAAGTGCGGTTTGAAATATTTTTTGTTTTTTGATTAAAGCATATGTATATTGCTTTCAAATGTTTATAAATTATAGTTTTATTTTTCATTTGGTTAATATTTTATCTAAAAAGTATCTTAACATTGAATTCTTTCTTTATATTTTCTATTTATAATATAAGCTATATGGCACATAAGGAATTTCAAGTGACAAAATAAAGTAACACTTCGCTAGAAAATATTATAAATAATTAAATAACTTCAAAATTTAGTACGAAGTTGCTCCTCCTTTGTTATTTATGACTTCTCTTAATCTTTTCGGCATACTTAGCGCAAGTTTCTTCAAAGTACTTGCCCTCCATTCACTTTGCAGTTTTTCCCAAAATGTTTGAATATTTTTTTTGGACTCCATCGGGATTTTGTCGACTGAGGTAGCCCAAAGATGCTCTATGGGGTTTAAATCTGGGCTTTGAGCGGGCCATTCAAATTTTTCAACATTATTTTCTTTAAAATATGTTTTAGCGACCTTACTCGTGTGCTTGGGTTCGTTGTCTTGTTGAAAGATAAACTCCCCCAAGCCCATTTCCTCCTCACTGCTGTAAAGATTTTCTTCCAAAATATTTACATAGTACTCTCCAGTCATTTTGGAATCAATTTGAACGCGTCTACCTACTCCTGAAGAGGAAAAACATACATTCACCATAGTGCTGTAAAATACTTTGTGTTTGTTCAATTCGATTTGTTACATTGATGTTGGTTTATGCAATGAATGAATATGTATTGATACGTTCGCTATTTTCATGGTTTGTTTTTATGCCATGGCATGAATGTTTATTTGTATTCATATTGTAGCCATTGATAGGAAAACAAAAATTAATGGCTTTAAATTCAGTTTTCTAATATTTTTCCAACAGCAAGAATAACAAATAAAATCAAAAAAAAAACAAGTGAAGTGAAACAAACAAAACACAACAGATCACGTAATATTGCAATCGTTGCTAAATGTTGTATAAAAAAGCCAAATCTAACTATAACTGTGTTTGTGTCTGTCTATTAATTTTGCGTCTGACACAATAAATTTAATCAATTTTCTAAACGAAACAAAAATTATTGAAAATATGTACACATTTTTCAGACTTTTTCGCCATTTTGTGCCGATACTATTGTTTTTTATATAATAATACATATGTAAGTAAATACACATCGTTTGAACATGTAGTTTTACAAACATATTAATATGTTCTACATACATATACATTGAACACTAGGTATTAAATATCAAACAAAACAAAAAAAAAAAATATTAATAAAAACAATAAAAAAAATTTTATGTGAAAATAAAATAAATTGTAAGCCATGTAAGTCAAAGTTAAAACTTTAAAATTATTTTTCTATAAAATAGTTCGTCATAGAATTTAATTAAATTTCCATTACAAACGACTTGCAATTGACAAAAGTTTCTCCAGAGAAATATTAGGTTGACTAAATATGGTTAGACTTGTGATGATAAATATTGTTATGTTTTTACCTTTTGAAAACGTTTGAAACATTGCAATAAAAAGAAAAATAAATTTGTGTTCAGTTTTAATTAACCCATATGTGCTCATCGCCCCATTTTTAAAACGGTAAGATATTAATCAGCTGAGTGGTTAAAAATAACTTATTATTTATTTTTTTTTTCGCGAAAAAAAAGTTGGGCACATACGGGTTAATTTCTTTATTGTTCGCACAATTCTGTGTGCCACTGTTCACAACTTGATGTAAACAACATCAATTGCTTTGTTTCTTATTCTGCCTCATACTCGTTTGCGTAAATAATAACAATTGTTCGACCGACCTTAGGTTAGATTAGGTAAGAGGGCGTGTACTTGTCAATTAAGACAAGTGCGGTACCCGGAGGTCGAATTGACCCATTGTACAACGTCCTAGTTTCTCACACCACTTATGTTGTGTGTGTTAATTTTATACATGTGTGGTGGGACCTGCAGTTTAAAGTCGACTCCGAACGACAGATTTTTGAGAAACTTTTCGTGGAAGACTTTTGGTCTGCTGAGAGGAAGTCGCCGAAGAAATAATTTTTGTATTTTGTCTTGATGTCTGGCCTGGGGCTCGAACCCTGGCTTTACGTCTAATAACACAACACACTACCTACTAGACTACGGCGACTTCACCCACAATTATTCTCTTCACACGCAACGCGTCTTCACAAAAGACTGACTGAATTTTTACTGACTCCGTTGCCTGCTTTGTCATGCCTTTTATATCGCAGGGTAAACAGTCTGATGAATGATCTTGAAGGAGAATGACTTCGCGTTCTCGAAGTCTCTGTATTTTGTTTAGATTTCTTTATTTGTTGTTGCTTCTTGTTTACTTGTTTATCTCCTTTTTTATACTGATGATTATTCGTTGATCATGTAAACAAGTCCATTGTTTTTGTTTTTGTAGCTTTTGTTTATCATTATAATGTTAAACGATGTAACACAATTTTCATTTTCGTAACAATATCAAGAAAATCGTAGGCCTTGAGAAGTAACAAATTAGCACAAATGTTAACACATCATGCTTCAAGTACTTATGTACGTAGAAAGCTTCTGGAGAGTATAGTGGAAATAGAGATAAATAATAGGTTCAATAAAATGATAGCTGGATTCGGATAAATATAATCGGTTTAGATAAACTTAGAATACTTAAACAAACAAATCTTAGAGTATTCAACGCTTGTGTAAAGTCAGGTCTGTTGTCGCAAATGAAACCTGGTTAGTTTCGAACACCGTCATGCAAAACTACACAGTATCATAATATAGTGCCAAAAATTCATATGCGGGTTATCCTCAACTAATAACATCAGCTGCAATTCCTACTGCGATGAAATAATGCCTCACAGGTTCTACATACGTTTTCCGATGATTCTGTGATACTCTCAGATATTTTATCTCCATTTTCTGTGATATTATCCAAACACCACCCTAGAAATAGTTTTTTTGTAATAGGGCACGAAATATTCCACCAGTTCGCGGAGCCTTATACTCAAAGCCCATTTTGTCCTCTCTTCCTCTGGTGTTAATGTAATTAAAAAGATTTCTGACATAGTTTTCAGTTGGCGCCAAAACATTTTCGTTTAATGGCAGTTTATCACTGTAAGTGCTCAGATCTTAATATAATACAGTATATTTATCTAGTTGTAGACCGTCCGATTATAGACCGTTTCAACTCCTAGCCGTTCAGTGACGGCATTTGCAATTAAGATTTTACCTTGACGGTGAACGCAGCACGGAAAACAATATATGTCGAACCGATGGCGTTCCCACCAGCCCAGTGAATTAGTGAATAATTCTAAGAGAGGCTGTCATCTTCCACTACAAGTGCATTCCGATCAAGGCAGAAATTTTGAGTCGCCCATTCTTAAGAAAATAAACGAGGTTACGGAATCAGAAAGACAAGACAATCGATTTAGCCGTAAAGTGCGGGAATGTCTGCAAAAATATTGGGACGATGTTGCCTGAACATCGATGATGCCTGAACATGATTAGAACATGTCGTCAAATCTTCACCAGCAAGTAGCAACAGACTCGATAAAAGGCGAAAGAATTTAATTAGTAAAACAATTTTCCGCATGATTAAAATGATTAGTGAAAAGAGGAAAGCTAGGTATGATTGAACAAACCATACTGAACGTCTCAAGAAGGCCAACTGGTTACATTACAACCCACAACAAAAAAATAGATTATCATTGAAATAACTGACTGCCTGCTCTATACCATAAATAGCAAAAAAAAAAATTAAAAGCCGTTGTATATATTTCGATATGAGTATGTTTGCCTAGAATTATTTTATTGAAAAAAACTTTTTCTGTTTTACTTTTTAAAGAATTTTAAGAAAACGAATTTAGCACGTTTTAACCAAAATAAATTTCACGCCTCTGCGAAACTATAGACTTACTAGGCAATGAATAAATACATGAATGAATGAGCTGCCATGAAGACATATCGCGGCTATGTTACATTCGTAAAATATTAAAATTTTCTTTGTAGAATGCAGCAAATAAGCAAAATTATTGTCGAAAACATTATTTTCTTTTTTTTGCGTACAGAAAATGCTGCATCCTTCATAAGTAAATGCTTTTGAAATGAGAACAACGATAAGAACTATTATAAATGTATGTATTTTCTCTACCAAATGGTTTTGACAAACGCTACAAAAGTCTTACACTGCAATCACGGCACCATGTAGACAAGAAACTAATGGAAGAACCAGACAATTTGAATTCAACACTTTCACAGTTTGGCAATTCTCTTTTACGAACAACCTATAAGACATAACGCTCCACAAATTTCATGACTTTGTATGTAAATATGCCATGGTGCGAGAACATGTTGATCTGCATAAATACTTCAGAACACATAAAAGGTATTCAAATGTATTTACAATGCAAAACACATCGAAATACAAAATATTACAAATTCGTACTACTTACTTACTTAATTGGCCATTATCAAACCGATTAACGGATTTCGGCCTGCCTTAACACATCTTTTCAGGCGCCTATTCTTCTCACACCACTCATGTGTGTGTTAATTTTATTCATGAGTGGCGGGACCTACAGTTTAAAGTCGACTTCGAACAACAAATTTTTGGGAAACTTTTCATGGCAATTTTATTAACTCTTAGAGTATTTGCCAGAAATCTGCTGAGAGGAAGTCGCCGAAAAAATATTTTTTCATATTTCGTTTTAATGCCTGACCTGGGGTTTGAACCGTGGCATTACGTCTAATAAACCAACACACTACCTACATAGTACTACCTACTCTAATACATATTTACATACATATGTATGTATGTATATTCAACTGCCATATTGATTTGATTTAATACACCAATACATATGATTCTATGAAAATATTTATTAAAAATGTCTCCTTTTTGTGTTATTGTTCTTATTCTCATTTAAAACGTTTCATTAAATTCCTTAATAGTCTCTTTTTTTGGTTCACATTTTGTTTTGCCTTTCATGTTCGTATTGTTTAAAAATATAAGTGTGTATGTAACTTCCAATATCATAAAAAAAACTAGAACTGAACGTTCAACATTCGTTTGTTAAAGTTTCTCTTCCACTAACGGAAAACGAAAAATTATAAAAAAAATATATAAAAATGTAAAATAAAACAAACTGCTCATTGAAACAACAACTTGTGGCTCTAGTTTTTCTTTTTTTCTTTTTTCTTTTTTTATTCACTTTATTTCTCTTTGTACCATTTTTAAGTTTAAGCATCTTTTTACAGTTGTGCCCTGGTTCTTTTCCCCGCGCTACAGTATAAGATTACACTATTTTCAAAAGCAAACAACTTAGGAAACAATGCTAATTTAACTGCTGGTAATAGAACACAATTCAATCAAAACATACTGTTCCCTTTCAGTAGTATTCAATTACTTACTACAACTTAGCCTCTCACACAACCCATGCTGTTTTTGTTAATTTTACCCATGAGTGGCCAGACGTACCGTTTAAGTCGACTCCGAACGACAGATTTTTTGAGAAACTTCTCGTTTTATTTTACTCTCAGAGTTTTTGAGAGGAAGTCGCCGAAGATATATTTTTTCGTATTGCGTTTTACTACTGATCTGGAGTAAAGTTCGGCGACTCTCATAAATCTTACGAATACTACTTACTAATGCATACATTTTTTAATAAATGTCAATATATTTTCTCTACTCCCTAAATAATGGCGTTGCGGTGTAAATGAGTTAAGGAATTAGTAAAGTTTCCTTTGCTGTTGAATGTATCTACGATCTTACCAATAATATGTGTCTTTTTCGTAAAGAGTTGCTAGAGCGTGGTGAATGTATGCTGCATTTTGTATCACCTAATTTTTGACTGAAAACATTCTTTAACAGAGCTATTGATGCCATTGTTGTGAAGAAAAACACTGTTAAGTGTCAGCCGCAGCTTGTCTCGGTGTAGCGCATTCAAAATTTCCTATTATCTGGCGCAAAAAGTAGACTGATTTGGCCGTTGGCATCACCCTACGACTTAATAATACTCCCGACAAGAAAAAGTTTAACGGGAATAAATCGTACGTTTTCCATGATCATTTCACATCATTTCTACGAGAGATGACCATATCTTCAAATTGCTGCAATGCGAAGTGATGAGTGCTGAAAGCACATATAATGGTGTCCAGTTCGGGTCAAGAAAATATGGTAGTTATCTCTCTATAGTGCTCGTCGTGGTCAGTGATCGGCTGAACAATTTTGTTTCCAAAAATATGGACCGATCATCTCGCCAGCACAAAATTCACTCCAAACAGTGAGTTTTCCGGGATGTTACTCTTTCTTTTACAATTCAATTCGATTGTTATTGTCCCAAATTTATAGTCACATTTTTGGAGTATTAAGCTGTCTGAATGGAAAATCTAGTGGGTGTGGGTGAGGTCCTACTCTTTTAGTGTACAGATTGTGGGTTCAAGTCCAATAAGAGAGTCTGGTCTTATACGTTACAACGAATGTATGGAATGCATAATCACATGTGTAAATCAGTTATAGTGTTCTATAAATAATTTGTATTAATTATTCCAGGTCAGACAAAACGAAATACGAAAAAATATGTCTTCGTCGCCTTTGTCTCAGCAGATTTCTGGCACAAACTCTGAGAGTAAATAAAATTGCCATAAAAATTTTCTCCAAAATCTGTCGTTCGGAGTAGTCGTTAAACTGTAGGTCGCCCCACTCATGTATAAAATTAACACACACGTGAGTGGTGTGAGAAGCTATGCCGTAATCCTGACTGAATTATCTCACGGAACTCTGACGAATTTAACTAGCCATCAAGATTGTGATAAAATTAGTGCAAATCTCTGATAAATTCAGATAGTAGTGCATATACATACATATATGCATATGTAGTAAGAATTCCACAGACCCGCAGGAGTTTTTAACTCAAAAACCTGACTATGGTAGGTGGATATATAGGTTAAAGAAGAGGAGACCAAACAAGGCTATCATACGCCTAAGCCATCCAGGCTTGTTATGTGCTCACTTTCTATAAGAAGTCTGTAACTTATACAAACTTACTTAACTTTTTCCAGTCCACTCCTCTGGGACGAGTTATGACTCTTATAGTGTCATCTTCAATATATTTTGAGCACGAATTTACGAAAGCTATGTTTTCACCGCATGCACTGCTTTCATTATTTTCCTCCAACTCAATATGTCCCAAGTGTTTTTGTAATTCTTCCTACTGTGTCATTATTCCTCAATACACGATGTGACGTCTCCGCTCACTTTTCAAGCTTAGTCTTGAGTGGACTGGAAGGCATTGGGTTATCCAATGGTGGGTAATTCTCTGGCTCTATTAGCCAGAATATTCACTTCCTCACTTTCAATCACTACATAATGGATGGCTAGCCATATAATACGTACCATGTCTGAAATAATTTTTAATCGACCTTTTACACTTCAGGACGGTATTTGATCCCGTATTCCTGGATGTTATTACCTTAATTGTCATTTGACTATCTGTAAAGATATTTAAATCCCTATACGTGAAGTTTACGAAATCATTACCATTACACGTGTCTCCGTTTGAATATAAGTATTATACTTCGATAGGCAAAGCTTGGTTTCTGGTTCTTCTATATAGGGGCGCAGAGATAGGACTTCTCCATGTGGCAGATTTAAAACTAAGGGTGTCCGCAATTTTATCTGCCATTTTATCTATCATGTGTGTACAGATGATAAAAAGGAATGGGTAAAGTGTACCCCACGTCAATCTTTCTATCTTCAATGGAATAGAAAATTTTTGGACAAAAAACAGGAATTGGTTTTATCATTACAATTATACAAGATCATACTAGACTTGGATATCCAACTAGCAAGACGAATTAAAAGGAACATGTAAAGCAAATCAGTAATTTAGAGTTAAATGTGAAAGGTGAAGATATTAGCACAAATAAAATTGACAATTCTCTGGAAATTGACAAGAAAAAGTCTAACACAGTCGAAAATCTAAATCGCAGAATCTCGATGGTCAGTTCATACCATATTGATTTGAGACGACCATGCCCTCAAATCGCTTGTGCGAATTATCCAATGTGGCATGCGCTGCTTGGCATGTAGCGCCGTTTTGTTAAAATCGCATCTTGATGTTGTCCAGACCGTTTAATTTAAGCCAAAAGAAGTTGGTAATTATCGCCCCGTAGAACGATCGGTCCCAAAGTCGGTTTTCAAAGTCGCTGTAGTCCAGTGTGTTGGCTTATTAGACCTAAAGCAAGGGTTAGATACGATAAATACGACACTGCCGTATTTTTGAAAAAGTTAACTTTATTTCATCATTACTTTAGCTAAAATTACCTTGAACTAAACCTAACTTTAACGGCAAGTTGTAATTATGGCCCTTAATAATAAAAAGTTAACTTTTCCAAAAATATGGCAGTTCCGAGGCAATGTCGATAACATTGTTCAATTAAACAATTTTTTTTAAACGCAGTGGCAACGACGGGTTCCTTTTTTGTATTTGCTCTTTTTTTGTTGTGTATGCTCATTTCGTTGTAATAATGGCCCTAAGTTCCACAAAAAAAATTTTAAATATTTTCTTTACCACTAAAACCTGAATACTAAAAAAAATGTAAAAAAAGAAAGTCCAAAGAATCTAAAGTAAGGGCTTTAAAAACATAAAAGCGAAGCGTGCAAAACTGGATAAATGAACAAATTTGCTTTTGATTTTGTTTTTTTGGTTTACAGTTAATTAGCCGGCAGTGCGAAATTTACAATTTCTTATTTACTGAACTTGAAATAGGTTGTAAATATTACATGTGTGGCCACTTATGCTCGCCACTATATATGGTACAGCTGTATAAGAATCCACCATAGTATGTGCAACAAATGCTTGTATGTATGGTATATCCTAGACATATATGTAAGTGTAAATGCACTTATAAATCTTTATTGGCTTGGTACTATAAATGTAAGCAATGTTTGAAGCATGTTGTTAGATTCTTTTAAGCACTACATTTTTTCGTCTTTGTTTTTAGTTAGTTTTTATTCCATCTTTAAGGTTTTTTTTTTTTTTTTTTTTTTTTTTTTTTTTGTAACAAATTAATGTTCTCTAAATCGCATAAGATATGTTTTCTCATTTTTTTCTTTTTCTTTTATGTTCGAATAAATGTGGCAATAAACGTCAGAAGTAAATGTGACGCTGCCAAATAGACAAACGATTATGTCTGATGTTGCACTTTGGAATTTTTAGCAATTTAAGACTCTAGTGGAATAATTTTCAATCTATTATTTCTTTGGTTAAATATACATATTTTTAAGCGAAGTTATGAAATATTGTTTAAATATTACACAAATTCAATTCATAAGTTATAACAATTTCATCATGCTTTCCATTTATGGTATTCAGTGTACCCACTGTTTTACATCTTTTACGGGACAGATGTAGATAATGGCCATAGCTGATACATATTTGCTTATTGATAATCAGATTTTGTTTATTAACATAATATTTATATTATGTTATTTATTTTGGTATTTATTATGGAATTTCAAATTTTTCTGGTTTCTTGTTTAGCCTTACTAATAACACGGTGCGACAGTGAAAATACACCCGAGAAACTACATAGTATAAGTTACTCACTAGGTTGAGTAGAATTCAAAACCACTTTTTTATTTTTCTCGAACCCTCCAAACTTGCTTTATTTGACAAAACCAGTTTTTTTGATCTTTTCACACAAAATTATTGATTACCCAAATATATTTGAACGTATTTTAAAAATCCAAAGTTTTTTAGAAAGGGGAGAGATTAGGCTTTAAAACGGTATACATAGACGTTTCGTTCAAACTTATATGTAATGAGTTTTAAGGGGGTAAACTTGCAAGTATTATTTACAATATATTATTTTTCTTATTTTTCAAGTTTGGCCATTCCTAATTGCAAAATTTAATTAAAGAATATGAAATAAGTGGAGACAATCTTAAAGTGCATTCTCTTGTGAAGAGATTGAACACTTTGTTTGATCAAATCGGACACAAATTACCGTAGTTATAATTTAAATAGTACAACAGTCGCCTAATATTTTTTACCTATGTCATCTTATCAAATGAACTTTCACTTTAAAAATTTTAAAAAATTCTAATGGATCTTGATTGTTTATCGCAAAATGCGTCAATTTCACGTTTGCACGACTACCAGAAGTCGGCTAATATTTGTGTTTTTTGCAAATATTATTATTTCTCTTTGCGCAATCATAGGCCAACTCTGATGGTCATTCAAACGTGGAATTGACACATTTTGCAATAAACAATCAAGATCCGTCAAAAATTCTGAAAGTGTTTCAACTAAAGGTTTATTTGAAAAAATGTATATATGAAAAATATAACTCGACTCTTTAAACAATAACAACGGTACTTTTTGTCCAAATTTGATCAAACGAAGTGTCAACCTCTTTACAAGATAATGCATTTTCAGAATGTTATCACTTATTTTATATTTTTAATTAAAGTTAGTTACTACTAAACGTGTGCGCAAGACATGTAAAATTGTACAGTATTGCATTTTTCTCATGAGCGAATATTTACTGTAGCTGCAAGTGTAAATAAGAGCAAAGAAGAGAACAAAAAAACAACTGCACTCATAAACCATTGCACAACAATACAAAAGAGAGTTGTATGAAGAGTGCAGCAAAAATATTGTACACTTCATAGTGCCACAATGTGCAATTCTTTTTGCAGTAAATGGGAAAGAAAAATGTTTTTTTTTTCTTTTTTTTTCATAATAAAGAAGGAGTATTTATTCAATAGCAGACGTCGGCACCAATAGCCCCGGGGGCCGAACATTTTCGGCTTTTTACACACATAGGACACGAACATCAACGAATATTAACATAGCAATTTGAAGAGAGATTGAGTGATATGGCAAAAGCAAAGAATTTATAGAAACCCTTAACATATTTATCAACGTAAACACTACTGAAATTCATTTGACAATACTGAAAATTTAGTTTCAGTAGTGAAATCTTCGCTTACAACACAAAGCATATTCCAGTTACTTCACAGATAAATAAGTACTGTTGTATACTTTGAATAAAAGAGAAATACACATTTCAGTGTACTCGTATAATCAAGACCAACAAAAAAGAGAACAATTCAGTATTGCATTTAGTGAAGGGAAGATGTTTTGTGCACACGTCTAGTTACTACGAACTGACAAACTTGAAAAAATGTGAAAATAATTCACATTCGTCAAGTTTAACTCTTCAAAACAGATAAATTAAATATATGTGAACATCGTTTTAAAGGCCCATCTCTCTCCTTTCTAATAAGGTTTAAATTTTGGACATGGGTTCAAACATATTTGTATAATCAATAAATTTGTGCGTAAAGTAAAAAAAAAAATCAGTTTTTGTCAAATAAAACCCTTTTGGAGGGTTCGAGAAAAATAAAAAAAAGTGTTTTTGAGTTCTACTTAACTAACTGAACAACTTAGACTAGGTAGTTACTCGGGTGTATTTAAATTTTTGTATTTTGACGCATAGTGTATTTACTTGCCAGTGCAGTTTAATATATGATACTAAATTATTTTTTAAATACATACATATTTTGAAATATTTTATTTAGCAAAGAGGTTTAATTTTTCTAGAGGTCTCCGTAGTCTAGTGCCTAGTATATTGACTAAGGTTCATAATCCAGGTCAGACATCTCGAACAAAACGAAATATGAACAAATATTTATTCGATAACTTCCTCTCAGCAGCAAAAATTCGGCCATCAAAAGTTTCTTTACAAAAATCTAGCATTCGGTGTCGATTTTAGGTCTTGCCACTCAACATAAGTGATGTGAGAAGTTAGGTCGTATTGACCAATTATGTAGATATGTATGTGTGTATGAATGCTTTGGTCAGTTTTTTATTCCAGATTAGTAGTATGTTAATGGGGTTTCTCGACCAATCCCTCCATACAAATTTGGGATCATGCCTACGCTACAGTCGGTAGTTTAAGTTAGTTGATAGGTTTGTAACATGTAGATTGGACGAACAGAATAAGTGTGTGTGTGGTTAGCCATCCTTTGATTGAAAGTGAGTAAGTTCGTCTCGAGTCTGAGTTCATGATGCCGATGATCCGCGAGTGCGTGATGTAGGGTACCATAAACTCATGTTGTTGACTTGTGCAATGTTATGCTTTTGTTTATTTTATTTTTTAATGTAAACAAATTTTAAAACGCTTGACTCATATTACAGTTTTTAATGTAAACAAATACAGAATTTTGAATGTGGGTGTGTTTAATTAATTTTTTTTTTGTTTGATTTAATGCGATATATTTCCGTTATGTGTAGTCCTTTTCTTGTGGACAAATGTGGGATAACGACATATTATTGCTGTAAACAATAACAGCGCGACTCCTTGTCATTTCTTACTCTTAAGCATGAGATCAATAAGAACATTTTTTTTAATGTAAACAAATTTTAAAACGCTGACTCAAGAATTATGCAGCTGTGTGCACGTTAACATCGTATACCTAAATAGAAACATGATTGTGAATGTTCATTTTATTTGTGTTAATATGAGTGTGTGTATGTTAACTCATATACATACCACAGTATAAATTGTGAGCATTTTTTATGATTTTTAATTATTATACAACTGTATATTTAATATAAATAGGGATTCTAAATGGAACTTTTCAATAGTCGTATTCTGAAAATAATAGTGAAAACATACACAGTAGTTCCTCTAGAAACGTGAAAAAGGAAAAAAAAAACTAAAAAATGAACACAGTGTCTGGTCTTAATAAACTCAGTTTGAAGCAGTACGAGCAATATGTTTAAAGGATATACCTATAGATGACATCAATCCAATCATTAAATGTAATAGAGTGAATACTAAATTCGGGGAAAGGATAATGCTCGAGTTAGAAAAAAATGTGGTCTTTCTCCCTCAAAAATATTTAAGGATGACAGGAGATCAAATTGAAGACCTCTGTAAAGGCAATTTTTATTTTAAGAAAATTAAACAAGGAATTACTAATTATACTTTACAATTTGGAATGTATGAAATTTAAATAAAGAATACAAATAGAAAAATAAAACTCTAAAGCAATATTTGTTATTATTCCAGTTTTATTAGGGGTATGACAATATCTATAAAACAAGAACCGCAACAGCAAAATAGATTTATAATTGTTGATGTGTAAGGAATTTTCATTGGGGATAAATTTCATGCAAAAGAAGTCTGCGTTTCAATATCAGATTTGAAATCCGAACGTTTCTCATTTCAACGTTGGAAAAACATTCAGAACTAACTAATAAGGATATTAAGGTTAATAATTGGCTATTTAACAATTTTCATGGCATACATTGGAATAAAGGTTACTCTGGACTACAAGATGTGATAGATTACTTAACAACTACTTTGAAAAAAAGGGAACAACTATACTCTGTCATATATGTAAAAGGAAATGAAAAAATTAAGTGGTTAATAGATCTTCTTAAACAAGAAATAGAAATATGTGTAGTTAATTTAAATGAACTGAACTGTCCTAATATAAGAACTTTATATAAATCTAATACTAATCTAAATACTTGTGAAAATCACTATAATTGTGATCGAATTTGTGCTGGAAAAAATACCATTTTATTTAGAAATTTTGTAAAGTTAATTCTTAATAAAGAAAACTCTATTCCAAACATTTGAAAAGATTAACTACAAACCATTTTAAAAATATGTTAGTATCGTTTAGTTGATCATTACTCTCTGTTCAGAGTACATCTTCCCGCACTAACACGAACAGCTATTGATTTTTTAAAGAAGGGGGAAAAAATGGTGACATCAGCTGAGTTAGAGGATATATTATATAGACATAGTAATCAAATTGATAAACAACATGTTGATTCATTTTTAAGTATTATCAATAAACTAAGGCTATACAATATTAGTAAAAAAAGTTATCCATTTTTATGTATTAATAATGTCATACATTTGTATTATTGTGAAAAAATTTACTCAGAATCTTTTGACATTTGTCGATGTCAAACATTTTATGAAAAATATATGAGAACGCAAAAACTTTTCAATCTGTATAAACGAATATTTAACTATTATTATGTTCCATAGATATATGTATTGTATTGTACAAAATAATAAAGAAACAAAAAACTGAAATAAAATACACATAAGAAAAAAAACTATTTTGTTTTAATTAATCTCTTTATTATAGCGATGGGGTGATTATTTTTAAAAATAAGAATTCAGATGTGGTTAAGTTTTTTTTCTTCATTTATTATATAATTTCTTCGTTTGAATTTATTGAAAATTACAATTTATTGAAAACACAATTTTTACATTTAGTAAGATTATAAAAATTAATTATATTTTTAACTTCATTTTCAGCTTGATATAGTCTATGTTTATAAAAAGTACAGGGGCATGTGCCAGGACCACATGTGCTCTTTTCATTCGACCATTCGCAATCCTCGAAATATTCAGCATGCCTATTTTTTATTCTTTTCAGGTTGTCTACATACTCCAGTTGTGTTTGTATGTTAATCAGTTTAGTTTTATCTGCATCAGAAATTATGTGTGAGAATGATTTTAAAAAGTTGTATATATCCTTTAAAATCATTTTATGTTGATGGTTTTAATATTTATATGATTTAAAATCGCTCGTAAAACATAACTCCTCTCGTCTTTAGGGTTATTTATTTCAGCACCGGTGTCTATATCTCTCTCGTGTTCGGGATCGTACTGAAAACAGTAGATGTTAAGGTTGATATTTATATTTTAATCTCTTCTGTACGATAAGATGGACACACAGTAATGTTAGACAATAATCCAAATTTACTCTTTATATACCTATGCAAATTTTAAAATTTCATAATATTGTGAAATTAAAAGAATATTTTTTATTTTTTTTATTTATATAACATATAAAATATTCAGAGTTACAGTTCGGCGACTCTCATAAATCTTACGAATACTACTTACTAATGCATACATTTTTTAATAAATGTCAATATATTTTCTCTACTCCCTAAATAATGGCGTTGCGGTGTAAATGAGTTAAGGAATTAGTAAAGTTTCCTTTGCTGTTGAATGTATCTACGATCTTACCAATAATATGTGTCTTTTTCGTAAAGAGTTGCTAGAGCGTGGTGAATGTATGCTGCATTTTGTATCACCTAATTTTTGACTGAAAACATTCTTTAACAGAGCTATTGATGCCATTGTTGTGAAGAAAAACACTGTTAAGTGTCAGCCGCAGCTTGTCTCGGTGTAGCGCATTCAAAATTTCCTATTATCTGGCGCAAAAAGTAGACTGATTTGGCCGTTGGCATCACCCTACGACTTAATAATACTCCCGACAAGAAAAAGTTTAACGGGAATAAATCGTACGTTTTCCATGATCATTTCACATCATTTCTACGAGAGATGACCATATCTTCAAATTGCTGCAATGCGAAGTGATGAGTGCTGAAAGCACATATAATGGTGTCCAGTTCGGGTCAAGAAAATATGGTAGTTATCTCTCTATAGTGCTCGTCGTGGTCAGTGATCGGCTGAACAATTTTGTTTCCAAAAATATGGACCGATCATCTCGCCAGCACAAAATTCACTCCAAACAGTGAGTTTTCCGGGATGTTACTCTTTCTTTTACAATTCAATTCGATTGTTATTGTCCCAAATTTATAGTCACATTTTTGGAGTATTAAGCTGTCTGAATGGAAAATCTAGTGGGTGTGGGTGAGGTCCTACTCTTTTAGTGTACAGATTGTGGGTTCAAGTCCAATAAGAGAGTCTGGTCTTATACGTTACAACGAATGTATGGAATGCATAATCACATGTGTAAATCAGTTATAGTGTTCTATAAATAATTTGTATTAATTATTCCAGGTCAGACAAAACGAAATACGAAAAAATATGTCTTCGTCGCCTTTGTCTCAGCAGATTTCTGGCACAAACTCTGAGAGTAAATAAAATTGCCATAAAAATTTTCTCCAAAATCTGTCGTTCGGAGTAGTCGTTAAACTGTAGGTCGCCCCACTCATGTATAAAATTAACACACACGTGAGTGGTGTGAGAAGCTATGCCGTAATCCTGACTGAATTATCTCACGGAACTCTGACGAATTTAACTAGCCATCAAGATTGTGATAAAATTAGTGCAAATCTCTGATAAATTCAGATAGTAGTGCATATACATACATATATGCATATGTAGTAAGAATTCCACAGACCCGCAGGAGTTTTTAACTCAAAAACCTGACTATGGTAGGTGGATATATAGGTTAAAGAAGAGGAGACCAAACAAGGCTATCATACGCCTAAGCCATCCAGGCTTGTTATGTGCTCACTTTCTATAAGAAGTCTGTAACTTATACAAACTTACTTAACTTTTTCCAGTCCACTCCTCTGGGACGAGTTATGACTCTTATAGTGTCATCTTCAATATATTTTGAGCACGAATTTACGAAAGCTATGTTTTCACCGCATGCACTGCTTTCATTATTTTCCTCCAACTCAATATGTCCCAAGTGTTTTTGTAATTCTTCCTACTGTGTCATTATTCCTCAATACACGATGTGACGTCTCCGCTCACTTTTCAAGCTTAGTCTTGAGTGGACTGGAAGGCATTGGGTTATCCAATGGTGGGTAATTCTCTGGCTCTATTAGCCAGAATATTCACTTCCTCACTTTCAATCACTACATAATGGATGGCTAGCCATATAATACGTACCATGTCTGAAATAATTTTTAATCGACCTTTTACACTTCAGGACGGTATTTGATCCCGTATTCCTGGATGTTATTACCTTAATTGTCATTTGACTATCTGTAAAGATATTTAAATCCCTATACGTGAAGTTTACGAAATCATTACCATTACACGTGTCTCCGTTTGAATATAAGTATTATACTTCGATAGGCAAAGCTTGGTTTCTGGTTCTTCTATATAGGGGCGCAGAGATAGGACTTCTCCATGTGGCAGATTTAAAACTAAGGGTGTCCGCAATTTTATCTGCCATTTTATCTATCATGTGTGTACAGATGATAAAAAGGAATGGGTAAAGTGTACCCCACGTCAATCTTTCTATCTTCAATGGAATAGAAAATTTTTGGACAAAAAACAGGAATTGGTTTTATCATTACAATTATACAAGATCATACTAGACTTGGATATCCAACTAGCAAGACGAATTAAAAGGAACATGTAAAGCAAATCAGTAATTTAGAGTTAAATGTGAAAGGTGAAGATATTAGCACAAATAAAATTGACAATTCTCTGGAAATTGACAAGAAAAAGTCTAACACAGTCGAAAATCTAAATCGCAGAATCTCGATGGTCAGTTCATACCATATTGATTTGAGACGACCATGCCCTCAAATCGCTTGTGCGAATTATCCAATGTGGCATGCGCTGCTTGGCATGTAGCGCCGTTTTGTTAAAATCGCATCTTGATGTTGTCCAGACCGTTTAATTTAAGCCAAAAGAAGTTGGTAATTATCGCCCCGTAGAACGATCGGTCCCAAAGTCGGTTTTCAAAGTCGCTGTAGTCCAGTGTGTTGGCTTATTAGACCTAAAGCAAGGGTTAGATACGATAAATACGACACTGCCGTATTTTTGAAAAAGTTAACTTTATTTCATCATTACTTTAGCTAAAATTACCTTGAACTAAACCTAACTTTAACGGCAAGTTGTAATTATGGCCCTTAATAATAAAAAGTTAACTTTTCCAAAAATATGGCAGTTCCGAGGCAATGTCGATAACATTGTTCAATTAAACAATTTTTTTTAAACGCAGTGGCAACGACGGGTTCCTTTTTTGTATTTGCTCTTTTTTTGTTGTGTATGCTCATTTCGTTGTAATAATGGCCCTAAGTTCCACAAAAAAAATTTTAAATATTTTCTTTACCACTAAAACCTGAATACTAAAAAAAATGTAAAAAAAGAAAGTCCAAAGAATCTAAAGTAAGGGCTTTAAAAACATAAAAGCGAAGCGTGCAAAACTGGATAAATGAACAAATTTGCTTTTGATTTTGTTTTTTTGGTTTACAGTTAATTAGCCGGCAGTGCGAAATTTACAATTTCTTATTTACTGAACTTGAAATAGGTTGTAAATATTACATGTGTGGCCACTTATGCTCGCCACTATATATGGTACAGCTGTATAAGAATCCACCATAGTATGTGCAACAAATGCTTGTATGTATGGTATATCCTAGACATATATGTAAGTGTAAATGCACTTATAAATCTTTATTGGCTTGGTACTATAAATGTAAGCAATGTTTGAAGCATGTTGTTAGATTCTTTTAAGCACTACATTTTTTCGTCTTTGTTTTTAGTTAGTTTTTATTCCATCTTTAAGGTTTTTTTTTTTTTTTTTTTTTTTTTTTTTTTGTAACAAATTAATGTTCTCTAAATCGCATAAGATATGTTTTCTCATTTTTTTCTTTTTCTTTTATGTTCGAATAAATGTGGCAATAAACGTCAGAAGTAAATGTGACGCTGCCAAATAGACAAACGATTATGTCTGATGTTGCACTTTGGAATTTTTAGCAATTTAAGACTCTAGTGGAATAATTTTCAATCTATTATTTCTTTGGTTAAATATACATATTTTTAAGCGAAGTTATGAAATATTGTTTAAATATTACACAAATTCAATTCATAAGTTATAACAATTTCATCATGCTTTCCATTTATGGTATTCAGTGTACCCACTGTTTTACATCTTTTACGGGACAGATGTAGATAATGGCCATAGCTGATACATATTTGCTTATTGATAATCAGATTTTGTTTATTAACATAATATTTATATTATGTTATTTATTTTGGTATTTATTATGGAATTTCAAATTTTTCTGGTTTCTTGTTTAGCCTTACTAATAACACGGTGCGACAGTGAAAATACACCCGAGAAACTACATAGTATAAGTTACTCACTAGGTTGAGTAGAATTCAAAACCACTTTTTTATTTTTCTCGAACCCTCCAAACTTGCTTTATTTGACAAAACCAGTTTTTTTGATCTTTTCACACAAAATTATTGATTACCCAAATATATTTGAACGTATTTTAAAAATCCAAAGTTTTTTAGAAAGGGGAGAGATTAGGCTTTAAAACGGTATACATAGACGTTTCGTTCAAACTTATATGTAATGAGTTTTAAGGGGGTAAACTTGCAAGTATTATTTACAATATATTATTTTTCTTATTTTTCAAGTTTGGCCATTCCTAATTGCAAAATTTAATTAAAGAATATGAAATAAGTGGAGACAATCTTAAAGTGCATTCTCTTGTGAAGAGATTGAACACTTTGTTTGATCAAATCGGACACAAATTACCGTAGTTATAATTTAAATAGTACAACAGTCGCCTAATATTTTTTACCTATGTCATCTTATCAAATGAACTTTCACTTTAAAAATTTTAAAAAATTCTAATGGATCTTGATTGTTTATCGCAAAATGCGTCAATTTCACGTTTGCACGACTACCAGAAGTCGGCTAATATTTGTGTTTTTTGCAAATATTATTATTTCTCTTTGCGCAATCATAGGCCAACTCTGATGGTCATTCAAACGTGGAATTGACACATTTTGCAATAAACAATCAAGATCCGTCAAAAATTCTGAAAGTGTTTCAACTAAAGGTTTATTTGAAAAAATGTATATATGAAAAATATAACTCGACTCTTTAAACAATAACAACGGTACTTTTTGTCCAAATTTGATCAAACGAAGTGTCAACCTCTTTACAAGATAATGCATTTTCAGAATGTTATCACTTATTTTATATTTTTAATTAAAGTTAGTTACTACTAAACGTGTGCGCAAGACATGTAAAATTGTACAGTATTGCATTTTTCTCATGAGCGAATATTTACTGTAGCTGCAAGTGTAAATAAGAGCAAAGAAGAGAACAAAAAAACAACTGCACTCATAAACCATTGCACAACAATACAAAAGAGAGTTGTATGAAGAGTGCAGCAAAAATATTGTACACTTCATAGTGCCACAATGTGCAATTCTTTTTGCAGTAAATGGGAAAGAAAAATGTTTTTTTTTTCTTTTTTTTTCATAATAAAGAAGGAGTATTTATTCAATAGCAGACGTCGGCACCAATAGCCCCGGGGGCCGAACATTTTCGGCTTTTTACACACATAGGACACGAACATCAACGAATATTAACATAGCAATTTGAAGAGAGATTGAGTGATATGGCAAAAGCAAAGAATTTATAGAAACCCTTAACATATTTATCAACGTAAACACTACTGAAATTCATTTGACAATACTGAAAATTTAGTTTCAGTAGTGAAATCTTCGCTTACAACACAAAGCATATTCCAGTTACTTCACAGATAAATAAGTACTGTTGTATACTTTGAATAAAAGAGAAATACACATTTCAGTGTACTCGTATAATCAAGACCAACAAAAAAGAGAACAATTCAGTATTGCATTTAGTGAAGGGAAGATGTTTTGTGCACACGTCTAGTTACTACGAACTGACAAACTTGAAAAAATGTGAAAATAATTCACATTCGTCAAGTTTAACTCTTCAAAACAGATAAATTAAATATATGTGAACATCGTTTTAAAGGCCCATCTCTCTCCTTTCTAATAAGGTTTAAATTTTGGACATGGGTTCAAACATATTTGTATAATCAATAAATTTGTGCGTAAAGTAAAAAAAAAAATCAGTTTTTGTCAAATAAAACCCTTTTGGAGGGTTCGAGAAAAATAAAAAAAAGTGTTTTTGAGTTCTACTTAACTAACTGAACAACTTAGACTAGGTAGTTACTCGGGTGTATTTAAATTTTTGTATTTTGACGCATAGTGTATTTACTTGCCAGTGCAGTTTAATATATGATACTAAATTATTTTTTAAATACATACATATTTTGAAATATTTTATTTAGCAAAGAGGTTTAATTTTTCTAGAGGTCTCCGTAGTCTAGTGCCTAGTATATTGACTAAGGTTCATAATCCAGGTCAGACATCTCGAACAAAACGAAATATGAACAAATATTTATTCGATAACTTCCTCTCAGCAGCAAAAATTCGGCCATCAAAAGTTTCTTTACAAAAATCTAGCATTCGGTGTCGATTTTAGGTCTTGCCACTCAACATAAGTGATGTGAGAAGTTAGGTCGTATTGACCAATTATGTAGATATGTATGTGTGTATGAATGCTTTGGTCAGTTTTTTATTCCAGATTAGTAGTATGTTAATGGGGTTTCTCGACCAATCCCTCCATACAAATTTGGGATCATGCCTACGCTACAGTCGGTAGTTTAAGTTAGTTGATAGGTTTGTAACATGTAGATTGGACGAACAGAATAAGTGTGTGTGTGGTTAGCCATCCTTTGATTGAAAGTGAGTAAGTTCGTCTCGAGTCTGAGTTCATGATGCCGATGATCCGCGAGTGCGTGATGTAGGGTACCATAAACTCATGTTGTTGACTTGTGCAATGTTATGCTTTTGTTTATTTTATTTTTTAATGTAAACAAATTTTAAAACGCTTGACTCATATTACAGTTTTTAATGTAAACAAATACAGAATTTTGAATGTGGGTGTGTTTAATTAATTTTTTTTTTGTTTGATTTAATGCGATATATTTCCGTTATGTGTAGTCCTTTTCTTGTGGACAAATGTGGGATAACGACATATTATTGCTGTAAACAATAACAGCGCGACTCCTTGTCATTTCTTACTCTTAAGCATGAGATCAATAAGAACATTTTTTTTAATGTAAACAAATTTTAAAACGCTGACTCAAGAATTATGCAGCTGTGTGCACGTTAACATCGTATACCTAAATAGAAACATGATTGTGAATGTTCATTTTATTTGTGTTAATATGAGTGTGTGTATGTTAACTCATATACATACCACAGTATAAATTGTGAGCATTTTTTATGATTTTTAATTATTATACAACTGTATATTTAATATAAATAGGGATTCTAAATGGAACTTTTCAATAGTCGTATTCTGAAAATAATAGTGAAAACATACACAGTAGTTCCTCTAGAAACGTGAAAAAGGAAAAAAAAAACTAAAAAATGAACACAGTGTCTGGTCTTAATAAACTCAGTTTGAAGCAGTACGAGCAATATGTTTAAAGGATATACCTATAGATGACATCAATCCAATCATTAAATGTAATAGAGTGAATACTAAATTCGGGGAAAGGATAATGCTCGAGTTAGAAAAAAATGTGGTCTTTCTCCCTCAAAAATATTTAAGGATGACAGGAGATCAAATTGAAGACCTCTGTAAAGGCAATTTTTATTTTAAGAAAATTAAACAAGGAATTACTAATTATACTTTACAATTTGGAATGTATGAAATTTAAATAAAGAATACAAATAGAAAAATAAAACTCTAAAGCAATATTTGTTATTATTCCAGTTTTATTAGGGGTATGACAATATCTATAAAACAAGAACCGCAACAGCAAAATAGATTTATAATTGTTGATGTGTAAGGAATTTTCATTGGGGATAAATTTCATGCAAAAGAAGTCTGCGTTTCAATATCAGATTTGAAATCCGAACGTTTCTCATTTCAACGTTGGAAAAACATTCAGAACTAACTAATAAGGATATTAAGGTTAATAATTGGCTATTTAACAATTTTCATGGCATACATTGGAATAAAGGTTACTCTGGACTACAAGATGTGATAGATTACTTAACAACTACTTTGAAAAAAAGGGAACAACTATACTCTGTCATATATGTAAAAGGAAATGAAAAAATTAAGTGGTTAATAGATCTTCTTAAACAAGAAATAGAAATATGTGTAGTTAATTTAAATGAACTGAACTGTCCTAATATAAGAACTTTATATAAATCTAATACTAATCTAAATACTTGTGAAAATCACTATAATTGTGATCGAATTTGTGCTGGAAAAAATACCATTTTATTTAGAAATTTTGTAAAGTTAATTCTTAATAAAGAAAACTCTATTCCAAACATTTGAAAAGATTAACTACAAACCATTTTAAAAATATGTTAGTATCGTTTAGTTGATCATTACTCTCTGTTCAGAGTACATCTTCCCGCACTAACACGAACAGCTATTGATTTTTTAAAGAAGGGGGAAAAAATGGTGACATCAGCTGAGTTAGAGGATATATTATATAGACATAGTAATCAAATTGATAAACAACATGTTGATTCATTTTTAAGTATTATCAATAAACTAAGGCTATACAATATTAGTAAAAAAAGTTATCCATTTTTATGTATTAATAATGTCATACATTTGTATTATTGTGAAAAAATTTACTCAGAATCTTTTGACATTTGTCGATGTCAAACATTTTATGAAAAATATATGAGAACGCAAAAACTTTTCAATCTGTATAAACGAATATTTAACTATTATTATGTTCCATAGATATATGTATTGTATTGTACAAAATAATAAAGAAACAAAAAACTGAAATAAAATACACATAAGAAAAAAAACTATTTTGTTTTAATTAATCTCTTTATTATAGCGATGGGGTGATTATTTTTAAAAATAAGAATTCAGATGTGGTTAAGTTTTTTTTCTTCATTTATTATATAATTTCTTCGTTTGAATTTATTGAAAATTACAATTTATTGAAAACACAATTTTTACATTTAGTAAGATTATAAAAATTAATTATATTTTTAACTTCATTTTCAGCTTGATATAGTCTATGTTTATAAAAAGTACAGGGGCATGTGCCAGGACCACATGTGCTCTTTTCATTCGACCATTCGCAATCCTCGAAATATTCAGCATGCCTATTTTTTATTCTTTTCAGGTTGTCTACATACTCCAGTTGTGTTTGTATGTTAATCAGTTTAGTTTTATCTGCATCAGAAATTATGTGTGAGAATGATTTTAAAAAGTTGTATATATCCTTTAAAATCATTTTATGTTGATGGTTTTAATATTTATATGATTTAAAATCGCTCGTAAAACATAACTCCTCTCGTCTTTAGGGTTATTTATTTCAGCACCGGTGTCTATATCTCTCTCGTGTTCGGGATCGTACTGAAAACAGTAGATGTTAAGGTTGATATTTATATTTTAATCTCTTCTGTACGATAAGATGGACACACAGTAATGTTAGACAATAATCCAAATTTACTCTTTATATACCTATGCAAATTTTAAAATTTCATAATATTGTGAAATTAAAAGAATATTTTTTATTTTTTTTATTTATATAACATATAAAATATTCAGAGTTACATATACATTTACAATATTTTCTTTACTTCATTTGTAAGAGGTACATATTCAAACATTCTATCATGTATAATTAAACAATATGCAGACGTGTTAAGTGGTATGTTTTGTTGTGTCTTCAATTCGATTCGTATATCAATAGGTCCAGTTTTTACGGCTTCATTTTGATGTGTTACATCTAGAACAATTATTGGTGCAATTGTCTTAAAACTATCTCGTTTTAGTAAGGGTTGCGAGGGGCGTGAATAATAACTTTCTTGAAATCTTGAATACATATTTAAGATTAAAATCATCGTAGGGATACGACTCTGAGTTGGGATGAACTTTAACGTCGGTTAGATCACAATGTATAAATTTGTTAGAGCTATTTCGAAATGCTATTAACAGAAATCGAGGTCTTTCATTTTCATGAGCAAGCTTAACATTCCATAATATTGTATTGCTTTCGGGAAGAGAGGGGTAATAATACACATCCCAACTTCTAAACGATATGTTCAAAGGTCGACGACTGTTGATAGTTTTATACATTTCCAGTTTATAGGCATCAGAAAGTTGAACATGTGGTACTTTCCATGTTATATTTAAAATCGATAGTTTACATTTTTCACTTGATATATTTGATTTAAAGAATCATTGAGAACCATCTTTAGATCGGAGAAGAATTAATTCGTGTTTGGAATTAACTATTATCTTATTGTAATCTTCTGCAAATCCGAGTAACATTTTTAATGGAACACAAAAATTAAAACCTCCAGTAATAAGCGAGAGATCAGATTCATTGATTGGTGACCATCCTGCATTTACTAATGCATCACTTTCGAATTGATTTAATGAAATATAGTTCTTAATATCCGTTGTTATACCCAGATGACGTGTACGATCAATTTCTACACCATTTATCTCATAACTAATTTCATCGAACAGATAGGACATGCAGTTGTTTAAGAGTTTTAATGATGGAGAGACTGTAGAATCGTCTTTTGTTGCAAATCCTTCTATGTAGAGAAAACTTTCACTTGGTAGAACTAACAAATCTTGGTTTTGAGTTGATATACGAATTTCATCGTTATTCTTAAATGATTGTAGATATGATGTATAACTATGATATTCTTTCTTGATGATTGAATTATCAAAATTTGGTTGTTGTAGTATGTTAATTATACTCATTTTTGTTTTAGTTTGAAACCAAGTTGTTTTAGAAATTCACGATTCTGTCTACTGAGATTCTGTGTCCTCTGTTTTTGTGTATTTTTTTTTTATTTGTGATAATTTTTTAAAATCTTCAGATCTTGTTGCTGTTTTTATTGCTGGAGCTGGGTGTAACGTTTTTGATTGCGATACTGATAATGAATTGTTGTTGTTGTTGTTGTTGTAGGAATTGTTTTTACTATTGAATATAATCATTCCTTCAGAGGTTTCAAATGTAATCTAATAGATATTTTTTCTCCGCGAAAATTAATAAGGTTTCCGTCCTGATCGGCTACTTTTAGAACAATGGTGTTGATTGATCTAGCATTAACTGGTAAATAAATGACGTTTGCTGGTGCTTCTGTTATTTTATAGCCAGGACTCACGTTAAGCGAAAATTGATGTAGAGTGTGAGCAGAAACGTTATTTATATAGGATCCGCTGACAATATTACACTCAATTAAAATAGTGTTTATTTTTGTAATATCTATTGTTTTGTCTGATTTATGCTCTTCACCAGGCTTTAGAACTCTCTTACTAAATCCAAGTAGTGTTCCAATTGATCTCTCTTTATCGAAAAATATCGTATCAATTGAGCTCTCTATGTAGGTTGGTAGTGTGTTATAATTTGATTGAATATTAAGTTTTCCTTTTACATTCAACTTTTTATATTTTCTAAATAGAAAATCAGCTAAGTCTGAAAATTCATATGATCCCACAGGAATTTCTATAATATGGTTACCAATATGAAACAAACTGTTCTCATAATCAATATTCGGAATTGAGTGATATGTATCAAAACTTATTAGACCGCAAACATAGTTTGATTCAAGCACAATGGGTGGAAAATAGTCAGCAACTAGTTTTGATGTATTTCCGTTCAGAGTTAATGTTATGGACATCTTAACGTATACCTTGAGAATGAATAATTTTCAAATATTACAGTGTTTCTATAATGATATTGATGACGCTGCTGAAGTATTATTTGAATTTATCCAAGAATTGTGATTTGATGAAAATCCCAACCATTTAACATACAACATATTTCCTCTCCTCTTTAATACTTTTTCAACTAAATATGTTTGAGTGTATTTTGTTTTCAAAAATCGTTTTAAATCGTATTAAATCGTTCAACTATTGATGCTTTCAAAGAACTATATGTTGAATAGTGATTAATTTTATGAGATTGCATTAAATGTTGGAATTGATTATTAAAGCACTCTCTATCATCATCGGTTTGCAGGTTTTTCGGTTTTCGCTTTGATGTATCTTTTCATAGCAGCCGTTACGTTCTGTGCACCTTTATTTTTAACGGCAACAGCCCAGGCTTTTTTTGAAAAAGTATCTATAACTGTTAGAAGATAACGATATCCATTATTATATGTTTCATAGCTTCCCATTTCTACTAGATCAGCTTGCCATAAATCATCAATTCCCTTCACTACAACTCGTCTCCTTTTGAAATTTTTTCTAGCTTGTTTGTGTAATTCTTCTACTATTTGTCTTTTGTCTGCATTCAAAACCATATTATTTATATGTGTATGTATGTGTATGTGTGTGTGAAAGTATATTTTATTCGATTTTTAGTTTTTCCTTTAAGTGAATGTTTTGAATAGATATTCTTCAATATGATTTAACTTTTGATTATAGATATTAATTCTCTTTAAAACTTCAATTTCAATTTTCTTGAAAGCTTCGTTAAACACTTTCATTTCACTTTCAATTTTATTGAATTTCTCTGTAATTTTATTTCTGAGGCGTGGTTTGTGACAAACGCTATGAAAGCTAAAGTGAAATTTGGATTAGGTATGAAGGAGCAGAGACATAAGAAAAGAAATAATTCAAAAAGAACGAGAAAAGGAAATATGAATAAATGTAATAAGAAATTATTCACTGCTACTGTGAGAAAAACTTTGAAACAATTGAAAGAACAGAAACCCCTTGATATAAATGATGCTGTTAAAATAGCTCAAAAGACTATTCATTCAAATTTTAAAGGGAAAAAGCGAGCAGACATTATAATACCGAGAGTTATACCTGTACCGAAAATTGGAGGATTTCTTCCACTTATTTCCGTACTAGCTGCATTGTCAGCGCTTGGTGGTTTAGCAAGTGGAGGATCCGCTATTGCCAAAGCAGTAAATGCTATCTAAAATGGAAAAGAACAATTGGCGGAAGCTAACCGTGACAATAGATATATGGAATCAATTGCAATGGGTAAAGGAGTATATCTCAAACCATATAAAACTGGATATGGTCTCTACTATAGTCCAGCTCCAAAAAACTACTAGATAACCTACCCAATCGTTCGCTAACAGATTTGGGTTTGAATAAATATGGAAAACATCTTAAATACTTTAAAGGTGTTTTCATGCGTGATTCTTTACCTAAAAATACCACTCAAACAAGAATGCGGCATTGTTAATTTAGATGATTCAAAAGGTATGGGAACACATTGGGTAGCATATTATAAAAACCACAACTATAAAGAATATTTTGATAGCTTTGGAGACTTACAACCACCACTTGAGATTGTCAACTACTTAAAATTTCCCATTGAATATAAGTATGAATGAAAACAAAAATTTAATACATTTAATTGTGGGCACTTGTGTTTAAAATTTTTATTCAATAAATATAAATTGAAATGAAATAAAAAAATTGTTTAATTTATATACATATAATATAGTCTTTATTTATTAATTCATATTATTTATACATTACATTTCTTATGAACTACTTAATCTATATATTTAAATTTAAAAACATTTCATCATCATCGTCTTTCATAAATTCTCCATATGAATTTAAATTTAAAAACATTTGATTATTATCGTCTTGCATAAATTCTCTATATGAATTTAAATTTGATGATGATGATGTTGATGGAGAATTTATTTTGTAATGTCCCCAGGCGTATGTGTCAACATTATTTTCACATATAAATCTCTTATCGTCTAAATAACTTAAAGTTAATTTACTTATATATTGTGTGTATATTTGATGAATCTTAGATCTAAACACATACATAGAATCATGATACAGCTTTTTCTCTAGTAGACATTTTCTAAAATCATTAATACTTAGTCTAGATGTTACACTATTTTTAACGCCTTTAATTTTTTTAATTTCTTTGTCTACTCTATCTATTTTGACGGAATACATTTTAGCTCGTAAACCAATGAATTCCCTAATAACTTTTCCATTACATTCATCTTTCATCATTCCCAATACTTTTTTATTCAAGGGGAAATTATATGGATTGTCTTTTGAATAAGCAGATGTATCGAAATGTGTTGGAATATCATTTCTACTATCATCATACATATCATTTGTTTTCACATCATATATAAATGAATCGGTATCCATATAACAGAGATTAATATTATCAAGATATTTTGTCTTCATATAATCGTAATGAAAATTATACATTTTCCATTTTGATAATTTTAGAACTGAAAAATTAATATAAATGGGTTTATTATATTCCGTTTTCACTCTATTCATTTCAACGGCAACCATTTCTTCAGTAATTTCAATACAACTATGAAAATTTGGTTTCGCAATTAGTGATCTGGCTCCTAATCGTTTTCTTCTATTTTCCCATCCAATTACTATTTTGATGTCTTTTCTCTTATCCACATTTTCCATAGTCTTACCATAGACCGCATTATTGAGTAATTTGAAAAAGTTTTGTGCAAATGTGTTTTTAGCCAATGTTCTATGATGGTTATTTACATCAATATATTTTTTTAACCAATTCGATTGATTAAATTGCAGAATTCTATGAATTTTCTTCAAAATTAAACCATTGCTGAAGATTGCGGTAATGTATTATGTAATTCTTTTTGTCATTAATTGTTATTAATTTTCTATGTTTCATATTCTCAATTTTCTTATTTTCAGCCCAGAATGGAAAATCACTATGGTGATCGTGCAATACAGTTGGATATTCCAAATCTACTTCTAAAATATAACCAAATTCTGAATATTCTTCTACAGTAGTTACATCGAAGTCGTTACAGTTGTCTAGCCATTTAAAATTTTTATAGGGGAGATATTGAGACATTGCATAACCATATAAATTATTTACATCTAAATACATTAGATAATTTGATTCTTTTGTTGAATCATAGTCACTAACGTATTTATTATTAGCGGTCACCTGTCGCTTACTGCATTGAACAATACCTCCCCTAATACCCTTCATAACGAAATTGTACATATTGATATCTGTCAATAATTCCAACTCAATTTCAGTTGTTTTCAACATTGCATCCCAGGATAAACCTGGTGTAATATAATATTGACAGGGGTCTAAATTGTAAATGTTTTTACAAACCTTGCGTAAATTTTCAAATACATCACAAAGCAATAGGACATCAACTTTTAAATATAATACAAGATAATCTAAAAGTTTATTACATTTGAATGTATTCCAAACTTTTTCAGCGTGTTCGTAATCATCTACGCTACACTTCTCATTAGTAAGTTTATTAAAGAAACATGATCGAGGTGGTAGTCCTGTTTCTTCAAGACGGTTGACTGAATCTAGATAGTCATATGGAAAGACACCTTTACGTTTCATTAAACTAAATTCATTGGGAGTTTGATAACTTGAGTTTACTGTCAACAGATCATTATCAGTAGTATGTTTATGGGGTTTTCAGACCACTTACTCCATACAAAATTTGGTGCATGCATAGCTGTAAAAGAGTAAGAACATTGCAGAATTGTTAAATGAATTGTGTGCGATCGGTCTTTAGGTTTGTAACATGTATTATGAAAAGGTATTGCTTTTTAATGTGTATGTGTGTGTGTGTGTTAAAATTTGGGAGAATGCATATCTGGAAAAGAATTAAATCATTTTAATTTTAAATTTTTCCCTACAAATTTGGGATCATACCTGCTTATTCTTGTTCATTTTATTTGTATTGCTTTTCAAACGAATGGTTGGACGGACAGAATGAGTGTGTGCACGTTTTCTCATCTACATCCCAGAGTACAAGTAGACTGTAATGTTAAAATGTATATACGTATGTACGAATGTTTGGACGGACAGAATGAGTGTGTGCGTAACATGTAATGTGGATCTACACCTATATAGTTGTTGTGTGTTTTTTATTTTTTTTTTGTATATTTAATTAGAAGGATCTTTAATTTTAAATGTGATAAGAAAGAGTAGGTTGGTTGTGCGGTTGTTTTTATTTTTTGTGTGATTTAATTAGAAGGATCTGTAATTTTAAGATGATAACAAATTCTTGACACGCACTGCTCATGATCACAGGTAGAAGAAATAGAAATATAAACTAATAAGAAAGGGTAGGTTGGTTGTGCGGTTGTTTTTAATTTGATGAGAAAGAAATGTATAGTTGTGCCTGTGGGTTTTTTTCACGCATAAGTATAAGTAATATCTGTTTTCACATAATTGAATTTACTGATTGATCTACAACACCCCAGAGTATAAATAGACTTGTTTTTAAGGATTTAGAATTTTTTAGTTTTACTGTTTTGAATAAATGAAATTATAGAATAAAGGGATTAATTAAAACAAATTAGTTTTTTATTTTTTGAAAATTTTATTAATTTCTTTTTTCAGATTTTTACAGATTCGAATTTAAAAATACGTTTATACAGATTAAATAACTTAAGTGTTAACAAATATTGTGTATAGAATGTTTGTCATCGACAAATGTTGAAGGATTGTGCATAAGTATTTTCACAATAATACAAACGTATGACATATTAATACATAAAAATGGATTACTTATTTTACTAATGTTACATATTCTTAGTTCATTTATAAGTTTCATAAATAAATCTATATGCTCTTTATCAATCTGATTACTATGTTTTGTTAATAAATAGTTCTTCCAATTCAGCTGATGTTACCATTTTTCCCCTTCTTTAAAAAGTCAATAGTAGGTTGCGTAAGTGCGGGACGATGTACTCTGAATTATTTCATTTCAATTTATATTTATTGAATAAAAATTTTAAACACAAGTGTCCCCAATTAAATGTATTAAATTTTTGTTTTCGTTCATAATTATATTCAACAGGAAATTTTAAGTAGTTGACAATCTCAAGTGGTGGTTGTAAGTTTCCAAAGCTATCAAAGTATTCCTTATAGTTGTGGTTTTTATAATATGCTACCCAGTGTGTTCCCATACCATTTGAATCATCTAAATTAACAATGCCGCATTCTTGTTTGAATGGTTTTTCAGGTAAAGAATCACGCATGAAAACACCCCTAAAATGTTTGAGATGTCTTCCATATTTATTCAAATCCAAATCTGTTAATGGGCGATTGGGAAGGTTATCTAATAGTTTTTTGGAGCAGGACTATAGTAGAGACCATATCCAGTTTTATATGGTTTGAGGTACAACCCTTTACCCATTGCAATTGATTCCATATATCTATTATGACGGTTAGCTTCAGCCAATTGTTCTTTTCCATTTTTGAGAGCATTTACTGCTTTGACAATAGCGGATCCTCCACTTGCCAAACCACCAAGCGCTGACAATGCTGTTAGTACGGGAATAAGTGGAAGAAATCCTCCAATTTTCGGTACAGGTATAACTCTCGGTATTATAATGTCTGCTCGCTTTTTCCCTTTAAAATTTGAATGAATAGCCTTTTGAGCTATTTTAACAGCATCATTTATATCAAGGGGTTTCTGTTCTTTCAATTGTTTTAAAGTTTTTCTCACAGTAGCTGTGAATAATTTCTTATTACAGTTATTCATTTTTCCTTTTCTTTTCTTATGTCTCTGCTCCTTCAAACCTAATCCAAATTTCACTTTAGTTTTCATAGCGTTTGTCACAAACCACGCGTTAGCACGTTCTTTAATATCGCTATCTTCAGATTTAACTCGTTGCCAGGCTTTTTCAGCTAATATTTGATCTGCTTGATGTCTTGTGTCTATATCTTTTGATTGTGAATATGCAATATCGTGCTCTCTACAAGCTGCGTCTAATAAATTTATACCCTTATCTCCTCTTGCTAAACGTTTTTCAAGTTTTGTACCAGGTCCACAAAACTGATAACCAGGTAGATGTAATTCAACAGGTACTTTATTTATTAAGTTGTTTACAAATCCTCTTCTCATCTTACACTGGCTGGGGTTTTGTTTTGACTGTAGATTATAACAAATTTTTTCGTTACTTTTATACCTCTTCGCAAAAATAGCTGAAATCAAGACGATCTCCTATATATACAGCAATATATATGATTTCAGTATGTTAATTTTTTGATATTGATTTTGATCTGCTTTGTATCTGATCACGATCTACTTTACATCTGATCACGATCTGCTTTGTATCTGCTCACGATCTACTTTATATCTGATAACGATCTACTTTTTTGGTTTTTGGTTTTGTCTATTTTAATTTAATTTTTTTATAATTTTTTTTGTCATTGCCAGGTTTTAGATAAACATGTTCTACCTCAATGTTTAAATTGTTTATTTGATCAGCTAGATCATCCTGTATTTGTGTTATATATTTTTCGATTACAATATTTTTTGTTTTTATGGTTATATTTATTAAAACCTTCTCCAAATTTATTAATATAAGACATCTCTTTCACTCTTCTAATAAATTATGTTAGATTCTTTAAGTTCTTCGATAATAGAGATTATTTCGTTTTGATGATTGTTGTGGCCAGCACCTTCCGATGAGAGAAGTAAACGTAGTCTGTCAACTAATTCATTAGGATCATCCCAATGTATGTAATTTGATTTCAGATTATTTTGTAATTTTAGCATTAAACCTTTTGTTAAAATGTTTGTTGTTGTTTCGAATAAATGTTTAATTATTCGTATATATTTGAAGGCTCGTGTTCCTTTCACTTGTTCATTAGGTTCATAGCGACGTTTATGTGCATTGGTATTAATTAAAATCTCTTTATATTTTTTCAAATCATTTTTAGAATAATGGAGAGGTTTTTTATGAAATACTAGTTCAAATAATCCAGGCGTCATTTTCAATTTCATATTCCCTATCTGCATAGTATTATCTCTATTAAATATTAATTTTTCCTTGCCATATCTCCAACTACCGTCTACATCTTGATTAAAACCATAAATTTTATCCAATTGTTTATTATTAATAAGTGTTTGTATATTTTCAAATAATGGAGAGCTTTTCGTCAGCTTTAAACATTGTTTTCTTTCCAAGTTCTTGATACATGTACTTGATACAGGTCTATTATGGTCATAGTTTTTTTCACCATCATTATCATCAGTTGAAATATTTTCATACTGAAAATCGTTATTATCACCGTTTACATCATCGTAATCATCGTCATCATCAATAGTGTTGTCTATATCCTTATGCGTATCTTCAAGTTTTCCGATGATTTCATTATCAGCATTTACGTCATAATAATCGTCATCATCATCAATAGTGTCGTCTGTATCCTTATGCTTATCTTCGAGTTTTCCAATGATTTCATTATCACCATTTACGTCATAATAATCTTCCTCATCATCTATAGTGTTGTCTACATCCTTATGCTTATGTTCAAGTTTTGGGATGTTTTCATTATCATCATTTACATCATCATAATCATCGTCATCATTAATAGTGTTGTCTATATCCTTATATTTATCTTTAAGTTTTCCAATGATTTTTTTAAGTGGTTTTGTTATTGGTTGAAAGGTATCTTCTAATAAATTAACTCTATCTATTTGATTCAGTTTAATATTTTTTAACTTTTTCTTTAGAACAGCCCTTGTCTTTACAAGATCTTCGAACACTTTATTATGGTAATTTTTAGACATTATAATAATTTTTTTTATTGAATTTGATCTGGTTATGATCTGCTCGCTATCTGATTATGATCTGCTTTGTATCTGATTACGATCTGCTTTATATCTGATCACGAACTGCTTGCTATCTGGTCACGATCTGATTTATACCTGATCACGATCTGCTTGATGGCTTGTATCTATATCCATTGATTTTGAGTACGCTATATCGTGCTTTCTACAATCTACATCCAATAAATTATTCCTTTATTTCCTTTATTCTTGCTATTCGTTTTGAAGTTTTGTATCAGGTCCACAAAACTGATAAACAGGTGGATGTAATTCAACATATAATTTGTTTATTAAGTTGTCTACAAATCTTCTTCCAATCTTACACTGATTAGGTGTTTTTCTTTTGACTGTAGTTTATAACCATTTTTTTCATTACTTTCATACCTCTTCGCATGAAACACTACACCAGCTATACCTGCTATACCAGCTATACCAGCTATATCAGCTATACCAGCTATACTAGCAAGCTGTACAATCTGTACTAGCTATACTAGCAAGCTGTACAATCTGTACTAGCTATACTAGCAAGCTGTACTAGCTATACTAGCAAGCTGTACAATCTCTACTAGCTATACTAGCAAGCTGTACAATCTGTACTAGCTATACTAGCAAGCTGTACTAGCTATACTAGCAAGCTATACAATCTGTACTAGCTATACTAGCAAGCTGTACAATCTGTACTAGCTATACTAGCAAGCTGTACTAGCTATACTAGCAAGCTATACAATCTGTACTAGCTATACTAGCAAGCTGTACTAGCTATACTAGCAAGCTGTACAATCTGTACTAGCTATACTAGCAAGCTGTACTAGCTATACTAGCAAGCTATACAATCTGTACTAGCTATACTAGCAAGCTGTAGTAGCATATCAGCTATACCAGCTATACATGAAAAGAAATTAGAGAACCTATTGTCGCTAAGTGGAAAAGTGGAAGAAGTTATGGAGAGATTTCATCTCAAATGCATTTGGCGAAGTCTATCGTCCAATATATTGTTAAATTTTTTAAAATAAATAAAACTGTAATCCCCAATTACAAAAATTGTGGACGACTGTCCAAGATAACTCCTCGAAAATTACGTTCATTGGAGAACATCATTAAGAAAGGCGAAGTACTGTCAGAAAATAAGCAAATGAGTGGTCATTAGCAATTGGAGAACCAATTGGACGAGAGACAACAAGAAAAAATTGGAAAAAGCTTAACTACGGTTTTTACAAGGTAGGTTACATAAGCAAACCGAAAATAAATATTTTTATATAAATGTTTCATATGTCAGCCAAAAGCAAAACCATTGCTAACAAAATTATAAAAACAAAAAAGATTGTTATGGGCAAAAGCGCGGCAATCATGGGCCCAAAGACAGTGGGAATCTATCATTTTTAGTGATGAAACAAGTTTTGGACTTGGTGTAGGTGATACTGGCACGAAAGTAATACGAACAAACGAGGCTTTTCATAGGTGAAATTCCCAGCGAGCGTAATGATATGGGGTTGCATGTCTGCAAATGGTATGGAAAAAATGTGCTTTATACAAAATACCGTTAATGCTGCACGGTATATTAATATTCTGGAGGAAAATTAAATACCTTCCACAGCCATAACTTTCGATGAATATACCCTCCAACAAGATGGAGCTCCAGCTCATACAGCAAAAGCAACAAAGAAATGGCTCTCAGATAACAATATTAATGTCCTAGCCCAGACTTAAATCCGATTAAAAGTGTATGGGCTATAACGAAAAGGCGGTTAAGAAATGATCCCAAACAACTGTTGGCGGATTGAAGGCAAAAATTAGCGAAAAATATGGCATTCTATCACACCAAATGAATGTTAAGCATTAATAAATTCAATGAATCAAAGAATAAAGGCAGTTATTAATGCAAAAGGTGATGTCACCCAGTACTAAATTATGCTGTTAATGCCGTACGAAACTATTATAGTCAATATTTAAAATATTTACGTTTAAGTACCTGAACTCTTTTTTATTTTTTTAACACGAATGAATTTGAAAATAACCTTTTTGGTTATTTTTGAAACGTAATAAAATTATCTTTAAAATAAATGTTGTTTTATTCAATTTGGACAATTTTTGTGGGAGTTGGAGCGATTTGAAACTCAAATTTTGATATTTCAATAAGTGGTACGAACCTTTAATGGTTAGGGTACATGTTACTGTATTGAGAGCACTAATCCTCTCATTTCCAGAATAAATGTTCCAACGGTTAGGGCTGCTGCGAATAAAATAGAAATTAAATGCGAAGCAGCAGCATCATTGATTATTGTCGCGTTGCCTATAAAATAATCATTTCTATATGTACCCATGTAGTCTATTTTTGTGATATTGCTGTGCTTGTTGTGTTGCATGTATTACGTTTATAGTATTACTACCATTTAATCAACAATAAACTATTATTGCGTATCTTATTTTAAAGAAATATTATTTTTTTTTATATTTTTTTTGAGACTTCGAGTTTAAACTCACAAGCTCTCGTCTAATAACGCAACTGGAACATCTTATATTATGAAAACTACAATGTATAGATCATTACAAATTTAAACCGTGTTTATTTTGTGTCCGAACCCAACAAAATTTATTAACCCTTTGTACTCGGCTGTCCCCTATGAGGGGACAACGTAAGTCTAGCATATCACTCGGTTGTTCCCTCTGAGAGGACATGATAGTTTGTTAGCGATTGCGGACTATGTAAGAATTCCACAGCAATTTTTTAAGAAACACTTGTTCTCCAGTAGTTTTCTATTACGATAATAAAGAAATCCGATCACCGAGAGAAGAAATGTACAAGATCTCAGTTCGTACTGAAGCGTCGAATAGAAGAGATCTCTGCAGTAATAAGACAGTGTTGTGTTTTCGTAATTTACCGTTAGTTATTCCCAAAGTATTTTTACCCGTAACGTAAAAAACCAAAATTTTACGTAAATCAAAATTTTCGTCAAAAGGGATAGTGACATATAGAAAAAATAATATTAAACTTCTTGTGTGGAAGGATAAAGGAACTATCACAATGCTAAGTAATTATAACAACTTCTTTGTATTTTTTTGTAAATATCTGTTCTTCAATGCCCACAAATTCATATAAAACAAATTTGATTACAATTCCTTACTTGGTTCTAAAATTATACTGTATAATATGACATTTCCAGATGTACGCCTTCATTAAAAAGTGACGTCGAGTTGCTGGTAGGTAACGTCCGAAACGGTGCTGAGTGCAAAGGGTTAATTTATGTACAATTGCACTTATAAACCCTTAAAATTACGAGTGAAAACAACAAAACTTGTTAATACGATGTTAATACGAGTTTCGTTTTTATAAGGTTTAAATTTTTATTTCTGTTAGAAATTTATTCGACATTTTTTTCTGTACTTTATGTATAAATGCATTTATTTTTAGTGCCATGCGGAACGCAGAACAATATATTCATTTTCTCAGTCTCTAATTCAATTCTCATTCCATATATTTGACAACATACATATGTTACACATACATAATGTATGTATCATGTAGGTATACATACGTTTGTATACAAATGTTCACAAAATTGCACTAATTGCAAAATATATAACGTGTACCAACCAACATATGTTCACACGTACACACGAACACACTTTATATGTAAGTGGGTCACTTAAGATTAAAGTTCATTCCACACACCAGCTCAAATATTTGTAATTTGCTTCGACTTTTTATACCCTACAGTAAATGTTCATTGTTCAACATGTCTAAAGGTTGATAAGCTTTATCCTACACTTAGAGGTTGTGCTTTAAAGATTCAAAGATTAAAGCTGGAGCTGTTAGTAACGATATCCTTCCTATCTCGGCAAGTATAACTCCTTCGATAAGATGGTGGGCTATTTCAGCGTCTTCCAAGCGGAAGGATAACATCTGCGTAAGAGGGCACTAGGACTCGTCTTAAACATATTTATGCTGTGCACCATAGGGATGTGGCGTACATTATAGTCGATCTTGATTGAATCTTATTTTCTTTTCACATTTATATTTTCAAAATGTTGTTAAAAATTGTAGCAATTTAAAAATAGCAACAATACTAGCAACAAACAAAAGTGGGTTTAAATTAAGCCTGAAAGTTTAGAGCACTTTATTTCAACTTTAAATACAAACGCATTTGAAAGTATTTTATTTAAAAGGGAAATAATATTGGAGCTACCCAGTAGGCAAAAGAAAGGGTGAATCAATATATTATGCAGATGCTCTAGTAACTATTAATTCTTACTGATTTAGAACTATTCTTAATCTAATTAATCTTACTCTTAATTAGTCAAAGTTTATACTGAATTAAAAGAATTTTTGTACTCCAAAATTGAAGTTAAAGAAAACAATTTTTAACTATTTTCCTCTATTGTGGGTTAAGAATTTTCATTTTAGGGAATACAAACAACAAATCCTCGTATGTTGGACTTATTCTGTAAACACAATAAATGCTACGCGGCAAACACAGCAATTTTGCAAACAACAATTTGCTTGTGTCGCGTTACCTTAAAAAAATAAACATTTCCATTTACTGTAGTCTATTTTTGTAAGATTGCAGTCTTTGCTGAGTTGCGATTCTTGTGTTTATATGTAGCGTTACGGTATACGTATGAGAAAAAAGAAATTTTTGTACTAATTTTAGTCTAAATTCGTAAGACCGATCTGCAAAGCAAAAAATCTTTGTACAGAGCCATTGGTCCCAATTAGAACATGCGACAGATTTAATATATTAAGATATACACAGATAAAGCCTACAAAAGATAAAGATAAAGCAATACAGATAATGCCTACCCTAAGCAAGTTTCAACGAATCATGAAAATTGTTGTAATTGTGGTGATGGTGCTCTGGGAATTCTTCCAAACAAAGCACAGTTTCTCCATTCAGAGGTAGAAAAAATGTTCAATGAGTAAAAAATTTAAGTTTTGAAGATGTGAAAAGCTTAACGAGACAATAATTACACTATGCGACAAAATACAAAAAATGAAATACACCCGAGTAGCTACCTAGTCTAAGTTGTTCAGTTAGTTGAGTAGAACTCAAAAATACTTTTTTTATTTTTCTCGAACCCTCCAAACTTGTTTTATTTGACGGAAACGGGTTTTTTTGATCTTTTCACACAAAATTATTGATTACACAAACATTTCTGAACTCATGTCCAAAATGTAAACCTTATTAGGAGAGACATGGGTCTTTAAAGCAATGTACATACATATATTATTTGATTTAATATGCTATAGGGTTTGATGAGGTAAACTTGATAAATTTGAATTTTTTTCATATTTTTTCTGGTTTGTCAGTTTTACTATGAACTGAAACTGAAGATATGAAATAAGTGATAACATTCTGAAAGTGCATTATCTTGTGTAGAGATTGACACTTTGTTTATGTCCGGGGATCGAAAAATCCCTTCCCTGGCGATCAACCAGAAGAGTCCTAACGTCCAATAGAGGGCGCCACATTAATTTAAGCTTTCTTGTATTTTTTTTTTCTTTATACAACATAATGTAATGTAATTAGAGCTTTTGGGACTTTCTAACATTTCATTGTAACTTAAACTAACTTAGGCCTTTGAGTTATGAAATCCTTTCAAAAAGAATCATTCGTTTTGTTAACTTGCATAAGTAAAGAAGTAAAGCAATTATAATATAAAAGAAAGTTCAGCATAATTGGATTAAATTTATATAAATTATATTGTGAAATAAAAAAGAAGTGAAATTATACAAAAAAAAAGAAATATTACGAGAAAAAATATATTTGAAATTAAAATAAAAATCCAAATACATATTCAAAAAGAAAGAATACCACTGGTGTTGTGATTTAGTTACGTTTGGAATCTGAAGTGAGTGGATACGAAAACAGCAGGAAGAGATTTATTGTGATAACGGACAAAATAAGGGACGAAATCGACAAAAAACAGGAAAGTGTTGGTTTTTCTTTTATATAAAGTTCGAAAGAGAATTTCTCTTGTATTTCGCTTTTTTTTGTTAGTGCCAAAAATCTAAGCAGCAGTTTGGTTTGTAGGAGTCGGCACAACCTCCATCGTAATATCATCCCCCATACAGTCCACAGATTAACATTTGGTCCAATCGAGCCAGATTTTGGAACCTGTTTTTCGGATTTTGGAACGGTTCTTTTTGTATTTTTTTTTGTGTGACCTTCATCATCGACCATCAAAGTAACCTTGAGATCATAAGGTAAAGTGTTTTTGTTTTTTACTTTTATATTTTTTGATTTTTTGGTGGTAATTCTATATACAAGTAAAGTGCTGTTAACTAGACAACAAAACTTTGCTTTTATATAGAATTTATAACAGTGCATATATATTTACAAAGTGGTGTGCTATAATTGCGATTGCACTGGCACACTTTGTAAATTTATCGAATATAGGAACCAGAGTTTATGCACTGTTGTACCAACTTTTCTTAACTTGTAACAAAGTCAATAGTGACTAGGATGTCAAATTGAGGTGTGAATATCACAGTTGGAAATCGAATTCAACCACCCAATTTGATATCGGTTATAAGTTGATAGTTGGGTTATAATTGGTGATTGTGCGTGGGCTAAATAGCGAAGCTCATTACCTTTTATTAAACTTCTTCAAATCCACCAGATACATGAAAGAGGTACCCATAATTAATTGTTACTCACTTCCATAGTATTAGATCTGGAATTTTTAACAGATTTGTTAGCAAATGGGATATTTGATTTGCAATAAAGTGAAGTGAAGTAACACATTAAAATTTATTTATGGGTTTCCTTTCGAATATTTTATTCTTTTATTTAGTCATTTTGGAAATCATTTATATTTTTTAACAATTTTAAACGAAAATAAATTTGAATTCACCATTTTTATTTATTTCAATCTATTTCTTTAAATTTTATTATATCAAATTTAATATTTTTGATTTGCTAGTGACAAATTTTATATACTATACATATATTTACATATATTTTTGAAATTAAAAGTGAAAGAGTGTAGTTGTTTGGAACTGCCTTTTCACATTTTGTATTTTTTTTTATTATTATTGTTCATGTATTTGAATTTTTGAGGACTATAATAGTCATCGGATTATTGGCCATTGGAAATTCGTCCTGTTGGCTTAGTTTCGCGAATTGCGTAATTTTTTTTAATTATATATGCCCGTTTTATTGGACATATATCACTTGTATTAATTTTGCGATAAAGCGTCAAGTTGGTCGTGGTAGCGCGTTGTAAATATCAGGGTGATCACGGTGACCTTGTGTTTAAATTTTTGGAATATCTGCGGTTCTAGTGGCGTGTCGCGTGATTAGTGGCGATCAGGGCGCGGACTTTTTCGAGCTGTGTTCTGATTTAGTTTATTATTTATTTGATTTTTTGATACTTGTATCGGATTTACATTTCGTTTGGGGAATTAGTCTTCGAATAGTTAATTCCTTTTGGTTTTCACTTTTTGTTGTTGTTGCTAGCTACTATTAATAATATTCGAGATGCCGAAGTCGAGGAGATTATTGACTTTTGAGAGATTTGCCCAAATATTCCTGGATTTCGAGAGGGAATTCAATGCTACTCCTCAGGAAGGTAATACGACCTTCTCCATTGAGATCCAGAAGGAGGAGTTCAAGTCGCTGTGGGCAAGGGTGAGGGATTCCTACGAGGCCTTTGCCACAGGTGACGAGGAAGATTTGGAAGGTGATCGGGAAGCTGCCCGTGAACTTTTGGACACTGTAGGTTAGGATACATTACTGTAGCCTCACTAACGGGTGAACTTTCCCAGACCTTGGTCAACCAAGCTGGGATGTCATCGACACAGTGTCTCAATGGTCAAGGCAACGAGAACCGCATTCGACATAGCATGCAGCTACCCCCTTGTACCATGGAGGTATTTCATGGGGACTACAAATCTTGGCCATCATTTCGCGACATGTTCACTGCTGTTTATGTGAACGGGGCCAACATTTCACAAGTGGAACAGCTCTTTTATTTGAGGCAGTTCACGCGTGGTGAAGCCTTAGAAATTATATAAAAATCTCCTCTCACTGTTAATGGATTCCAGGAGGCGTGGAATAATCTGAAGGACAGGTACGAAAATAAGAGGATTTTGGTGAATTCCCAGCTGAAGGTTTTGTTTACTCTAGCACCGGTCAAATCCGAAGCAGCCCAGGATATCAAGAGGTTGCAACGGGATATTAATAATTCGATATCGGCACTTAAGATGCACGATATTAATATCTCCAATTGGGATCCAATTTTTGTTTATTTGTGTTCCACCAAGCTGCCGGTGCTAACTTTGTCGCTCTGGGAACAGACAATCCAAAACAAGGTGGAGATTCCCAAATGGAAGGATTTAGATAATTTTTTGACGTCACGGTTTCAATCTCTAGAAACTGTATCTGAAATTCGAAATTTTGAACCAGTAGTTAGCGGTTCTAGGCCTGCCCCTGAAACTCTTCCTAATCCAAAAAGGGGAGTTCGTTCCTTTTCCACTAGATTAAATAGGAAACTTTGCAAATATTGTTCGGGAGACCATTTGGTGGATACTTGTCCGAAATTTTTGGATTTACCTCCTGAGAGACGGTTTTGGGTCGTGAAGAGGTACAGTCTTTGTATCAATTGTCTCACAGGTGGCCATAGACTCAATGAGTGTAAGAGTACTATTGGTTGTACGGTGTGCAAGTTGAAGCACCACACTCTACTGCATCGAGAGGTGTCTGGATCCTCTTCGGGCGTTTTGGATACGCCAAGTTCTAGCGGTGCAGTCGGGTCGAATGGTGAGGTCCAAAATTGTTTGCTGCTACGTCGAGGCAGATACTTTTGGGAACTGCCGTAGTTGGTATCTACCACCGAGGGGAAACGTTTAGAGCTAGGGCCCTAATAGATTCAGGGTCTCAAGCTACCTTCATTTCGGAAGGATTACAGAGGAGATTGGGATTGCCGGCGGTGAATATACATGCTAAGGTCTCTGGTTTGAATGGAGCATGTGCTGGTGCAGTCCAAAGACAATGTTCGTTTGTCTTAACTTCTCTGTCGGGCGATCAACCTCGTGTGGAGGCAATCGGTTTGGTGTTGCCGAAGTTAACCGGAATGTTACCCAGCTCAACTATTAACATATCGCGATCTGCAGCTTTTTAGGGGATCACATTGGCTGATCCTAAGTTTAATGAGAGCAATCGAGTGGACATCCTAATTGGTGGCGACATTTATCCTAGCGTGATGTTGGAGGGTGTTAGAAAAAATCTTCTGGGGAATTTGATGGCCCAGGAGAGTATATTTGGTTGGGTTCTGACAGGGTCACTACCCGAACCGCGTTTCAATAGCTATACAACTCTCGTGTCGTATTGCACTGAATTGGAATTGGATAAGCAGCTGGAGAGGTTCTGGAAATTGGAGGAACCTCCAAGACATTCGAAGATGTCGCCTGATGATGAGTACTGTGAGGAATATTTTAAGAAAACAGTACGTAGGAATTCGGCTGAGCGATACATAGTATCATTACCTATCAGGCCGCAGTATGATTCCCTGGCTTGCCTTGGCTCTTCTCGTCCAAGGGCCTACAAACAGTTTTTGCGGAACGAAGCTTCCCTGCTTCGAAACCCATCTCTCAAATTGGATTATGATGCCGTTTTATTGGAATATGAATCTTTGGGTCATATGGCGAAGGTGAATTTTAAGGATGTGAGGGAAGGCGATTCGTATTATTTACCTCATCACGCGGTTTTGAAGCCTGAAAGCTCTTCCACAAAGGTTAGGGTCGTTTTCAACGCGTCTAGTAAAACATCATGTGGATTGAGCTTGAACGACACCTTATTTACCGGGCCTGTATTGCAGAATGATTTGAAACTTTTGATTGTTAGATGGCGTTTTTACCGATATGTCTTTAACGGGGACATTGAGAAGATGTATCGGCAGATTCTTTTGGACCCTGATCAAGTAAAGTATCAGCGAATAGTTTTTCGTAAGGAATTGGATAAGGAAGTAGAGGATTTCGAGTTGAGAACCGTCACGTTCGGGGTAAATTGTGCTCCTTTTTTGGCAATAAGAACGTTGCTTCAACTCGCTGACGACGGTGAGGCAAAATGGCCTTTACCCTCTGAAATTTTACGTGATATGATGTACGTAGATGATGCGTTAGCTGGGGCTCATGATGTTTCTAGAGCGATAGCCGCTCGGGACCAATTAAGAGCGGCGTTGACTTCTGCGGGTTTCTCGATGAGGAAGTGGACCTCAAACGACAAGAGAATTCTTCAGGGATTGCCTTCTGATCACTTGTTGAGGGAAGATTTTTTGGAATTCGAGGATATTAGCTCGATCAAAACCCTGGGCGTACGATGGAATGCCAGGTCTGATCAGTTCTTCTTTACGACAACGACAATAGATATTAAGGAGAATTTTACGAAAAGAGAGGTATTGTCGATTATAGCCAAGCTCTTCGATCCTGCTGGGTGGTTAGGTCCGATAGTTGTCACTGCAAAAATGATCATGCAGAAAATATGGAGCGAGAAGACTGATTGGGATGAATTTTTGACCCCGGAGAGCCTTGCGAAATGGAAGCAATTTCTTAATGAATATAGTTTCATTAACAATATAAAAATACCTCGTTGGGTAGGTTTTCGACCCGATTATAATGTGGAGGTTCATGGGTTCTCTGATGCTTCGGAGAAAGCATACGGGGCGTGTATATACATTCGTATAGAGGATGATTTAGGTGCTATTCAAACCCATCTGTTGTTGGCTAAGTCGAGGGTCGCTCCTTTGAAGACAATTTCGTTACCTAGGCTTGAACTTTGCGGGGCTGTCTTATGGACTGAGTTGATGGAAGCTGTGAAGGCGAATTTGAAATTTGCCGCATCAAGAACAAAATTCTATGGGTGGACAGATTCTACCATAGTTTTAGCTTGGCTTCAAAAACCACCCAGTTCGTGGAAAACTTTTGTTGCTAATCGGGTTGCAAAGGTGACAGAGCACCTGAATAAGGCCTGTTGGAGGCATGTTCGGTCGGAGCAGAATCCGGCTGATTTGCTAAGTCGAGGAGCTCGACCGCAGGATTTGGCGACGGACAATCTGTGGTGCCATGGTCCCCCAATGGTTAGGTTATCCTACCGACGAGTGGCGTAATCCTATTCCCGAGGAATATGACACTAAGGAGGAAGAAAAGTGTCACATGGTTTTCTTCACTTATTTTAGGGAGTTCGATGACCTTTTGAATCGGTTTTCTTCCCATTCGAGGGCGTTGCGTGTGATGGCCTTAGTGTTTAGGGTTTTTGATAGATAACGCTCGCGTTGTGGTTCTTTGGAGATTACTCCACACGAAATCCAGAGGGTGAGGGGAAAACTGATAAAAATAGCTCAACGAGCTTGGTATCCTCAGGAATACCGGCGGTTGTCTGATGGAGAGAAGATTGTTGAAGGAGAACTTTTGAATTTAAATCCCTTTTTAGATGGAGATGGTTTGATGAGAATCGGTGGCAGGCTGGCTAATGCGACTAATCTCAAGTACAACGAACGGTTTCCGATTCTTTTACCAACAGCAAGTCGGTTCTCCTATCTGTTGATCGATTTTATCCATAGGATGACTGCATGGCGGAAACCAGTTAATTCTGAGAGTCTTGAGGACTGAATTTTACATGCGCAGGTCTAGGAATTTGATAAAGACCATCGTAGGACGTTGCAGGGCTTGTACTATCTATAAGGGAATGACTCAGAGTCAAATAATGGCAGCTTTACCTACGTCTCGTACCGTTTTCACTAGTCCTTTCGCTAGCACTGGTCTAGATTTTGCTGGGCCCTTTGACATTCGAAATTTCACAGGCAGAGCGTGTCTTATAACTAAGGGCTACGTGTGTTTGTTTATTTGCTTTGCTACGAAGGCTATTCATTTGGAAGCGGTTAGTAATTTATCTACGTCTGCATTCTTGGCTGCTTTGGCTAGATTCACTTCTCGTCGTGGATACCCTACGGATATGTATTCCGACAACGGGACCAATTTTGTAGGAGCGTCGAAAATCTTAAGAAGTGAATTTCGGAATTTTCTTAAGGAATCAGGTTCCCAGGTCAATGCTACTTACGGACCTAGGGGGTTAACATGGCATTTCAATCCTGCTGGTGCACCTCATATGGGAGGTCTCTGAGAAGCAGGTGTCAAAAGTTTTAAACACCATTTCAAGAGGCTGGCAGGGAGCTTGAAAGATTCTTTTGAGGAGTTCTCCACTCTCCTAACTCGCGTCGAAGCGTGTTTGAATTCACGTCCATTATGTCCTTTGGCGGATAATGCCGATTGCCTGGATGCTCTTACGCCAGGTCATTTCTTAATTGGTGGCCCTTTACTGTCCCCACCGGAATTGCAGATTGCAGACCCTTTACCCTCAATAACAAACCGATGGCAAAGAGTCAAGGCTCTAAACCAACGTTTATGTCTCCGTTGGAAGGAGGAATATTTGAAGGAGTTACAGAAGAGGAACAAGTGGAAGTGTTTGAGAAAGGACTTAGAGGTCGGTGATATGGTGGTCATCCGCGAGGACAACGTGCCTACCAATGAATGGCGCCTAGGTCGCGTAGTGAATTTGCATTCGGGTAAAGATGATCATGTTAGGGTGGTGGATTTGAAGACGTCACGTGGAACAATTACTCGACCAGTTGTGAAACTGGTAATTCTTCCGACATCTTCAACTTTACATATTTAATAATTTCAGCTAATAGTATCATGGTTTCGGCAAAAAAGTACAAACGAGGCGACAATCAAAAGAAAATGGTATGTCGTGTGTGTTTGAAGAACCACCCATTGCGATTTTGCGAAAGATTCTCGAAGGCAGACTACGATGAGCGAATGAAATTGGTGACTATCTACAAGTATTGTGCTGGCTGTTTGAGTCACGATCATACCTGGCGGACGTGCGTTAGTACGGGCAAGTGCAAGCGCTGTGGGGATATGCATCATACGCTGCTCCACAAGCCGGACACTAGACCTCGTTCGTCTGGTTCGAAGAAGGTCGCGAAATCGAAAGACGGTAAGCGCAATCGCCAAACGCCTGCTCGCACCGGTAATAAAGGACCTCGTTCGTCCCGAAACTCCGCCAGGGGACCTCGTCCGTCCAATAATCGTGAGAGCCAAAGACCTAGTCCGTCTAACGCTCTGGTTCCAAGTCGATCGAGGAACCTCCAAACTCATCGGCCAAGAGAAATCTCTCGTTCAACAGTTGGTGAAACTTTACCATCTTCATCGTATACGTTAACGGACAGCTTTCTTCTGAAACCTACCGCTGTTGTAAACATTGTAGCGCATGGACGATACGTCACGGAAAGAGCTGTCATCGACCCTACTGCGGAGCGTACCCTCGTTTCTGAAAAGGTGGTTCGTCGGCTAGGTGCGAAAACAATCAGGGTTGGACGCTCAGAGCGGGTTCTTTTGGTAGTTAGAGGTAACTACGGCAGCAGCGACATGGTCGAGACATATGCGGAGGTGCGAAGCAAAGTGGATGGTCTCGCACCGTCAAGGTCGATGGACGGGAGGATAGTGGACGAGTTTCCGGGGCTACAACTGGCAGACCCAACGTTTTTTATAGCAGCCCCAGTTGGAATTAAGTTGGGCTGTGATGTGTACAGCAAAATCACTCGCAATGGTGTATTTGGTGGAACGATGGGCAAACCTTTGGCCCAGTTTTCTATTTTCGGCTACATAATTTCGGGATTGTGTTCCGTATAATACATAGGTATGCAACACATCGCTCTGAACCATGATACGTATTAAATATAATTTTCATTTATAGTTATAATTTCCTTTATTCCCCTTAATGCAGCTGACGGATACCCATTGAAGTCCGAATCGTGAGCTGATGTAGTTTTAGTTCCATTTCTTTTGTTCAACGGAATTTGGAGAAATAAATTTAATTTGAATTAATATAATAGTTTTCTTTGTTCTTTTCGATTTCCTTTTAATATAGCATTCACTTTGGAGTAATTTTCTTGATTGCAGTACTGCAAGGACGGCGGAATGTTTATGTCCGGAGATCGAAAAATCCCTTCCCTGGCGATCAACCAGAAGAGTCCTAACGTCCAATAGAGGGCGCCACATTAATTTAAGCTTTCTTGTATTTTTTTTTCTTTATACAACATAATGTAATGTAATTAGAGCTTTTGGGACTTTCTAACATTTCATTGTAACTTAAACTAACTTGAGTTATGAAATCCTTTCAAAAAGAATCATTCGTTTTGTTAACTTGCATAAGTAAAGAAGTAAAGCAATTATAATATAAAAGAAAGTTCAGCATAATTGGATTGAATTTATATAAATTATATTGTGAAATAAAAAAGAAGTGAAATTATACAAAAAAAAAGAAATATTATGAGAAAAAATATATTTGAAATTAAAATAAAAATCCAAATACATATTCAAAAAGAAAGAATACCACTGGTGTTGTGATTTAGTTACGTTTGGAATCTGAAGTGAGTGGATACGAAAACAGCAGGAAGAGATTTATTGTGATAACGGACAAAATAAGGGACGAAATCGACAAAAAACAGGAAAGTGTTGGTTTTTCTTTTATATAAAGTTCGAAAGAGAATTTCTCTTGTATTTCGCTTTTTTTTTGTTAGTGCCAAAAATCTAAGCAGCAGTTTGGTTTATAGGAGTCGGCACAACCTCCATCGTAATATCACCCCCCATACAGTCCACAGATTAACACACTTCGTTTGATCAAATCGGACAAAAATTATCGTAGTTATTATTTGAAGAGTCTAACAGTCGAGTTATATTTTTCATATATAAATTTTTTCAAATGAACTTTCAGTTCAAAAATTTTCAGACTTTTTGACTGATCTTGATTGTATATCGCAAAATGTGTCAATTTCACATTTAAGCGACCACCATAAGTTGAACACTGTTTGCGCAAAGCGAAATAATAATATTTGCAGAAAACGCAAATATTAAGCGACTTCTGGTACAAATGTTAAATTGACACATTTTGCGATAAGCAATCAAGATCCATCAAAACTTTTGAAAATTTTTGAACTGAAAGTACATTTGACAAGATTACATATATAAAAAATATAAGACGACTGTTAAACTCTTTAAATTATAAATACGGAAATTTTTGTCCGATTTCATCAAACAAAGTGTGAATCTCTTCACAAGGTAATGCACTTTCAGAATGACATCACTTATTTTATAGTTTTTAATTAAATTTTGCAATTAAGAATGGCTAAACGTTAAAAAGTAAGAAAAAATAATATTTTCCCAGTTTACCCCATCAAAACTCAAAACATATAAGTTTGAACAAAATGTTTATGTATACCGTTTTAAAGACTAATCTCTCCCATTTCTAAAAATCTTTGGATTTTTAAAATAGGTTCAAACATATTTGGGTAATCAATAATTTTGTGTGAAAAGATCAAAAAACCGTTTTTGTCGAATAAAACAAGTTTGGAGGGTTCGAGAAAAATAAAAAAGTGGTTTTGAGTTCTACTCAACCTGTATTTTCACTGTCGCACCTTGTCATTATTACTTAGTTTACTGAAATAAAATTTCTGATATTTTTTTTTTACCAACTGAGTATCAAAATATATCAAAATTTATTAACAGATTGTCTGTATAAATTGAAAAGCAATAGAATACAATCTTGGATGTTTGTCTGAGCACTTTGTTGTCTAAAGTAAATGCGTTCAGAACATAATCAAGCATTTATTAAATATTTGTGTATCAGTTCCTAATTTTTTTAGACACAATTCAAGAAAATATATACAGGGTTTAAGGAAATACAATGGTTAAGCAAATATCGTGCTTTAACCTACAATCTCTGTCGATCCATCGAAAACATATTTATTTAGGTCCTAAGGACGAATCCGGTTGCTTCTGTTATTTATGAACTCAAATAATTATATGGACATGCAAAAAAATTTATTTGTGGTTTGATGAGATTATTTACTGCAACCAAATTCTTATTTCAGATATAAAACAATGTAAATCGATAGTAAAGCTAAGGGAACTTGTTTGGGTAGTACTTCATTTTCATATTCAGTTGGATGTGGCCTATGTGCTTATCACCTGTTATTGGCTATGCCAAGTACAAGTATAATACAATAAATACAAATCTGAATACACAAAAAGGATTTGCACATTTATTATTACCACTCAGTACGCGCGGTTCTTGTACTATTTTCCTGGACGCAGCAAATGAATAAGGCATTTAATGAAATCTATTCGCATTGTCGGAAAAATCCTTTAAGTATAGGGATTCGTAGCGAAGATCGTGAAGATTCTGTTCCATTCCACCCATTATCCCTTCTTTAGAAAATTTGTTTTGGCCAATGAACTCGGTAAAGGCAACTACGACTTAATCCTCATATTTCTTTAAGGTTTAAGGTCATTTTTATTTTTGCTCTAAGGTGCATACATTGTGAAATATCGAAGAATGGAATCCGAATCGTTTTGAAAATCGGGCAGAAACTTAAGATGCTCTCAAATTGGATTGAATGAACGAATTTGTAAAATCTAAACCTAAAAAGTGTTTAACAAAGCATTAGAATCCGACTTCATATTCATAAGAAGTCGCCGTAGTCTAGTAGGTTGTGTGTTGGTTCAAAACTTAGGTCAGACGTCAAAACGAAATATGAAAAAATATTTCTTCGCCGACTTCCTCTTAGGAGATTTCTAGCAACAACTCTAAGAGTAAATATAATTACCATGAAAGTTTCTCAAAAATCTGTCGTCGTGTCTTCTTTAAACTACAGTTTAAAGTACAGTACCTACATGTCCCGCCACTCATTTATAAAATTAACACACATAACATGAGTGGTGTGAAAAGCTAGACTGTAATGCTGACTGAAGGGTTGTAATTTCCAATTATGTATGAATCATCATATTCATACATTCAAATTCAATTATAATTTTAAATTTAAAGAAAGCAAAGTTTTGAGAGACATCGAAATTTAATTCGTTTGTAGGACCTGTTGATGCCACTTCGTGTGGACTATAACATCTTTCAAATGACCGAAATCGGCTTCTTTGAGTGGAGCGCAAACGAAATGTCTAATTTTCCATAATCTGGATCATAAATCAAATTGAATTTGACCGATTGCATGAGTTATGTTGGCTTTTAAAGCTGCTTTGGGTTATGGTTTATTCTCAATCACTCGTAACTGAAGAACTGCCTACAAGAAAATAAAAGAAATAAATAACAACTAATTTGAATGATGCCAACTATCAAAGCTCTGAAACCCGAATATAAATATTTCAACAAAAATCATAAATAAGGATTTCCACAAAATTTTAAACATAATAAAATTATATTTAAAAGTATTGGAATTTGCGATATTCGCATATGTAAACAATTCGCAAAAGTCACGTTTAATATTGATTAATGGGTTGTCATTTAAAATTTTTCTCTTGTATGCGAATACTTATGGGAAAGCAAAAGCAAATGCATGAGGGAAGAGTGACAAAAAAAAGTTTATAACTTTGAGTCAGTATTTTTTGCTGCACTTAATTTTTTGTTGTTTTTCTTTTTCGTTTTTCATACCACATTTGAATGTTAAACGTTTTGTGGTTAACACGTCCACAGCTACTACTGTTGGAGCTACCGTAATCAAATCACTGGGTTTTTCGTTCCTCTCACAGAGGCTATCTGCACAGGGTTCTCAATTTAACCTTTAACTTATGACGTGAAATTGTTTAGCGTATATGAAGAGGTGGTGTAAATTATACACCCGAATTATTTTCATATAATATTTAATGTGTATATATTATAATAATGTTATACTTAAATTATTCGAATTTGATTGCTTCTAAACACATTATTAACAAAAACAAGGAAACAAATTCAAATTTATTTAAAAAAATTGTACTTTATTTCACACGCCTCATTTACGCATACAAAAAAAAAATAGGTATATCATTTACTTGTACATCAAGAAAATTAAGGTTAAACAAAAACAATAAATGGCATTTTTCAACAGCCTAAGCTATATACTTATTAAAATAAAAAGGAACATTTCAATATCTTATATATATAAAAAAATAACAATTAGTCTTTTGAGGTAAAATTATCATTCGCCTAATTCATTCTTAGTACAATTAATGCATAGCCGTTTGCTGCAGCCCATACACAGTGGTTTATTACACTCTAAACATGTATGTGTAGTTTTCCTTTATAATTTATTGTAGCATATATAGCATAATTTGCTCGTTTTTGTATGTTTTTGGATAATAATAATATTTTTTGAATGTGCCATTTTCCACTATTTCATTGTACAATAATACAAAAACGTTAAAAACTTTTCAGCAACTCAAAATAAAGTGAAACCAAAAATTACAAAAATACTAACGCTTACGGAGATGTGAAGTATTTTTTTTACATGTGTTACTAACGTTAGATTAGACGTGGTAGTAGAATATTTTCTATATAAAAATCACACAAACAACTACGTGGTAGTAAAATATTTTCTATTAAAAATTTCCACAAACGACGACGTGTAGTAAATTTTACACCCAAACACATAAATCTCCGCGATGCTGTAACAATCAAAAGACAAAACTATATTGTCAACAGAAGCATAGTATAATATGAGGGTACTGGCAATATCAGCTTAAAAGAGTGCAATAAATAGAAATTACAGAAAAATAAAAAAGATAGTGTAAAATTTACCACACGTCATAAGTTGAAGGTTAATACATATGCAACAGTAGTTATTAATTTTTAAAATTGAATTCAACTCCATATAGTTATTTTAAATTTAAAATAACATTTTCAAATAGAAAACGATTGTTGCCATATAAAAACATACAGCCATTTACCACATTAATGTAAAAGTGGCTTAATTATACAATATACCTACTACAATATGAATTTTATATGTTGGTGAAAAAGTGTGCACTTATAAAGGGTATCTTAGTAAGAGTGCACTTTTTAAAATTTGTGTAATTTTTTTTTGTGCAAGAGACAACTCTGAAATTCGACAGCTGTCACCTATGTTTACGTCGTTTATTACAAATACAGTGCTATACGAAAGAACAACACATTATAGTTGTGAATTCATATTACAAAAGTTGCGAAAAAGTAAACCTAATGTATCAACTATTCATGTTAAAAAAAATTTAAGACTCTGGACCGGTTATGGACTGTAACACTCTTGTGCATCAACATACCGGCAGGTAGTTTGAAATCATTGCTTCTATAAACGAGAGTATCGCCGAAAATCCAAAAGCATCAATTTGGCATTGTTCTTAAAAACTTAAAATTTCAAAAAGCGCTACGCAGAGACTTTTAACAATACTCTTTTTGAGTACGAAATTACGCTAACTCAAGAGCTCAAATCAACAGAACATGGAAAGCGCCGCCAATTCATTCAATACGTAATGGAGCAAGGTAGTATTATTATAATTATCATGAATGGGTGCCTTAGTGGTCCGACCTATGTACTATTGTACTTTACTCGAATTTTATGGGTATTTCTATGATGTCTCCTCCAAGCCTATCATGCATACATGACAACCCTTCAGCCAGGACTACGACCTAGTTTCTCACACCACCTATGTTGTGTGTGTTAATTTTATACAGTAGCAGCGGGACTACATTTTAAAGTCTACTGTGAACAACAGATTTTTGAGGAACTTTTTCATTGCAATTTTATTTACTCTCAGAGTTCTTGCCAGAAATCTGCTAAGAGGAAGTTACCGAAGAAATATTTATTCACTTCGTTTTGTTGCAGATGCCTGATCTGAAAACTTCCAAGGCTATTGCCCTGCAACATGAAATGGATCCTGGTGTTTCTACTTAGGATAGACATTTTAAGAATGTGTTCCAATGATTCATTCTCATCTTCACAAAATATACATCTTAGGTTCGAGACAACTCCCGGTTTGAATAAATGAACTCTGAGTGTACAGTGCACGGTCGAAAGACCGATTAACAACGCCAGGTTATCCTTGGATAATCTGATGAAATACCTCTTATTGCAACTTCAGTTATTGTAACTTCCACAAACAATCATAGTTTGAGAAAATCTTTACCTCTCATTATCTTCCCTTTCATTGAACATACATTTCCTTTAATCCCATCAACAGCGTGAAAGCTCTCCTCCTCGAAGCTCGTCTAGTTACTCATTTCCAATGTTTCCTACATGACCTAAGACCCAGCGGAGGGTAACCTTATTTTCCTTACCTAGCCGATTCAGCTTTCTCAGACGGTTCCATACTATCACCGATTTAGTGATTAGATTTAAGACCTACTTCTTCTGTCCAGAGAACAGTTATGGAAGGAGTTGTCATCCAATCAATTACTTAGTTCACGATTCATGTCACACTTGTTCCCCATCAGCCTAAAAATAGTCTCCAAAGCTATAGTCCATGTGCATTTGCTGTACGATAGTTTCTCGTTAGTCCTGTTATGTCAAAACACAATAGCCTCTGTATCTTGTCTAACTTGCTTTATACTTTTTTAGATTTTTTCTAGGCGCAGATAGGTCACTATTGGTCTAATCATCATACCGAGGATAAGCATAATACCGAGGATTTCTATGCAATCTATGACATGTTTGACCTTTCCTGATTGTCTCCATATAAGCCTTCAATATCAATTTTCTATCACGTGTTATTGCTAGACATTTGATATCTTACCCAGGTTAGGTTAGATCAGAGTTGTAGCTTTGATAACAAAACCTCACTCGAGCACGCATAGCGACCCGTTGTGACGCCATAGGTGAACGCAGTCCCCGTGCTGGCCAAGTTCTTCAAAACCAGGAAGAAGCTGATCAGCGAAAGGGCTGCACATTTAAAGCACGACTACCCCACGCTGGAAGACCAGCCCGAAGAACCTATATCCGCATCTCGCAAGAGATGGGCATTTCTCTGCGGATCTGCACCCACGTCAGAAGTCGTTAAATGGGAGCTGAATTCTTTCCGCGTGTCTTCCCATGACACATTGACCTATAACCATGGCCACTGTGATCGCGATGATGTTACTAGCAAGTCCAAGTAACTGGTTCGTGCGCCTTCTATCCATTGAGAACCAAGTGAGCCTAGCGGTGGAGCAGGGCTCCTCATTGACCCAGGCATCTCGAAAGAATTAACGCGCGAGTTGAAGAGGATTCCGGAAGTAGTGCACCAGCCCTGGCGAGCTCTTCAGCTCTACGGAATGTGCCTAGGGACCCAGATAAGATTGACACTGAAGCGCCCTGAAAGAAGGTTGAGACAGCGGCTACATTCCCTGACGATCCTGGAATAATCCACAACGTTCGAAAGAGATCTTATATTGGCCCGACTGTCAGAAAAGACCGAGATGCGGGTGCAAGGAATACCGTCCGCGAGAATCCATTGAGCGGCCCGGTAGTGGCCATTACTTCCGCCATCGAGTTTAGGGCATCGTTATACACATCCAGAATTTTTGGAGGGATGATCGTGTTAGGGGCAAAACAATATTCCACAGAGAGATAATCCATATCCATTGGGGCCACAGGATCAACCTTCAAAATAGAGGAGTAACCAGAGGTGACAACGCGCCAACGAGACAGGGCACTGAGGCTTGTTGCAGTAGGAAGCCAGTTAAGCATTATGAACAAGTCCTTTGTGGGGATGGTGCGTAGAGCACCAGTGATTCGAATAGCTGCAGACCTTTTGAATCCGTCAAGGAGTCTGACATTGTGCAGCTTGTCCAGAGCAGTCCACCAGAAAGAGTCGCATAAATTTCCATTTGGGAAATTTTCATCTTTTTTAAATACTACTATGGTGGTCTTAACCAGGTTTATACTCAGGCCCACTGTCACGCACCAACGACTAACAATATCAAGACCTCTTTAGATTTGCCTTTAGCAATCAAAACTATATAGTTATATATGTATATGTATATAAATATATAGTTACCGTTCCCTCAGTTTTCTCCATTTTGAAATATATTTTCATTACAATTCAATAAAAAAGTCGCAACCACCTTAAAAAAAAGAAACGTAGTTTTATTTTAAAATGAAAAAAATGCATTCTTCCAAAAGCACCCTTTCAATTGAAGGAGTACATAACTTTTTATGTGCTATACCAATGAAGCACAACGAAAAAAATATGAACTTAAATGCTAACAAATATACACCTTTGACATTTTTATATTCCAGAAATATCGATGAATGAACTAGAATCCAGACGAACCTCATTGTTTTAGTAAGATTTGAATGAAAACGCTAAAGTAACGGTATTTCAGAAAAAAATAATCCGCGGTATAATATCTAATCGAATATAGTTGATAGCAGTTTTTTTTTGTGGTTTTGAGTTAGAATGTTTCAAAAACCTAAGCAGTAGCCTAAGATCGCATTCGAATTCAGAAAACCAAAAGCTTTTGGAAAAATGTTGTCTCGTTTTTGGGTTACAAATCTTGCCAGTCTGTGTTTGATTGACCTAAAAAGAGCATGATAAAGAATTGATTCAAAAAATTAATGAAATTTATATCTAAACTAGCTATACCCAGCGCGTGTTGCTGCGCCACCAACTAAAATAACTTTGAAGGAAAGACATTACACAAATATCCAATTAATTTTGAATCATTTTATTGATATTGTTTCCCGTTGTCCTGATGATTCAGATGAACGGGCCCGAGTAGTACGCATTCGATCAGTTTCTAATCTCACTTCTAGTTGTTCAAGTTGTTTAAGCGAACGGGTCTCAGCGGCATATATTCGAAGATTTGCCACTCTAAATGCTCTTATGATTCTGATTTGATTCTCTTATGATATATATATATATATATATATATATATATATATATATATATATATATATATATATATATATATATATATATATATATATAGACTATGGGAGGTGACACGTCCACTATAGCCAATCCACCCATTATGTTCATATATACGTCAAAGTCGTCCATACATAATTTGAGGACTCTAGCTCTAGCGCACCTACTTGAAATTTTAAAATAAAAAGTAGCCTATAACTCCTTCCAGGTATACAGGAAGATACTGTGAAAATTTCAAGAAAATCGGTTCAGCCGTTTAGCCGTCTAAAGTCTTCAATCAAACCAACAAACAAATAAATACACATTCATTTTTATGTATTCATACGTAATATTTATTATGCTCATAGTATGCAATATGCAGAGGCCTTACAAGTAATGAAGATATATTAGAGTTGTGGCCATGCTTGTGGCATTTCAAAACATCATTTTAACATTAACTGTTAATCGATCTGATCGATTTACAATTAATTTAATGGAATTAATCTAATTGAACTGAATGAAATATTTTAAATGGGTTATTGCTTATAGCCATAGTACTCTTCCGATCTACAACATCAACAGATTTCTTTTCGCGTACATACCCAATACGTAGGAACTCGTAAGAATAAATACAGAGACAGAGGCGTCCTTACGGTTCTGTTTAAATAGGTTATTAGTACACTTCCTGTCCTATTTATGTAGGGTAAGTCTGGAAATGAAGTAAAATTTGTTTTTAGTTCTGCATTCAGTAGAATTAATACCTTGCCTTGTTGTTATATGTGGATGGATATATGGTAGGAGGGTGCTTGCTCTAGCAAATTCATCAGCTACACAATATCTTGGCATATTGCTACGACGAAAAACTTATATGAGATGGACAGTTTGGACCTGAAGATTATACTCGAATAAGATTGGCACTTAGGAGTGTGACAAAGCATTTAGTGGCATTGTTGCAAGTTCCGCAATTGTCTGGCAAATAATCTGGATACAAACCAGTTAAGCACTCCAAAAAGCACGCTTTTATAGGAGCAGTATATAAGGCACCCGGCGTCTGTATCACAATAGAACTCCTGGGTTTATTAGAGAATATCAAATTGTAGTTTTTAGTGGCAGATGTCTACCGAAGTCATACCTTGAACGCATACTCGGCGCTGCGATAGCGAGGTCGTCAGCTTAAGCAACGACTTTGTTGCACTAAGAATTAGGTCGAGCAGGAAGCGTGTTAACCGCAAGTTTTCAGTGAAGTGCAGAGACAATCTGATCTTGCAGGATACCTGTGCTTACCACACTCTGACACTGATTGTGTCCAAAGGAATAAGTAACAAGTTGAGGACTTAACTGGATCCAAATCTATTTTAGAATTGTATAGGGCGGTCGCATTAGGGCAAATGTTCTTTATGACACCCATAAATAGTAGTCATCAAGTTAAATTGCCAACTGCTATTACGTAGTGTAGATCTTCTGGAAGAATTTAGTATTATAAGTGGAAGGCCACTGAAATTGTATCCGAATTAAAATCGTTATAAATATTTGGGACCAGATAGGATCATATGAGGAATTCTTAAATTTCTCAATAACGTACACAGCATTTCTTATAAAATGTCACACAAATATTTCAAAATAATTTATCTGCCATAATATTGTTACGAAAATGGAAACGGTGTAACATCGTTTAACATTAAAATCATTAACAAAAGCTACACAACAAATATAACGAACTTGTTACAAGTAAATCAACATCATCAGTATGAAAGAAAAGGGGATAGACAAGTAAGCGAGAACGCAACAACAAGCAATGTGAACAAAATACACAAACAACAATGAAGTTGCGATACAGTTCCCGAGAAGGCGAAACCACGAACGTTCGACTTCAAGAACCTTCATCAGACTGTTTACGTGGGCATATAAAAAGGCAAGACAAAGCAGGCAACGAGCAGTAAGAATTCAGTCCGTCTTGTGTGAAGGCACGTTCCATGTGAAAAGAATAGTCGTGGTTTGAAAATCGCCGTTGTAAAGTTCTACCGAACAGTTGTTAGTGCTTACACAAGAAGAAGTGTAAAGAAGAATAACGAACTAAGCAAATTGTTGTTGTAACATCAATTTAGAATTTATTGACAGAACTTCTTTAGTGATTGGAAAAATCCACTAGCAATTGTGGTCTTATGCTGAAGTAGGTATACTGGTATTACAGATGGAGCTGACAGTAGCTAAATAAGCTATGTTTAAGGCAAGTGAAGTGCCAATTTAAACTGAATTACGACAGTGTCAAGAAATTTGCGATTTGTGTTACTGCACAAAAATCTCATAATTCTACACATTTCTAACAGAACTGCCTGAGGTTAGAGTACAGAAAATATACATGTACTGGATTGGCTTGGTTGGCTAAAGCCAAATGACTCTTCCTAACCTTAGATCGATCCTTAGAAAAACTTCATAATGCTATTTTATATATCACTTTTGATACATACTTCCAGTACATAGAATTATCGCAATTATTGATAGACTTTGTTACAAAATTTGAATGTTTTTATTTATTTTAGTTCAGTTTAATAAAACTATTTTACATTATTACATTTTATTATCACTTTTATGAAATTATCGCCAAAATTTTTGACATGTTGTACATTTCAGCATGGGTTTTTAAGTAAAAATTAAACACTTGATATCAGCTTGGTTTTATTTTTTTCTAAGTGGTAACAATTTGACATCCAGCACCCTTGCTTTGTGGCGATTTGTAAGTTTTCAAATATTTAGATGGGGCAGCTAATGTCACTCCCACCAGTAACGCTCCCAATCGAGGGCTAGCTGAAATCTTATGACACAAACCATTATTATATTTCGCTAGAAACATTTGTTGTAGACGACATTTGAGGTACAGAAATTTCCTGTTGCAATTGAACATCGATTATGTCAATAACAATTATCCCTCTTTCATTCCTCTCTGGTGTCCCGGATACAAGTTTCTCCAAATACGGCTATAAGTAGTTGCTATGCAAATAGCATGCACTTGGATCTAAACCTGCCAATTCGATTTCGGTGGACCACGAAATTTATAACGATCATAAAATTGAATTAATTACTAATCTACAGCGACAAAATTTTTGGGATTATTAAAAGCTAAAAATCTTTCAGCTCAGTTTTCGAAGAGGCGTAATAGGTGTATATTTATCATCATTTCCGAGTAGCACGTTATCAAAGCGAATAATTCTATTATCTCATACGTACATAGTTGACCGAAATACTATCATCTGTAATATCTATGAAATAAAACATAGAACGAACCACTTTTTTCTAATGTTTGTCTGTCACGGATGATAAATATGAGAAGAGCAGTAAGAATGACTCTACAACATTTCATGTGACATCTGCTAGCAACCTGTTTGTATTTTTGTAATAATTTTTGTTCCCAAACTGCTAATACGGTTCTCTATTCCAAGTACATAGTACCATCTTTTTCGATTAACGTCCTATGGTCATGATTGCAGCTGTCAATACTTGCGTCAGTTCACAAGATGAACTTCTGTTTTCTTCTTCTTCAGAAAATTCAGTAGTAGGAATATTACATATAAAGGGTGTTTTTTACAGAGGTATAGAACTTTAAGTTGGCATTACTTTTCAAGGTGGCGACCGATTTAACAGCTGTCAAGTGATTTATTCTCAGTTTGGTTTGGCAATTCATCATGAATAGACTCACGCCTGAACAACGCTTGCAAATAGTGCAATTTTATTTCGAAAATAATGGTTCTGTGCGGAAAACGTATCGCGCACTACGTCCATTTTATCGTCGACAAAATCGTCCATCAGAGCAGTTAATTCGATTAACCATGGAAAGTTTTCGCACCACGTTCACTCTTATTCATAACTCGCATCCCCAGAGACGCTGTACGGTGCGTACAGAAGAAGCTATTGCTGCTGTAGAGCGTAGCATTGAGGAAGACCCGAATGAATCCATCCGCCATCGAGAAAAGGAATTGGATCTGTGTCCATCCACTTTATGGAAGATTTTGCGGAAGGATTTTGGTTTGCGTGCTTACAAAATCCAAAATAGATTCGTCGAATGGGCCCAAAACGAGATTACCGTTGTTCCCGATTTTCATAAGCGAATTTTGTTTAGCGATGAAGCGCACTTCTGGTTGAATGGCTACGTCAACAAACAAAACTGCCGCATTTGGAGTGAAGGTAATCCTCAAGTGTATGTGGAAACACCGTTACATCCAGAAAAACTGACTGTTTGGTGCGCTTTATGGGCTGGTGGAATCATTGGTCCGTACTTTTTCAAAAACGATGGTGGCCAGAACGTTACAGTCAATGGTGATCGGTATAGAGCCATGATCACTAACTTTTTCATTCCTGAATTGAATAACCATGATGTCCAGGAGATGTGGTTTCAACAAGATGGCGCAACATGTCACACAGCTCGTATAAGATTAATTGCAAGACACGTTTGGTGACCGCCTAATTTCACGTTTTGGACCTGTGAATTGGCCTCCAAGATCTTGTGATTTAACACCGCTTGACTAATTTCTGTGGGGCTATGTAAAGTCATTGGTCTATGCGGTAAAGCCACAAACGCTTGACCATTTGGAAGACAACATTCACCGTATTATTGCCGATATACGGCCACAAATGTTGGAAAAATCATCGAATTGGACGTCCAGATTGGACTACATCTGCGCGAGCCGTGGCGGTCATATGCCAGAAATCATATTTAAAATGTAATGCCACAAGATTATCTTTCGGATAAATAAATTTCATATCAATCGAATAATCCATCGTTGTTTTATTGCAACTTAAAGTTCTATACCTCTGTAAAAAACACCCTTTACATATATGTACATATTTAATCGGTCATTACAACCTTTCATTTTTAAACTGGAAATGTCTGAGCTGAGGTTTGAAACTTTGTCTGACGTTTAATAAGCCAACATAGTGCATACTAGACTACGACTAATTAAATCAATATCAAGAACAGAAAATTCAACTTTTTCACTTTCGTCCAACACTTAACTTTCAATTACTTATCAAATATTATGAATAATGTATTATTTACAATAAAACTTCACAAAATCTTTTGAAAACTTAAAATTTCTATGATATCACATTTTGTTTTATTTAAATTTAAAGATAGGAAGCGCTTAATGAGAAATTCAATATTTATCGAAATGAAATACGACTCTTACGGTCGTTCCGTCGAACGCAGGTTAACTTTTCAAAGCGAAAGGTCAAATGCTAATGATTTAATGGACAATCTTTGTTAAGTGGCTATTGTTTTATCCATATTGCAGCCAAAATAAAATGTATACAAAATATTGCCTCTTTTTAGGTTTTCTTAGACGCGCTTTTCCCATATGGAACTCTGTCCCTTATGATCTAAGTAGATTCAAATCTAACAGACTAAAATTCTACTCCCTTCAATGCATCAGTAGACGTCATATGCTGACTGTTGATCCCAAGAAATAAATTTCGATATCGTTTAAAAAGAGTTTGCTTCGCTTTATTAAATATTCATTGGCTACTAAAAATAAAACAATAAATAAATTTGATAATAAATTGTATAACTAATAAAACATTTTCTATTACATACACATACACACAAACAGACATACATTAAATTAAAATGTCAGTTACATTTAAGAGACTTTTGGGTAAATGGCCGACAGCTGTAACAAAATCTGGCACTTGGCAGACATATAAGAATCCTTTTTTTAAATCTTTATTCCGCATCCAACGTAACCAAGCCACCTGTTTACGTATATCGTCACAGATTATATACGAAGCATTGATGACTTTTAACGTGCCATGAGTATTATTAACACCGACCAAAGCAATATCACGCCTGGGATAACGTGAACGATCAATTAGAACCCGATAGTAAAGCTGAGGCACAGGCAAAATGCCATTATTATTACTGTCTACTGTTAAAAAGAAGTCACGGTATTGTGTGTTATTTGCTCTTATTTTATACGGTAATTGCAATATGCCCCATGTGCCAGTGTAACAATCCAATGACAGTTGAGTCTTTGCGGCAAACTTTCGCACTCCACCCTCAATTGCTGCCCACTGGCCTCCATTGAATGCCTGCCTTTGAGGTGCAACATTAAAGAAATTAAAGGTGGCTCTTTGTTGATTGCCATAGCTAAAGTCAGCTTTAGCAACCAAATGGCCACGAGCCAAAAACAGTGTATTGTTGCCGAAAAGATGTTCATGTTTGCCCTGCAATAGCATGGCTGCCTGTTCATGTTGATTCTTTTGTATGTAGAGCAGATTCATATTGATATCCTTAAAATGACCGGCTTTGCTGAAATTCAAGCGTTTAATGAATTTTTGAAAATGCAGATTGGCATGCAACATTATATGTTGCACATAAAATGCCCGCACTAGCGTATCATCATAACAAATACGCATAGTTTCAAGGAAACGTCCGCCTGTAATGTTAAAACCAACACGGTACATTTGTAATACTATGGCTGCTTTGTCATCCATCATAGCTGGACATTTCACATGGAGCTGCTCAACCAGGTATTTGGCCGGTTGTTGGCAAATAAATTGCTGAAACTCGTACTTCTCTCCCTGCCAAAGGAATGTTTTATCACGCAAGCAACGTGGGCGCACAGTCCTTGTGTTCTTGGCCAATTTAAGGACATTGTTAAATTTGGTAGCATTGTTGGTGTCGTTATTGTTGTTGTAGTCCGTTGCATTGGCAAATGATTGCATACAATGTAGTTCAACAGCTTCTCCACGTGGTATTTGCAATTGTCCGCGTGCATTCGGTAGCCAAAATTCATTTGTATCGGGTATAATATACAGAGGCTGTGCTGTATTTTTCTTTGGAAAATCCTCTTGTACAACCAGCAGACATGGAGGACCTTAATTGGCGAGAAAAACAATAAAATAAATAAATATTATTAATGTGTGTTAATGGGGTGATTGTTAAATTAACACACGCTGGAATGTTTTGTTTTATAGTTTTATTGTTTTACTTTAAACACAAGAGATCCATTTTTTTTTTTTTTTGAAAAAAGAAATTTAAAATATGTGGGCGACAAATGTAAAAAGAACTTTTAATAAAGATTTTTTCCTTATTTTTATATTTTTGCTAACAATATTTTAATGTCGCTGGAAGTAAAACTTAACTCCTCCTATAGCTTAATTAAGAATGTTAATTGCGATCGAATTTAAAAATTCTACAATCGCTACTTGACTAGAAGTGCAATTGGATAATACTGGGTTGAGTTAGAAATATGTATATGATTATATACAGTAATAGACAATTGTTTGACCGCACTTCATTTGTTGTTTTCTTTGATTCAGCTTAGTATACAAAACGATAACCATTGATGATCTAACAGCTTCTTAATAGCAAATATTATTTAAACTACAAAAACTTATTGTTGTTGTTAAAAAGACATTTAATTTAACCGCACAGGTCAAAAAATTCATTAATTTGTGCCATACTATATTCAAACAAGTGTTTTTCTAATTTTTCTGTTTAAATTAAATATTTTATCTAAAAAAAATTGGCCGTGATCTAGTAGGTAATGTGTTGTCTTATTAGACGTGAGGCCTCGATTCAAATCCCAGGTCAGACATCAAAACGAAAATCTGAAAAAATATTTCTTTGGCGACTTCCCTTTTCTGGCAAAAACTCTGAGAGTAAATAAAATTGCCTTGGAAAGTTTCTCAAGAAATCCGTCGTCCGGAATCGGCATTAAACTGTAGGTCCCGCCACTCATATGTAAAATTAACACACACAACATCAGTGGTAGGAGAAGCTAGGTCGTAATCCTGGCTAAAGGGTTGTAATGAACAATTACGTATGTTGTATGTGCATTCTTTAACAAAGTTGTTGCGCATGAGTTGACGGAGGTTGTATGTATGTATCAAAAAAAAAAATTTTATGTAAAATGTTTGAAAGTGGACTCTGGAAGGCGGTTGGATGACACCGAAAAGTACTTAATCGATAATCTAAAGCAAAAGCGATATTCCAATAAAAAAGTTGCTACAATAATAATGCAGTCTAACAAAATAAAATTGGCAAAACCTTGGAATTAAAGCTCCAACAAAAAAAATAAATTTCTAAAGAAAAGACAAATACGACATGATGCCGCTAAGATATGTGATCAGAAATAAAGAAAAAACTTGGTCTTTCAATTATTGCGAAATTTATCGCCCATGTTTTAAATGCTTTGTTTTGTAGTAGTCTGCGTGGTCTAGTAGGTAGTGTGTTGGCTTATTAGACAAAAAGCCAGGGTTCAAGCCCCAGGCCAGACATCAAAATAAAATACAAAAAAAGTATTTCTTCGGCGACTTCCTCTCAGCAGATTTCTGGCAAAAATTCTGAGAGTAAATAAAATTGCCATGAAAAGTTTCTCAAAAAAATCTGTCGTTCGGAGTCGACTTTAAACTGTAGGTCCCGCCACTCATGTATAAAATTAACACACACAACGTAAGTGGTGTGAGAAACTAGGTAGTAATCCTGACTGAAGGGTTGTAATGACCAATTGTGTATGTATGTATGTATGTTTTAAATGCTGCCCAATCGTGTAAATGGAAGAAAATAAAGTCTAAGACACAATTAGTTAAAACACACAGGGAGTGGCATCCTAGCCCACATGTCATTGATCGATGAATATAGAGAATTTAGTTTTTACCACGAAAAGTGTTATATTTAGTTGGCCCAAACTGTTACAGTCGTTATCTGCAAGTGGAAAAAGTGTTATGATGTTGAGAGATTTTTCTTACAAACTTTAAGCTTCCCATTTGCTGCATTAGCATCCACATGAATTCTACAACATATTGGATACTTCTAGAAGATATCCTTATAATAAATCTTTAAAAAATTGTGAACATATTTTATTTTACTAGATACAGGGGTTGTACATGGTACGTATAATAGTATGTAATGGTTTTCTCCCATGGGCGGTATGCAGTCACAACTGCAAATTAATCGTATACTTCTAGGAACGTCTTGTTGCTAAAGTTTACGCAGTGCGTACACAGATTGCAAACGACCGTAAATGTTCTAATACTGTCTATAGTGTAGAGAAATTCAAACTCTTCAAAACATCGTGAATTCCATGATAAATGTAATATTTTCTGTTATTAGTAATAAAGGTGGTCCCGTAAAGTGTAGACTATTAAGAAACTTTGGAAATGATTTTTTTAATTTTCCAATTTTTTATAAATTTAAATGAAATTGCAGTCAAACGAATTTTCCCAAATTTTATGAATTAAATATGTATGTAAATGCAAAATAAAAATACTAATAAATAATTAATTAATTTAATTAATAAAAATGTTAAATTCAAATTAAAACATCAAATAATTTTTATCGTTTATAAACTGCAACTCTAATAATTAAAACTTTTTCCTGTAATTAGTTTTTCACAATTTAGATGTCGAACATGCATTGTTATATCTCTCTCTCTATCTATTATTATTCTGTGAAATGTTATCGAACGTAGACTATAGAATCACCTATTGGTAAAAGTAATCTTATGCTTTACCTCCAGACTAATATCATTTTTACTGGTAAAGGCGGATGAATAAATTCACAAACAACATTGAAAGTATAGTCATCGCTCGTTATCTGAGATTCAATACGCCGCATGTCTCTACTTGTGGACAACATATACTTCTTTTTGCCCTCACTTACTGTCGGACTCATCATGATTGATTCCCGTTCAAGAGCGCTGAAGGAATCAGTAACATCTCGCTTGGTATGTCTTATGACGTCAATGTTGCGATGGTACTCATGGACATACATAACATAATTCGTCATTGCAATACTTCAGTCAGGATTACGACCTAGCTCTTCATTCCACTCATGTTGTGTGTATTAATTTTATACATGAGTGGCGGGACCTACAGTTTTTTGAGAAAGTTTTCGTGGCAATTTTATTTACTCTCACAGTTTTTACCAGAAATCTGCTGAGAAGAAGTCGCCGAAGAAATATTTTTTTTTATATTTCGTTTTGGTGTCTGACCTGGGGGTTTGAACCGTGGCTTTACATCTAATAAGCCATCATACTAACTTCTAGACCACGACGACGCAAGCATGGCTAGGTGGCGGAATCACCACGCCTTCATTATAGATTGGATTTGGTACATCGCCATTGTCGTTATCGCCTCGTAGTAAAGTAGAGAAGTGCTGTCTCTATAACTTCAGCACCCCTTGAGAATATGTTACTAAGTTTCCGTGTTCATCTCTGCAGGAATATACACATTCTACAAATAATGTGAAGTGTTTACTTTCATCATTTGACGCTCGTAGTAAATTTCCACAGAACTCTCTTAATGGTGTAATTATAAATTCCGTAGAGGCAATGTGATTAATTTTTCGCTCAGAGAACGAATACCTACTACAAACATTACAAAATGTGATCAATCAAAACAAACATAATTGGTTTAATAAAGTTCACGTCAAACAAAATCAAATTTTTGATCAAACTTGTAATTGAAATTTATTGAATGTCAATATTATTATTTAAATCGTTTGTTTCTGTTTTACTTAAACTTAACAAAAAATAAGAAGAAACAAAACAAAAAATATAATAAGATTTTTCTTTAATGTTTCCTAAAAATACAATGGCTTTGAGAACGATTAATTGCCTTTCTTGTTCAATTAACACGGCCATGAATTGTAAACCCACTTGTAGTGACAACAAATAAAATAATAACTTTCGTTATCGATAACATTTAAATTATTTAACCGTTTAACAATGTCTTCAACTTCTTCTGCTGGTGGAAGGGCACGACAACACTCAACAGCGCCCACAGCGTTGATATATTAATTAAAACGACAACAATGAATGCTTCATTTTGACAAACTTTCACAAAAATCCGCGGCACCATTTCACTAACTGGATTAAACGGCACAACTGATGGAGTTAAAATTAAGAGAAGAAAGCTATGAATTTATTTTTAAACATTTTAATTTTTTATTGTTACGTTTTTAATTTAAAAATACTTCTGGTTTGCGACGGCTTCAAACTGTTTGTACAATAATGTAGTATATATCACACTTGTATCGTTTTCATTTATTTTGATTTTCCCTTTTTATTTATTTTTATAATTTGTTGTTAATATTAACATATAATAAGTATGTATGCACACGTGTATGTATGTATTTTAAAAAATACATTTTGTTTGGTTTAATTTTTTATGAGCTAAGAGAACAAATCTTTTATTCATTTGCACCTGTTGCGCTTTCAGATTCGTGCTGTTATTAATTTTTTAGGTTTATATTGTACTAGCTGTACCCTGCGCGTGTTGCTGCGCCACCAACTAAAATAAATTTGAAAGAAATTGAAATGTCCATTTAATTTTGAATCATTTTATTGGCTTTGTTTCCCGTTGTCCTGATGATTCAGATGAACGGACCTGAGTAATACGCATTCGATCAGTTTCTAATCTCACTTCTCGTTGTTCAAGTGGTTCAAGCGAACGGGTCTCAGCGGCATGTACTCGAAGATTTTCCAGTCTTTTCTTCCGTGCTTGAGGTGTACGTCGACCAATTGCTTGTCATTCATTTTGAATAATTTTCAGTGACGCCATCCATCGGAAGTTAATCGCGCCAAACTCCGTCGATTCATGCGCAACAACTTTGTTAAAGAATGCACATTTTACGATTCAATTCATTTTGAGTAATTTTCAGTGGCACCACCTGTCGGAAATTGGTCATACCAACTTAGAAACCATCGTCGGCTCATGCGCAACAACTTTGCTACAGATTACAACATCATCAAATGCATAGTTTACGATTCTATAAGGTACATACAAACAAACATTCATTTTTATGTATATGGAAGGTGACACGCCCACTATAGTCAATCCGCCCATTTTGTTCATATATACGTCAGAGGCGTCCATACAAAATTTGAGGACTCTAGCAAACACACCCACAAACAAATAAACACACATTTATTTCAATTACTGTCGTGTATAAAATATTACATAGAGCTGACGGGTGACGTATACGTAATATTTTATTTAGACAATAACACTCATACTTTTTTTATTTATATTATTTTATTTTATTTTATTTTATTTTATTTGCCTATTTCAACATAAAAAGTAGGCTATAAATCCTTCCATACATACAGGAAGATACTGTGAAAATTTCAAGAAAATCGGTTCAGCCGTTTAAGTTTGAGTTCAATTTGCTTATAGCAAATTTTTTTTACTTTGACATAAGGAAAGCTCGCACAAATAATTTCTTCATAATTCATTCAGATGCAAGTCAAAGCAGTCAGTGTGAAAATAATTTTGTATTCGAATAGTCCTAAGAAAGGTAAAAACATTGCACTCTTTTCATTTATTTTATTTAACAAAGCAAAAAACAATTTTTTAAATAAGTTTGTCAAACAGAAATAATGCACAATTTTCTTGTGTTAAACAAATAAAAATGGTTTTAATTATTTTTGTTTCTAAATTTTGGTAGAAACAAGGAGAATTTTTAGTTGAAAGTAAATAAACTATTTTACTGGGTCAATTCTATTGCTCGACGTACACAAGAGTTTGATATTTGCTAAGCAAAAACATACATAAGAATACGTACTTGTAAAGCTTATAGGCTGCTGAAAATCACAGCTTAAACCTTTCAGCCTAATATAATGAATGTTTAAATTTATTTCTTCTGGTTTATTATTTTATTTTTTATTTATTTATTTATTACAATACAATTAGAAATTATAAACTACAAGGGCACCCCAAAATCCTGTTATTAAAAGAGTGTTTACTTTTAAATGTATCGTTTAAGTCTTCAATTTGCCTTCGCTTTTTGTTAAATTAAGTTATTTTCGGAAAGAATGAGAATTTTGGAATCCAGGTTGCAAATGTAAGAATTATCCGTGTGCAAACCGTGAAACTAATTTTTGTACATATTATCACACAATAACGCTTACAATCACATTTGTAAATATTAAATGACACTTATGTATGTCTATGCGAAACATAAATTTATCCAGTGTATTCTAAATCATTATGTTGAATTAACTCATAGTAAAATTTTCAGAATTTTGGCTCAACTGTTTCCATTTAATTTCAACTAAAGAAAGACTAACGAAGATCGCCAGTCTTAAACGTGTGAGAGATTTGAAATGAAAGTTAGTCAATGTGCTAATTATCAGAGAAAACGCACTATAATAAAGGCACATTCGTACTGGCAGATAAAAAGTCTGATCACACCTTAGATGGGAATTTATTAGTTAAACATTCAAACATGATTAGTGGAGCTAGAATATTTCATTTTCTAGTTGTTTTAAGGTAAAGAAAAATTTAGATTGCCATTTAATTTTTTTTCTAGAAACTGCTTCAATTGACTTAACACCTTATTGTTAATGAAAATAATTCATTAAAATAAAATTTAAATTTACTACTTTAAAACGATTATTTCAAAGTGGTTTCTTTCTCAATACTGTTTTGGGTTGGTAATGGGCGCTGTCCTGTGTATTAAATTACTAGTAGGTCTCTTGAAAATATTGCGGCTGCATCACCGAAAACCCAAAAACATTAATTCGGCAACAAATTTCACGAAGAGCTATGCAACAACTTTTAACTAAGTACCTCCATCATCTGGCGTAAAAAGTTTTGCTTAATCGGGAGTTCATACCACCAGACCTTGGAAATCATATATTTTTCGAAAAAAATTCATCTTCTCCTCTGCAACGCATTTTCAACCAAAAGGCTACGTGAATACATAAAATTAACTAATTTGTTTCAAAGAAATTCTTCATGTAATCCATGAGAAACAAACGCAACGACAACGCTCAATTGTTTAATGCGGGTTTTGGCCCGTTATTGCACCGTTCTTTCTTGAAGATGAGGACGAAATTGTAGTGACCGTGAATACAGCATTCGTTACACGACCAATATATTGGAATTCTTGTGACTTCAAATGGATCGCGCGTTTGACAATCAATTTATTGCAGTAACGATTTCCAAAACAATTATCTCAAGAAATTTTGATGTCAACTGAAAGTCCAAATCATCAAATTTAATACCATGCGATTTTTTTCATCTTTTGAGCCTTGTGAAATTTCGTGTTTACGCATATAAACAATTCATGAGCTCAAATCCGAGATCTAATGCGTCATCGGCGAAATACAGTTACATTTCCGTCAGAAAGTCAATTTTATGAAAAGAGTAATGGGTTGTTGTCATAGCCGTGAACGCCATTTTATTTCATTTACAGGGCATTATGAACATAATAGATTTTGTTGAAATCCTTAGACATTTATTGCTGTAGTCAAATAGGTAGTTTGCTGGCTTGTTTTTTAAGACGTGAGGCCATGGTCAGGTCAGACATCTCCAACAAAACGAAATCTGCAAAAATAATTATTTTTTCGGCGACTTTTCTCTCAGCAGATTTCTGGTAAAAACTCTGAGAGTAAATAAAATTGCCATGAAAAATTACACAAAAAAAATCTGTTGTTCAAAGTCGACTTTAAACTGTAGGTCCAGCCACTCATAGATAAAATTAAACACAACATAAGAGGTGTAAGAACCTAGGTCGTAATTCTGACTGAAGGGTTGTAATGACCAATTATGTATGTATGTGTATGGCAAAGAAATTATATCATATCGATGGATGCTCTAGCAGGTTAACCACAAGCAAAGTGCACTACGGAATGGTTCGAAGATAAACAGTGTAGTTCACGCTCTCTTATTTTTTTCAAATCACTTTGTATAAAAAAAGCTGTTAAATTATTTTGTAATTCGAGTACCTCTCAATCGGTTTGTGGAACAATACTTTCAATGAGATGGTTTTTTATTTTTTACCGAAAAATCGAAAAATGTAAGAATATGAGTTATACACACAGTTATGTAATGGTGTGTTTTACCTGTATAGCTTAGGTTAGGTAAGGTTACGGACACCTTTAAAGGACAAGTTAAAGGACAAGTTCCCATTTAGGCAATTGTGATACCACAATCAATTCTACCCGGGGATCAAACACGTCCTAGAGGAAACCAACCGGAGACCAAAATAAATCTTGTCATAGCAGGAATCCATACATCTTTCTACTACTGAGACCCACAGCTCCTTCAGTTCATTTGACGGAATGCCAAGTTTTTTGGCATGAGAAATGGAGGAATGTACGCTTTAAGGATAGAAGCGAGTCGGTTCTCTTGCTGTGGAAGAGTGAACATTACCCAAATTCACTGAGGCAATTGGAACATTTATGCTCTCTAACATGTCCGCATTGCACCGCTTTCAAAATTGTCGTGTTCTCTGTTAGAAAACACTGCAGAAATCAGGCAGCATATAAGAAAGTTTAATATCAGGATCCTTAATAAATATACCAGAGCCCGCACTATCATCATCTCATCTTTGAGCCTCCGGATCTTCAGATAAGACGTTTCTAGCTGGAATTCTAAAATCGAGTGTTTTATTCAGAAAGCTGTAAGGAGTTCTATAATCGACCTTAATGCCATAATCCGCTCTAAACGCTCTTTTTTATAAAGCTAACCACCAAACCTTGACCCGTAGAATAGAGTTTGTTTGATTACAAAGTAGAATAGCCATTATTCGCTTTTAGCGTTAATCCCCCCAATCCAGGCCAATCGCTCTCTTTCAATAATAAAGAACAGTGAACGCCTAAATGATTCTGAATTGTATATTTAAGTTCCCGTTAAGTTTGCTGTCCACTGTAATCCCAAAATATTTGACGCTATTGAATAGAGTGGGAGCTACTCTGTTCGTACTGGTAGTAGGAAATTTAGGGATTTTGTATATCGTTGTGTATAGTATTAAATCTGTTTTAGTTGGATTAATTATCAGTCTATGTTCGTTGCAGCATTTAGATAATAACCTCAGCCCAGATTCCAAAAAATCTGAAAGTAAATTTTGGATCTTTGACTGTAGTCACCGGCAACTGCATAAACGATAGCCATGCAGCATGTACTTTGCATGGAAATATAATTTGAAACTAATTTTATGAACACACCTCGTATGTGCTTATTTAGATGTGTTTTCTTTATTATTTTTCTTTTCTTTTTGTATTGCTATTCTAGTACTTTGCATCTGGGTATTCTTTTATATTTTGATGATAAAAAATCTGCACATTTCAAAATACAAAATAAATGACAGGAAAATCAGACAACAACAACTAAAAACAGGAAATCTCTATAGAAATTTGTTTTGGGCAAACGGATCTCGTAATTCATTCAATGCAGTTCAATGTTTGACTTATTGTAAGATTTTCTGTCAATTGTAATTGTATTTAAGCATGAATGACTTATTGACAGGAAGTTTTGGAAAAAGAAGAAGTAAGGAAACTCACACATCAAACACAATAAATGATTTCATGGATGAGTTCTTAAATTATTTATATATTTTGTATAAAGTTAAGCACATATGTATGTAAGTAAGTCATTGCCGTCAGTTATGTCAACATATTTATATACTATTTTCTCTAATTTTGGGATTATTTTTCTATAAATTTCAGGGACTATTAAAGTCTTTCTCTTAGACAATTTCCTTCATTTTGAAATGTGATTCTTTAATTTTACCTTTTACTCGATTTCTGAAGTAGAGTGTAATGACAATAATTAAATCCACGCACATACAGGTTCATCACGCACATATTGTTGATATTTTTAATGTAGAAATAAGAGCTGCAGTACTTCTATTATTTTAACGAATGTGAATGTTGTAATCGCCGTTGTCTAGTAGGTCGGTTGTTGGCTTATTAGACGTGTGGCCATGGTTCAAACCGCAGGTCAGACATCTTCAACAAAATCAAATATGAAAAAATATTTCTACGGCTACTTCCTCCAGATTACTGGCAAAAACTCTGAGACTAAATAAAAAATTGTCATGAAAAGTTTCTCAAAGAAATCTATTCTATAAATTGTATGTTTCGCCACTTATGGACAAAGCGGCCAGATTTGACGATTTATCGTAATTTTGACGATTTTGAGCTCCAAAAATATCATATTGACGATTTGACGATTTATGGCCTTATTTTGACGATTTTATAAAATAAAAACTTGCGTCATATTCTTGACTTTAGTACATTAAAATCCACTTTAATCTTGGTATTTACTTTGCAATTGTTACTATTGGAAATTTATGTTAGTAAAAACAAGGAGTAAAGTACTCTATTTTTAAGTTACTTTCGAATGAATGAATTGTGAATGAATTTATTGTGAACTATGAAATATCCGAACAACCCCCAACCCGAAAGGTACGTTGTGTACTTAATAAACATATTGTTTTATAGAAAAATCTAATACTTGTTTTATTTCTCTCATTTCGCCAAATATTTTATTTTATTTATTTCCCCACTCACCCCCACACTAGGCTTGTATATATTTATACCATAAGTAACAGAAAAAGCCTCTGCAGGAATTGAACTCCACATACGAATAGTCCTACTTAAAAACTTATTTTTACTGTAATTTATCACTTGTCGTTGCAGAAAATTTTAAAAATTCGAGTTCTGCTTCTAATATTACCATAGGAAGAACAAAGGCATTCGCCATTATTTTGTTTCGTACGACCAACAATCAGGGGATCGATGACATTGTGTTTGGAACTATGAAAATATGTTATGCGAAGAAGGAAAGAGAGAACAGTATTTATGGACACTAGACTTGTATATATTTATACCATAAGTAACGGGAAAAGCCTCTGCAGGAATTTAACTCCACATACGAATAGTCCTACTTAAAAACTTATTTTTACTGTAATGCAGTGTGCGATCCACTGGCAAATCGACCACATACGGAAGTGCTGGCCGAGAAAGACGAGCGTTACGTAGGAATATATGATTTTCGGGAAAGTCCTCTTATTTCGCTCGAGCAAAATCCTTTTTTCGCAGCGATAGAACACTGAAACACAAACCACATTGCCACGATACTCCAATGATTCAATGGAGTTAGATACACTACCTTCATTAACGAGCTACTACGACCTCTCCTGTACACGATCGAGAAACTTCAAAATAGACGTTGAGGCACCGACCCATACATGAGAGTTGCATTCCAGTCTCGGTCGGTTACAAATGGTGTAAATAGTAAGATTATAACATCTTAAGAAGGAACTGACGGAACAGAAAATTGTGTCGGTTGAAGCCAACATTGCACTGAATTCTTATGCTCAGAATGTCAAGAGCTTCTAACTCCTTAATATTTACACCACCCATAAATTAAGATGATACAATATTATTGCTGCGCTTATGTGTCAATAAACGATACTGGGATAGATTGTATAATCCTTAAACAATTTTTTCCTGAAAACGATATAAAATTTCTCCATTTTTTTAAAAAATGTAGTAAATGAAGCTGAGGGACGCTAGCATTTAATTTCTAAAATGTTTTTTTAAATATTTTATATTTGAACTCAGATATGTAAATATGTATATTTACTTTATACTTTATTTTGAGTTTTGGTTTTAAAAACATTTAATATATTTATTTTTTTTCTGACGATTTTTTGACGATTTTAATAAGCATCTTTGGCGATTTTGACGATTTTTTCTCAAATATTTGACGATTTGCATAAAATTCACATACACAACATAAGTGGTGTGATGAGCCAAGTCGTAATCCTGACTGCAGTGTTGTAATGACCAATTATGTGTGTATGTATGACAACGAAAATTAAAAATCTTACTGTGTAAGGAATTGTACTTACATTTTACTGTAATATTCTCAATATTTTCCAATCTTTGTATCGACTGTTGGCACGCCATAATAGTTCCCAATAAGAGGATGCACTGGCACTATATTAGCTTTAGACGGTAATTATGCATTAAGAGTTTAAGGTCCAGCCTCCGACATGGTTTTCTACTAAGAAATAAATATAACGGATGATTTGTTAAACGCTTAAGTTTTGTAAATAAAAATTTGGGGCTGTAATGAATACCTTCTATTAGCTTTATAAAGACTGTTTCTTGCAAATTATCCATCTATGGACTATAGCTTTGGCATACTTTATCAAGAACTTTCCACGTATTCTCTCAAAAATAGGGCAGTGAGGTCAAGTCCAATGAAGATTATTGAACTTAAAAATATGAGATTAATTGCTCATCAAACTCGTCTCTCGATAGCTTCATGGCATCGTGTCCAGTGTGTTATACAACTCCGTCTTATTGAAACTAAAAGTCAAACTAAAACAAATGCTTACATTTTGCCAACAAAATAAAATAAGTAATCATCGAATAAATAGTCGTCGTAGTTTACTTGGTAGTGTGCTGGCTTTTTAGACGTGTGGCCACGGTTCAAACCCCAGGTCAGATATCTCGAACAAAACGACTTCCTCTCAGCAGATTTCCGACAAAAAACTTTGATAGTAAATAAATATGTCATGAAAAATTTCCAAAAAAATTGTTGTTCGGCGTCGACTTTAAACCGCATTTTTAATGACATCAGATAAAGTAAATTTTTACAATACATATCTTATAATTAGTATCAAAAATTCATATTCAATTACTTTAGGCGCATTCGAAATTGTAGTTTCCTCCACATCCTAGTATAAAAAGTTTTTGAATTAAATTTTAATTATTTATGTAGATAGTTGGGCAAATGGCAACCCTACATGACAATAAGATAACATAAATATTGTTATGTTTTTACCACAATGTACACAGTGGCGAATCGGGATTTTGACATTTAACCGTATACTAAAAAAGGGACAGCAAATATTACCAAAAAGTATTTCTGGCCCTTTCTGATTGTCTGTCTGTTTTGTTTATTTATGTTTTTTTAGGTTTTGGGGTGGGTTTTTTATATTGGCGAGAGTTAATAAAAAATGTAATTTTTGTGTAAAACTATTAATAAATAATAAAAACAACTAATAGCAATAACAATTTTTAACTTTTTCTTTCAAGAAATTAAAAAATATTGGCAACTTTCAGCAAGAAAAATTTTTTATGAGCAGTACGTCTTATTTTGATCTTGTAATATTTATCTCTTGCACAAGAAACTATATAAATTGTGACCGAAAATCACATTTCGATTAATATTTAAATATTTAAAAATCTTTAAACTTTTCATTGAAGAAATTAAAAAATATTCTAAATTTTCCCTTTTTTAACACAAAATAAATGTTTGTTTACATTTAATTTTTCTACTTTATCCGCAAGTTTTCACTCTGTATATCTGTTGTTTCTAACACATTTGCTTCGCAAAACTTTCAACATTTTCTCTCTCCCTCCAAGAAAACGGTTAAGGCATCTGATTTTAGCGTTTTTTAAACGCAACAATTGTCATCACTGGTTACATTGTGGTTTTTACCCTTTTAAAAAGGTAAAATATGAGTACGTAGATTACAAATAAAATAAAAATAAATTTGTGTTTAGTTTTAAATAAATTCTTTATTTTTCGCACAATTTCGTGTGCCACTATTCGCAACCTGATTTAAATACTCTTCCGCGTACACACTAACAATTGTTCGTTAGATTTTACAACGGAGATCTTCGAACCATTATTATTCTCTTCATATGCAATGCGTCTTCACACAAGACTGACTGAAGTTGTCTGCTTTGTCTTGCCTTTTATATCTCTGTGTAAACAGTCTGATGAATGCTCTTGAAGGAGAATGACTTTGCCTTCGCGAAATCTCTATAAATGTAAACATAAGTTAACATTAAGTTATTGTTGTTTGTGTATTGTATTTACGTTTGTCATTGCAGTGTTGTTGTTGCCTGTTTGTTTAATTATTTATCGCTTTTTTTACTGACGTTGCTATATTTTTGTTTATACGTTGATCATAGAACAAGTCCATTGTTTTTGTTTATTATTTTTGCTTTTGTTTATTATTTTAATGTTAAACGATAACACCATTTCCATTTTCGTAACAATATTAATTAGTCGAACACAACGAAAGCGGATGTGATGTACTATGGAATATATAGATTGCAATTCTCTCGATGTTCAACTTACATAGGGTCCCTGTTATGCCCTTCTTATCATTAAATTTAAATTAAAAAAATAGTATATGTGTCATATTATTGAAGTGTTTTATTCCTTTGAAGCAGCCTATTGCCTCTATGTTTGGAATATTTTTTATTTTTGTTTTCATTACCCTTCTTAGGAGCATATGGCTTCCACAAAGCATTTTCCATCTTAACCACTTGATTGGTTGCTATTTCCGTTAATCTATTGTTGTTTCATCTAAGCAGGTGGTTAGTCAGCTATAGCAGGTCCTCATATTATGGTGCCGCCATCTATCGTTGACTAGAAGCAAAGCCCTCCGCGTGTGTGTGCTACTTTTCCCCGTGTGGAATAAAATGTACCATCGTTTAAATGTCCGACACAGCTTTTTTGAGTAGAGTGCAAGCGAATGTTCAATTTTCCATGACACTGGCCTTATTTGGTGCTTAATTGCATACACCGGTGACTTGGAAAACCTTACAAGAAAAAGATTAACAGGGTCAAACCCCACAATTCTGGCGGCCAGTTCACATCATCTCCACTCTCCCAAATTACTTGTGTAGAATATCCAATATAGTATTATCTGCGTAGTACATAGCACCGTCGTTGTACTCAGATGGCGGTGATATCCAGATCATCCAATTCATGCGACCTATAGTGCTCGCCATTAACGAAGGCATTACTAATATCGTTGTTAAAGAAATATGGACCGATGACGGCGCCCGTCCAAAATCCACACCAAACAGCGATCTTTTCGAGATGCATAAGAGTCTCCTGGATCTCATGTGGATTGGTATCGTTTGTTCACATACCCACTAATCACAGAAGATGCTTTTTCGATGAAAGTTATTGCCAGTTAGCAATTGCTTAAGAGCCCATTTAATGAACATAAATCTTTTTCTATGGTCGTCCATGGTGATTTGGCAAAACAGACTGAACAACAGCAACAATAACAAGTGTAGCTTCAACAAGATGGCTGACCCATTTCGAAAGTCCCTGTTGGGAAACCTTATATTTATTTGAATTCCAAGATGTAATCAAAGCCTAAAATAACCTTTTCTATTTCAGTTAGAAGTTCAAGAAAATCGAATTATAAGAAATTTTTCATCACTTTTTAAAATTTTGTTTGTGGTATTGGTAGAAGCCTATAATATACTTTACATTTAAATAAATTTAATTTCTAAGTAAATGTAACTTTTTGACATTTATTGTATCCTTATCAAAAACATTAGATGAAATTATACACTTGTTTGACACATGATTTCTAATTTCACATTCTTTGCATTCTTCTCTACGAACATATGTAGGTTTACCTTGTATGCTTTACAACAATTCAATTGCAATGATTTGTGATGTTGTGTGTGTTGTGGTGTTACAAAACCGTTTGTCAAACATTTTTTAATCAATCATTTCATATGGCACACGAGTATTTGTTTTTTGGGAATTTTAAAATCTATTGAAAATGTTTTCTTCGTGGTTATTTAGGCCACTTTTTACAAATCTGTTTTCCATTTAATGTTGGGAAGTACAAAAACAAAAATGTATTTTTGCACTGATAAGTGTTTGTTATGTAATGCTTTAGGATTTAGTTCTGTATACATATTGTTACGTTTTTACCTTTTTAAAAACGTTTAAAATATGAGTTTGTTGATTGCAAACAAAATAAAAACAAATATGTGTTTAGTAACTAAACTTTAGTTTCAATTAATCTCTTTATTGTTCGCACCAGTTATATGTGCCACCGTTTAGAACTTGCGAATATAATAATAATTGCTTGTTCACTATTTTTCTTTTCTTTTCTTTTCAACGGCGATCTTCAAATCACGACTGTTCTCTTCAAACGCAATGCGTCTTAACACAAAACTGACTGAATTCTTACTACTCGTTGCCTGCTTTGTCTTGCCTTTTTATATGCCCACGTAATCAGTCTGATGAAGGTTCGTGAAGTCGAACGTTGTGGGTTTCGCCTTCTCGCCTTCTTCTTTATGTATTTTGTTCACATTGCATGTTATTGCGTTCTCACTTACTTGTCTATCCACTTTTCTCTCATACTCATTTTGTTGGTTTACTTGTAGCAAGTTCGTTGTATTTGTGTAGCTTCTGCCCATTTTAATGTTAAACGATGTACACCGTTTCCATTTTCGGAACAATATTTTTTACTATGAACTAACATACAGTATCAAACGACAGTTTTACTGCACGTTGGTACATGTATACAAATAAATGCTTGTACCCACAACTTGAATGATTTTTAATCATAATGAATGGAGACAAAAAATACCAAAGGGACTTTATTTATAGTAATTGTGTGTCCCGGTAGTCTAGCGGGTAGTGTGCTAGACTATTAGCGTGATGGTCGTGGGTTTGATTCCCACCAGAAACTCTGGTCTGTGACAATACACCGAGCATAAAGTCTAAGCTACTCAGTTCGTAATAATTAGGTATAATTTGTAATTTTATTGTAATTACAAATAAATAAATTTGTAATCGGTGAAATTCTAAGCAACGGAAATAGCGTGAAAATCCGCGATTTACGGGTTTATTATAAGACTTGTATTCTAAGTTGGACATGAGGCCATGGTACAAACACCAGCTTCGGACAATACGTAATATGAAAAAAATATGTCTTTGGTGATTTGCTATATTTTTTTTAATTCTCCACCTCTTTTAGTTTTTCTAGATAAATTTTCTTATCTGCTTCCAATATGCGTTTTATTATGCAATTTCCATGGCAATGTCTCGGGTTGTGCTTTGCTGATGCGCATGCAGCTTACCTTAGGCTGCAATTGTAAAATTTTTGCGCTTGCTACGTTGCTTTTATTGTGTTTATAGCATTATTTCCCATACAAGAACAGGTTTTTACCTTCTGCTAACTGAAAGAATACTTTTCGCTTCATTTATTTAAGCATGGTTTTGCAATTTCAATTGCCTTTCTATTGAATTGTCATTGTTATTTTTCATTTTTTGTTATTGTATTTCGATCTTTGTTTTTCTTTATGTTCGAAATAGTGTTGGTGTCTTGTTACGGATATTCTTTGCTAAATAAAAATTTTTTCTCTCTTTTGTTTTCACGAAAATATGTATAACTAGAGTAACCCTGTAACCCTGTCCGCGTTATTATGCGTTCCCGCATTGTAAGTTGTAAGTTGCAATTAAAAATGATCGAAAAATGTGTTTCAAATTTGACTTGAATTGTATCATTCTAATCACGTTATACAAATTTTTATTTTATTTCATTTAATAATTTCGGTTGTTAGTAAATTATCTGGTAAAACAGGTTTATAATATACATGTGTACTTGTTCCCACTTAGTTTAAGGATTTTACACACAATATATTCTAGAGTTGGGTTCGTTAGCTCTTTTGAGTGTTCGCTCTTTCTAGTTCAGTTCTCTGTAATGAACTAGTTCGTTCTTTTAGTTCAATAGTTCAGTTCATTCTTATTAACTCATTTATGTGCTTGAAGCACTGTAAAAGCATGTGATTTATTTTTAAATATTTAATGAGAATTTCTGTTCGTATTTCTCTTCTAAACCACCATTCCAGTAGGAATGTCACACATAAAAACGTTAAACAAAATAATAGAAGGAATAAGAATGAAATAAACGAATAAGAAACGAGAACTAAAGATCTACGGAGCTAAAAGAACTACTGAGCTAAAAGAACTACTGAGCTAATAACAATGAAATGAACGAATAAGAAACGAGAACTAAAAGAACTACTGAACTAAAAGAACTACTGACCGAGTAAGAATGAAATGAACGAATAAGAAACGAGAACTAAAAGAACTACTGAACTAAAAGAACTACTGACCGAATAAGAATGAAATGAACGAATAAGAAACGAGAACTAAAAGATCAACGGAGATAAAAGAACTACTGAACTAAAAGAACTACTGAACTAAAAGAACTCATTATTATGACCGGCTCTCTTAGTTCAATTGTGTGAATAGTTCAATTGAACTAGTTCGTTCGTGAACTACACAACTCTAGTTAATATATTGAAACAGCACACACTCATACATTAATTCGAAAGTATGAGTTAATAAAAGGTAACCGTAACCAAAGAATATGGATATAAAGAATGCGCATCATGTAGAAGTAAAATTTCATATGGCGCTCTCACCAAATTTTTTTTAAATATCATTTCTTGGTGAGGGGAGAGGAAGACAGAAGTAAAATGAACACAAACAAAGAGCGTAACCAAGGCGAATTCATTAACGAGGTGGGTTTTGTTTACCAGCTGATGTAAGTAACAATGTCAAAAAAAATGTTTGTTTTTTGTGTATTTTGTTTCGATATTCAATTTCGTATTCATATTAGTCATAAACCCTCATATGTACCGCATGTATCCTTAACGATACGCACTCTGGAAATTCTTTAGGATTACTATTTTAAAGCCAATTATATATTAGAATTAAGTCGCCGTAGTAGGTAGTGTGTTGGCTTATTAGACGAAAAGCCAGGGTTCGAGCCCCAGGCCAGACATCAAATTGAAACACAAAAAGTATTTCTTCGGCGACTTCCTCTCAGCAGATTTCTGGCAAAAACTCTGAGAGTAAATAAAATTGCCATGAAAAGTTTCTCAAAAATCTGTCGCTCGGAGTCGACTTTAAACTGTAGGTCCCGCCACTCATATATAAAATTAACACGCACAACATAAGTGGTGTGAGGAACTAGATCATAATCCTGACTGAAGAGTATGTATATATTAAAATTGTTGCAAGATGATTAACAATATTTAAGCCTTTAACACTAAATACATATATTTATAGTTATTTAGGTAAGAGTGATGAATTACCAAAAAAAAAAAAAAATTCATGTCTCCAACTAGGTGCCTAAATTATGACTGAAATAACTTGTGTGTTATTTTTAAAACAAATTCTCTTTCTGAAGATTGGGATATAGGGATTAAAACAAATTGGACCAATCTTCTGTTGAAAATTTGTTATTATAAGAAATAACGTTTGCAGCTGATATTTTTTTTAATGTACAGGTTACTGCAGCACCTTATGTAATGTAATAATAAAATTCATAAGAATTTTCAATATATAAAATTTATTTAGTTTTTTTTAATTGCTTTAACTAATTTCTTATGGAGGTTTGAGGGTTAATTTTTTTGACAAGATGTGTACATTTTTACAAAAACAAAATCCCTGTTGTTTTTGTATTGTTGTACTTATTGTAATACTATTCCCACCTCGTAATGAATTCGCCTTGAGCGTAACAATATGTTGCTCTCATCGTACGTATGTACATGTGTATGTATTCTTGTGTTTTTTGATTTAGTTGTCGATCAGACTGCGACAAGAACACATGTTTAGTGGATGCTTTATCATTTTATTTCAGAATAACACTCGAAGAATATTTTGTGTTAAAAATGTCATTAGCTCGGCGTATTTCATTCTTTTACTTTGTCTCATAGTATAATTTTTTTTAAATGCTTTGGAATGCTCGTTTTTTTCTTCAAGTAACAAATGGTTTCTTTATTCTTTTTATTTTTCTAAAAAACATGGCCTAACTTTTAAGACACAGCTTTTAAGCTTTATGTTCTTTTAATAATAAAATTGACTTTTTATTTTATCTTTATTTATCTAAAATTATTAAGCCAAAAATAGACAGTTTTACATATGTATGTTGATGAACTGAAAATAAAAATAGAGTATATTACTAACACTTTTATACGGTTGTAATAAATAAATTCTCTCAACTTCTCTCTCTCACACACTAATCCATAACCATAGGCATGTGTTAACCAAGAGGAAAATTGTTAGTAATAATTTCAAGTCTATTTATTAACCCAATATAATGTATATGTGATCGGAAAATATAGAAAAATTGTACTGCACTAAATCCCTAAAGACACCGTATTTAACTTGGCAAGTATTCTTCCAAAAATCGAAATCATTTCTCATTGATATTAGTGAATACTACTGTGATATTTCTTCGGGTGTAAATTGAAGTCTGAAAAAAGTGACATGAACCTTCTTCTTTAAAAGCTGAGAAGATTTTTACGCTCTTTTTAACGAACATTCTTGATGTTCGTGTCCTATGTGTGTAAAAAGCCGAAGATGTTCTTACCATGAGGGACATTGGTGCCGACGTCTGTTTTTAACACCAGAAAAATAAATAAAAAAGTGATCAAACAACAAAAACGCACGATGAGAACAACTCATGATGAGAACAACGCATTGTTACGCTCTTGGTTTCTGTAACCTTCCATTCTATCTTTCCCCCCGCGTCGTGAAATATTTTTGAAAAATATTCCAAAATATGTTAAAATGCACATTCTTTATACTTTATTTTCTTTGCCATAACACTGCGCCATGTCAAGATGCAATTATCGCTGATGGCATTATCGATCCATATTTCTTTTAGAATTACAGACCTTCACTGTCAACGGGGAGCACTATAAAATGATTATTACCTTCCTTTTCAACAGGATGGCTTTAAACATTGGATATTCTGCATGGTTATCTCACGTGGAGGTGGTATGAACTGACCGTTAAATTTTTTCTTTTATGATTTTTAAAGTCGCAGGTGTAGTGAACAACAGCTGTCCTCAAAGCCAACATAACACACGCTATTGCTAAAATTCAGCCTGATTTATGCGCCGGAGTAACGAAAAATTTTACATTTCGGAAGACACAGAAAAACTGTGGTGGACCTTTGAACGATAGTTGAATATGAAGCGCTTAAAAAAGACCCTATACAGGTATTTGATAAATTATTGTAGGCTTTTAGCTTGGCTGCAGTACTTCAAAACTGCATTTTTTATTAAAACATCTTCAGTTGTCATACAGTGATATTTCGAAAACAAATGTACTCAGCAACACTCCATCAGCAAAGGAAACCATATTTTGCTGAGATAACTGCTTTTTGTTCAATGAAGATGTACGAAAATAATGAATCGTAGAGATGTCCACATACATATGTGTACCTTATGAATGCTTTTCACAAACTGGAAGAGGATTTTTGTGCTGTAATAATTTCTTGGAATTACTAATACCAGTAATGCATATGCATTAATACATTTTTATTCGAATGACTCGATGTCAGGTAAATTATATTTCCAGTAGTAATCCTTACTAAAGGGTTGTAATGGCCAATTATATATGTACGGAGAAGTTGTGTTGACAGTACACCAGCACCAGAACTGGTTCGCTAAATTTCGATCCGCTAATTTTGATGTAGAAGATGCACCACGTTTGGGAAGGCTGGTTGAAGCTGATAAAGAAGCAAAAATGACATTAGTTGATGCGGACCGGCGAATAAGAAGACGTGAGATCGGATAAAATTATAAATAAAAGGTTAAATTTATCAAATTCTTGAGTTTATGACCACTTGATTGAAATGTATTTCATAACCACAAAAAACGAAATTAATTCCCGAACAACCCAATATTTCCTAACTAGTCCAAAAGTTTGAAATATTAGGTTATATGGGTGGCATTCGTTTTGGTTATTAATTAAATTAAAATAAGAAAATAAAAAACAATTGAATTGCCACTTGCATATTCTCAGTTTTCAGATTGTAGTTGCTCAAATTTGGTATTAAACTTACTAATATTAAACTTACTAAACCACTATTGCTGCCTTTTATTGCTAAATCGGAAGGTAATTATCATTACTATACTAGTAATGGATATTCTTTTTATACATATCCAAACCAACTAAACAATAATCATATAAGAATATCTTATATTGTGCAGTTCTAGTGCAGAGCACTTAAAGTTGCTTTTTTTTGTTTTTTGATGAAGTAACAATTTTAAGTAAGTGTAACAGATCAAAATCTCGAATCGAATCTCCTACCCCGTCGGTCACAGTTTAGTTCTCTACTATATGATTTCTAGAGCACTCAGTAAAAAGAAACTAGAAAGTGAGAGAATCCTTATATAAAAATCATTCTATATCAAAGTCGTCCGGACGACTTCAAGAGGATCTTATAAGGTTTACATCACATTTTTTTTTATTAAAAAAACCCTGTCAAGAACTAACTATCAGTGTTAAAATACCATTAGAGTGAAGTCAATTAAATATTTCTGTATATAGTGACGGTGCGGTCCTTCTACTATATGTATATGGTAATATAACAATCACGTACATTCAACAATGTTCGGTTGATTTAACCAACATCTACACGAACCTATAGTGCTTGCCGTTAACAGTGGCCGAAGTCTGTCATAAAGGAATATATACCGATGGCGCTACCAGCACCTTTTTCGACTCATGCGAATCTGTATCATACCAAATTCGATAATTATACTTGTTCAGGTATCCGTTCATCCAAAAAAGGAACTCAACATTGAAGATGATTTTTCAAATATAATTAGGGTCAATTGTCCATTCAGTGAACTCACATAGTTTTCTGTTGTCGTTTACCTTTAATTGCAGGTCCAAATAATGGAGCAATATTTGTTGTGGTCTACGAAAATCTGAGTTCTCCATTAATTATTTGGCCAATTCCACAACTTTGTATCGTGCATGTTGTATTGAATAAATTTTTTGTTTGTGAACGCTCAATGATATGCTGTATTGGGTATTTCGTATTCCAAATGTCAAAAAAACGATAAGAAGAAGAAGACCAACAAGCAACAAAATGAAAAATATTACGGAAAAAAGTAAATTAATTAATTATCTTTGTGAACAATTATAATTTTGAAATGTTAATTGTTGACTCAAGTTATATAGAACATATTTTGTATTTTTATTCTTCTTCTTGATTACGGGCATTTACATAAACTGATAGCACGAAACCAATACAACTTCCAAAAACATATGAAAAAAATGTGTGCAAGTGTATCGGATTTTTATATGAAATTTATCAACTACAAGCATACACTATTGTACTTTCGTCGAACAATACACGCCATACAACGATACTTTCTAATTTTTGTAGTTTTTGGCTGCAAAATTTCAAAAATGTTTTTTTTTTAAACAATTTGAGTTGACGCACAGTGATGTTTCGCTCATGTTCTCTATAACGTGAAAAATACGAAAATCATGAGTACTGCGGGTATTCATATACATGCGTTAACTTCATGAATTCTTTTTACAAATACGAAGACCGTTCGTGTGGTGGAAGAATTTCTTGAAATCATTGATACTTCGATTCGATGTCAGGTAAATAAATTTTCCAATAAGTATGTATGTTGCTTAAAATTTTAATTTAAGATTTTAATTTTTTAAGCTGATGCCAAAAGAACATAGTGAATGGACCTTAATAGTAGTTGCCTATGACTTCCTTCATACTCAACGTGAGTATTTGAGTAACATAACATTGTTGTAATAATAACATACATACATACATACATACATACCTAATTGGTCATTACAACGCTTCAATCAGGATTACGACCTAGTTTCTCAAACCACTTATATTGTGTGTGATAATTTTATACGTGAGTTGCGGGACCTACAGTTTAAAGTCGACTCCGAATGACAGACTTTTGAGAAACTTTTTCATGGCAATTTTTATTTACTCTCAGAGTTTTTGCCAGAAATCTGCTGAGAGGAAGTCGCCGAAGAAATACTTTTTGTATTTTGTTGTTATGTCTGGCCTGGGGCTCGAACCCTGGCTTTACGTCTAATAAGCCAATACACTACCTACTAGACTACGGCGACTGTAATAATAACAGACCGGAAAATTCTAAGATTTAAAAGTAGGTATTAAACTCTCAATTTGAAAATATATTCGCTCATCAGTATTGTACGTCATAGTCAATCTAGTGTAAAAATATTCTCTGGATACTTTTCAAATTTCAACAGATGATGGTTCTTTTCCTTAATCAAGAGCATTCTGTGAATTTCAAATTGAAATGCAAAACTGCACATGTAAGCCAAATCTAAAAAGAAATCCTCTATTTCAACTTTTTGCAGTAAATGAAGTGGAAAAAGTGCTAATGAAGCAGGTGTTGAAAGCAAAGTTTTTTTCCTCCCATAGTAGAGTGAGTGCGTTAACTTTAGGTACATATAACAGCAATGGAAGCTAAGAAGGCATAATAAAAATAAATTTGTAATATACGGAATAAATTTAAGCATTTAAACAAATCATGATTGATGGACATTGAAGCATCATTTATCACATTCTTTTTATTTACTTATCAATTTTCAATTTATTTAATTCCTTAATTTCCGTACAACAGGATGTCATTTAATATTTAAAGCATACGAAAGCAATGTTTATGTATTATGACAAGAGGCAATACATTTAAATATTACATAAAAATATTAAACATATTTTAAATTGGTTATCTATTTAAGGGCGATTTAGACGGTCACATAAGTCGGTCGTACGACATGTAACATGTGACATTGAAAGAAAATACGATATACGTTACACATCTGGGCTGTCATCGCATTGTACACAATCTTGATTCTGCGGCAGTCTCGTTCGGCTATTATTCGGCTTATTATGGCGTTTTTTGCTATTAAATTTTCACATCTATCGACATAAAGTCTAACTAATACGGTGTTCAGATATACACCTTTATTGCGTAAATCGCAATAAATGACACTATTGAGCTCAATATTTCATATGAAGTTTCAAGTAATAATTGCGCAAATTCAGACTGTCATAAGTGTGTTTAGTGAGCATATTACCATTAACCGAACACTTTTTGCTGATATTTGACAACTCAAATGTCAACAACGACAACAAAAAATAGCGACCAAAATATAAACAATGTGGTGGAAACAACCAGCTATATTGTTTACCAGCTGTCAAATGAATATTTAATAAGCTGATCTGCGTATATTATGCCAGAACACTTAAAATACTGTACTCAATTAACCGAATATTGACTCAACAAAACTGTGAGCCCTCGTATTATCCATCCAGCATCTGAGAAAAGTGATTGTTTGATGTGATTCGGATTGTTTGGCCTTGATGAACCGTTACCTTCAATTCAGAAGATTGTGAACGTGTATAAACGACTTTTTTTGACCAGCAATTAAAGGCTATGAAGTGGACTGCAAGTGATTTGGAATAAGATGGTCCCATGAGACACACAACAGGACCCACGTTAACTTCATTGCATAAGAAATTTTAAATAAGAATAACTTCACATTAGTGGCCAATTAACAATATGATTATGATAACTGACGTACACAACCAGCGACTGGATGTCACATTATTCCCCCGTAGACGTGGGAAGTATAGTCCCTGAAAGAACAGTTTCGAGACAGAAACAAAATGTCTTAGAGTACTAACAGAACCAAAAATAAAGGCATCCCTTAAACAAATTTTTTCTTCAGCAATGAAGCTCATTACTACCTGGTATTGTTGATTATCTCAACAAACAAAATTGTTGCAAAGTGACTATTTGATGCGTATTATTCTCTGGACGTATCGTTGGGTCATATTTTTTTTTTTGCAAAAATTATTCGTAAAGAACAGTTTAACGAGTTACGGCCGTATGATAACTGATTTTTTTTCGCTTGCAATTGAAGATTATCACAACACAATCGATCGGTACGTCAAGGACCGTGTCTATGCGAATAATCTTCTAACTTTGGTGCATTTATCAATTAAATATCCAAACAAGGGTACCTCCGAGATACTGAGCAAAATGTAACTCAAAATGATTGACTGCAGCCATCAATCTAGAGGTACATTGCACTTCGTACACAATAAGTTAAGTTTAGTTTTTTGTAGCGTTTAGTGCGTATGGTCCTTGCAAGTTTTGTATCCTCGTGATTTGTTTGGTTCTTCTGCCATTTTTATATTTCCTGAGCAACCTGTTATTTTCATCCCGAGCATTATACAATGTTTTTCTCTTGAATCAAACTATTGATAGCGGTTGTTTGTACATAATAATTATAGCTTAGTGTTGTGTGAATTTTTCAAATGACATTCCGATTGCGGAAGTAATGCTATTAGTCGATATGATGTAACATCGTTGGAATTTTTTCCTCGGCTTATGAATCACTTTCATTTTACATTAATTATATATGGTAAGTAAATTGTACCAATGCTTTGCGCGATATGTTAAAACATTAATGCGTCATGACTTCAGGTGTGCCTGTATATACTTTAAATATTTGTTGCTTTCATTTCTTTATTCTGTAAGATGCTTCATGTAAATGCGAGAAACGCGAAAAAAACATAACAAAATACTCCTATGAAGGAGTATCCTGTCTTTTTCATTTCTTTTCTATCGCGTTTCATTATTTGTACTTGCCTTTTATCTGCCTATGTTAGTTATGAACATAGACATTCGGTTTCATCAATGATGAATTAAGCAAACGATGCATGAAATGATGCTGATGGCGATTATTTTGTGAAAGTGCTCAATGAAGTTAAGGGAGTATTTGTGTTCAAGACATTTCAATTTATCTTTCCAAATTGCAAAGAAAAAGGCTAAAGAATTGAGTGCACTGCAATATAGTCAGCTGGTTTATCAGGTTTAAATTGGAAATTAATAAAAAAATAGTAAGAAATACTAAAATAATCTTACACTGTAAAAAACGTCTCCTGGATGAGATAGCATCACAGAAACTGGAGGAAAACTGTCTGGAATATCAGTGGTAGTAAATTGTCATGAAGGGCTCATATAAAAACATAAAGCCAGCTATGCCGTAATGATTTGCATAATGCTTGCATGACAACCATGACGGTCAGACCAATAGTATCGTATGGAATCATTTTCTAGGCAGACAGAACAAATCTGAAAACAGCTAAAATGTAATGGAACAAGATACAGATAATAGCGTGTATTAGTATTACATATAGGGACGAAAAAACCTGTTTTACTGCGGTGTTCCTCAGGGCAATGAAGACCAGAGCTTTGGAGACTACGGTTAGGATAATGGATAACACTGCACAAGGCAATGAAGACCAGAGCATTGGTGACTACGTTTAGGATAATGGATAATATAAAATTCATTAGGGATTTTTCTGACCTGACGAATCGAGTGACTGACAGCTCCCGCCCTAACTATCCACTGGATAGAACTAGTATACGCTGTTATTTTTAAAAAATAATTCACAACTACACTAAGTAACAAAAGTGAATCTGGAAGCTATGTATATACTCTTTCAAAGAGAGACTATTTTGTGGCCTTCGGATGAGTCAAGAAAGGATCTTGAAGTCGCCGTGGTCTAGTAGGTAGTGTGTTGGCTTATTCAAACTCCAGGTCAGGCATCTCCAACAAATATGACAAAATATTTCTTCGGGCAAAAACTCTGAGAGTAAATAAAATTGCCATGAAAAGTTTCTCAAAAATTTGTCATTCGTAGCCGACTTTAAACTGTAGGTCGCACCACTCAAGTATAAAAATTAACGCTCACAACATAAATGGTGTGAGATGTTAGGTCGTAATCTTGACTAAAGGGTTGTAATGACCATTGTATGTATTGAAAGTGGCAGAATTATCATTAGCAGAGAGTTCCACATACGTATAGTGCGACTGAAGAACGAATTCTCTGTGCAATGCATCCACTGGTCAGTCTACCATGAATGTATGTGAAACGCGTGTAGATAGAATTTTCCATGTGTGCACATTCATTCAGTTGAAAAACCCTCGAAACTACAGCTACATTGCGGTGACAATATATTTGGATGTTCTATTGTCATTAATGAATAATTTAGCTCTGTTTAGCACAAAGTCGCGAATCCCTAAAAGGGATTTCGGTCAATTATAAGGAGTGTAAATAGTAAGCAAATCATGACACTATTTTAAGAAATATAGTCGCTTGAATGCTTAATTCGGTACTTGAACATCGCAATGATCGAACATCACATTGTGTTTTCATGACCAGAACATCAGAAGCTTCTGACTCTCTTTACTGTCATCTATTAAAGATCTTTAAAAAAATATGTAGATCGTTAAAAAATCAAGTAACGATATCTCCATTAGACTATGAGGCAGACAAACCAAATGAGAAACGTTTACCAAATATGGGTATATGAAACGGTATCTGTTTGCATACTTATGCAATACGGTAAGGCCTGTGAGTAAAAAATTTAATTTTATAATAAAATAAATTTATAATAAAATTAAAAATTTAAATAGTTTATTAGCAATAATAGAAAGCTTTTCTACCCAATTTTAGCCTAGAGAGTCTGTCACTAAACCACGCTTTATCCTTAAACAAGGATTTGTCAGCATCCGATAAACACAATCTAGCAGCGTAATAATCTGTCTAAAATGGAAGGGAAACTTGTCTGAAATTCTTATTGCAGTCTAAAACAAAAAGCCAGATTCTTAAATACTTATACAAATTATTGGCCCCCTTATGATAGATGTACTTTTACATAATATGCCTCTACAAAACGGGCGCAGAGAAGATATGGTTGCTTAAATTGTCAAATATAATCCTCAAGAATAGTAACAACTGACAAAGGGGAACAGTTTTGTAGGTTGTCATTAAAACGTTTTTAAACTCTTCAGGCACGATTTTTTATGGTGACAAAGAAATTATTGAATTTAGTTTTTCTTTTTTAAATTAATTAATTTTATTTTAATAGGAATTCAGAAGGCACAAAAAAGCGAAAACAATAAAAATTCGCAAAAAGGAATAACGTCCACATTTCTGGCCACTGAGTGTTAATGGTAATTTATGTGTGAAATGATGTCACACATTCCGAGCATATCGGTTCCTCACATTTATCACAAATATAGCGAGTTCGTCTTACACAATTTTTTTGGTGATATCTGGTGGAATTTTTCACCTTTTTTAGAATGATGACCTATACCGTCCAGTCTAATTCCAGGATTAACTTTAGTGCAGCTTTTGGACTTTTCAGGTGGTGGTGGTAAAACTTATATTAAATATATATGATACTAGCTGTAACCTGCGCGCGTTGTTGCACCACCAAGTAAAATAAATTTGAAGGAAAGACATTACACAAATATCCAATTAATTTTGAATCATTTTATTGATTTTGTTTCCATTGGCCTGATGATTCAGATGAACGGGCCTGATTAGTACGCATTCGATCAGTTTCTAATCTGACTTCTCGTTGTTCAAGTGGTTCAAGTGAACGGGTCTCAGCGGCATATACTCGAAGATTTTCTAGTCTCAATGCTCGACCGATTTTGAGGCTCATAATGCTCTTTTCTTCCGCGCTTGAGGTGTGGGTCGACCAATTGCTTGTCATTCATTTTGAATAATTTTCAGTGACGCCATCCATCGGAAATTAATCGCACCAACCTCAGTCGACTAATGTGCAAGAACTTTATTAAGAATGTACAGTTTACGATTTAATTCATTTTGAGTAATTTTCAGTGGCGCCACCTGTCGGTAATTGGTCATAGTAACTTAGAAACCTTCGTCGGCTTATGCGCAACAATTTTGCTTAAGATCATAACATGATCAAATGCTCAGTTTACGATTAAATTTAGTTTAAGGAATTTTCAGTGGCGCCACCTGCCGGAAATTGGTCATACCAACTTATAAACCTTCCCCGGCTCACGCGCAACAACTTTGCTAAAGACCATAACATGATCAAATGCATAGTTTACGATTATATAAGGTACATACAAACAAACATTCATTTTTATATATGTAGACTATGGGAGGTGACACGTCCACCATAGCCAATCCGCTCATTTTGTTTACATATATGTCAAAGTCGTTCGTACAAAATTTGAGGACTCTAGCTGTTGCAGTTTATGAGATATGCGACATTAAATACTAATTGGTTATGTGGGCGTGGCACCTCGCCTACTTGAAATTTTAAAATAAAAAGTAGCCTATAACTCCTTCCAGACATACAGGGAGATACTGTGAAAATTTCAAGAAAATCGGTCCAGCTGTTTAGCCGTCTATAGACTTCAAACAAACAAACAAACCCGCAAACAAATAAACACACATTTATTTTTATATATAAGATTTTTTTTTCAAATATTAACGATTTCTTGACATAATCCAATAAAACAGATTGCCGAAGAATTACTTCACGTTTTTTTTATGTATCTAACTGTACATCGGAAATAATATCATCAGTGCAGACAAAAGGTAAAATTTTTACTTCTCTTGTTGGAGGATTCGTTAGTCAATAAGTTATTATAAAATTTTTGTTCTTTTTATTATTATTATAATTATAAAAAAATTAAACGTCCACTTACAAACATACAGTGGACAGCAAAAGTCTTATTTTGAAAATTTCATGAATTTTAACCAACAGTTTGTATAAAAAATTAAATTTTTTATATTTATTTTATTAATTTATTTCTGTTTTATTATAAAATAAACAATTTTTTTAATGTTTTTCGTAAAACAAGAGAAAAATAAGGAAACGTTTTAGATGACTCCATGGGTACCCCCAAGGGGAACCTTAAATTTAAAATTTAAGGACCTAATATATGAAAATGTTATATCTTGTATTTAGTAGAATATCCCTTAAGGTAAAGCACTCCAGTTAACCCATTTGGAGTTGAATGTATAAGTTTTGCTTAGTGTTTTGTGGTGGCACATTAGTTTTTCGGTTGACTTTTGTTTGAGGTTTGCCGATTACGTAACCGTTCTTTCAAATGGTATCCTAAATACTCTCTTGAAGTCATTTCGGAACTTTGTGCAAGAGTATTAAGCCTGTGGTCACTTTTTTGTCAAAATATATGTGGCCAAAGACGTGAAGAGGTTAAACTTCCAATATTATTCTTATTTAACGTACTACGTAAAGCCTTACAAACTAACATTTCTCTGTAATCAAAAATGCTACACAAAATAAAAATAAAAATACAATTAATTTCCTATAAATCAGTTGCTATGTAGTCAGCCACTACGAACTTTGTGTAAAACAGAAATCAACCTGTAGTGCAGCACGCAATTGTGTGTGGTCACATATACCCCTCGAGATTATAAATTTCCATTAAAAATTATATGAATTATTATTAGATTTAAATTCAATAAAAAAACTTGATAACAAGTAATAAATATTTTCATATCATTTCAATATTTTATGTAATTTAATTCAATTTTATTTTATTTACTTTTGCATTGTTAATGGGAATAATTTTAAAAATGGAAAACAATTTCACAGTCGGTTAGGTATGTTAAATAATTTAAAACTAAAGTTCTTGTACCCTACACAGGGAAACTTAGTTATATCTTCCAATTCATAATAAATTTCTGCGCAACAAAATTCGGTGAGATTAATTAGTAAAACTTAGTAAAAATACATTATTTACTCGGCAAAATAAGATAATAACTCCTGAAAATGTCAATTCAATATTCCTCTACAAACGTTCACAATATGCTTAACGTCAGGCCAAGAAAAATCTTCCAGGTATTGCAGTTTAGATTCACTGTTTTTGCAAAAGACATTAAATGGATATGTTTGTTGTTCATTTCGACTTAAAGTTATATGTTATATTCAGCAGATCCCATTAAGTTCTAAATTATTCTGCAGCCAGTTTTAACCACAAAAACAACGACTGTTCAACAAAGCACGTCTTTCCCCAGGTCTATAGTAATATAATCTTTATTTTTTTTGCGCACAACATCTCAGTGTATTTTTTTTCAGTTGAAAAAAAAGACTCATGGTGTGTGAGAAATGTGTTTCCAATTATCTATCGAAAAACTAACTTCGGCTAACGAAGCTTATTCTTGAATTTGAAGTGAATAACAGATAGAGGCAGTTCGAAGCTGCTAACGCGCACATTTGGAATGGTTTGCGAACATCATTCATCCATACTCCTTTTAACAAACGTAGTTATTGACTTATTTTGCACAAAATGTAAGAATTAGGTTTCGAAAATTCAGTCTCACATATCTCATATCTTCAGGTGTTGTCATGAAACTATTAAAAGGCAATTTCGTGTGCAATAAATATTACATTTTGGAGCCATTTGGGCGCTAACTTTATATGACTTAACCCACTAAACGCTTTTTTATAGTGATATGTAATGTATTGCAAGCTCTGGAACATTACAATTGCCATTGGTGAGTTATCGGCTGAAGCACGGGAAAAAGTACGCCAAAATTGGAACTTATGGAAGGACCACTTAAAGACTTAACATAGCCATACATAAAGTAATCCAGACGCTTTAAATCGCACTAACGATAGGACCAGAGAACTGGACCACTTCTGGAAAGGAAGCGCAGTTGCAATGACTTTTTTGGACCAAATGTCATTTATGAAAACAATAATTTAATCAGAATTGCTCGTTAGCGCTTGCCAGTTACCATAACAGCAGCTCCTTGATTGTTTCGAAAGGAATAAGGATGATGAAAACTCAAGCATGAAAACCACGTCTAGTGCAAGACTTCGAAACTATCTTGTTCAAGAAAATCGAAAAAGTAAAATTTGTGAGAAAACAACCAATAACTCCACGAATTGCTTGCTTATTAGACGATGATAGCGACCGTAAAATTGATGAAGTGCTCTGTGTTCACAGGTGTTGCTAATTCAGCCAGTCCCTTTTGTGAAGCGATTTCTGATCGAAAACCTAATACAAGATTCTACGTATTTTAATTTTATTACTTTAAGATCGTTGTACATAGTTTGAACCATGGTCTGGTCTAAATGGCAGATTCATCAAAATATTCCAAACAAGCTCTACTCGTTTCCTCTGGGTCATCAAGAATTTATTTGGTCTGGTATTTTTATAATAGATATCTAGTATGTAGTTCGTCGATCAGACAACTCCAACAAAATGAAATATGAAACATAATTTTTTGGCGACAACCTCTCAGCAGATTTCTGGAAAAAATTCTGAGAGTAATTAAAGTGGCATGAAGAGTTCCTTAAAAATCTGACGTTCGGTGTCGACTTCAAACTTTAAGTTCTGCCAATCATGTTAAAATTAACACACACAACATGGATTTTGTGAGAAGCTAGGTAAGCTAGGTTGTAATACTGACTGAAGGTTTGCAATAACCAATTATGTATGCATTGTTATAATAGAACACAATACTTTTTCTGTTGGTTAATTTTTGCCTTTTGACTAAATTGCTTGCGTTAATCTCTTTAAAGATCCAATTCAATTATGTTACTATGTTGTAGAAGCTCATAATAAATAATTAATCTTCATTTCTCAGACATAAGGCATTACTTTCCTTGGCGCCAATATTGGCTTTGCCTCTGTCAGCTTAGGTTCGATTTGCTTCATTCATGATCTTTACGCATATCGCTGTCATACGTTATGTTTCGTAATCGTATGCTCGGTTTCGTTTCACCAAAATAGACATTCGGTTCATTATATTTTTAATGTGACATCCATAATGCCTTATTCCCTAGCATATGTGCCGGTCTTTCGCAATTTTTTTTATTACTGGTGTATGAAGTAGCCGTAGCCTAGTAATTAGTGCATTGGCTTATTAGAAGTGACAAACACCAGGTCTCTCATTTCGATCAAAAGGAAATATTAAAAAAAGTATTCCTTCGGCGACTTCCTCTCAGCGGATTTCTGGAAAAAACTCAGTTTGTAAATAAAAATTGCCATGAAAAAGTGTCTCAGAAAAATCTGTCGTTCAGAGTCGACTTTAAACTGTAGGTCCCGCCACTCATGTCTGAAATTAACACACACAACATGACTGATGTGAGAAGCTAGGTCCTAATCCCGTTTGAAGAGTTATAATGACCAATTATGTTATTACGTTATGTATGTAGGGTGTAACGTATTAGAACATAACCGTTACCTGTATTTTCTCTTGCATTTAACACATGCATACATACAAGTGCTGCAAGCTATTGATAGAATTTAATTGAAAAATTTTAACTCCGTTGACATGAGTATGAAAAATGTCAAAAAAATAATAATGAACTCAAAATAAATGGAGCAAAATGTATGCACAGCGAATGCAGGGTATATATAAATGCAAAAAACAAAAATTGAAACTTTCATTAGGATTAAAAAGAGAAGAAGAAATTATATGAAAAAACATACATTATAAATTGAAATTCATTCATAAAATTTTAATCACATGAGGGCTGTACTCAGTCGTGTGATACAAATTTTGTGGCAGCTATATTCTATATATATTTGCAATATAACGCGGATAGAAGTACACTGACTCAAACAATTGTGGTTACAGCATGCATAAAGATGGAAAATTTTTGGTAAAAACTGCTGATAGTGTTAGACCAAGATCATCAGTTTGCTTTTAATTTCCCCATGAAGTGATGAAGCAAAAAATGAAAGATGCATCGTTAGGAAGGAAATTTGAATTGATAGCTTGATTTAAAAAACCAATGCTGTTAGAAAAGAAAACTTTTGAAAATTTATAAAAATTTCAAAAAGAAAAAATACATAGTCCAAGTTATTCACTAGGTTGAGTAGAACTCAAAAGTACTTTTTTATTTTTTTCAAACCCTCCAAACTGTTTTTTTGATTTTTTCACACAAAATTATTGATTACCCAAATATGTTTGAACATATTTTCAAAATCCAAAGTTCTTAAGAAAGGGGGAGATTAGTGTTTAAAATGGTATACATGAACGTTTTGTTCAAACATATATGTTATAAGTTTTGATGGGTTAAACTTGGAAAATATTATTTTTTTCTAATTTTTACAAGTTTAGATATTCTTAATTGCAAAATTTAATTAAAAAATATAAAATAAGTGATGAAATTCTGAAAGTGCATTATCTTGTGAAGAGCTTCTCACTGCTTTTGATAAAATCGGAGAAAATCGGATTATATAAATAGAATAATAGTAGTGTTATATTTTTTATATATGTAATCTTATCAAATGAACTTTTAGTTCAAAATTTTTCCAAAGTTTTGATAGAACTTGATTGTTTATCGCTAAATATGTCAATTTCACGTTTGTACGACTATCAGAAGTCGGCTAATATTTGTGCAAATATTATTATTTCGCTTCGCTCAAACATTGGCCAATTGCCATTGGTGGTCGGTATAACCTGAAATTGACATATTTTCCAATAAACAATCAAGATTCATCAAAAATCCTGACAATTTTTGAACTAAAAGTTCGTTTGATAAGATGACATATATAAAAAATATTACACTACTGTTATACTATTTATAGAAGAACTACGGTAATTTTTGTTCGATTTGATCAATCTCTTCATAAGATTATGCACTTTCAGAATGTTATCATTTATTTCAAATTTTTTAATTAAAGTTTGCTGCTATGAACTGATAAACGTGAAAAAATATGAAGAAAATTCGCATTTGTTAAGTTTATCTCAACAAACCCCATAGCATATTAAATCAAATAATATATACATATACATATGTATATATATAAATGTCCATCTCTCTCCTTTATAATAAGCTTTAAATTCAGAAATGTTAATTTCAAAAATGTTTGTGTAATCAATAAATTTGTGCGTAAAGTCCGCAAAAGAAAACAGTTTTTGTCAAATAAAACAAATTTGGAGGGTTCAAGAAATATAAAAAAAAAATATTTCTGAGTTCTACTCAACTCCTTTCACCTGTGGCATCACAACGGGCCGCTATGCGTGCTCAAGTGAGCTTTTTTTTGTAAATTAAAGCTACCACGCTAACCTAACCTAACCTAACTCAACTAACAGAACAACTTAGACTAGGTAGTTACTCGGTTGTATTTAATTTTTTGTATTTTGTCGCATAGTGTTATTAATTAAATTCACAAATCTTACGGAATTTTCTACTTATGAGCGAATGTTTTGCACGAATTTTGTTTCAGTAAAGGATATACCACAAACAATATTAATAAGTCGAAGGATTTTTGATAAATCGTTATATTCAGGTATAAGAGTAAATTAAAAATTTTTGAATCAAAGGGTAGAAAATTGTTGAATATAACAACAATTGAATTGGAGCTGGTTTAATGGTCCCAGTGAGTATCTCAAATTTTATGTTTGTGTAAAAAATTGTGTGACGAATTCCATTATTTAACTATTTTAAGAAAAAATTTTGAAATTAGCCCTATAAATTAGGCCACCATTTTAGATTCCTTCGGATAATGATCAGAATCATTCATTCAAGAACGATTTGCATAAGATGTTAAAGAAGTAATACCCAACCAATCCAAAGTACAGACTTAGACACAATAAAGCATTTAAAGTGTATTTACGAAAACAAAAAATTGACAGCAGCACACAATAACTAATAAGCAAATGCCTAAATATATCATGAAATCGGAGTGGTCTAGTAGGTAATGTGTAGGCTTATTAGACGTAAGGTCTCTAAACGAAATATGACAAAATATTTCTTCGGCGACTTCCTCTCATCAGATTTCGGCAAAAACTCTGAGAGTAAATAAAATTGCCATGAAAAGTTTCCCAAAACTCTGTCGTTCCGAGTCGACTTTAAACTGTAGTTCGCACCACTCAAGTATAAAAATTAACGCAGCCAACATAAGTGGTGTGAGAAACTAGGTCGTAATCCTGACTAAAGGGTTGTAATGTCCAATTCAGTATAGTTACATTTTATAGTTATACACATACATATTACATCTTTTATCTATGTATATTGTTCACGCTGGCCACCCTACTTTTGAGTATAGATTTAAGTTTTGTTAAAGTGTATTAACCACCCCTGTGTTTATATGAAATAATTGTGAACTAATACTTTTGTATTTTATTTCCCAAACTTCTCGCAAAATATTTTATTTTATTCTCTCCCTGCTCACCTCCACATTTTGGTCCAATCGAGACGGATCATCCCCTAAATAAAATAAAATATTTGCGAGACTCTATTTTTAGATTGTCTCAAGGATCGCCATATTTGGTTTTTTTTTTGTTGGATATATCACACCCTTTTCCCCGCTTCTTATAATTTTATGAACATAATTTGGTATTACATATTTAATTATTTTAAAAGGTATGTAAAATATATTATCTTGTGGTGCGAAACAATTTATTTATTTAAAAGGAATATAATAGTGCAGTGAAAGTGTAAGAACATAACAAGAAAAGCATAAAAAGTAAACAAAAGTAAAATATACAAACAACACAGTGTATTAATTTAGTCGTATTGTTGTTGTATGTCTTTATAAACAGTTGGAAGATTGTTGAAAATTAAGGTGGCCGCTTTTTTTATTGAATATATTGTGCTTTTTTACGATAGTGTTGTTCTTACACTAAAATAAAGATAAATATAATTTTCTTTCAATATTTTTAATTGAAATTGCGGTATTTTATCACAATAATACATGCAAATATATTTTTTCTGATTTTTTGAATTAATATTTTGATTTTTAATCACAATATTATATACAAATATTTTTTTGATATTTTAAATTAATATTTAATTTTTTATTACAATATAAAATAATTTTATTTGTCTTAATATATATTTGAATTTCGCTAGCCCTTTTTTACGATTTTGTACCCTTTTTGAGTTTTATCGCGAATAATTCATAAAACTTTTTGAAATAAACGTGGGATTTCATACATACATTTGTGCTTCAACTTTCAATTCTCTTTGATAAACCCTACTCCGTAGAGTTTTCTTGAACTTCCTTTATTAAAATTAATTTACAATAGAATTTTCGAATCCTTTGTGAATTTTTCTCCTGATAAATTAAATTCGAAAACCCGAATTTTAGCAAAATGGCCGCTTTGAGAAATTTAAACAGAAATTATAATCGCTTAGGCGATTTGGAAAGCTTTATTCAAGCTATTCCACGAGAGGAACATTCGGTTCACTCTCTATGTGTTCATCGGCAGGAGTTGAGCCGTTTGTGGGAAGTCTTTCGTGACAGTTACGAAGACTTGTTGGGTAAAGCCGAAGACACCAAAGTCACAAAGGATGCGAAGGCCAAATATATGTCCGGATATACTTTGTATTTTCAATCCGCCTCATTTATTGACGGATTAATTGATAGCCTTAAGAGTAAGGCCACGAAACCGATTACTGGCACTATCCCCATTAACCTTCCTCCATGCGATACCCCAACCTTTTCTGGAGATTATGCATCATGGCCAACATTTCGAGATATGTTTTCGGCCATTTACGGAACTAACCCCCATATTGGCAATATCCAAAAGATGTACTATCTTTTGCAGAAAACTGAAGGTGAGGCGAGGGACATAATACGTACGTGCCCCATGACGAATGATGGTTTCGACATGGCTTGGCAGAATCTCGTCGACCGTTACGAGAATAAAAGACTATTGGTCAATTCTCAATTGAAAACTCTTTTTAACCTCTCTTCCATTTCCAAAGAATCTGGCCCCTCCATTAAGAGTTTACAGCGAACAATTAATGATTGTATAACGAATTTGTCGCTGTTGGGCATAGAAACTAAGAATTGGGACATAATTTTTGTGTACATTTGCTCCACTAAACTCCCTGAACACACCCTGGGTCTTTGGGAGCAATCTCAAGGGCCTTGCTCGGACCTACGTAAGTGGAGCAAGATGGATGAGTTGCTCACTGCTAGATACCGAACTCCGGAATCAGTTTCCGACATTATCGGCAGCCATAATTTTACACAAACTGCAGCTCGAAATGATAGTCAAGGCATTTCTCATAGCCTCCGAAAATTCAGGACTAGTGACACTGTTGCCCCGAATATGTCCCAAGGAAAGTGCCCAATTTGTAATGGGTATCACCCTATCCCATTGTGTCCATATTTTCTGATAATGCCGGTTAGTGAACGCATATTATCTGTTAAGGATCATAAATGTTGCGCGAATTGTTTGGCCGTTTCCCATGAGTCAAAGAGATGCCATAGCTCTAACGTTTGCTACATTTGCAAACAAAAACATCATTCGCTACTTCATCGTATCGAATCTTCTACCCGGGAGAGACCGGAAGCTGAAACTAGTCCCTTTAACCCATTTTCCCCAGATTGCTTTTTAGAAATTCCCCTGTCTCCTGCACAAAAGCGAAATGATGAGGATAATTGTCCATCGACATCCGCTACTACACGTTCTTTCCACAATTTCTCTACCCGTCTACAGTCCACCCCGTCTTCAACAGTTCTGTTGGGAACTGACAATGTTAACGTAGAGTTGAATAATGCGATGTTTTCTGCGAGAGCTCTGATAGACCCAGCGTCTCAAGCTACTTTTATCTCTCGAAATTTGCAACGGAAGTTAAATCTTCCAACCTATTCGGCATCAGCTGCCACTGCTGAGGTCCTTAATGGCTCAGTGGTGGCAAACTCTACTAAAGTTTGTATTATTATATTGTAGGATCTCCTATTGATCCATCGTTTAAATTGACCACGGAAGCATATGTTGTTGAAAAGCTTACTGGTCAATTACCCACATGCTCGTTAGCGAAGTATGCTGATTTTGATGCACCCGAACTCCCGTTAACAGATTTTAAATATGCCCATATGGATTTGCTATTAGGTGGAGATGTATACCCCCAGATAATGCTTTCTGGATATCGAAAGGATCCCAAAAACCCTTTGATCGCCCAACAAACCGCTTTCGGTTGGGTTGTGACTGGTAAAATACCTCAGTCAAATTCGTTTCCTTTTAAGTCTGATTTGAGTCTTGGTCCATCTCGTAAAGGTGCGTTTGCTCGAAATATGAAATCTGAATATTATAGAACCCCGAGGTTAAAACCTAATACGAGGGAGTTATTTGGGAATACCCTTCCCTAGACGACTCGCGGACCATGACTCTATTTTATTCTCCTCCTAAGCACTAGTCAGTATTTACCCCATTATGTCGTTTTTAAATCACATAATTCATCTTTTCTTTTACGCTATCCGAGCATCCACTAGATTCCGAATTGTGAAATTGTCAGACGCCAGCACCGCTAAAACTCTGGGTTTACGTTGGAATGCGGGCATTGATACATTTTGCTTCAAGCCAGCTCCAACGCCCTATTTCTCTATAGTCAAAAAGTTCTGTCTTGTCTCAAATAGCCAAAGCTATTTGACCCCGTTGGGTGAGTGGCACCTAAAATCGTAGTTGCTAGGATATTATGCGACAAATTTGTAAAGGCAGAACAGATTGTGACGAATGTTTGAAACCTATGACGTTTAACAGATGACTTGAGTTTGTCGATGATTATTCGTACATCGACAGGATTAACATCCCCCGTTCGGTTAATTTTAACCCTCAGCGTGATGTACTTCATGCAATTTGTGATGCTTCACAGAAAGCATATGTTGCCATCCTGTATAGTAGAGTCCTAACCCCGTTTGGTGAATTTGTCACCCACTTACTCGCTGCCAAAATGAAAGTTGTGCCTGTAGAAGTGTAAACTTTACCCCGTTTAGAGCTCTGCGATGCAACTCTACTGGTAGAAATGATATTTCCCTTTGTGGGACAGATTCGACTATAGTTCTGTCCTGGCTTCAAAAAACCCCCGTGCCATTGGCCAACTTTTGTGGCATATCGAGTATCGTTTATCGTGGACCAGGTAGGCACTGACAATTTGAATCACGTGGAATCTCTACATGAAGTTGATACCATACGCTGATAGTTTTTACTCGTCAGAAAACTCACCCCGGAAATTTTGTTGTTGTCGATCATGTTGTCTTCGTTATGACAATTAAACCCTTAACGATCGAAAATTTAGTCGAATCGAACGGATTTATTTTGTCGCTGTTTCGAAGTGCGAGTGGTCTTAGTTCAAACTGCCAATGGCGTTCTAATAAGGCCAATTGTGAAGCTCGTGCCGCTCTTTAATCTAGAGCAGTATTAATTCATTCTCTCTTTTTCTGTTGTCTGTTCGTCGTTTTCATTTAAAGATCATCGAACACCCCATGAGCTATCTGTCGAACGCTCTACTAACGACAACCTCGACATGATTATTGTTGATCACAGCCCAAGAAGAAGAGCACAACCCACAACCAAGCTCTGTAAAAACCATATGCGTGTGCTGGTCAACCTCTTACTTCCGGTAATGGGGCCATAATGGTAGCATCGAATGCGTCTCAAGAGGCTACAATCGTAATCAACGTTCTGGGCAGATAATTTCTTCTTTATGACTCTATTATTTTTATATTTATTGAATTTATATATTGAATTGTAACTGTATATTACCCTGATATGTAAACTCATTGATCTCTGGCCAGGTGACGTCTCGGTCCGCTTGTTGCAATGTTGCAAGGGGGCGGGATGTTCACGCTGGCCACCCTACTTTTAAGCATAGGTTTAAGTTTTGTTAAAGTGTATTAACCATCCCTGTGTTTATATGAAATAATTGTGAATTATAAAGAATTAAAGCTGGAGGTCCACACCACGCGTTTTCGCGTCAAAGCGTTGCGTGCATTTCATACCTTCTTCGCATTCTACGCTTCAAGTTACATGCAACGCTTTTTACGCGCCAATGTTTGTTTTGATTTAAACAAATTAAAACAAAACGACCTGTCAAAATCAGCTGATTCGTACGCTCGCCGCTTGTGATGCTTACAAAAGTAGAAAGTAGATTTACTTTTCGCGTTTTATGCGTCATGGCATCCTACGCTTTAGTGCGTGTAACTTGCACCAAATATATACATTAATTCTACTTTTTTGACAGCCGCGTAGAATGCGAAAACGCGTAGAATACGTCGTGTGGACCTCCAGCTTAAACGAAAAGAGATCATATACCCGATCAACCCCCAACCCAAAAGGTACGTTTGTGTACAGAATAAATAAATAATAATTGATTATTTAGAACTAATACTTTTGTATTTTATTTCCCAAACTTCTCGCAAAATATTTTATTTTATTCTCTCCCTGCTCACCCCCACATATAAATATATATAAAAATAAATGTTTCTCTGTATGCCCTTTATAGAATAGTAAACTATGCATTTGATCATGCTATGATCTTTGCAAAGTTGTTGCGCATGAGTCGAAGGAGGTTTATAAGTTGGTGCAATTAATTTTCGATAGATGGTTTTTTCAAATTATTCAAAATGAATTGAATCGCAAGCTATGCATTTGATCATGTGTTGATCGGACAAATGTCAGATATGTTAGGATTCATCATTTATGATTTTAGTAACATTTGGTATAACTCATTCCTGTAAATGTCAATCACAAATTTGAAACTTTTTAATTGTGGAAAATTTTTAAAAATGCTGTTGTTTGTATCTTATATGATCACCGTCAATATTAACATTTATATCCATGTCTGAACATTCGGTTCAACTGGATTGGGTACATTGTAAGATTCTAATAAATTTAAACGCATTTTTCACGTCTTTCCCGTGCAATCATGCCTCCAAAGCGACAAGCAATTGGTCGACCTACACCTCAAGCACGGAAGAAAAGAGCATTACGAACCTCGAAATCAGACAAGAAGTGAGATTAGAAACTGATCGAATGCGTACTACTCAGGCCCGTTAGTCTGAATTATCTGGACAACGGGAAACAAAATCAATAAAATGATTCAAAATTAATTGGATATTTGTGTAATGTCTTTTCTTCAAATTTATTTTAGTTGGTGGCGCAGCAACGCGCCCAGCTATTTTTTTTTTTGTAAATACGAAATAGTCTTACCCTAATAACAAATTTTATTTTCTAAGTCTCTGTTATTTTCCATCAGCAAATGTTATAAACTCATTCCAATTATAAAACAAATATTTTTCGTTTAATTGAATGAAAAACTGGTGGCACAAATTTCAATTGTCATGAAATAATGGATTAAATTCTGAGTGATGACAAAAGCTGAATGCGGAAATATAGCCATTACGCTATATATACGCTATCAAATAAGATGATTTCGGTTTGTCTGAATCCGAATACTATTAGAAACTAGAATTACCGAATTAATGATATTAATCACACATGTTTAGGAGTAACTTTAAATGAATTACAATGTACAATAATGTTAGGAATGGGATCCAGGTCCGTTTAGAAAATAACAATACTATATATAGAGGTGTTATTAGTGTGAAGATCTGGTCAATGGCGGACTTGCCAGTCCAGTTTTTGATTTGCCAATCAGTGTCGTGAAAGCACTGAATGAAAGCATCATTCGTTCACACAATACGCCCGTAAGAGAGAAGGCTTATAACTCTGTAGTTGACGCATTCGTAGGGTCATCCTTTTTCAGTAGAGGACACGAAGCTTCCAATCGCTCGGCATACTTTCCACTAACTATATCTGGTATATGTACTCATTACCTCCGGTCTTAAAGGATACAGCAAGCAGGACATCAGGACCTGCGGCTTTATTGTTCGTATGACACATAATCGGTACTTTGATCTCTTCATGGCTAGGCGGCGGAATCTCCAGGCCGTTATCATCTATCGGGTTTGGTACATCATCTCTACAACCGGAATTGTTGTCGTCATTGTCTCGTTGAAGAGTAGAGAAGTGTTTCCTCCTTAACCTCGGCAGCCCCTGTGGATCTGTTTCCCTCCTCATCTCACCAGGAAAACGACCCGGGCTTCAAACCTTCGGTTTGACGCTTAACATTTTGAATTTTCGAGCCTCATTCCTACATCTGTGTATCTCAACCTTCTGCTGCCTCTTCTTGCGTCATCCGTTCTCCTTTCTCGATAATTCTCGAAAATGGCTCGTGTAGCGGTGACTGTTACGTTATCTTGTATGCGGTATTTTTCGCTGCAGCTGCCTCGCGGCACTCCTCATGGTACCATTGGTTTCGTTGGGGTGGGTGCTCGAAACCAAGGGATGTTTCCGCAGTAGTGCGCTGAGATGTCGGCCCGCAGTCCAGCAATGTCGCTTAGATTAGATGGAGAACGACATAGTTAAAACACCAATACCATTATAACTAACTCTAAGAAATTTCGGTTATAAAGATTCTGTCCCGGTAATACCGGAACTCCAATTTGTAAAGATTACTATAAAATAATGTTTTAAATCACTTGTACTAGATCGGTTACTAGTAACGGATCACGCTTGGACTGACGGTCCCTTTTATCAAATTCTTGATTCGAAAATATTTTAAAGACGTCCGGGTTAGGGATTTACCAAGAATTCATTTAAGGTATGAGGATTTGCTACCAAATGATTATAATTTGTTACTTTTTTATGAGGAATACTTTTGTTTGCGAAAAATTCGAATGAAATTCAGTCTACGAAAATTTGTTTGAAATCGTGCAAGTTATGTTAAATAATGTCTTTAACCTCTATTACAACTTATACAATGAAGTTGTTTCGCAAAACATACGAGGTAGATATTAATTTTTTATTTTTTTTTTAAATGAAATTATTAACCGGTTCCAAGGGTCACTGACAGATGTAATTGTTCTCTAAGTTACTCGGTACTCCAGATAAATAATAAATAGTCTTATCTATTGCAGTAAACTTTGTTTTTAGATCATTCACCATCAATTTTATTCAATTTGCTTCTTTCTCTTGTGCAAGAATTGATTCCATTGCAGTGGTTGATGTTCTTAAAAATTAAATCAATGTTCTTAGCCTGGGCAAGCGTCTACATGACTTATTGTAGATTTCAATGACCGTGTTGATGTTTGACTCTTTGATGATAAGCTGCAGGATAAACTGTTAAAGTAGTCACATAACAAGACGCCACTGTGCGTACGAAGTTGGTGGAAAGCTCTGGTTGAACTCGTGTTTGAGAAGTTCTGTCGCAATGTCATATTTTTTTTGATTTATGTACACAAGTGTACCTTTCCAATAATTCAACTATTTTCTCTTCTAATACGTTCCTACGATATGAACAAATGAAGTAAAAATTCCAAATATTTCTCACATTTTCATTGCAATTGACACACAAATTCACTTTTATCATGCAGCGAGAGAGAGCATCAAAAAGTCCTCTTTGTAAATGGTTTTGGTTTAAAGGATTTTCTAAATAATTGTTTCCGTATGTTTTTTTTTCAATTTCCATTTCAATTTTCTCTTTTCACTTATAGCGACACAATATTTTTTTTTTTTTTTTGAATAAGTTTTTCACAATAAAAAAACGAGAACCAATCTCTATGCCAAATACATAAAACAGAAATTCAATTGAGTTTTTGTTTTAGGATAGCTAAAGTGAAAACAGAAACTAATTTGAGTAAAAATGCTGTGATAAAGAAATGCTTTCCTAAACGATTTTTAAATTTCGTTTTTATGTTGAATTTACTCGTCCGTTCGATAATGAGATCATAAAAAAGGGGAGTTAAACTTAAATTACTTAGGTTTTAGATTTTTCATAGCTTTGCGAGACATGTACATTAGAAAGCAAAACATTTAAGAAACTTTACTTCAGTTGAAACAAATTTGATGAAAGTATTTATATTAGTTAGAAACTATGTTCTAATCCTGACTAAACTGTTGTAATATGAGTACAATATGAGTGTAAGTGAGTAAGAAAAATCACGTAATACTATGCTCAGGCATCAATTTTAGTTGAGTCATTATTCGTTTAATTGACAAAATTATTTTAAGTGTTCAGGCATACGCAAACCAGCATATTCAATAATCACTTGAAAGCTGGAAAACAACAACTTTTTTTATTTTTTTATAACAATTCATAAATTTAACACTAAGCCTGCCATGACGGGAATAATTAATTATTTAAGATTTTTTAATCAGAATTTCTTGAATATAAGATTATAACACCGCTATTTGCCTTTACGACTTCTATTAAAAAATACATCGAATATATTTTTGATGATTTACTCCTATCTTGTACTTTTTTACTTAGGAATGCATGTAATTTGTCCTGACTACTGCGGGAAATTATTTGCCATGTATCTTGATTTGCATGTTTTGTGATCTAAAACCACTGTTTTGGACATTTTTGGCATTGCCTGGTATGGTTCGGTACATTGAGGTATACTGTTTGTTTTCTTTCAGATGGATATTTACTCTACTCCAAGCGAGTATTACAGTTAAAGTTTCTAGTGCTATTTTGTGAATAAAAATTCGTATTTCATTGTTTTGTTATAGTCCTTATCCCCAAAATTTCAAAACATTCAAAATATTTTAAATCATTAGAAATTTTAAAGAATATATATTAGAAAGAGAATGGAATAGGAATAGAAATACAAAAGTATCGGCAGGTTTAGTGTTAATATAAATAGAAAAAAAATCTACCATCAATTACGAAACAAGAATAAATGTAAACAACACGAGAAGGCGAAGTCATTCATTAAATAGCATTTATCAGACTGTTTACCCTGCCGTATAAAAGGCAAAACAAAGCAGGCAACTGAGGTAGAAAAAGCTCAGTCTGTCTTGTGTGAACAGTGGCACATAGACTTGTGCGAACAATAAATAATTTAATTAAAACTAAACACAAATTTAATTTTATTTGCAATCTACCAGCTCATATTTTAAACGTTTTAAAAGCTAAAAAGTAAAAACAACATATTTTATTCACACAAGGAACTTAATGACCGATGTCATTTTATTTAGACCCCAAATAAATAAATAATATCCAAACTAACAAACCATTTTTGATTACTTTTATTTTAACATTTTAATTAAATAGACAATTTTTTTATATAAAAAATTTTAAATAATTAAACACAACCAGATTAAACTAACTAGAAAGATAAACGGAAACCTTTTTTTGCGATTTACCAAAAGTATTTTTAAAGTACATAACTCTAATCAAATGCATAATTTTTGTATTCACAGCAACAGCAAATACCAAGAACAAGTTGCTGCAACAATGTTTATACACAAGTAACTTAATACTCAATAAATTATTCATTAGGCCAGGTCAAACATGTTTGATATCATTATTGTTGTACATGTTGCTTCAGATATTTTCTGTGATTTTTATTGATACTAAAGCCTAGTCGTCTGATCGAGATTGCAAAATAATATTCCTCTTTTCGTACAAAAAAATTAACAGGCAGTGAACGTATCAAGATTTTTCTTGAAATTATGCAACATTGTTTCATTTGTATATATTAAAACGTGTGTACAATGTATAATATGCATAACGTAAACAAAAATTAAGAAAATGAAAAATTAAATAAATTATAAAAGAAAATCACTTCTGCTAATGCTAATAAAAACTCACGAAATAATAATTGCATAAACAAAAATGTTCAGCACTTTTATAAATATCGTGCGAAAGAATTTCAGATGTTGACAGTAACTTGTTGTAGTTGCAAAATAATGTTGATATAAAGATTTCACATCATCAAATAAGACTATTTCAAACAATTTTTAAACATTTCATAAAAAATATTTTTATATATAATTTGACAGCATTTAGCATGCAATTATGAACACTTACTGCTCACACATGATTTTTTACTTGTATGTATTATATTAAAATATAATTTATAACATATTCTAAGACGAAGGCCTTTACAGTTCATCTTTTTTATTAGTACGTAAATTAATTTACTTTTAATGACTTACGTTACGATGTGTCGTTGAATTGTCGCCATTAAGAAACCTTGGGGTTTAATGCGATGAAAGTGCAATGAACTAATTCGTATGTATAACTTCATTTTAAAGTTCGTTCAATCATTGCTACAGAGAATGAAAATAAAATGAAAAATTAAAATAAGATATCTGTACGGCACTGGCTTGACTTATTTTCGTACTAGTTGCTAGATTAAAAACTCCTTTTATATACATACATATTTACTTGTTCATTACAACCCTTTAGTCAGGATTACAGCCTAGCTTCACACATCACTTACAATGTGTGTGTGTGATGAATGGCAGGACTCCGAACGACAGATTTTAGAAATTTTTCAAGGCAATGTTATTTACTCTCAGAATTTTTACCAGGAGTTGCAGAATGAAATTTTTATTCATATTTCGATTTTTCGATGTCTGAGCTGACGACTTCATATTTCATACTTTAACAAAAAATAATTAAATAATACGAAAACTTTTTGATATGTTAATTAATCAAAAAAAGTAAAGGATCATATTTCTAATAATTTATATTGGCCTGGCAATTTATTCAAAATTTCGTGCGAAATGCTGTTAAATTACTTGTAAATATTGTAAATAATTTTTTTTTTATATAAAATGTTGAGAGTAGTTTATTAAAATGCAACAAGACTATGGCAACATTTTATTCCGCACGAATTCTTTTTACAAATATGAAATTTAACAAACAGAACATGTATACACAGCGTTTAAAGTAAAACTTTAATCGCAATGTTGGCTACATTTATTGCCTGTCAAATGTTACATGAGGAGACACAAATGTTGTACTACATATTTCGATATAAATTTCCACAGGGGACACGGCTTAATAATGAAATCAAACATGCTTGATAAAGGCTTATATAATAAAGTTTACGTTTCTTGTTCATATTAATTATTGTTGATATATGTATATAAATTGGAACATTTTTAAGTTATCTGCTGTTTCAGTAAATACACAAAATTCATCATTTACTTTAAATTGTTGGCAAATCGTCAGCTACATATCTTCATAATCTTAATCTTAAATGCAACTTGTTGATAAAATAAAATTTTACAAGATGTTTATAGAATCAAGTAGTGTGTAAGCTTGCTCATATAGAATGAAACCAAGCTTTACAGTGGTTCGAGTGTTTGAAAATTTTATTTAATTCATATCATGTATTTCAAACCGCCGGCACAGCAAGAACGTTAGCTGTTGATAAACTAGTAATTGAGTAAACGCCTTTGCAACAGAAAAAAGGGATAGTTTAGAGCGTATTATGATTACGAAAATTACCTTGGAAGAATCGCTAACATTATGAACTCGACGGTATGCGGTTTCAGCTAGACGGAGACACGACAACATAGTAATAAAGTAATTTCACGTTTTGAGATCTCCAATAAGCACTAAGATCGTGATTAACGACCATTAGATTGTTATCCAGCATTGTCTAGAGCTTCCAACTTTGAACCATCTGAAAACAAACATTCATTATGTTTTCGATTGTTGCAATCAATCTAGGGACAGTCATTTAAATGACATGTTATTTCGTGTGTAGAGAAAATAATGTTAACCTCTCTGTTGGGCTTGTGTGAATTTTCGGCAAAGAGAAGGCAGATGAGCTTGTAAGTAGGGGATCCTGGTGCTAATAGAGCCAGAAACTTTGTATAAAGTGAGAAAGATGTTTGAAAGATTGTACTCTGCATAGAGAAGATAGAGAGAGGCGCAACTTTTTGAAAAAGAAATTAGTTTGAGACAACGTAAACTCTTATTAGGCAACAACTATGGGAGGAGATTTGGGTTAAGCATCCATGATCTTAGTATAGATTTGTAGCTGGCCTTATAATATGGTCCTTATCTTATTAAGAATAGAGGTCGGTCGACTCGAACTGAGTATGTAAATGCTGTGCTGATGAGAATGAATGATCAAATATTTGCAACCTGAGGCATGCGTAATTGCATTCCAGAAAGAAACATCTGAGCATATATCAGGTGCTGAGAATTGTGTTTCTTGATACCGAGCACCATCCAGAAGTTTGTCAGAGCAATAGTTTTGAGGATATTTTATTTATTAGGGATACACAATCTAGATTGAGGGCAATACAAAAGATCATTTGATCGTATTACTATGGTACCTCTGCGTGTCATATGTGAATATCAATAAATTTTTGGGTACAAGAAATTAATAAAATCGAATGACAAACAGTGGATAGCAACAGTCTAGACGCGTGTGTCAGCTACAGATGTAGGCACTTTGCAATTTATTGAGGAATGAGAGCACTTTAACATTCTAAAGAACAAATTGACTAAAAGTTCGAAAGAGTTGTGAATTCGTAAAGGTTATTACTTTCAACAATGGAACCAATCATACTGCTGCTAATGTGAAGATTGATTTGCCTACCAAAGTGCCCACTGATTTAATACTCTTGTACAAAGTCTCGATTTGACTCCAAGAAAGTATTTAGGAGATCACTTGGAAGAATAGTTATCTAGAGAAACTTGCTGATGAGTTTGTGGTGGCAAATATCAACAGAAAACGCTAAACAAAACTTGTACATTCAATGTCGAATGGGTTAAACGGAGTGCTTGACCTTAAGGGTTATCCTATTTGATATTGGGTATAATATTGTAATATAATTGGCCTTTGAATTTTAAATTTACTGAGTTCTTCTTAGGGGTACCACCAAAAAGATCCCCTTATTTTTCCTAAGGATTGTGAAAGCTTTAAATACTTTTTTGTTTTATAATAAAAGAGAAATAAATAAATAATCTAAATATAAACATCAATTATTTTTATGGAAACGGTGTACATTGTTTAACATTAAAATGAGCAAAGTTTAATAAACCGCTGCCACATACCACACAGTATAGCACAGTACCATTAACCTATTTCGAGTTGAATTTGACGAGTAATTAAACTCATTTTGGAGCTATACATTGGCCGCCAAGAGAATTCAATTTGATTTTGCTAGTTGTTAAATATTGAAAGAAATTTTTATTCTTAAGGCGAGATTTCTTTTGGAAAATAGTTCTAATGCATTCCATTGTTTCATTCCATTGTTTGATAGATGTTCCTGTCTTGTTCATAATGATCCTTTCATGTTATGTTGCTATTAGAATGATATTTAAGACCTAAATATGTTTATTTTTTTAACATTCTTAAAGTGGACAAAACTGTCTATACAATCGTGAACATTAATAACCTGAATAACAAACTTTAATAATTGGGCAATTCACACAAGCCCTTGTATCGTTATATGGCGTGTATTGTTGGACGAAAATCCAACAGTGTATGCTTGTTGTTGATGATCTTAAATATAAAAATAAATGTGTGTTTATTTGTTTGTGGGTTTGTTTGAAGTCTATAGACGGCTAAACGGCTGAACCGATTTTCTTGAAATTTTCACAGTATCTTCCTGTATGTCTGGAAGGAGTTATATCCTACTTTTTATGTTGAAATAGGCAAATAAAATAAAATAAAATAAAACAAAATAAAATAAATAAAAAAAGTATGAGTGTTACTGTCTAACAAAATATTACGTATACGTCACCCGTCAGCTCTGTGTAATCTTATCTTCTTCTTCTTATATATAAAAATGAATGTGGGTTTATTTGTTTGTGGGTTTGTCTGAAATCTATAGACGGCTAAACGGCTAGACCGATTTTCTTGATATTTAAACAGTACCTTCTTGTATATCTGGAAGGAACTAAAGACTACTATTTATTTTAAAATTTCAAGTAGCCGAGGTGCCACACCCACATACCCATATAAAAATGAATGTTTGTTGGTATGTATCTTATAGAATCGTAAACTATGCATTTGATCATGTTATGATCTTTACCAAAATTGTTGCGCATGAGCCGACGAAGGTTTCTAAGTTGGTATGACCAATTTCCGACAGGTGGTGCCACTGAAAATTACTCAAAATGAATTAAATCGTGCATTCTTTAATAAAGTTGTTGCGCATGAGTCGACTGAGGTTGGTGCGATTAATTTCCGATGAGGGCGTCACTGAAAATTATTCAAAATGAATGACAAGCCATTGGTCCACCTACACCTCAAGCACGGAAGAAAAGAGCATTACGAACCTCAGAATCAGACGAGCATTGAGTATATGCCGCTACGATATAACGAGAAGTGAGATTAGAAACTGATCGAATGCGTACTAATCAGGCCTGTTCATCTGAATCTTCAGGACAACGGGAAACAAAGTCAATATAATGATTCAAAATTAATTGGACATTTGTGTAATGTATTTCCTTCAGATTTATTTTATTTGGTGGCGCAGCAACATGCGCAGGGTACAGTTAGTTTTCGTATAAAAATCTGATACACATTTTTTTCATATGTTTTTGGAAGTTGTATGGGTTTCGTGCTATCAGTTTATGTAAATGACAGTAATCAAGAAGAAGAATAAAAATACAAAATATTTTCTATGCAACTTGGGTCAACAATTAACATTACAAAATTATATTTTTCGCATAGATATTATATAATTTATTTTTTTCGCAATATTTTTCATTTTGCTGCTCAAAACTCAAATTATAAATACTGGTATTCATCTTCTTATCGTTTTTGACGTTTGGAATACGAAATACACAATACAGCATAACATTGAGCTTTCACCAACAAAAAGTGTATTCAATACAACTTACACGAGACAAATTTGTGTGAATTGCCCAAATATAAAATTCAAAATGAGGAGCATGGAATATTGTTTCAAGCACGTAAACGTACAACGAAATAAAAACATTTAAATTTTTAAACTTTCTTGTTTATTTTCTTCACTTTTCATTCCATTTTTCTTCACTTATGGCACATTTTGCTACAATGTAAAAGTTATTCTGTTGTCCATTTTTTGCTTTACTATTATTATTTTCTGTATTGTTTTAGGTTTTTGTTGTTACTTTTCTAATTATTTATTGTTTTGTCCACTCAGCAGTTGAATGCAGATATTTATGAATCAATGAGGTTGTGTTGGATATTATTTGCATTAAAGTTCATTGAAGCGCACATCAGCTTTTATTTTAAGTTTTAATTTCGAATACCATTTTGTATTTTTTTAAATATATTAAGATAATTGACCTTACAACCCAGTAGGTATTACTATCTAGCTTCTCACACCACTTATGTTGTGTGTATTAATTTTATACAAGAGTTGTGGGACCTACAATTTAAAATCGACTTTGAACGACAGAATTTTGAGAAACAATTGACAATTTCTTTTACACTCAGAGCTTTTGCCAAAAATCTGCTGAGAGAAAGTCGCTGAAGAAATAATTTTTATTTTTTCGTTTTGTTGGTGATGTCTGACCTGGGGTTTGAACCGTGGCCTCACGTTCAATAAGCCAACACAATATTTATTAGATTACAGCGACACTAAAAGAGTTTGTTTTTTTACTATCAAACCCAAAAAGCGTCAATTTTATCCTGCTTTGACCACGAATTATGAACCACAATTACTGGAATATTTTTAGAATCCTGAACAAAAAAAATCATGGGCTAAACCGGGACAACCATCAACTTCGGCTGCAAATCAAATCGATGATAATTTTATACATAAGTGGCGGAATCTATAGTTTAAAGTCGACTCCGAACTAGAGATTTTTGAGAAACTTTTCATGGCAATTTTATTTACTCTCAGAGTTATTGCCAAAAATCTGCTGAGAGGAAGTTGCCGAAGAAATATTTTTTCATATTTTCGATTTGATGTCTGACCTGGGGTTTGAACCGTGCCCTTACGTCTTATAAGCCAACACATTTATTAGCTTAAAAAATTACAAAAAAGTTATTGGTGTGGTACCCACAAATTGTCAGAAAAATAGAAAAACGTGTAGCCAACAGTGCCCAATACATTGAATAAACTTTTTACTCCTCCAATAAATGTCAGTGTTGAATTTTCAGAAAAAATAAAACACTCACTTCATATCGGTACGCCTTTGATTAGGCTAACTTTTCATCACAGTTTTCACTGCTTGCATTTGTAATTTAAGTCTAAATATATTAGAAAAAACTTAAAAAAAAATTACTTAAGACTTAATTTAAGCTCATTTAAGGGCTTAGACGTTCTGTTATCCCCTTTTTTAATTCTAAAAGTTCTTATTACAACAAAAGATTACTTAAAGTTTCAAAATAATATTGTACTTTAGTTATTCAAACATTTTTATGTCACATTTACTTTGAAAGCATGCTTTCGAACGCATCAACACTGTTATTGTCCTGTCGATATTATGATCTCTACTCAACAATTTTTGACATTATAAAACAGAGAAAACAAAGTGTTTTTAAGTAAATTGTGTCTCAGACACTATGAGTGGAAGTGAATACGCGTACTGGTGCCTTTTTGTTAATTTTTGATGATAGAATTTCTTCATTTTATTTTCATTTTTTGGTGAACATTGCTTTGAAATAGTTAGTTATTGTTGCTTTAGTGAAAACATTATCTTGAAACAACTGGTAGCAGCAAAAGTGACAACACTATTGTTTTATTATACTTCCATTGTAAATGAAGAACTGCTTGTTGTTCTAAGAGGAACAGGTACAAGAGTTCTTGATGCACAACAACAGATACAATTGCTTTTGCTTTCGTTTATTTTTTTGTAAAGATTTTTGCTACTTTAGTTGCTCTATTTACAAAACAAAACCACATGAAACAAAGCGAATTGAGAACAAAGCCAAACTAAGTAAAAGAAAGAAAGTATTATGTTGGTTTCCAACCGAAAGAACTGTCATTCCATGTACACACTATTGATAAAACACTAAACAAAATATATATTTTCGTAACTGTGTGGTAAATGGCAATTAATAATAAATACAATTAAGAAGGTTGTCAGAGAAAATATCTGGAAAAATTATACAATAATACTTTTGTGGTTTTTTATGCTATCTGGTAAGTACTATTAAGAAACAAATCAAAAAAAAAAATTTGTGGAAAACAAGAATTTGAATTCATAAAAAAATCGTCAGAAAAAATAAGTAAATGAATTGAAAAGTTTTATAAAAAAAAATATTTTGATTGTAGTAAAACATATAAAGTTATTTCAATATGCGTTAGCTCTTGGCTCTCTCCATTAGCAGAAGAATCTGATAATACTAATATTTCTTAATAAATCTCTTATTTTCATTTTTGACATATTTTTTCCATTTGACATATTTTTTCCAAATATAAAGAAGTTTTATATCATTTTCAGAGAGAGAATCTTCTTCCTACTTACACCACTGATATCTAAAAGAGAATGGAATACAAATTCATTTATGTGGTCGGTGCCTCAACGTCTAGTTTGAGACATCTCGAACGTATACAGGAGAGGGCGATGGTTCTCGTTAATGACGGTAGGGTTTCCAACTTTATCGATTCATTAGAGCATTGTTGCAATGTGGCTCGTGTTTTATTGTTTTACTGCTACTGCTGCTACAACGGATTTTGCTCGAGCGAAATAAGGGGACTTCTTCCCGAGAATCATGTATTTCTACGTAACACTCGTCTTTTTCGGTGATCACATCGCTTTGTGGTCGATTGACCAGTGGATCGCACGCTGCATTACAAACAAAATTCGTTCTTTAGTCGGACTATTCGTATATGGAACTGCCTTCGTAAATAGGTTTTAATTTTTTGGCTTTTAAAGGACGAAAAAGAAATAAAATACATCATAGGTGTTTGCAAATAACTTAAAAGTACAATACCTCACTCCACGTTCTTTTTAACCTAAATCTGCAATAGCAACAATTGCAGTGCAAATACAAAGCTTAAATTGGCTTTTAATGTACTGAAGTAAAGAATATGATGTAAATTTTTATTTTCCAAAAATCGTCAAAATAAAGACAAAAATCACCATATCGTCAATATGATATTTTTGGAGCTCAAAATCGTCCAAATGACGATAAATAGTCAAATCCGGCCTACAGTTAAAAAGTCGATTCCGAACGACAAATTTTTTTGATAAACTTTTCATGACAATTTTTATTTATTCCCAGAGTTTTTGCCAGAAATCTGCTGAGTCGCCGAAGAAACATTTTTCAATATTTCGATTTGATCGAGATGTTTGACAACACTACCTACTAGACTACGGCGACTTCATGCATCCAATTAATTGACCAACCTCGTAATATTATGTATTTGTGTTTGTTTACCTACTTATGGAATTTGTCTTCAGTTTGTATCGTAAGTTATTATTAAAAATTATTTGATGGGAAAGGGAAATAAATTTTTAAAATGTTATAACAACTGATAAACTTTAATAAGGGAACAATTAAACAAAAACAATGTTTGGATCTTTAATTAATCTCCAGAAGAAAATATTTATTGACGCTGGAGTATATTTAATAATTGATATCAATTTACTTTTGCATTTCTCATAAAGCAATCACAACCGATTAGATAAATTGCACTAAGCAGTGTTAAATAATTTTAAATCAGCCAATAAAATTATTGGTATTAGAAAATTGATACCAACCTATTCCTATACATTTATTGTGAAAATATTTGTTCAATCAGGTCTTCCAATAGCGACTTCGAACTGTGACAGTTTATGACAGCCATCTTATTGAAGCTAAACCTGTGAAATTAGTTGTGTTAAATTATCACGAACGACTATTTACAACGACGTGAGTTCCTTTTGATTAGACTCTGGAGTAGTTGAAAATTGATGCTGCTTTTTATCGAAAAATCATGTTCAACTATGACGAAAATTTCTGAATGAATGAGTAATTGAACAAACAGAATTGTTGAATTTGGGACGATAATAATCCACATGAAATCAAAGGTCTTCGAATGCATGCTATAAAAGCCACTGTTTGGTGTGTGAATTTTTGCCTGTAGGCGTCATCGATCTATATTCCTTTGAAAGTACGTTAAGTAGGTCTTCATTGTAAATGGCGAGTACTGTAAGTCGATAATCTCGACACCAGCAACATATGGTTTCAACAATACGCTGCTAAGTGCCACACAGCTCATCCCGCATTGAATAGTCTGCGTAAGGGATTTGAAGGCACGGTTATCTCATGTAGAGATGATTTGAACTGGCTATCGAGATCGTTAGCTTTGAACCCCGTTAGAATTATGCGTTGATTTATGCACCAGAGATATCTCATGCACTGTTTTATTTAAATATAAAGCGAGGAAACGCTTAAAAGGACCCTATATTTTATATATATTTTATAGGAATTTTATAGGAATCAAAGTAACCTGAAACTTTCATGTTCAAGGTGTAATATAAATTAACAATTAGAAAAATAGTTTTTTGGCTATACTGGTTGACTTAATCTTACTTAATTGATCAATTCATCCCTTTCGTCGGGATTACAACCTAGATTCGCATACCACCTACATATGTTATATGTAATAATTTTATATATGTATGAGTGTCTAGCCCTACAGCTTAAAATCGACTCCAAACGACAAAATTTTGAGAAACTTTGCATTGCAATTTTATTCAATCTTAGGGTCATTATTACAACTTGGAGTTAAACTTTGATTTAGTTAAAAGTAACTTTAGTTAAAGTGACCTTTTACAATGTTACCGACATTGATTTGTTATTTGTTATATATCGATGGCTTAATATAAAAAAGGCCTAACTCGATTTTTTGTTACTTTACAGGAGAAGGAAAAAACTTAATAAAATTCGTAGAATTTTAGATACAACAAAAATTTTAATACAATTTTTAATAAAAAACAGCAACACATTTTATTTCTCATTTAAAAAATTTGTTATTTTTATTTTAATGAAGTTATCTAAGATAGGCCCTTTTTCTTTAATATTTTTGGAAAGAAAAATTAAGTTAGGCCTTTTTTAACTGAGTTGAAAATGAAATATATAATAATAATTCAGGTTTAAATAATAAACGGAAATAATTTACGAAATTAAGAGGATTAAGTAAAATGTTAACTGAAAGAAATTAGTTCTTATAAGACAATTTATCATAAAAAAGATGACAATCTGCAGGTAAAAACTTTTTTAAGTCCTGTAGGTGGTCCCATTTCTTTTTCGTGATTAGTATTTTCTCCTTATAAAGTGAATCAGGGGGTCCACTTATTAAAAATTTTTGTTCAATCGTTATTTGTGTTTCCATAGTAAACGCCAATATTACATTGCGGTTTTGGTAGAAACAGCCATCTGAGTAAATAATAGCGTGATGAATTTCTGGCGATAGTGTTTGTATCTTCCTCAAGTGTTTAGTAATACACGTCGCAAAAGCTGAAGGTACTAGACATCCATCTGTTTCATCCCAAACATAATTGTCTGATTACTGTGTTAAAATATTTGTATATTGTGAAATTATGTAGTTGTAGCTTCATTTTATAATATGCATCACTCGTCTTTATTGGAGGGATTAATTTTACCGCTTGCACATCGTACATATAACTGTACATAGTCCGAACTCACCATTTTTTAAGTGTTTTTTTTTTAAAGTGAACATAGAATAAAAACGATTTTAGTTTTGATACTCATCAATATATTTTAGAAATTCAATTTTGTTTCAATTTTTAAAAATTTGTTGGAGAATGTGTTTCAAATATTTATTTATTTATTTACATATTTAGCTTATAATTAAAATTATAAGATAAAGAATACTAAGAGCAATAGCATCTGAGGCCTTCAGCTCCACAAAGTTAAATATACCTTATAACTACAATTAAGATTGTACATAATAGAGTAGCAAGTATAAGTTTAGTGAGGTAATTAATATTTATATATCGTAAAACAATTTTGTAGTTTTGAGGAATTTTAATAATTTAGCTGTGTTTTCAGTTGTAGGATTGGATAGGGAGGTTAGGGGATTAGTATTATGATAGATGGAAAGTCTTATGTTCGTCAATAGAGGGCAATCACATAAAATATGATTAAGTGTCGGTGGAGTCGTGTCAGAACAATCGCAAAAGGGGGTAAAATTAGCATTAAACAGAAATCCATGAGAAATCTTGGTATGACCCACTCTGAGCCGAAGTAGTTTAATGCTCTCAATCTTGTAAAAATTACTAATATATTCATCCAAATAGTTGTAAATAGAAATCCTCTCAGTGTTCACCACTTTATACCAAAAGGAAGTAGAATTGAACGTTTCATCTCTATCCATTCTCATGTAGTGCCCATCGATTTGTCTTGCCAAATCTATCCAGTTCAAATTATCCGTATAAAATAAAGCCTGTCTTATTGCATTCCTTGCCGAATGATCAGCAAATTCATTTCCTGTAATCCCACAATGACTAGGAACCCAAATTAGTTTGAGATTGGGAAATTTCTCAATCAAGATCGTTCTGATAGAAGATGGATAAAACCCAGTATTAGATACATTAAGAACCGACCTTAGTGACGAAAGAGAGTCAGTACAAATAGCAAATCTACTACTTATCCCTCTCACCAACATACATGCCTCATATATTGCAATAATCTCAGCTGAGAAGTTTGAGCCATATTCATCAAGTTTAGCTATTTTCAGGACACTGTTATCCGTCGTGATGCTGAATGCAACAGAGTTATTCAATTTCGAACCATCTGTGTATATAAACATATGGTCAGAAAATCTTTCCCTTAGCTCTGCAAACATCTTCCTATATTGAGTTGGGGAAGTATCAGTTTTCGGGTATTTCTGAAGAGTAAAATCAATAGATGAGGGATCCAGTGACCATGGTGGAAGTTCACAAATTTGTGTGGGGATATTCTTAGGTAGATTAAGATCATCGCTGTTCCGTATCACTCGATAAAGAATAGATGGTACTCTCGGAATTTTCCTGGAACGTCTTACCTTTTTAGCTATATGTCTTAATGGGCCATTACCACCGAAAATTAAGATACGACATAATCTTGTAGTAAGCATGTCCCTTTGATTGACCAAGGATCTAATCTTAGCCTCATATCGAATGTTCGCAATTGGGGAGGATCGTAGACTGCCCAATACTATTCTTATACAGGAATTAATAATTCTGTCAATTCTAGCTAATTGTGATTTGGAAGTATAACCGAAAAATTGTAGACCATAATTGATTTTTGAAAGAATTAGTGCTCTCATTACGGAAAGGAGTACGATTGAGTTAGAATTCCACTTAGGATTAGACAGACATTTCAAAATGTTCATTCGTTGTGATAAAGAGGTTTGTAAATAAAGTATGTGGTCCTTCCAATTATAGCGTTTATTCATAAATATACCCAGAATACGGAGACATTCAACCCTCGAGATGGAGATAACTGTGGACCTAATTTCACAGCTACAGTCTCTTAGGCGACATATGTGTAAGTATTTGCACTTTGAAGTGGATAGTGAAGCACCAGAAGTATCACACCATTCGGTAATATCAGCGAATACATTGTCAAGGTCTAGTATTAGGTTTTTATTTTTAGAAGATTTAATGATGAGGTTAAAATCATCAGCGTAGGCGCAGAAGTCAATTTCCTTGTGAAGTGATAAAATCGAGCATAGTCGATTATATGCTATAAGAAAAATGATAACAGATAAAGGAGAACCCTGGGGGACTCCATTATATAGTGGAAAAGAATTGGAGTATAGGTGGTTAATTCGTACTATAATTTTTCTATTGGACATAAAATTACTCACATATTTTATAATATTCGGGCCAACTCCCCATTCGTATAATTGTTCCAGCACTGAATGTATGCCTACCTTCTCAAATGCACGCTCAAAATCCAAGGAAATAATGGTAATATGCTTACGTAGTGAGAGAGCGTTGGCAATTTGATAGTCTACAAAAAGTAGAGCATCAGTTGTCGAGCTACCCTTCTTAAAGCCAAATTGGCGGTTGCTAAGTAGTTTATTGCTCATGACAAACCACCACAACCTTTTCGCTACTATCTTGTCCAATACCTTAGCCAGACACGAGTTCAAAGAAATCGGTCGGTATGATGTTATAATAGTCTTGTCCTTTCCAGGCTTTAAAATAGGAACTACTACGCTGTTCTTAAATTGTTGTGGGATATAGTTTTCAAAGATTGCATTATATAAGTTGATAATTCGCAATTTCAAGTCGTAGGGTAACATTCTCAGCATCAGATATGATATCCTGTCCTTTCCTGGAGTCTTTCCACGTAATTTCTCTAGAGTTGAGTTAAATTCCAAAAAATTTATTTTAGATTCCATTTATCTTGCTTTCGGACACGTTATAATAATGGGGGGGTTATCCATAAGACTTCGTTTCTTAAGCCTAAAGTTAACGGAAAAATTCATATCCTCTGAGTTCGCAGACCAATATTTGCCGAATTCATTGCCTATATCTTTATAATCTGTGTACAATTTTGCTCTATCCACCAATGACGATATGCAATGGATTCCATGTGTTGCTCTGTATCCTGTAAAGTTTCTTATGTTTGTCCATACTTTTCCAATGGGAGTGCTAGGTGTGATTGCAGAAGTTAAGTTAAAGATAGATTCCCGTTTTGCAAGTTTAATGCTTCTCTTGTATCTTGCATTAGCTCTTTTATACAGAAGCAGGTTTTCCTGTATCATATTTTTCTTAAACAATCTCCACAATTTATTCGTTTCTACCTTCAGTCTCCCTAACTCTTGGTTCCACCAAGGGACCTTTTTCTCTCTTCCACGTGACTGTGGAATGGAATAATTGGCCGATTGCAGTATAATCCTATAAATATTCGCTGTTTCCCTATTAATATTATCAACCACTGGTCTAGATCTATTAAAGGCCGCGCAGAGTTCCTGAAACTTCTCCCAATTTGCTAGATCGGTTCTGAATGTAGGTCTTCTAATTTCCCTATGTATTGTAGTCTCAGAAAAAAGTGAGATGATGATCGGAAAGTGGTCACTCCCAAAGAGATTCTCCTCGGTATCCCAGGAGGCATGAGGAACCAGAATAGGTGAACAGAAGCTTAAGTCAATATGGGAAAAATTTCCATGAGTATTTAAATGAGTAGGCGAACCATCATTCAGCAGAATCAGGTCGGATTCGTTTAAAAATTTGAACAGTAGGCGGCCCCTGTGGTTATCAGAAGAAGAGCCCCAGCTCCTATGTGCACTGTTAAAATCACCAACAATTACTGAAGGAGAATAATCACTGAATAAACTTTCAAGGACACTTCTATCAAAATTCGTAGTCGGAGAAAAATACACATTATATAAATTTAATTTCATCCTCGATTTAATCTCCATGCCGATGACATCAAAATCATCCGAGGTAAAGGTCAGTTTATGTTCCAAGGACTTATGCACCAAAATGGCCACACCACCGTATCTCGTAGAAGAGGTGTTAAGATCGTACATAAAATAGTTAATAGGAATAGGAATATTGAGGCGGGAGTGGATATGGGTTTCTTGGAGACAGATTATGTTAGGGGAATGAGCTTTGATCAGTTCCTGCAGTTCTATGTAATTATTAGTATAACCATTAATGTTCCATTGCAAAATTTTTAGTATCATTGTTTAAAGTAATAAGAAGATAAGACATACATATTTAAAAAAGTAGATTCCAAATATTGCATATACATTATCTGATATATATTGGTTATAATATGTTCTTTAATATAATTTGCAAATATTAAGTTTGTAAATATTGGAAAGTTATCTTTAAAGAGAATAATTTTGTTATATATTAAAATATAGGTAAAAGTTTCGAATTTTATACTAATTTTAAGAGATGTTAAGCATAGTGATATACAAGTAAGAGTAAATGGATCTAATTTGTCTATATTCGAATTATAAATAATTTGTGTAGGTTTACTTAAGAAGAGTGTAATAAGTCTGTGTTCTATTGAATTGTTGGTAGAAGAATTTGTTGAATATACAAAATTATAATTAATTGGGATAGGAATGTTTGATAGGGAATTAAGATGAGTTCCTTGTAAGGCAATGATTTGAGGGGAATATTGATTTATTAGTAATAGCAGATTATTGTAATTGTTAAGATAACCATTCATATTCCATTGTATTATTCTACTAGTCATTTATAGTTTATATTAAGTGTATACTCATACTGTTTTGGGTAATGTAAATTAAACTTACTAATAAATTCTTTTTGTACATATGAAGATGTAGTGGAGTGTAAATTAAATTTAATTACAAGAATTTTAAAAAGAAATGTATTTACACTATTCAAGACATATGATATCATTACTCTTAAAATAAGTGAGATATTTAATATTTTTTCCATTTCTTGTTCAGATTTAGTTATAGTAACGACTAAGAGCGACTTTAAGAGAAATAAATCAATAAATCTTATTGATATAAAGAGTGTATATAAAGAGATTGTGATAATTGTAATTTTTATAAATTCATAATTATATATTGAGTTAGTAAAAGAGTGTAACTTAGAGAATTTAATGTTTGTTGTAATTGATATGCTATATGTAAGGTTCAGTAATATGGAGAAAAAAAGAGTATTAATGATATTTAAGAAGATTGTTATGATCGGTAACATTTTTTAAGACAAGTATTAAGGGAAGTTATTTATCTCTTTTTACGTGAGCTTGTTAATTTTCTCTTAATATTTTGTATATTCTTCTTCGATGTATTCTTAGGTAATAGAAATGCGTTGCTCGTTGACGGTTGGTTTGGAAGTACATCTGATGTTAAGAGAGATGAACTGCTCCTTAGTTCTATATCATTTAATTCAGCGTCTGAGATTTCTATATCGGAGATTACAGTGGAGTAATCAATCAAAGCACGTGGTGTGTTTTTATCTGATGTCAGCTGATTTGTGTTATTATTATTTTTATTTGCAATGTTGTTGTTGTATGTAAAATTGTTATATTTGACTTGTGTTGTTAGTGTTTGATGGGAAGGTACTACATTTAAAGAGGTTTGGGTTTTCAGAGTTGAGGAATATGATTTATGAAAATTGGGATGGCGTTCTTTGAATATGTTGACTGCTTTCCTTTTGCTTACCTTCTCAAGCGTAATGATTGCTTGAATTTCTTTTTCTTTGAGAAAAGTCGGACATTTTTTATCGATTGTGGCGTGGTCATAGACTTCGTTTTGTTCTTTGCAGTTAATGCAACATCTTGTTGATTCGCATACTTCTTCAGAGTCTTCGGAAATATGGTATTCTTTTGAACAATTGAAACATAACCTGGCGTCTTTGCACGATTTAGCTATATGCCCGTAACGTAAGCAGTTCTTACAACGGAGGGGAAGGGGAATATATGTGCGGATTCTTACATTTTCGTAACCGATTGAGATTACAGTTGGCAAGGTGGTAGTGGTAAAGGTAAGAATTATCAGGCCAGTCTCTTCTAAAATACCGTTAGGGGATTTTCGTTTTATCTTTTCGACCTTACTTACGTTTTTTCCCTTTAATTCTTCGAGAATTTCTTCTTCAGGAATTCCCCGCAGATCGTTACAATATATAACCCCTTTTGAGTAGTTGAGCGAGTTGTGTTCAGAAACAGTCACCTCAATCGAAGCGGAAAGTGAACATAATTTCACTAATTTGCATGCTTGGTACTCATTTTTAGTTTTAATTAAGATTGTGCCATTTCTTAACTTGTTGCAACTAATTACTTCACCTTCACAAATCGAATCAATTACTTTTTTAATTAAAAAGGGTGATACCTTCGAGAGGTTATCATCACTTTTTACTCTTGACATGACCAAATACTTTGGCCCAGGAGTAGTTAAGTTTAGAGTTTTATTATTGTCTATAATAATTGGAGGTTTGTATATCCCTCCAATATCTGGTGGTTTATCCATGCTATTATTATCAATAATAATAACAGAGGAGAGAAAAGGAAAAACAAACGGTAAATATTAAGTGCACTTGTATTATACGTCTCTTCACTTCAACAGTTAAAGTCGAACTGAGTTTCAAATAATATTAGAAAAAATGTGTACAAAAATAGAACATAAGATGTGGAAAAGGGCCAAGTTGTTCCGATGAAATAGGATGGTCATACTGAATCTTAAAAGAGGTGAGAAGATGGTAAATAAAATTTCCCAGTCACTTGGTTGCTCTGGAGAAAAAGTCTATAGTGTAATGGAACATTTTAATACATCTGAAATATGTATCCAAACTCAGTAAATCCACAGCCGTGGTAAGTGCAATAATTATAAAACCATCTAAAGCTGACTAGTTTAAAAGTTCCAAACCGATGAAAGTTAAATTTGCGTATGATTCAAAATAAATAAAGTTTTTTATAAGAACAGCGAAAACATTTTGTGTTAAAAAAATTTAAATCCATATTGAATTTTGCCTAAAAAAGATGAAGGAAAATATTTTAGCAGGTTAAGAATCCAAATTTTGTCGATGAGGATCATATGGAAGAATGTAAGTCTGACGTCTAGCTAACCAACAGTTAACCAATATCTTCATTCCAAATATACCATCAAAACAATTAAGTATGATGACTTGTCTTTGGGTATTGGACGATCAATTCAAGCATTAACATACATGTTTATAAAAACATTAGACAAAATACAATGCTACCATGTGCTAAGAAAAGTTAACCTTAAATGTGGGCTGTTCATGCACGACAGTGACGACCCATTTGTTTGAAGCTGTTTGAGGAACAAAACTTAAAGTGACCAGCTCAATCCCTGATCTCAAATCAATTGAGAGCTTATGGACTGAAGTTGATAAGAGAATGGAAGTAAAAAATCGTAAACATTCTAATGAATTGTACTTAACGTCGAAAAGTGTTGAACGACTACTTCTGGATCTTTCTTTCCGCACTTAAGTCAGACTTTGTCAAATCGAAATATTATTAAAAATAAAGGTAACGAAATATTGGTGGTAAGAACAAAAATACAAACATATTTGGTCATTACAACTAGCTTCTGACATCACATCCGTTGTGTGTGTTAATTTTATACAAGAGTGGCGGGACCTACAGTTTAAAGTCGACTCCAAACGAAAGAGTTTTGGGATACTTTTAATAGCAATTTTATTTTACTCTCAGAGTGTTTGCCAGAAATCTGCTGAGAGGAAGTCGCCGAAGGTATATTTTTCAATATTTCGTTTTGTTGGAGATGTCTGACCTGGGGTTTGAGCTGTGACCTCTTGTGAATAAGCCAATACTATCTACTAGATGAACTTAAAATAAAAAAATATTGCAATAAAAATTAATTGCTTGAATTATATGGTCAACCCAGAAAATTACCACAAAATTAGAAGAACAATTCAAGCATGAAGCGAGAAAAAAATAAAATCTTTTTAAGTTTTTACTGGCAGAGAATGAATTTGCAATCAAATTCCAAGCGTAAAAAACTGCACTAAACTTAGATTTAAAAACCAGCTCGATATTAAATTTTTTTGCGTGTGGTTTTTATGATTTTTTTGTTGTTTTGTTTTTCTTTTTATTTTTTCTGCCAGAACAAAAGAATTTACTTTTTGAACTTGTTAGTGGTAACGTGTCTGTCACGTCGATATAATCAAATACAAGTTACAAAGTATTTTCGAACATGTTTTGGTTAAAAACAATGCCAGCGAAAAAATATACGGTTTTTTGAAACAATTACCGGCAGCATCCCTCCACAACTATTTGGTTTCTGTTGCTCTTTCGCCAAAAAAAAAAAAACAAAACAATATTTTGAGAAAGTCGTTATAACAGTCACGAAAAATAAGTTAAATAATGTTTTCGACGTCACTACATACAAGTTTTTGAATTGTAGCACGAAGTCGACGACTATTTTGCCAGCGTTTAAAAAATTATCGAATGCTGTTGTATGAAAACAAATACCCGAGCATATGCTAACACATACGCTTCAATCGGCACTGCAAGATAATATATTAGGTCCGTTAGAGGGGAGTACAAGTAAGTTCTGATAAAATAAAAATAATGAAGAAATATTCCATCAAAAAAATTCAAAAATTTCTTTCGAGAGAACATACATAAGTACATCAAATAACAGTTCTATTACTGCATTCCATTATGTATGTCATAATATTCGTAATGTTTTACGAATTTTAATCAGTATTTGTTTTCTTTATTTTTGTGTAACATTTGGGCTTTGTTCGGCTAACACACAGTTGATGCTAGTATTGATGATTTTTATTTAACTCTAATGTTATAAACACAATGAACGCAACGCAGCAAGCACAACAATTTTTCAATTGCAGCCTCGGGTAATTTGCATGCGCTTTAATTATAATAAAGGCAGCAGCAGCAAAGCATTAGCAAAACAAATAAAAAATTAACATTTCATTAATTCCTTATCAGTGGTGCCACTAAAACGTTTTTTCTATTTCATGTATGATAACTTAATAAATCACATTTTCTTATTTTGGTAAAGTAACAACTAAATGTATCTATAGTTATACGTCTTTACATATAGAAAGGTTAGGTTAGGTCGGAGTGGTAGCTCTATTATCACAAAGCTCCCTTGAGCACGCATAGCGGCCCGTTGTGATGCCACGGGTGAACACAGTCCCTGTACTAACCAAGTTCCACCAAAATCAGGGAAAAGGAAGAAGTTGGTCAGCGCAAGGGCTGCACAACAAAAGCACGACAACCCCGCACTGCAAAACCAGCCATAAAGTTTGATGAACGAAGCTATATCCTTGATGTCAATAGCTGATAGCTCCGTTAGACTAACAAGAAATGGGGAGCCAAATAACCTATATCTACACCTAGCAAGAGACGGGCACTGGCAAAGAAAGTGAACAACAGTCTCCTCTTCCTCAGTGGACCTGCATCCACGGCAGAAGTCGTTGAAAGGGAGCCTCATTCTTTCCGCGTGTCTACCCATTACGCAACGACCTGTAAGTACGACCACTGTAGTCGAGATGACATCACGACCAAGACCAAGTAATCGGTTGGTACGCCTTCTATCCATCTTGGGCCAGGTGAGTCTAGCGGTGGAGCAGGACTCCTCATTGACCCAGGATAGGTTGGCGTTCCGAAAGAACCTCCGCGCAATGGTCAACTTGACCGAGGCAAGTGGCATACCGAATTCAACAGAAGAGGATTCCGGAAGGAGCGCACCAGCTCTGGCGAGCTCGTCGGCCCTACAGTTTCCCGGAAATTCACTTTGCCCGGGGACCCACACCAGAGAGACATTGGTGAAGCGCCTCGAGAGAAGGTCGAGACAGCGGCGACATTCCCTAACAATCCTAGAGCTAATATAACATATAGAAAAGATCAAAACAAAAAAAATTATTAAACGAACTTACATATATAGAGTTAACGGTTTAGAAAATATTGTAGAAATTTTCTTTCATTTTCTTTCGGTTTTAAAATTCCACAATCAAACAAATTTCCTTTGCAGGAATCAACTTCTGTGTAAATTCTACGTCGTTTGATGAAATAGCAAATCAATTGAACAAAGACTTCAGAATATTAGGCAATCATTTACAACAGACAAACGCATACACCAACTCATACAACTGTACTGAAGCAAATTTATACAAAGACAAAATTACTGTTAAACAAATACCTCTTTGGACACACGTAATTTTACAAAATTTCTTTGTGAATCATCGTAAAAGATGGTCGTACGTGCACAGTTAAACATGGATTCTAGGTTTTTTGCTTTAACTATTGAATCTTTAATTCAACATTGATTTTACAATAAATTATTTAATCCTTTTTATTAAAAATATTAACACTCATTAACTAATCCTTGTTGTTCCGATGAATTGTGTTGGCATTAGTAAAATATGTAGTGGGAGGATGGCAACAGAATTTTCGATTTTAAACTTGAATCTGTTTATATTGAAACTGACAGGAATAACTTTTGCAGGTTGTGACTTTAACAATTATCTGAAAGTCTTAACTTCATTTTCAAGTAAACAAATATTTTTCACAAAACATGATATTGTTACTAAAATGGAAATAGTGTTACATTAAAATTATAAACAAAAGCTACAAAAACAAAACAAAAATGAGCTTGTTTACATGATAAACAAGTAAACAAAAATATACCAACAACATCAGTAAAAAAGATCATTCATCAGACTGTTCACGTTGGCATATAAAAGGCAAGATAAAGCAAACAACGGTGTTAGTAATAATTCAGTCAGCCTTTTGTGAAGACGCGTTGCGTGTGAAGAGAATAATCGTGGTTTAAAGATCTCCGTTATAAAGATCTGTCCAACAATTGTTGATGTTTACGCAAAAGAGTGGAAAGAAGAATAACAAACAAAGCAATTGTTGTTGTTTACAACAGTGGCACAAAGAGCTGTGCGAACAATAAAGAATTTATCTATCTATAACTAAACACAAATTTATTTTTATTTTATTTGCAATCTACTAACTCATATTCTAAACTTTTTAAAATGGTAAAAACGTAACAATATTAACAAGTAAATTTAACATTTTTGGATCAGAGCGTAAAATATTTGTGTGGTGGGGGAGAATCACTGGCTTCCAATTAAAGAACTTAAAAACAACCGTTGAATATGGAGCTGTTTTAACGGTGGTGTTAGCTGGTATGACCCCAGTGAGTACCTCAAATTGTATGTTTGTGTAAAAAATAGTGGACAAATTTCATTATTTAACTATTTTAAGAAAAGCTTTTAAAATGAGCGCTATTTCTTTGCGATATATATATATCATACAATTTTAAAGAAGTAAGACGTAACCAATCTAGGCAGTATATTTTAGACAAAACTAAATCTTTACAGCACTCAATAACTAATAAGCAAAGTCCCAAAGATACTATATTTACAGAAGTGTAAATTAATGGGTTAGAAATCACACAAAATCTGGCAGCTTCTTTGAAGTATCATTTAGAAAAAACAAAGGACAATGAAATCCTTTATTCAAAATAAATCTCGAATAAATCAATTTGAAATGTTTTTGAATTTTTTTTTTTAAATAAGTTAAACTTTTTAACAATGTCCAATGTATAAAAAAAAATTCCTTAAAAATTTAAATTCACGTTTTAAAGCTTTCAACGGTTGTTCTCGTATTAGAATAGTCAGCGTAACAAAAAAGTTTTAATTTTTATGGAGTGTTCACGTTTCTGAATATTTATGTTTTCGCGAGTTCACTGTACAATGTTATTTATTTTCAATGGCATGAGCAAGCGTTAGAGTCAGTGTATTTACTCTAGAATTGTGTATAAGTTTGAAAGGTACCCAATGTCAAGGATTAGTTAATGAGTGTTATTAATTTTAATAAAAAGGATTAAATAATTTATTGTAAAATCAATGTTGAATTAAAGCTTCAATAGTTAAAGCAAAAAACTACAATCCATGTTAAACTGTGCACGTACGACCATCTTTTACGATGATTCACAAAGAGATTTTGCAGAGTTACGTGTGTCCAAGGAGGTATTGTGTTTTGTATAAATTTGCTTCAGTATTGTTGTATGTGTTAGGGTATGCGTTTGTCTGTTCTAAATGACGTCATAACTATAGACGCATTTACTATTTAGTTGCTACTTCAGCAAAATAAGAAAATTTGATTTATTAAGTTATCATACTTACACATATATTTACATATATATATATTCGCATTTCTTCATTGACCACAATTCATGTAAAATCGCTTCTTTAAGGTCAAATACTACTGTTGGTAGTTTTCCCTACAAACGCATCGACTCAACAATATAATTTTTCGTAGTCTAGTAAAGGGCGGGCAATTTAGAAGTTTAAATTTAAAAATACAATAAAACAAAAACGGTTTAAATTTTTGCCAAATTTATTTTTCTGCTGAGAATTTCAATTGTTCTGGTTAGAAATGAAATATTATTTCGTTCGTATGGCTGCCGGGGCTAGCCTCACAGTACCACATTCGGTCGGACCAATTTTCACTTTTTCGAAGTGAAAATGAAACGGATGGTCATGTGGCTCAAACGCGATCTTTTCGAACAATTCGACACAAACTGGTGCTTGAAATGTTCAATTCTTGAGAACGATGACACATTTTCGATATTTTCTGGTGTGCGCACTGTACGAACACGCTCACGTCTTGGTGCATCAACAATGAAACCAGTTTTACGAACTTTAGCAATGAACTTGCATATACTGGCCACTGTTGAAATCGCCGTAGCTTAATAGGTAGTGTGTTGGCTTATTACACGTAAAGCCAGTGTTCGAGCCCCAGGCCAGACATCAAAACAAAAATACAAATACAATTCGGCGGCTTCCTCTCATCAGATTTCTGGCAAAAATTTTGAGAGTAAATAAAAATTGCCATGGAAAGTTTCTCGAAAATCTGTCGTTCGGAGTCGACTTTAAACTGTAGGTCCCACCACTCATATGTAAAATTAACTCACAAAACATAAGTGGTGTGAGAAACTAGGTCGCAATCCTGACTGAAGGGTTATAATGACCGATTATGTATGTGTTATATATGTATACTGGCCACTGTTGGTCCTTATGTTTTTGAGTTTTTTCGTAAATAAATTAAACTTTTTAACAAATTGAATTTTTAAAACAACTTAACTTTATTAAAATCTGGTAAATAGTTTTTGAAATATTCTGAAAGTAGTCCCCTGCTTAATGTCATTGGAACATACACTTGGCCGTGTGAAATAACAGGAAACTCTAAATTTATGCTACAAATTTGCAACAACTGACTTTAATTAAATTCTATTGATATCCATACGTTGAAAATCAAATGGCCTACAAGTGAGACGAATTGAGATTTATGGTAGAAAAACAAAAAAAAACACTTACTCACCTTTGATTTTCTCATTTGGAATTGTTGCTTAAGTTACGTACTACATTAATTTCTTGATTAATTAATTAATGTTGGTGAATTACTGTGGTATAAAAGGAAGCATAAGGATTAGAGATTGAATTTTCATTTGCTAACGCAAACAAATTTGTCACTGCCTTTATGAGGTAGAAGAGTTCATTGATAAGGCAGGACACACTTTTCTTTAGTGCAACTGAAGAAATAACGAACGGAAGCAATACAACTAAGAATTTGAAGTCTAATGTCACAAAATTATGAACAAAATAATGTAAGAAGAGCAATATGAGGAATGTGTTAAAAAGCTTTGTGATACGCTGCTTTGCACGAAGAAAATTGATCTTAATGAGCTTTTCTGCAAACGGAAAAATTCGAATAGACTGAATAGTCAAAATAGCAGCAAAGGCGATCACAGGTAATTCAAAATTCAAGAAAAAACACGAGGTTGGCTTTTAGTTGTTACTGTCTAAGTGATTGAAACCGTTATATTTCTAGTGCTATGGCATTCAGCAAATGCGTAAATGGATTACTTCAAGAAAAAATTGTGTTAAAATCGTATCGCATTTAAGCTCTAATGACTATTTTAAATAAATTGTGTTCTTTAGATTAAATAAGATTGCGGTGACCCCTTGAAGGAACAAGTCTCATTTAGGCCCATGGTGATAAATTGTGCTCCTTTGTCTGTTAATAATTATTTATTAAAAAAAAAAAAGAATTACTTTAATTATATTTAGCAATATGCCAAAATCGGCTTTTTGCGAAAAAGAACTTTTTTATTGTTGAGAATGATTCTTTAGGCACTCAGTAGCAACTTTTGTTCTGGGACTTTTTCATAATTCCGTTATTTACAAAATTACCGTTATTTTTATGTTATTGAAGAAAATTAAAATTTTGACCTATAAATTTCCAAAATTCGACCAAATAATGTTTGGCAACTTTGTACAAACTCTTTGACGAGTATATTTCCTGAATGTATAAACTCATCATATTTGTAAATACAAGGTGTTTCGATATATTTTTCAATAAAAACGAATTTTACGCCATCTAGCGGCAATAATTTGTAATACGTATATTCAGCAATTAGACAGATAATTTGAATACCTTTCGATCAAAAAACAAATTTTGAAAATCGGTTGAAAAATGACCAATTGAGAAAGAAAAGAGTTCGGGATTGCTAAAACGATTTTTAAACCAATCGACTTTTTTGCATATACCATCGAATTGAACATTTAGGAAGACCTCTTTAGACTTATTGGTGCACTGCAATTTAAAGTAATCAAATTTACGCAGCACTGTTCTTCTTTCGAGAGGTCCTTCTACTTCGTTTAAAATTCAAAAATTGTATCTTTATCGTAAGTACATCGCGCACTAATATTTTTAACCCTAAATAGTTTAAAAAAGTCAAACACATCACTATTGTTCAAATCGTTTTTCCATTTTAGACGACCGTTTTTATATAAACCGTCTTTATATAAACAGTTTAAAGAAGCTTTACAAATTTGATACATTATTCAACGATTTTTAAAATAAAATGCAAACGAAAAAAAGAAATAAATAAAAAACCAAGGCCGTTTTAGTGGACTTTCAGTTAATGACAACTTTGGAATATTATATATTTTATTGATTAATTGAAAGTCATAGCATAGCATAGGCTGCCGGCTAGAATAACTACAGCCATACAGTGCGTTGGCCCATAGAAAGGACAATTTTTAAAGGTTTTGCAAGAATTTTATGAAAAAGGATATATGGCAGGACCCATAGTCCCCGCTTTGATTTTATTAAAAATTTACACACATATTGTAAGTGTAAGCACATGAAATGAAGACAACAGAGTTTGTAGTCTAGTGAGAGCCAGCGAAAAGAAAAGACGTGCACGGACGACAATATAAAATGAATTTATTTTTATTTTTTCTGTTTTAAATATATATATACACTGAATTCAACAAACACATGTTTTTTTTCTTAATTTATAGTTCTTCTCTAACAGTTCAGAAGTGGGATAAATATCCATAGTGCGCGATAAAGAATAAAGAAAATGTTTTGAAGAGATTTTATGTGCGTGTGCGTAACGGCGGAAACATAAAAAACGAAACGAACATTTTTTTTGTGCTCTGAGTAATATTGTTTAAGAGAGACTTTTCGTGGAACGCAGAAAAACGGACAAAAGCAAAGGCATACATAAAAACAAAGAAATGAATAATAATAAAAAACAAAGAAAATGAAAACGGATGCTTCAAAAAATCACATCAGTAAAAAAGATCATTCATCAGACTGTTCACGTTGGCATATAAAAGGCAATACAAAGCAAACAACGGTGTTAGTAATAATTCAGTCAGCCTTTTGTGAAGACGCGTTGCGTGTGAAGAGAATAATCGTGGTTTAAAGATCTCCGTTATAAAGATCTGTCCAACAATTGTTGATGTTTACGCAAAAGAGTGGAAAGAAGAATAACAAACATCAATCATCAAGTTGAAAACAGTGGCACAAAGAGCTGTGCGAACAATAAAGAATTTATCTATCTATAACTAAACACAAATTTATTTTTATTTTATTTGCAATCTACTAACTCATATTCTAAACTTTTTAAAATGGTAAAAACGTAACAATATTAACAAGTAAATTTAACATTTTTGGATCAGAGCGTAAAATATTTGTGTGGTGGAGGAGAATCACTGGCTTCCAATTAAAGAACTTAAAAACAACCGTTGAATATGGAGGTGTTTTAACGGTGGTGTTAGCTGGTATGACCCCAGTGAAATTGTATGTTTGTGTAAAAAATTGTGGACAAATTTCATTATTTAACTATTTTAAGAAAAACTTTTAAAATGAGCGCTATTTCTTTGCGATATATATATATCATACAATTTTAAAGAAGTAAGACGTAACCAATCCAGGCAGTATATTTTAGACAAAACTAAATCTTTACAGCACTCAATAACTAATAAGCAAAGTCCTAAAAATACTATATTTACAGAAGTGTAAATTAATGGGTTAGAAATCACACAAAATCTGGCAGCTTCTTTGAAGTATCATTTAGAAAAAACAAAGGACAATGAAATCCTTTATTCAAAATAAATCTCGAATAAATCAATTTGAAATGTTTTTGAATTTTTTTTTTAAATAAGTTAAACTTTTTAACAATGTCCAATGTATAAAAAAAAATTCCTTGAAAATTTAAATTCACGTTTTAAAGCTTTCAACGGTTGTTCTCGTATTAGAATAGTCAGCGTAACAAAAAAGTTTTAATTTTTATGGAGTGTTCACGTTTCTGAATATTTATGTTTTCGCGAGTTCACTGTACAATGTTATTTATTTTCAATGGCATGAGCAAGCGTTAGAGTCAGTGTAGTTACTCTAGAATTGTGTATAAGTTTGAAAGGTACCCAATGTCAAGGATTAGTTAATGAGTGTTATTAATTTTAATAAAAAGGATTAAATAATTTATTGTAAAATCAATGTTGAATTAAAGTTTCAATAGTTAAAGCAAAAAACTACAATCCATGTTAAACTGTGCACGTACGACCAACTTTTACGATGATTCACAAAGAGATTTTGCAGAGTTACGTGTGTCCAAGGAGGTATTGTGTTTTGTATAATTTTGCTTCAGTATTGTTGTATGTGTTAGGGTATGCGTTTGTCTGTTCTAAATGACGTCATAACTATAGACGCATTTACTATATAGTTGCTACTTCAGCAAAATAAGAAAATTTGATTTATTAAGTTATCATACTTACACATATATTTACATATATATATATTCGCATTTCTTCATTGACCACAATTCATGTAAAATCGCTTCTTTAAGGTCAAATACTACTGTTGGTAGTTTTCCCTACAAACGCATCAACTCAACAATATAATTTTTCTTAGTCTAGTAAAGGGCGGGCCATTTAGAAGTTTAAATTTAAAAATACAATAAAACAAAAACGGTTTACATTTTTGCCAAATTTATTTTTCTGCTGAGAATTTCAATTGTTCTGGTTAGAAATGAAATATTATTTCGTTCGTATGGCTGCCGGGGCTAGCCTCACAGTACCACATTCGGTCGGACCAATTTTCACTTTTTCGAAGTGAAAATGAAACGGATGGTCATGTGGCTCAAACGCGATCTTTTCGAAAAATTCGACACAAACTGGTGCTTGAAATGTTCAATTCTTGAGAACGATATTTTCGGGTGTGCGCACTGTACGAACACGCTCACGTCTTGGTGCATCAACAATGAAACCAGTTTTACGAACTTTAGCAATGAACTTGCATATACTGGCCACTGTTGAAATCGCCGTAGCCTAATAGGTAGTGTGTTGGCTTATTACACGTAAAGCCAGTGTTCGAGCCCCAGGCCAGACATCAAAACAAAAATACAAAAAGTATTTCTTCGGCAGCTTCCTCTCAGCAGATTTCTGGCAAAAATTTTGAGAGTAAATAAAAATTGCCATGGAAAGTTTCTCGAAAATCTGTCGTTCGGAGTCGACTTTAAACTGTAGGTCCCACCACTCATATGTAAAATTAACTCACAAAACATAAGTGGTGTGAGAAACTAGGTCGCAATCCTGACTGAAGGGTTATAATGACCGATTATGTATGTGTTATATATGTATACTGGCCACTGTTGGTCCTTATGTTTTTGAGTTTTTTCGTAAATAAATTAAACTTTTTAACAAATTGAATTTTTAAAACAACTTAACTTTATTAAAATCTGGTAAATAGTTTTTGAAATATTCTGAAAGTAGTCCCCTGCTTAATGTCATTGGAACATACACTTGGCCGTGTGAAATAACAGGAAACTCTAAATTTATGCTACAAATTTGCAACAACTGACTTTAATTAAATTCTATTGATATCCATACGTTGAAAATCAAATGGCCTACAAGTGAGACGAATTGAGATTTATGGTAGAAAAACAAAAAAAACACTTACTCACCTTTGATTTTCTCATTTGGAATTGTTGCTTCAGTTACGTACTACATTAATTTCTTGATTAATTAATTAATGTTGGTGAATTACTGTGGTATAAAAGGAAGCATAAGGATTAGAGATTGAATTTTCATTTGGTAACGCAAACAAATTTGTCACTGCCTTTATGACGTAGAAGAGTTCATTGATAAGGCAGGACACACTTTTCTTTAGTGCAACTGAAGAAATAACGAACGGAAGCAATACAACTAAGAATTTGAAGTCTAATGTCACAAAATTATGAACAAAATAATGTAAGAAGAGCAATATGAGGAATGTGTTAAAAAGCTTTGTGATACGCTGCTTTGCAGGAAGAAAATTGATCTTAATGAGCTTTTCTGCAAACGGAAAAATCCGAATAGACTGAATAGTCAAAATAGCAGCAAAGGCGATCACGGGTAATTCAAAATTCAAGAAAAAACACGAGGTTGGCTTTTAGTTGTTACTGTCTAAGTGATTGAAACCGTTATATTTCTAGTGCTATGGCATTTAGCAAATGCGTAAATGGATTACTTCAAGAAAAAATTGTGTTAAAATCGTATCGCATTTAAGCTCTAATGACTATTTTAAATAAATTGTGTTCTTTAGATTAAATAAGATTGCGGTGACCCCTTGAAGGAAGAAGTTTCATTTAGGCCCATGGTGATAAATTGTGCTCCTTTGTCTGTTAATAAGTATTTATTAAAAAAAAAGAATTACTTTAATTATATTTAGCAATATGCCAAAATCGGCTTTTTGCGAAAAAGAACTTTTTTATTGTTGAGAATGATTCTTTAGGCACTCAGTAGCAACTTTTGTTCTGGGACTTTTTCATAATTCCGTTATTTACAAAATTACCGTTATTTTTATGTTATTGAAGAAAATTAAAATTTTGACCTATAAATTTCCAAAATTCGACCAAATAATGTTTGGCAACTTTGTACAAACTCTTTGACGAGTATATTTGCTGAATGATTAAACTCATCATATTTGTAAATACAAGGTGTTTCGATATATTTTTCAATAAAAACGAATTTTACGCCATCTAGCGGCAATAATTTGTAATACGTATATTCAGCAATTAGACAGATAATTTGAATACCTTTCGATCAAAAAACAAATTTTGAAAATCGGTTGAAAAATGACCAATTGAGAAAGAAAAGAGTTCGGGATTGCTAAAACGATTTTTAAACCAATCGACTTTTTTGCATATACCATCGAATTGAACATTTAGGAAGACCTCTTTAGACTTATTGGTGCACTGCAATTTAAAGTAATCAAATTTCCGCAGCACTGTTCTTATTTCGAGAGGTCCTTCTAAAAAAATTGTATCTTTATCGTAAGTACATCGCGCAATAATATTTTTAACCCTAAATAGTTTAAAAAAGTCAAACACATCACTATTGTTCAAATCGTTTTTCCATTTTAGACGACCGTTTTTATATAAACCGTCTTTATATAAACAGTTTAAAGAAGCTTTACAAATTTGATACATTATTCAACGATTTTTAAAATAAAATGCAAACGAAAAAAAGAAATAAATAAAAAACCAAGGCCGTTTTAGTGGACTTTCAGTTAATGACAACTTTGGAATATTATATATTTTATTGATTAATTGAAAGTCATAGCATAGCATAGGCTGCCGGCTAGAATAACTACAGCCATACAGTGCGTTGGCCCATAGAAAGGACAATTTTTAAAGGTTTTGCAAGAATTTTATGAAAAAGGATATATGGCAGGACCAATAGTCCCCGCTTTGATTTTATTAAAAATTTACACACATATTGGAAGTGTAAGCACATGAAATGAAGGCAACAGAGTTTGTAGTCTAGTGAGAGCCAGCGAAAAGAAAAGACGTGCACGGACGACTATATAAAATGAATTTCTTTTTATTTTTTCTGTTTTAAATATATATATACACTGAATTCAACAAACACATGTTTTTTTCTTAATTTATAGTTCTTCTCTAACAGTTCAGAAGTGGGATAAATATCCATAGTGCGCGATAAAGAATAAAGAAAATGTTTTGAAGAGATTTTATGTGCGTGTGCGTAACGGCGGAAACATAACGAACGAAACGAACATTTTTTTTGTGCTCTGAGTAATATTGTTTAAGAGAGACTTTTCGTGGAACGCAGAAAAACGGACAGAAGCAAAGGCATTCATAAAAACAAAGAAATGAATAATAATAAAAAACAAAGAAAATGAAAACGGATGTTTGAAAAAATCACTTGTGTATAGAAACAGATGTGCATATGTATGTCTTAAGTGTTAGCAACCAAAATTTGGTGAAGGACATGAATGAGAAAAAATATGTACATGAGAACAAAGAAATAGACATATGCTTGTGCGTGGAATGATATGTACGACCATATGTGCGCATATGTTAAAAAACAATCTACGCAGTGAGTTACAAGTGTACGATGGTAGGAAAAAATATACGAGTTGTAATAAAAAAATATAGTAACGGTAATGAGAAGGCAATAAAAAAAGAAAATAAAAATTTTTTGTGAAAATAACTCATTGGTTGATGAAACGAAAAAAAACCGCAATAATACGTAATGGAAGAAGCAATGAAAATTGTAGGTAGACATAATATTTGATGAAAACGATTAACGCTTGACGAAACGATACTAAAAAATATAAAAGGGACAATTTTGAAAGAACTATTTAACGATTAACGCGAAAAAAGGAAAACAATACGAAACGAAATAAAACGTAATAATACGAAATAAAACGAAAAGTGATAAAAACTAAAAACTACTGAAAGTCAGTAAAACAAATAAAACGACATAATGCCGGCAATAGCATCTTTAAGGGTTGTCGATCTTAAACGACTACTACGGGAACGGAATCAAATAACGATCGGAACGAAGGCCGAATTGGTCCAACGGCTGACTGAGGCCGTCGGTTCCGATGAAATTGAATCTGACGTGTTGCCTGACGATGACGATTTACGGTCAGAAATTGATATTTTACGCGGTATGGTGGAAAATTTAACCGCTCTGATCCAGCGCCAAATGTCTACGAACGAACAATCTTTTAGTACAGTGCGCGAGGATCATACGCCAAGGCCGCCAGTCATATTAGCAAGTGAAGAACCGCGTCAGCGTAATATGTGCAGCGTTCGAGAAATCGCGGACACCCTACCGGAATATGACCCAACGAAAGACTCAATTTTCAGTGTGGAGCAATTTATTGATCGTGTAGGCAAGGTCATGACAGCATACCAATGGGACGAAAGATGCTTGCTGCTAGCGGTTTACGCCAAATTAAAAGGTCCAGCTAAGCTATGGCTTGATGTGTCTGCAGAACTATATGTGACCTGGCAAGCGTTGTCTGTGGCGCTCAAGGAAGAATTCGGTACAGTACCTGATGAAGCTGATATTCACTACATAATGTCCAACTCGACGCGGAAAACAGGTGAGCCAGTAAGTGAATATTGTTTTAGAATGAGTGCTTTGGGCAAACGGCATAACCTGAGTGAGTCAGCAATTATAAAATACACCCGGGAAGGTTTAAAACACAGAGAATTACAACTCGCAATCGCTACTGTACGTTTTAGAACAATGAAGAAAATGCGAGAGACAGTCGAAGAATATTTTGCGAATATAGCCAGCTGCTCCTCAAACGGCAAAACTTCGACAATGTTTAAGCGTAACGAATATGGTGGTAAAGCCGCTCACAGTCCTCATGAAAATATAATTAAGACGGGAATGGAACATAAACCGATCGTTTGCTTTAATTGCTCCGAAGCGGGCCATATATCTAGCGCATGCCCCAAGCCACAGAGACGAGCGCGATGCAAAGACTGTCAACGAGTTCACCCAAGAGGAATGCCCGAAAATTGCGGTCAGCCAAACGCTAGAATATCAAACGCTGTTAAAAACACTCCACTGATAAACGAATCACAATCAACGGAATAGATATGCTAGCTCTGATCGATACGGGTAGTGAGTGTAGTATGATAAAGAGGTCGAAGGCAATGTCGTTATCCGGTAGAATAAAACCATGCTACGTGCGTATAAGCGGTGTTTGTGGAGGCACTCGGGTCTTGAAAGAAATGATTACGACCACATTGATAATCGATGATGTTGAGCTGACCATTGATCTATATATTGCAGACGACTATATTTTCTCACCGGAAGTCATAATCGGCAATGACGTATTCGCGAATAATACAGTAAGCTTAGTCTACAATGACGACGTGCTGAAATTCGAACACCGTACATCATCTAGAACAGTAATCGCGCGTCGGGAGAGCGAGGAATTGACGAATATTAAACATGGCGCGATGGACGAAAATACTTTTTCGGACTTATGTAAACTTATCCATGAATATCGGGAAGTTTTCGGTAGCGCGCTAAATGAAATCGGTTTAACCAACGCAATCGAGATGGACATTAAACTGTCGACAAGCGAACCAGTGACATCAAAACCATATCGGCTACCTGAACTGAAAAAGGCAGCGGTGAGACAGATGATCGACGAACTTTTGGCAAACAATATTATAGTAAAGTCCACGTCAGAGCATGCCAGCCCTATCATAATCGTTAAGAAGAAAAATGGCAGTGATCGTTTATGCGTGGACTATCGTCGGCTGAATCAATATATGGTTAAGGAAGTATTCCCAACACCAAATATCGAGGAACTGTTGCAAGAGGTGCTAAAATTTAAGATATTTACTGCCTTAGACCTCAACAGCGGCTATTATCAAATACCGATCACGGAGCGTAGCAGGAAATATACAGCTGTTATAACACCGGACGGATTGTATGAGTTCAAACGTATGCCATTTGGGTTGAAAATAGCCCCAGCTTTAAGCGTTTAATGGCTTTGATAAAGGAGAGAACTCAGGACGGTGATATCATCCACTACATGGCTGATATCGTGATCGGCAGTAACAGCGTAACGGAAATGTTTCAAAAAATACGGCGTGTCTTCAGTGTGCTGCGTGAGCTAAATCTTACAATAAATATGGATAAATGCGAGTTTTTAAAGCAAACCGTTGAATTTCTTGGTCATCAGATACATAGTGGTGGTATTAGCCCAGGTGGAGCAAAAACTAATGCAATTGCAGTATTCCCAACACCAACCACCGTTAAAGAAGTTCGTCAATTTTTGGGCTTAAGTGGCTATTTTCGTAAATTTGTACCGGGATACGCAATAATATCAGAACCACTACGCATTTTATTAAAAAAGGATACCAGATTTCATTGGGGAGACGAACAAAGTACATCTTTTCAGATACTTAAAGATAGTCTGACGAAAATTCCCGTTTTAGTGGGTTACAACCCTAATGCAGAACACCAAATACATACCGACGCAAGTTCAATTGGTCTAGCGGGTGTTCTAATGCAAAATATTGACAATGGATGGAAACCGGTAGCATTTTTCAGCAGGTCAACGACAACTGATGAACGAAATTACCATAGTTATGAGCTTGAGACTTTGGCCGTAGTTGAGACGCTTGAGCGATTCCGTCATTTTGTGTATGGTAAAAACGTTACTGTCGTCACCGATTGCAGCGCCCTTAAGACAACTATGCAGAAAAAGGACTTAATAAAAAAAGTCGCTAGATGGTGGCTGCGAGTACAAGATTTCGATATAAAAATAAAACACCGGTCCGGTCAGCGAATGCCACACGTGGATGCGCTTAGCCGCGCTCCTTACGAACCACCGAAAGACTCAGACACGGCATCATTGCGAATAGCGAAGACAACCATTAGTCAAGACGATCGATTATTCTCCATGCAACTACGGGATGAAAAGATACAGAAAATAATTGAAAGGGTAAAGGCTGGAGACAAAAACTTTTGCAACGAATACGCGATGAAAAACGACAGACTGTTCCGAAAAATCAACGATAAACAACTATGGGTAGTGCCAAAAGCTGTACGAGGTCGAGTAATCCAGGGACAACATGATAATGCTGGCCACCTTGGTGTTGAAAAAACATTATCCAACCTCCAGAAGCGTTTTTGGTTTCCGCGGATGCGCAATGCTGTTAAGTCTCACGTCAATTCATGTATAGAATGCGCCTACAACAAAATCAAAGGAGGTAAACACGAGGGTGAGTACCATACGGATAAAATAAATCCAGTGCCGTTCCATACAATACATATAGACCATTTGGGCCCGTTCCCTAAAAGCACCCGACGTAATGAGCACAATATCGTCGTCATTGACGCATTCACGAAGTTTTCGATAATAAGACCAGTAAAAAGTACCGCAACAAAGCACGTTATAGATGTACTTAACGAATTAAGTGGATACTTTGGTATGCCAGCCAGGATAGTCAGCGATCGAGGAACAGCTTTCACATCCCGTGCGTTCGAACAATATTGTAAGGATAACGATATAAAACATATACTGAATGCCGTAAGAACACCACGAGCAAATGGACACGCTGAACGAGCAAATAGGACCATTTTAAGTATGCTCTTGCCATCAACTGCGGAAGACAAGCGTTGGGACGAACAACTGCGACGAATCCAGTGGACACTCAATTCTACGGTGAGTAAAACAACAGGGAAGACACCTCAGGAATTGTTATATGGATTCAGGCCGCGCGACATACTGCAAAATAAGTTGGTCCTTGCCTTACAGAGCTGCGACGTCGTTGATGAAGAAAACCTGGTAAAACTGCGTAACGATACTGCGAAACGAATAGACGAACACCGTAAACTGGCCAAACAAAGGTATAACTCAAAACATAGTCATCCGAAGAGATATGTCAAAGGCGACCTGATCCCAGTGGAGAATGAACCAGTAGCCACTGGTACGTCGAGAAAGTTAGAGCCTCGCTACAAAGGGCCTTTTATTATTACCGAAGTGCTTGATAAAGACCGCTACGTGGTTGAAGATCTACCGTACACTGCCCGCACCCAGCGCTATTACAAATCGGTGTATGCATCAGATAAGATCAAGCCGTGGTGCAGACTTCTACCAACAGACGATGACGATGACAACGACGATGACTACAACGAGTTCGGTGATGACGAGGCGAGTGCCAATCGAGGGCGCTTGTCTGACAGGATGGCCGACTGTAAGCACATGAAATGAAGACAACAGAGTTTGTAGTCTAGTGAGAGCCAGCGAAAAGAAAAGACGTGCACGGACGACAATATAAAATGAATTTCCTTTTATTTTTTCTGTTTTAAATATATATATACACTGAATTCAACAAACACATGTTTTTTCTTAATTTATAGTTCTTCTCTAACAGAAGTATTATATGTATCTTAACTGCAACTTTTCATAACTTTACTTACATTTTTGTGGAAAATATGAAGATTTTAGTTTAAAGGACATATGGTGGGCGTGTGCTTGAGCCGATTCTTTTGAAAATCCAAATTTTTCTTAATTAAGGGCGTTCACGACAGTACACCAAATTTCAAAATCCTATTTTTCATTCCTTCTATTTCTGTCCCTTCTTTTGAAGGGATCAATGCACTATGTGCCGTCTTATCACGATAGTAAATGAAATATAAGTTTATTTACTTAACCCATGGAGAGGAGTTTTGTTTCCCAATGTAAAAACAGTGTCTATATACTGACGTATAATCCATTTCAGTAGCATAAATTTCAGTTTTTTACAATATGCACTCTATTTTTAAAATTAATTAATAAAATTTGCCGAAAATAGGTTTTAGTGTTTTTTAAACGGCACAAATTGAGCTAAATATTTTGGCTTGAAAGTCAGCATAGTTGTTGACGACTATAATGTGTAAAATTTTTCCAAGTTGCTTAAAGATTACATTCCTACTTCAAAAGTTATATGTGAATGAAGGTGATAAAAAGGCATTTTTTTAATTTTTTCGCATTTTTTTAACATTTTCCAAATTTTTTGTAAACGATCGTAAATGATCGTCAAGCAATTTCGCAAAATTTTAAATTTTGAAGTCGTTAACAACTGTGTTGAATGGCAAGACATACTATGCAGCCCAATTTGTGCCGCGTTATATGTTAGCAGTAGAATTTTATTACTTTCAAGGTTTGTTGTTGTATTTTTTTTCTCTCAGTGTATTATTACAACAATACCAGAAAATGGAAGATTAATAGCCAAACTAACTATCCAATAAAAAAAATATTGATTTTGTAGCTGTTAGCATAAATAATGCGTTAAATTCACGAAAAGTTAAAAAGCCCAAGTTTGAAAGGCAACCCTATATTTCCGTTTTATGGCAAGTGAGGGACAATCTAATTAGCACTTACGGTAGCTGACTCTACCCCCGAAGCATTAAAAATAATTCGGCATTCATAGCTTGAAAATGAAAAAGTATATTTTTTTGGCATATTGCTAATTATATTGTTACGAAAATTAAAAAAAAATCTTGATACTGGTGTTTTGCATTTACATCGTTTAACATTAAAATTAAAAACAAAAGCTACGAAAACAAAACTATGAACTTGTTTACAAATTATCGCACAGCGTAATATAGCAACAAACACCAGTATAAAAAAATTTGCAAACAAGTAAACAAAAATATGCCAACAAACACCAGCATAAAAAAATGGTAAATAAGTAAACAAAAACGCAACAAGAAACGCTACAAGAATAAATGTAAACAAAATATTTATAGAGGTCTCGAAAAGACGAAGCCACGAACATTCGTTTTCAAGAACATTCATCAGACTGTTTTCCCTGCCATATAACAGGCAAGGCAAAGCATGCGAGTTAGTGAGTGAAGTTCAGTCAGTCTAACGTGAAGACGCGGTGTGTTTTAAGAGAGTAATCGTGGTTTGAAGATCTCTGTTAAAAAGATCAGTCAAATAATTGTCTAGTAATTGTTATTGTTTATGCAAAGGGTGTAAACAGAGGAATAACAAACAAAGCATTTGCTGTTGTTTACATAAAGTTGTGAACAGTGGCACACAGAATTATACGAAAAATAAAGAATTTTATTTAAAACTAAACACAAATTTATTTTTATTTGCAATCTACGAACTCATATTTTAAACGTTTTTAAAATAGTAAAAACGTAAGAAAATTAACAAATAAATTTAACATTTTTGGATCAGAGCGTAGAGTATTTGTGTGGTGGAGCAGAAACACTGGGTTACAATTAAAGAACTTAAAAACAACCGTTGAATATGGAGGTGCTTTAATTTAATTTAATTTAGGTGCTATGATCGCAGAGGGTACCTCAAATTGTATGTTTGTGTAATAAATAGTGGACCAATTTCATTATTTAACTATTTTAGGAGAACATTTTAAAATGAGCGCTATTCCTTTACGATAAAGATCCGAATAACTCATCCAGGATTATGGAAGAAAGATTTATTTACGATGTTAAAGAAGTAAGACGTAATCAATCAAGGCTTCAGGTTTAAACATTATAAAGCAGTTACAGTTACATATATATATTGGCGGAGTGGGGTAGTGCTCAAAGAGCTTGACTACAAGCCGAGAAACTCAGGTTCATCTACCACTGAAGAAGAAAAAATCATTCATAATTTTAATTTTAAACTAAGTGGCTTCTACAAATACAATCAATCTCAGAAACCGTCTTAAATTCTGTAAATGAAAAGAAAAGATAACATCACAAGAAAGTTCGGCAGTGCCGCCACTTAGTGGGAAAAAACGATTAGCAAGGTCCGCCACCAGTCCTTCAAATATTGGGACGGCGTTGTTTCTAAGGTCTGCTACTGCAGACCAAATCACCTGCATAATTGAAAGAACAAAAAAATTGCGAAGCCGACATAAGGCAGAATAACAACCAACCTGATATTATATCAACAACCCTTGGACCGCAGACAGCAGCCAACCATATAAGATAGAAATGCTTTATGGAAGCTATATTCTCCAAAAAGGGGTAAAGGAAAAAAATAAATGTAATACTTGAATTATAAAACTGAAGCCAAGCCAAAGCTAAGTTAGTTTACTCACTTTCTTTTATTATTTTAGTTTGTGGCACATCATATGGTCAGTAAAAAGTTAACAACTGTCATAACATTTTCCAATAGAATGGTCATATGCAAATTAGGAAGAGCTCGAAGAGATGTAAGCCCACTCTTGTGTCAGACAGCAAATATCTGTGACAAGTTGGACAAAAATAACAAAGCAAAACCATAAGGAAACGTCACAGTTGTATTATATTCTAATTTTCATTGTAAAAAAAACGAATGAAATATAAAAAAAATTGAAAAAAACAACTTTTCTCCCATCATTGCTAACAAGTACGCGAAAAAAACTGACATAAAGTTAAAAAACAATTGTGTTGGGGCAAATAAATAGTGAAAACGGACTAAAAACTATTGAAAGCAATGACTTTAAAAGCAACCAGCTGGTTACATAAAAAGTGTGTAAAAGTTTTCTGAAAAAAATAAAAAATTCCATCCATTCCATCCATCTCAGATGGAGTATGATTACAGACATTAAGGACCATTATTAGAACTTGTCGTTAACTAACCGCTGTATTTTAACGGGCAGATAAATTAGTTTTCATATTAAAAGTGGACGATAAGGTTGAAGTGAGCGTTAAGCTAAAGGGAAGATCATCCTACTGGTAACCTTTAAAGTTAAGTTTATGTTTGAGCTTGCCATATTATGTATTATTTTCAATACGGCAACTTCAAATATGAGTGAGTAAATACAACAAAAAAAAAAAGAAGCCCGTCGTTGCCACTGAGTTTAAATAAAACTTGTTTAATTTGAGCAGTGCTATCGACATTTCTCCGCCTCTGCCATATTTTTGAAAAAGTTAACTTTACAATTCCCTTTAGATAAAGGTACTTTTAACTAAACTTAAGTTTAACGGCAAGTTGTAATAATGGTCATAAGAAGGGTGAAGTTTCATTTCGATTAGAATGGAAGTAGCATTTTCCTCGTCTAAAGAGGCAGAGTATTGAGTGCTGATCGCATTCGGTATTCAGCTTTGCGGAATATTTGCTGTCCACCAATATTCTTTATTACTATTGTATTGAAGAGGTGCCGAGACCATTAGATCTATTGCATTCCATATGAACTTTATAAGGTATCCCTATAGTGTCTACTCCAAGGCTATTACCCCGAAATGTTTCAGGATGGCGCAATGACTATTCCTAACTAGTATTTCATATGTACCGAGATGTTTCCTCCAGGAGTGAATTATGAATTAATGTGATCCGATGAAGTCGCCGTAGTCTAGTAGGTAGTGTGTTGTTATTAGACGTAAGGCCACAGTTCAAACCCCAGGTCAGACATCAAAACGAAAATATAAAAAAATATTTCTGTTGTGACTTCTCTCAGCAGATTTCTGGTACAAACTCTGATAGTAAATAAAATTGCCATGAAAAGTTTCTCAAAAAATCTATGGTTCGGAGTCGACTTTAAACTGTAGGTTCCGCCGCTTATGTATAAAATTAACACACACAACATAAGTGGAGTGAGAAACTACGTGCATAATCCTGACCGAAGGGTTGTAATGACCAATAATGTATCAAGACTATGGGCTCAAGATAACCTTTATTCCGAATAAATGTACCCTAAGTCTACTGTGCACTGTCAAAACACCATCTGTTTCGGGGGAATTAAGGTAGCAGATCCAAAATAATATAGTTGAATATGAGCTAAAGAAAGTACACGAAAGTGTTAGAAAAATAAGGATACAAAATAAATGTTTCAAAATAAACAAATTACCTTGTTCGGGGGTTGATTGAGAATGAGAGCGATCAATTCTTTTTTTTATTTTCTTATTCAGATTCCACAAAGCATAAGCGTATTTACATTACTAAATTCTATTCACTGAAAAAACCGTTTTTGTCAAATAAATCACGTCTGGAGGGTTCGTGAAAAATAAAAAAAATATTTTTTAGTCTACTCAATTAACTTAAGTTGTTCAGTGTGGGTGTATTTAATTTTTTGTATTTTGTCTCATAGTAAACATTATTTTTAATTTTATGGCCTAAATTATCTCAAATTAATGTTCTCTACAACTTGTTTGCTCAACACATTTAGTAATCCTTTGAATATCTTACATCCTTGTGTCCTAGAGGAATAGAAGTTGAAATCAAATATTCGAAGAGTTGTTGGCAATTTGCATCCTGCGGTTTCTCCAGACAACACCATAACTACTGTTTTACCTCAACCGTATAACACAAACAAGTACAAAAAATGTACGCTATGGTACCTTAAGTTGTCAACGGTAAACTTTTTAGGAAATATAATTTGCAAAACTTCTTAAATTAGGGATTTGCTCTTATTTTTGCAGGATGGTAAATTCGTACAAAATTTTTGCAAATAAACAACAAATTGAATTCAAAATCCGAAAGTAAAATATCTACATTAAGTACGTAGTTTGGTAACATTTCAGAACAAGAACAAAAACGGACAATTGAATTACCACAAATTTTTTACTATTTTACATAACAAAAGTTTTGAAGACTGTGTCTTATTTAGTTTTTCTTGCTACTGTATACTCGTCACTGTGTCAGTAGGCACTACGGCCGCGCATTGTTAGTAATAGAACATATCAAAAATAAATACTTAGTGGAGGCATAAATGCTGTTACACGCATCTTATGCTACAATTGATTTTTTTGAATCTTTTTACATGTTTGTTAACATATAAGGTGCCCTGGTAGTCTAGTGGGTAGTGTGCTAGACTATTAGCGTGAGGGTCGTTCACACATGCCTCAAACTGCGGAATCATAAGTAGTCATATGTGCCTTAGTAATTAGAAAATTGGCCATAGCACGAATCAAGACTGTGTTAAGAGAATCCATGTTAAGGGGATATGTTTTGCATTAAAAGATGTCCAGAACTTTGAGTCTAATAAATTAAAATCAGAACTGATGGAGGTCAATTCTTCAGAGGGTATGAATACAACTAACTTGAAATTTCTTGTTAGTATAAATGAAAGTCCATGAATCCATTATAAGAGCCAGCCAACCAAATCACAACTAAAGCTGACTGATTATCTTTTTAGATCTAAGGAAACAACTTATATGCATTTTTACACTATCATACATACCCCTTAGCAATTTGCTTGGTAATTTTTTCCATACCATTTATTTTTTCAAAACTTCAATCAACCAATGTCCGGTGTTGGCATTCTTCACCTCCCTGGCCATAATTTTTTTTTTTTCGAAGAAGATTTTATATAGAAACACAATAAACGCAATGTAGCAATCACAAATATTTTCCAATTGCAGTCTCAGGTAAGCTGATGGCGCATTAATTGGCTGCCTTCCAAAATGTATCAATACAAAGTTTGTATGCAGTTCTACTACTGTGTGTAAACTGTTTAGATATGCAAAGTAACCAAACAATGCATCAACTATAAATCCGATGCCTGATTGGTTTTTGACTGCGTTAAAAATACATATTGACGACGTTTTGAAATAGAATACATTGTATATATTTTGTACAGCGGCATTATGAAACACGATACTTTGTTGAAACATAAAGCAACTAACATTTTGGAAGGCAGCTATTATAATAAAAGTACCAGCGGCAAAACAAAACAATACTCTATCAATTGTGCTACTAAAACATATTTTCGGATTATATTTCATGCATTGCTTTTTTAAAATCTCTATTTCATGTATGTTATTGCATTGACAGCATCAATCCTCGTATTGCCAACACAAATTATCTCACTGTTGGAACTAATTCTCTCATAGTTGCGAATAAAAATAGAAATTAGCCAAAAAGCAAAGCAACAGAATCTTTGCTTATTGTCGCGCTGCTATATACAACCATATATACTATTTTTGAGAGTTTGCTGCCTTTGCTGCGTTGCGTTTATTGTGTTTATAACATTATTCTTGGTTTGACAGCTGGAATGACTAACCGTGTTGGCCACATGCGTGGCAGCGAAGTTTAACATCACCAGCCTCCTCAAATTTCCTGCAGTTTTCAGTTTTGGTTATCTGACCGCTACACGCTCAAAAATATAAAACTCAAAATATATTTCTCTTGGCAACGTTTTTTTAGCCGTCTTCTGGCCAAAACTCTTGTGCTATGTTCAGACATGCACTTTTATTGAGTCAATATTCGGTTTATTGATTACATGAAATATTGAGATAAATAAGGCCGTTTATTGCGATTTACTCAATATAAGTGCATGTCTGAACATGGTATTAGGGTAAATAATATTGCTATGAAAGATTTCTCAAATCTGTAGTTCAGTGATGACGTTAAACAGTGGGTCCTGCCACTAATGGATAAAATTAACACACCAAACATGGGTGGTGTGAGAAGCTAAATCGCAATCATGACTAAAGAATTCTAATGGCGAATTAAATAAGAATTGCAGTAATATTTTCTAAGGGTCATTATTACGACTTGCCGTTAAATTTGGATCTAGTCAAAGGTAACTTTAGCTAAAGTTAACTATAAAGTTAGCTTTAACTTTTTTTCGTTGTACAACTTAATGATAAAATAAAGTTCACTTTTTTAAAAATGTGGCAATGTCGGAGGAATATCGATAACTTTTTAAGCAGCAGTGGCAACGATGAGCTCTTTTTTTGTTATGTTTGCTTATTTTGTTTATATTTGAAGTTGCCAATAATATATAATATGGGAAGTTCAAACATAAACTTAACATCTACCTTATTATCCACTTATAATAATGAAAAACAAATTATCTGTCCGTCAAAATTCATTCTTTAGATAAAAACAAGTTGTTAATATCCTAAACCTTATAGATGAAGGGTTTATTTTACGAATTTTGCTTTCATACCAAAAGAAATAATTTAAAAAAGTTTATATCAAATATCCAAGAGTTAAATGACTTTTAAATTGTTTTTGGCAAACTTACAATATCATGTCTAAAGTAATGAAAAGTTTTTGTAAAATAAAAATGAAATAAAAGGGACACATCGTTACAACAAATTTTCACATGTAGCAGCACTTTAACACTTTTACTATTGATTGGTTTTTTTATTGAATATTTTAAATAAATTTGTTGACTAGAAGAAGAAATCTTTTGGCAAAGCTCTACGATCAGATTATAAACAAATTTGCAACAAACAAAAAGTAAGCAAATAAATTCCATTCTATGGTTCTTCAAAAAAAAAAATAATATATATTATAAAGTCTGTTTGCGGAACATTTAGAAGAATGAAATGAATATTTTGCCCAAAAACAGCAAAATTGGTATACAAATAATTTGTAATATTTTTTAAGTTATTGATGTTAGAAAACTGGTCATTCCTAACGAATGTTTTACGTAAGAATATTTGTAGATTCTAGAAGTTCCAAATATGATGTTGAATTCATTGCGGTGATAAAGGAGCAAATAGAGGGCTTGAAGTTATTCGATAATGCTTCCACATAATATAATAATACTTCTTCCAATGAGAATTTCGCTCCAATCGTACAGTGCTTGCTTGGTCCAGATCATGTCAACAACAGCAGTAGCAGTCTGTATCATTTATACTACAAAGAAATATATGATGGTTATCTTTACATTTTCTCCTAAACAATTGAAGATCAAGTTTTTCTTGATTTCGGTTTGATGATTTTGATTGATGAACGGGTTTTTGCGGCACATCCTTTCTGTCGATTTTTTTCTTCCAGAATTCATTTTCGTTGAAATTTTAATTCCATTGCAAACTTTTAAGTCATTTCTTAACATTCATTCATTTTGCCGAGTTATTTCCCACATTTTTTTATATTAAACTTTCAGCTTAACGAAAGTTAATTAGAAAAATAATTGTTTGAAAGCCATATGGTACAAATTAATGAATCTTTGCTAACTGCTGTCAAACGAATATCTGACTACAAACAGGGCCTCTGTTACTCAACAATATGGAAAATTTTGCGGAAGGATTTAAGTGTGAAGCCTTTCAAAATACAGCTGGTGCAAGAATTGAAGCCGAACGACCTACCGCAACGCAGAATTTTTGGTGAATGGGCTCTTGGAAAGTTGGCCGAAGATCCACTTCTTTATCGAAAAATTGTGTTCAGCGACGAAGCTCATTTTTGGCTCAATGGATACGTAAATAAGCAGAATTGTCGGTTTTGGAGTGAAGATCAGACAGAAGCATTGCAAAAGCTACTTAATGCATCCAGAAAAAGTCACAGTTTAGTGCGGTTTATGGGCTGGTGGCATCATTGGACCGTACTTCTTTAAAGATGCTGCGAATCGTAACGTAACTGTGAATGGTGAACGCTACCGTGAGATGATATCCAACTTTTTTTTTGCCCAAAATGAAAGAGCTTGACTTGCATGACATGTGGTTTCAACAAGACGGTGCCACATGCCACACAGCACGCGTAACAATGGACTTATTGAGAGTCGAGTTCGGTGAACATTTTATTTCACGTTCGGGACCGGTCAATTGGCTGCCTAGATAGTGCGATTTAACGCCTTTATACTATTTGCTTGTGGGGCTATGTTAAAGCTCATGTTTATACATACAAGCCCGCTTCAATTGACGCATTGGAAGACCACATTGAAGCATTTATTCGTGAGATACCGGCCGAAATGTTGGAAAGAGTATGCCAAAATTGGACTAAGCGGATGGACCATTTGAGGCGCAGTCGCGGTCAACATTTGCATGAAATAATCGTCAAATATTAAATTATATGGACCGTACTATCGATTAAAATAAAGATTTCATGCATTTTTCTGAATTTTATGCGTTTTTTTTTTGAAAAATTCTCCAATAGCTCTTAAAAATCACCCATTACATTTATTATACAATTTTATACTATGTTTAGATATACAATTTTATTGAGTAATATTCAGTTAATTGAGTACAATATTTTAAGGATTCAGGCATAAAAATATACGGAGTTCAGCTGCTTATTCAATATTCATTTGACAGATGGTAAACCAAACAGCTGGTTACTTCAACACCATTGTTTTTATATTGTTTTGAATTTTTTTTGTTTTCCTTGTTTACGTTAGAGTTGTCAAATATTAACAGAAAATAATTAACAGAAACACTAATCACACTTATGACAGTGCTGCATTTTAAGTTTTACTCAATATTATAACAATTTGCGTATTTATTGCGCAAATTATAATTGAAACTTTATATGAAATATTGAGTTCAATAATGGCATTTATTGCGATTTACGCAATAAAGGTGCATATCTGAACACCGTATTATATGAATATTTTTTTTTCAGAAAATTCACATAATATTCTTGTATTATTCTGTAAGTTTTTGAAAAGTTTGTTTGGCAACATTACAAGACAACCTTACTATTCTGTTCGCATTTTTTCTGGCTATGCTACTCATTATGTCTTAAGCTTCAGCTTCTTTATGCTGTTCCAGACTTCAAATGTGTAAACGGGTTCTCCTAAAAATATTTTTCATTTGTAGTATATAAAGTATACTTTTGTATCTCTCTAAACTAAAATGAAATTATTTTTAAAAATTAAAAAAAATGCAATTATTCATATTATCCACGATATTTCATTAAATGATTTATTATTCATTCGCCCGAATGTGCGCTTACGGTCAGACATATGACTATTAATTCATTGGAGGATATAAATTTCAATATAAATGTCGTAATCCTTTTTATTAGATTTATTTATTATAAACTTATAAACTATTTTTCCAAAATTTATTGCTCTACGAATACGAAACGTAAAATATTTTTAAAAATTTAGTGTTTTTGATTCGTAATTTGAATATGGGTTTCCAGGTGGCCCATAAATAATGTCATAAATGTGCTGCAGGACAATATAAAAATAAACCAAAAAAAAAGCAATGAATTATTGTATGAAATAATAATTGTATGTTAAACAAAATGCATAATAATCGAAATTATTTTTCTAAATAATACTATATATTATGAATTGAATACGTTGTAGTAAAACTTTAAATGAATTTAGTAACGTAGATGCTGATTGTGATGATGTGTGACGTGTTTTTCCGCTGAAAGACGGAGGTGCGATCTACTATACTAGTCAGGGATATCACAGAATCAAATAATGTCGGAATTGGATTTGAAAACGACACAAAAAGCAATTTGGTGTCATACAATCCAAAATTATTGGTTTTGTTATTGAAAATAAACCAAGCAGCTAACGGTTGTCAGTTTTCATTATATTTTTTTTCTTTCTTTGTTATATGAAATAAAAACAACTTTAATTTTACTTTATAAATAGCTTTTATTTTACTAATTTGTTGTAAGCTGTTATACCCACAATCTCCTAATAATTTTGAGGTACGTTCTCCTGACTCATACATTCTAAGGAAATGTCGTCTGGCGCTACTAATGTTCCAAATAAATTATATGAGTACGTTCTATGCAACCAATTATTGAAGGGATTTTAAATTTATTAAAGAAATATTTCCTTGATATTTGCTTATCGTTGGAGTTCATTTCTAGTTGCACCCATTGACGGCAAATGAACCGCTATATAACTTTGAGCATATCGTCTAAAATTGTAGCTCTCGCAATATTCGTCTTTTCACCTTTTCTGAATGCCCTTCCTCTAATACTCATTTTTTATTTATTTATTTAAAAAGATTTATTTTTTTTATTATTTTAATAAAAATTGTAAATAAATACACAAATGTAAACAACAGCTGTGTCAAACATCGATTTTATTTCAATTCGAAAATAACAAAACCGGCTTGGTTTTGTGACGCCAAGTGAATCCAATATTGGTTTTCAAAAACGACTTGGATTCTATGATATCCCTGAGTGTCTTAAAGAGCTATTGAGCTATAAAATTTTATTGTGAATTGAAAAATGATTTATTTTCTTTGAGGACAAGACAATATTGTAAAATGTTCGGTTCAAAGAGGTATGCGATATCCGTAAACATGCTCTGAAATTTATCAAGTGCCACATAACATACATAATTGGTCATTACAACCCTTCCGTCAGGATTACAACTTAGCTTCTCACGCCACTTATATTGTTAATTTTACACATGAGTGGCGAATCCTACGGTTTTAAGGCGATTCCGAACGACGGATGCCCTGGTAGTCTAGTGGGTAGTGTGCTAGACTATTAGCGTGGTCCCACCAGAAACTCTGGTCTGTTACACTACACCGAGCATACGGTCAAAGTTAATCAGCTCGTACATAATTAAATATAATTTGTAATTGTATTGTAATTAATAAATAAATAAATATCAAGTGCCACGGCACGCAGATATCTACAGTGGACAGCAAAAGTCTTAGTACGACAATATATTTTACCAATTTCATGAATTTTAGCTAAAAGTTTGTATAAAAATTTATAGTTTATTTATTTTATTAATTTATTCCTGGTTTATTATAAAACAAACTAACAAACGCAATCTAACTTTATTGATGTACTGTCAGGCATACCACAGGTAAGTCATCTTGGGCCGCTCCTATTTATGTATGCAGACGATGTTAAGATATTTTTATCATTTAATAACATTGAAGACAAAGTACTTTTACAAGAAGATATTAACTACTTAACCTCTTGCTGTAGTACTAATTTGATGGAGCTGAATGTTAAAAAATGTAAATACTTATATGTGCTTCACTAGATCATCTCCAACCAATAGATTTTATACAATGAATGGTGCTGCTTTTGAACTAGTTAATTCCTTTAACGATTTAGGGATAATCTTCGACTGTAAATTAGACTTCAGAAATCATATTACATCAACTGTTAGCAAAGCCACATGTACATGTACATGTACATGTATGATTTATCAAACGATGAGCTAAAGGGTTTTCTGACCCTTATGTTACCAAACAATTGTTTACCACACTGGTTCGTCCAATTCTGTAATATGGGACCCTCAATACGCTGTACACTCTGACAAAATTCAATCAGTTCAAAAACAGTTCTTATTATTTTGTCTTCGTGGTTTAGGGAATGGATGGGATCCTTATGAAAATCGCCTAGCACTCATTAAATTATAATATAATAATTAATTAATAAATTCAATGTTATTTTCTTTTTCAAATTATTTTTTGTATTGAAATTATAATAATAATAATTTTGTATTGAAATATAAAATAAATAGTCTGTAAGGATTTTCCATAGACTTAAATTAAATAAAAATAAAATAAAAAAAAAATTTTTTTAAGGAAAAGTTTCAGATGACTCCATAGGCACCCCCAAGAAGGACCCTGAGTAAATTTTAAATTCAAAGGCCTAATATATGAAAATGTTATCCCTTGTACTTAGTAGAATATCCCTTAAGGTCAAGCATTCCATTTAACCCATTTGGAATTGAATGTTCAAGTTTTGTTTAGCGTTTTCTGGTGGCACCATGAGCAAGTTTTTCGGTTGACTTTTGTTTGACGTTTAGCGATTACGTAACTGTTCTCTCAAATGATCTCCTGAATGCTCTCTTGAAGTCATATCAGGACTTTGTGCAAGAGTATTAAGCCTATGGGGACTTTTTTGTCAAAATATATTGCCGTAATAAGACTTTTGCTGTCCACTGTATGTTGATCTCTAAATGCGGTGTTCTGATATCATCAGGATATGGATATTTAAGGGAATACAAGCTTTTCCCCACCTATCTAATGCAATTTTCTGTGATATGTATATTCGATATATCATATACACTTGTGTTTGAGCCCCCTTGGGCCGACAGTTATTTAGTGATTTATGAAGACTACGAAGAGAAAATTTGAATTTACAAATTTAATACATTTCAACTGCGGATATCTGCAAACTTAAAAAAAACGCATTTTCCAATTTCAGGGTAATTCAATTTATAACGAGAAAAACAAAAACGGAGATGACAAGAGATCAACTATTTGTGGCCATATCTTTTCATACATTGTTCAGAGTGATTGTTTGATAGGTATAAGCTTTTCAATTGCCGATTTTTCCATTTCAATGAAAATATTAAAAAAAATTGGATTCCGACTTATAGATAATTAAAAAAGCTTTGAAACAATGTACCTATAATACTTATTTAAAAATATTTGTAAAACAAAAAGGAAAACAATATTAACGAATTGCATGTCAAACGCATGATTGGACAATCAAATAAACAGCACAGTTTTAACCCAACCCAACCCAAGCAACGTGCCTCGGGTCGTTGTCCTGGTAGAAACAAATACAATTAATATAATTAATTTATCTGCACTTTGCTTCACATTTTATTTTAAAATGCCCAAATATTGGAATGAATCCATTGTACTAGCTATATAATGAACAGACCCTGTTCCTGCATTGAAAACACATCCCCGTACTAGTACCCCATGGTGGCTTACGCTAAACATACCGCTGTTTATGTGATCCACCCACTACCTATACTATAGTGCCTACATAGTACCTATATAGGGACTACATTGCTGTTTGACTTAAAAGCAATCATAAAATACACCCGAGTAACTACATAGTCTAAGTTACTCACTAGGTTGAGTAGAACTTAAAATTACTTTTTTTGTTTTTCTCGAACCCTCCAAACTTGTTTATTTGACAAAAATGGTTATTTCGACTTCAAGCAAAAATTTATTGATTACACAAACATTTCTGAACCTGTTGGGACTTGTTTCTAAGCCTGTGGGTACTTTTTAGACAAATAAAATCTTCACATTAGCAGCAGTATGATGGGGTTCATTGACTTGTTGACTTGAGTGTAAAGTGTAAAACGCACTCACAGATAAATTACAACTGTCTTCTTATGTTTATTGCAGCTTCTCTTTACACCAAAAACTAAAAAACTATGAAAATAAAATAAACAGCAAATAAATGCACACGAATTAAATAAAACTTGATAAAGAAAAACTTCAGGAAGTGTTTACAAAAGAAATAAGAAAAATATAGAAACTAATTTTGTAACGGGTAATCATTTCATCGTTTGAAAACCGTCTGTCCCGAGAGGTTGTTAAATGTCTGCCACCTGAGGTTCGATTTATTTAGTCAAAGTTTTGTCTTTAACGATGCATTTTATGCAAATCATTAGCGATTAAGCTCATTTCGAACTGGATAGTTACGTTTACAAGTATAATTGAGTCGTAGAATCCAGAAGATATTGTATTCAGTAGAACTTGTCGGTATGTGAATTCAAGAAAACGGTGAGGCGAGCAATATAATGCTACTGATTTTAAATTTTTTGTGAGAGCTCATCAAAAACTGTGGTAGATAACTACTTCTAAAAGTTCGATACCTACATACAATTTAGAGGCAATCATTTAAATGCCTTTGTATTTCGCACACCATGACAAGGTCCAATTGTTTTATTTAAATCTACTATTGAAACCGTAATCGAGTTGATATTCAAAAAGTTAATTGACAGTTGTAATAGACATCTTCGTTGTAAAGCATTTTCCAATAAGAACGGCAGTATTGTTCAAGCTACATCTTTCAAATTAGCTGTCGTTTATTCTGTCTGTTTTTCCTAATCTCAATGAGCAAAAAATTCATCTTCAACTGTGAAGAAACAATTTCGGGACAATACGAATTCCCATGAGATTCTCAAAAAAAATCATTCTGCTTTTTATGCTCGCGGCGTCATCGGTCCATCAAAATGGCGAGTAGTATAGGTCGATGATTCAACCAGTTCCCTTTGGCCTAAAGTAGATGATTTGGACACCAACGCCATTTGGTTCCAACAAGACGCGCTACGTGCCACAAAGCTCATGCCATTATTGGGTATTCAGCAGGATCGATTTGAGGATATGCTTAACGCACATGTAGATGATGTGAAATGGTCCACGAGATCGTGCGATTTGATTCACGATTAAACATTTTTGTAGTCGCCGTAGTCTAGTAGGTAGTGTGTTAGCTTCTTAGAAGTAAGGCGACGGTTCAAATCCCAGGTCAGACATCAAAACGAAAATATGACAAAAATATTTCTTCGGCAACTGCCTCTTAGCAGATTTCTGGCAAAAACCCTAAGAGTAAATAAGATTTAAATTGTAGGTCCCGCTACTCATGTATGAAATGAACGCACACAACATAAGTGGTGTTAGAACTAGGTCGTAATCCTGACTGAAGGGTTGTAATGACGAATTATGTATGTATGTATGTATATATGTATAAACATTTTCTTGTGGGGTTTTCGTAAGTAGCAGGTGAACGCGAATAAGTCACAAACCGCGATGGTCCTCAAAGCCAACATAACCCATGCCATTAGACAAATTCAATCTGATTTATGTGTCAGAGACATGGAAAATTTAACAATTCGGATGCATTCCACTTATAGAAGCTGGGAAAATATTTAAAAGACGCTGTATTTCACACATAATGGCATCAATAGGTCTTTCAAATACAGTTTGTTTTATTCAAAAAAGACAACAAACATCTAAAAACTTTATTTACGAATAATATAAGCAAACAGTTCTTTAATGTTTTGATAACTGCTTTAAACAATCACCACAGACAAAAATATTTATTTTTTATACCAGACAAAACGCATAAATAATTAACCCATTTACGGTCAGTGTGGCAATTTGGGAACACTTAATTATTAAGGCTGTATAAAAAAACTGTTTACTCTAGATTATTTATTTTTAAATTATTGAATAGTGGAAAGTGCTCTGAATAAATATTAAATGAAGCAATTTTACTACATTAATTGTTATTGTTCTAATAATCTCAATGGTCAATGGTAAACAAAGTTATATTTTCTACCTAAAGCTTATAGTCGTTATTTGTATTGTAATATAAAATTCAATAAACAGTCAAACATTGACTGAAAACATTATCTTAGAAAACATATAATAATAATTCTGTTCCAATTTGGGTACAATGGCCACAAGTATGCTAAAAACAAATTATAAACTACACCTTGTAGACAATAACGACAAAATGACAAAATGTTTAAATTACGTCAACTTGCTGATATTCTTATCAGAAAATTTAACCAATGTGGTGTTTTCCACGAACATGTTTCTATCGACGAATCCGTTACGGTCGCCATTCAGCAAAACAGTATATTTGAGGTAAACCTATTCGGTTTGGTTATAAAAACTGGGTTGGAGCACGTTCCTCTGGATATTGTTACTACTTTGATATTTATTGTGGTAAATCAAAGTTTGTGAAAATGCTGCTACAAAAATTGACCATTAATCCTGCCAACCACAAAATCTTTTTGATAATTTTTTACAAGTTTTGAGATACTCAATGATTTGCGTAATTTAGGTTACCATGCCGCACTAAGACATGTCCTCCGCCAAATGCAAAAGAGATGATGAAAAAATCAAGAGCCGATTTCTATTTCAGATTTGACAAACGTAATGAGTTATTACTGGTTCGCTGGAAGAATAACGATATTTGCACAATGACGACCAATTACGATTCTTATGAACCAGTAGGAAAAGTTAAAATATGGTCTTCTGAAAAAAAAAACAAAAAGTTGATATGCAAATACCTCACTTGTTCCAAACTTACAACAAAAGCATGGGCGGAGTTAATGAAATGGCCCAATCTATATCTTTATACCGAATTAGCATGCACAGCAAAAAATGGAGGTGGTGTTTATTTACGTACATGGTTGATATGGCTATATCAAATGCGTGGCGCCTACATGAATTTTGTGAAGAAAATGCTATGGATTAATTACAATTTCGTCGATCCATAGCTAGGTTTTATCTAAAACAGTCGTCCAAAAGATATTCTCGCCCTTCGTCATCAAATATTGAAGGTCGACATCTAGACGGCGCAGATCAAGTTCCAGAAAAGCGTGTGCGTTGTTTCATCTGCCACAATAGAAGCCTCTCTATTTGCAAAAAATGCAAAAAACACTGCGTTGAAAAAAATTGTTTTGCACAATATCACTTATAAGTGGCCATTGTACCAATTTGGGTACACCCCTCTAATGTCCTGAATTCTTTTTTTCTACTTTTTTTACGTTTCTGTTTTTTGCATTGTTAAAAATAAATATACATTGAAATTTTAAAAAAGTAAATTGTAGTTTTTGTTTGGCTGTAAATGGGTTAATCCAGCAATTGAATAAAAATTCACACACCCTCTTACAAGGATGTTAGACGAGGGTAAAAAATAAAAAATGTTCCAGATATCTTGTGAACAAAAAAAAAAATTACAACGAAAATAAAAATGAAGCAAAACATTAAATGCTCGAGCCAAGTAACACGCCAACACAACGTTTAACATAATGGCATTGCAAAAGACGTCTTAGGAAAAAAGAAGAAAATGTGGAAAAAGTAATACAATATTAAAGAAACACAGATCAAAGGGGGAAAAGAAAAGCGTAAAAGATAAACAGAAAACATTTGAAACAATTACTCTGTACTCGAATGCAATACGAGGAACACTTGTCGAATATATCAGCATTACATGGAGATTGTGCTAACAAGATACCGCAGAGTCAAGTGAATTACTTGTTAGTTAACATTTCTTCATCATTGTTTTCATCAGCTTCATTGACGTTAATGATTCGTACAGTCTACATATAAGTACATCTTAGATTTTTATTTTATGCAGTGGGTATATAAGAAGTAATACTTTTGCAGCTAATGCTGTAAACATAACTTATAAATAGGATGAAATTATGATATGTGCAGATCTCAATTCGAATATACTTTGTGAATTTCATTTAGCGAACAATATGATAGTCCTCTCGATTCCCTGAGGCTAAGCATTGACTTCACAGAGCGCTGCTTCCATGTTTTCAGACTAACCTGATGCGAGACCCTCTTAAGTCTGGTAATAGGCAGGCAGGACAATTTTTACATATAGTTCAAAAGGACGAAATGCGACCAGGGGGGTTACTCTGTATTGCGATGCGAAAAGGAAATTGTGCGTAATCGAACAATTGGTACTCTTTATTGCGCTTTCGTATTTTGCTTACGCATCTAATTTTTTCCCTTGCGCAAATCTGGCATCACCGCACTCTCTAATACGAAAGCGCATGTCAAAATTGTTCGTTAAGCTCAAATATCTTGCGCTAACAAAATATCAAACGCAAAGGAAACGCATCATGTAAGTAAGCACAAATAAATTTTTATATTTATATCTACATTATTATTTTTTTAGGGAAAAGCCAAAAAAGTTGCAGACTCAGCCACGCCAGTTTGAAATTTTAGTTGATTTCATGGTGGAACACAGCGATTTGGCCAAGGGACAGTTGCAATGCGGAAATGCCAAACAACGCGCCAACAGTTTGTGGATGAAACTGGTGGACGACCTTAATGCTAATGGACCTCCCGTAAGGGACTTAGCAGGTTGGAAAAAAGTAAGATATTATATTTTTTATACAAAATGTAAAACTAACACAGAATAAATGTACATATGTGTTTACATATAGGTTTGGTCAGACCTAAAAACCCACACGAAAGTTAAGATGCGCAGAAATAAAATAAGTATTTCCAGCACAGGTGGTGGTGTCTCGCAGTATTGTCCACTTTCCTCTATGGAGGAACAGATAATAAATCTTCTTCATATGGAAGAAGCAGTCAATGGGCTGGCAACATCAAGTTGCTTTGGCATAAGTAGCAAAGTAATTCAAGATGTTTCAGCAAACAAGGAGCCTGCAGAAGAAGTTTTATTATCTCCGCAAAATGAGTCAGCACACGCTGCCAAACGTAGCTCTTTGGATGATAGTTTTCAGGCAGCCAAACGTACGCGACTATCTCACCAAAACGACCGTGATAATCTACTAAAAACACAAGTAGAAAACCAAGGAATTTTCCACAAACAATCGACCAAACTATTGGGCGATGTTCAGAATACCTTAAAAGACTTAGTAAGATACACTAGGAAAAATTTAGAATTAGAGGAAAAAAAATTAGCGTTTTACAAAGAAAAATTTGAATTTAAGAAAGAGTATAAGCTCCAAAAACAAAAAAATGCAATAGAAAAGCTGCGATTAAAAAAGAAAATTTTAGAGCTTGAAATAGGAAAAAAATTGTGATATTTTTACTGTACATATATTTAAGTTTTGTTATTTATTTAGTTTAAGAATTTTTGAGATCTCAATATGTTTTTATTTTTATTAATTTAAGTAATATTCAAGTTTTATAATAGAAGTTTTTTTTTTAAGTATTTTTTGTTAAAAGTACAATGAACTGAATTCCTTATATATTTTTTTATAAAAAGTTATTTTAATAAAACTTATGTTATTTAAATCAAATTGTCTCTAATATTATTTCTTATTTCCTTAGCAATAGTGGTTTGGTCACCGGTGTTCGTACTGCTATCAACAGACATGCCAATTTGATTTAAACTTCCTGTTTCAGCTATCTCGTATATTGGCAGTTGTACATTAAAATTAGCACAAATATTATGCAAGGCACAGCAAACGTTCATTATTTGAGTCACTCTTTCTGGTGCGTAATGCAACTCTCTTGCTGCTAACAGGCACCGAAATCTGCCTTTTAAAACACCAAAGACCCTCTCTATTATGGACCTTCCTTTGCAAAACTGCTTATTGTACAATGCCTCGCGTGAGTTTTCCGCTGCCTTTCTGTATGGGGTAAGCAGCCATGGTTCTAGGGGATAACCCGAATCACCTTTTAAAAGATTTAAATATAAATAAAAAATCTATTAGAATTATTTTAAGTTAATTACCTATCAGCCAAAAGCCTCTTTCTCCTCCTTCAAAACGTTCTTTTAAATGTTGCTTTGCATTAGAAAGGCTCCAAATATGTGAGTCATGGCTTGCACCGCCGTATCGGCAATCAATAAATCTTATCATCATTTTGTGATCACATATCTAAAAATTTAACATGCAGTAAGATTTAATATTCCAAATGCGTACATACCAAAAACTCACCACCATAGCATTCATGCTGTGCTTTAGTTTTCTATTAAAGTATAGGTGCTCATTATTGGTCGGTCTAACCATTTGTATATGAGTGCCATCCACTGCTCCAATCACCCCAGGAATGCCACATGCATGAAAAAATCGTCTTTTAATTTCTTTTTCCTCTTCCTCAGTTAGCTCAAATTTTATGTGCTTGGGGCACAGTATACGTTCAATCGACACGCAGACTTCTATTAAACAACGCGACATAGACTGCTGCGATAAGCCTAAAAGATGGTCTTGGCCAATTTGGTGTTGATATCCACCTTGCCCAAGCAATTTCAAAGCAGCCGCCACTTTTATTACGGTTGGAATTGCAGTGGATCTCTTTGGAACGATGAGATCGTGTTGTATAGTGTTTAACACATACATAAACGCATCTTTATTTAGTCTGAAGTTTTGTATAAAGCTATAAAAATGGAAAATATGAAAAGATTTTGAACATGAACCCTACTCCTATTTCCTTACCTGTTGTCATTTAGGGAGAGTATATCGGATCTATCTCTCAAAATTCTCCTCGTTACACGTTCAACATTTTCATCTGCCTCCTCAAAACATAAAGCCACCGAATCCATCACAATTTATTTTATTTATTTATTTATTAAACCTCAACACTAAAAGTTTATATAGGGTTAATAATAATCTTAATTATAATTTGTCACACACAATTTATTTTATATTATTTTATTTTTAACAAAAAATCACGTCCTGCTCCAATAATTTGTTTTAAATGTTTTTGTTTGCAAGTTTTGACATTTCGTTTTGTTATTCTTCGTTATTGTGAATTTTGTGGTGCCAGTGTTGCCTCTTTTTCAACTAATTTTGCGAAAGTATGTGCGTAAGCGATACAGAGTACCAAATTGTACTTTTAACGCATTTAGCTTACGCATCGAACATGCTTTCGCATCGCAATACAGAGTAACCCCCCAGGAGTTCGGTACGGCCAAACGAAAAAAAAACGCCTCTTTTCCTCGATATTTTAAAAAAGAAAGAAAAATCTTCATGCGGCTTAAGAAAACCCGACAAGAAAATGTCTAAGCGGTTCAAAGCTCACGATATCGGTGGCTAGTTCACATCACCTCCCCGGGAGAAGAACATGATCTCAATTCGCTGGTGCAAAATATTTAATGTGTCATGAGCTGTGTTACATTTAGTTCAAACCACAACTCGTTGTCGTTATCTAAATCATTCAATTCAGGCCTTAAGGAGTTGGTAATCACGAACCTACATATATACATATAATGACTTGGCTTTATTACTCTGGCAAATGTCGTTCCCAAAGAAATATGAACTCAAAGGAATATGAACAACTAAAGTGTAACATCATTAAAGTGAATTAACTGAAGTGCTCTCCTTATAACAATAAATTCAAAGTTCATAAAACACATCTTGGAGTTACGTTTTCAAATTGCTTATTAGTTACTCCCTAGTATGGGACAATGCCACGAAGTCCATTTTAGGGTTTTTAAGTAGAGGGCGAATATCCTTGTCAATAACAACAAGGTACACAATCTATTGATTAATTAGATTAGTATCAGGTTTTTAATCGCTTTCTGTCTTTAAATATAAATAAAACAAGGACTGTGTGAGTTATAACATACATACATACACACATAGGGTTATGACCTAGCTTTACACACCACTTATGTTGTGTGCATTAATTTCACAGGAAACGGGAACTACAGTATAAAGTCGACCCTGAACGACAGATTTTTGAGAAACTTTTCATGGCAATTTTATTTACTCCCAGAGTTTTTGGCAGAAATCTGCTGAGGAAAAGTCGCCCAAGGAATATTTTTTTAAATTTTGTTTTGATGTTTGACCTGGGATTTGAACCGTGGCTTTACGTCTAATAAGACAACACACTACCTACTAGACTACGGCGATATTTTTTGTTCAATTAAAAACCGTATTGATGTTATTATGTGTTGAATAGAACATCGTTCAAATGCTCGCCGATAAGAAAAAATTAAATTCGGCATAAGAAAACCCGACAAGAAAACGTCTAAGCGGTTCAAATCTCACGATATCGGTGGCTAGTTCACATCACCTCCCCGTGAGAAGAACATGATATCAAATCGTTAGTGCGAAATATTTAATGTGTCATGAGCTGTGTTACATTTAGTTCAAACTACAACTCGTTGTCGTTATCCAAATCATTCAATTCAGAGTTGGTAATCACGAACATACATATAATGGCTTGGCTTTAATGCTCTGGCAAATGTTGTTCTCAAAGAAATATGAACCGATGACACCGACAGCCCAAAATTCTTGTCAAACAGTGAATTTTTCGGAATTAATTGGCATCGATTTTTCGGTGATTATTTGGCTCAGTGGCCAACTGCTTACGAAACCATTCAGCGAACCCACAATATTTTATGAAGTTGTTTACCTTCAGGTCAGTTCAATTTTGTACGAGTGCAGGCTGATTTTACGATACAAATTCGCCAAGTTATGGTCTGTGAACGATCGAGTTCTTGTAAACGATGCGAAATCGACTGCTTCGGATACTACTGTACACATTCACGGACACTAGAGGTGTTTTCAGCATATCTTGGGTTTCGTCGACTTACGGATATTAGTAGATTGTTTACCGAACCATTGGACCCAAATTTATCCACTGTGGACCCAATTATCCTACCTCTTGGTAGGTAAGACGGTTATTTGAATAAACGACCACTAATTTGACACATGAGAAGATTGGTCATAATCCTCCCGAAGGGTTGTAATGACCAATTTTTGTATGAATTATTTTATTTATTTATTTAGAATTAACTTACAATTCAAATTATGAGCTAATTATAATGAAGCAATAGCAACTAGGGCTTTCAGCCAAATAGATGTAATATATAAATATACTTATAAATCAATCAATATAATATAAAATGTGCATACATACAATTTACAATTAGAACAAAGTATTAATAAATAAGTTTCGAGATTAATTAAATAGTGTAATAGAGATGTACTGATTTTAGGTATTTTAGTATTAATGTTATATTCTTATCGGTTGGGATAGCCAATATTTGCTCTGGATTTTAATTTTTGAATATGTTCGGATAGGATATATTGCAGTTGCATGGTGGGTTGATAGGAAGATTTAAAATACAGCCATGGGTAATCCTTGTGTGACCTAGTCGAAGTCTTATCATCTTGGTAAGATCCTCTCTGTTCGTATTCTTGATTTTGTCAAAAAAGTTAGCTATGCTAGAATTGTTGTTATAGTTAAATTTCCTGTACCAACCGTATGCTCTTAATTGAGTAGTATTTTTCTCCACATAATGTGTTTTAATATATAGGTTAATATCTATTGCGTTAAAGTTGTTTACTGTGATGAGAGGTGATTTAAGTGAAAGTTTGACAGCAGTGTCGGCATATTCATTTCCAGTTATATTATAATGACTGATAACCCAAACTAGTTTTATACTATGTAGGTTGTCTCTTGATGATTAGGTTGCGTATCTTGGCCGTATATACATTATTGTTGGTAAAATTTTGAATGGATTTTAGTGATGAAAGGGAGTCAGTGCATATAGCAAAGTTACCTTTTTTGGTACTGATGTAATAGAGAGCTCTGGAAATATTTCTGCTGAGAGAATTGAACTATAGTGTGGCGGATTTCCTGTTTCAATGACAGAGTTTTCTGTTGCTATTTTCCTGCGTTTTTTAGTTCCTGATGCAAGTTTGTTCAGTGGTGATGAAGTGGCAAGGAGGGTTCGATAAAGCTTTGTGGTTAATATATCTCTTTGAATTTCTAGAGGTAGAATATCCGCTTTTGCATATAAAGAATTTGTTCCTGAGGTTGGAAAAGCTCCTAGTGAATATCTGATTGAAGAGTTAATTTTTGTCATAAGTTTTTTTTAATGATGATTTTGAAGCGTATGAAGCATAGTTAATTTTTGATAGTATGAGAACTTTTGTAATTTGTATTAATATTTTGGTGCTGCAGTTATACTTTTGGGATGAAAGGCGTTTAATAATATTAAGTTGATGGTTAAGAGATGTTAATAGTTCGTTTATATGCGTGTTCCAATTGTATCGTCTGTTGGTATGTAGCTCTAATAGTCGAAGATTTCCAACTTCTGTTAGTTGTATTTGTCCTGAGATTATTTGGCACATACAGTTGTGTTTGTGACAAATGTGAATGTATTTGCATTTTGTTGGAGATAGTACAGCCCCAGCGTATTTTCCCCAATCAGTAATGTCTGTAAAGAGCCTATTAAGGTTTATGGTAGGATTTTTGCTTTACCTGATTTTACTAAAAGATTGATGTCATCGGCATATGTTATGAAGTCTATATCTCGGTGCATGGAAATTATTCTACATAGTTTATTGTAGGCTATAAGAAAAGGGACAGCGGAAAGTGGTGATCCTTGGGGTACTCCCTTGTAGAGAGGATAAGACTGTGCGTAATGCTGTCCGACTCTCACTATAAATTTTCGATTTTTCATAAAGTTTATTATGTAATTAATCATTCTTGGGCCAACTTTCCAAGCTATTAACTGATCAATGATGTGATGGGGACCAATATTATCAAAAGCTCCAGTTTTATGGATTGGTGATGCTGATTTTAAATAGTTGTGGTATGAATGTTTTAAGTATTATGTTAAACAGACTAAGTATACGTTGCTTTACTTTTACTGTTGATTGCTTAATGATTTCATATGTATTAAGTTCGCTCATATTGAAAACGATATTCAATTTCTAGGGCTGAGATACTTGGTTGTAGTGTTGCAATATTTAGAAGTAGATTATTTTTCCGATATTGAAACTCAGTTGAATAGTTGAGGTCTGACGAATTTTCAGATCAAAATTTTCCTAATTCGGATGCAATTGTCGAATTTTCAGTGATTAATTCTGTGGGATCTGTTTGAGACGTTATTCTATGAATGGATTGTTTTGCTTTGTATCCAGTAAAATTGCGTAAGGTATTCCAAATTTTGTCGGTTTTTGAGGATGGACTGATCGTAGTAATTAAGAGTTTGATGTACTTTAAGTTCAACTTCTATTGTTGGGGAGGGAGATGTTAATTGGATTAAACTTCTGGCTTGAGTTTCATTTTTAGTGTTTATAAGAATTGTTCCATTTCTCAATTTTTTACAAATTTCAACCTCACCACAGCATGTGTTATCAATGACTCTTTTTATCAAAAAAGGTGACACATCTTAAAGCGTTTTTTCACTTCTAACGCGGCACATAATTAGGTATTTCGGACCTATCTTATTCATGAATAGCGGGACCTATTGTTTAACGTAAACTCCGAAGGACAAATTTAATAAACTTTTTATTGCAATTTTATTTACTATCAGAGTATAGTGGTCAGATAAAGACAGCGGTATGGTGCTGTTTTGCCGCCATTTAAGTGTGATATGAGAAAATATGAAATTTTCAAAACGCTCCGCTTAATCGGGACTAGTTTTATATTCGTCTATCGCTGCATAATACTGTTTGAATATACTGGACGCACAGTTCGAAAGCCTCAAGCCATTAAAGCAGTGAAAAAAGAATTCAGCTAAAGCCGCTTCGTAAACAAAAATTATAATGTTACGTTTTTACCTTTTAAAAAACGTTTAATATATAAGTACGTAGATTGCAAATGAAAATAAAAATTGTGTTTAGTTTTCAATAAATTCTTTATTGTTCGCACTATTCCATGTGCCACTGTTCGCAACTTGATTTGAACAACAACAATTTGTTTTATTTGTTATTTTTCTTTACACTCTTCCGCGTACACACTAACAATTTTTCGTTAGATCTTTACAACGGAGATCTTCATACCACGATTATTCTCTTCACACGCAACGCATCTTCATACAAGGCTGAATGATCCCGTTGTCTGCTTTGTCTTGCATTTTATACCGCTGGGTAAAAAGTCTGATGTATGCTCTTGAAGGAGAATGACTTTGCCTTCGCGAAATCTCTATAAATATAAACATGTTGTACATTTTTGTTTACGTTTGTCCTTGCAGTATTGTTGTTGCTTCTTGTTTACTAGTTTATCGCTTTTTTTATACTGACGTTGTTGCTGTATTTTTGTTTATTCGTTGATCATGTAAACAAGTCCATTTGTTTTGTTTTTGTAACTTTTGTTTATTATTTTAATGTTAAACGATAACAACATATAATAAAGACTTGAAACTCGGTGCTTTTAGATGCCCTACCGAACATTTGTTAACTGCAGCTATGAAAAACGAAAATAAAAGGGAAGAAGAAAAACATCTCTTGGTGAAACAGGATAAATTGCACAAGAAATTTTTATTTAACGATTAAATATTTTTAATCGAACACGTAAAGTTTAAAGTTTAAGTTTAAATGATGGAATGCGTGCACGGTCAAAATATTTGTTAATGAGAGTTTTCTGCAGCACGAAAAATTTTTGTGAACAATCAAAGTTGCCATATGTCAGTCTTAATGCAAATTCCAAAGTTTACCAAAAAATTATTTTGGAAGCCATTGCAAAACTATTGAAGACAACGATTATAAAACCACGTTGACAGTTCTAATTTAAACCAGCTATACTACAAGTTTTATACAGTTTAAGAATACATTCTTTGCTGCAAAAGCGGCACTTAAGTTCCTAACGAAAGTAGTTTCAACGTCCGTCCTTGTCCGTGAATGCCGGATCATGTAAACGTAACTCCTATATGGGTCCCGAGACACAGGGGTGTTGATGAAAATTGTATTCCTGATGAGCTGGCCAGAGTTGGTACGGAGCTAACAATCTCCTACATGTTACAGGGATTAGGTATTCCATTGCCTCAAATAATTTGGATATTGTCTACTCGTTTTACAGGAAGACTTCATTTCGTTGACTGTAAGAAGGTACGTGTCATATTGCCAGACTCTGCTGGCTACGTAAGGACAAGAAAAGGAATGACTCACCTCTGTAATTAGACCGCATAGCCATCCATCGTACAGCAGTGATGCTGATGAGCCACTGTCCTTTTGGTAGACATGCCGAAAGACTCGGCGTTCCGACTAATAATTTCGGCAGGAGTTGTGGGTGGGAGGAAGATCATAGCTGCCAGATAAATAAGGCATAAAATCGTCGTATATTAGAAAAAAAAATCGTTAACGACGTTCATTGAAGTCGCCAAAAAATCGTCAGAAAAAATAAGTAAATAAAATTAAAAGGTTTTTAAAAAAAGTTATTTTTATTGCATTACAACATATGACGACATAACAATATGACAACATAATTCAATGTACACATTTAAACATTTTATAACAAAAATAAAACATAAACATTTAACATAATAATTTAACAACTATTTATAACGCTTTAATTACAAAAATAAACTTAATAAGCGAATGTTTTATATAATATTGTTACGAAGATGAAAAATCTAGATTTGCTTTTAAAAAATAAATAAAAGCTACAAACACAAAACAATGTGGTAAGGAAACCTTTTTACAAATTATCGTACTGCTTAATATAACAACAAACACCAGCTTAAAAAAATTATAAACAAGTAAACAAGTAAACAAAAATACACCAATTACACTATCCGGCCTAGATTCGAATAAAACTATGATGTATGGGCCGATGCCTCAACGTCCATTTTCACACTTCTCGACCGCTAACAGGACAGAGAAAAGGTGTTCGTTTTTTGCAATAGGCTATCTAACTCCATTGATTCATTAGAGCATCGTTGCAATGGGGCTTGTGTTTCACTGTTCTATCGCTACTACAACGGATTTTGATCGAATAAAATAAGCTGACTTGTTCCCGAGAATCATGTTTCCTATGTAACACTTGCCTTTCTCGGCAAGTACTTCTGTTTTTAGGCGATTGGCCAATTGATTGCATGCAGCATTTCATATAAAATTCGTTCTTTTTTGGACTGTTCGTTTGTGGAACTTCCTTCCTGCCCTACTACCTCTTTCCTCATTCCTATAATATATTTTCCTAGTTCCCATATAATGCACTGCATGAGTAGAGCCCATCCCCTGAGAGTTGGTCGCACGAAAAAATAAAATAAAATCTAAAAAAACTAAAAATCGTCAAAATAAAGCTATAAATCGTCACAACGTCAATGTGATATTTTTGGAGCACAAAAATGACAATAAATCGTCAAATCTGGCAGCTATGTTCCTGACCCCTCATTTGTTGAAGTCGCCATGGTCTAGGATGTAGTGTGTTGGCTTATTAGACCCAACCTTATTATCAAACCCCATGTCAGGCATCTCCAACTGAACGAAATATGAAAAAAGATATTTTTTCGGCGACTTCCTCTCAGCAGATTTCTGGCAAAAACTCTGACAGTAAATAAAATCGCCATGAAAAGTTTCTCAAAAATCTGTCGTTCGGAGTGGACTTTGAACTGTAGGTCCCGCCACTCATGTATAAAAATTCACGCACACAACATAAGTGGTGTGAGAAACTACGTCGTAATCCTGACTAAAGGATTGTGTATGTAGAATGAATTGTGGTATCAATATCAAATGGGTCTAAATGCTTAACCTACCAGTGTGAAACGAAATATATGATCCTACTAGGTATGAAAAAAAGAAAATAAAAATTGTATTGTTGGTTGTATTTATTTACTTGTCAAAGACTTTAATTATTTGTTTTAAATTTACAATATTTTCAAAATTGTTTCTTAATATTTTAATTGTTCTAAATTACTATTTTTTTAATCATAACATTTCTATTAAATTATGTTATCGTAGAATTATTAAATCGTTTATAACGGTTAGTATTGGTATTATTAGTTTTACTTATTTCATTAAATATTTTCTTATGTTTTTAATGAAATATAACAAGTTAATCGCATTTAATAACAAAGAATTTGATTTACAATATAACTTAAGAAATACGATTTAAATAATTTTAAAACTCCTTTTAATTGCACACGGATTAGTTGAAATTATTTAAAATATATTCACATGTATACTAGATTTTGGATAACAAAATATCAGAGTCAATAATACTATTTATTAAATCCATTAATAATGCACATTTCTTGTACGCACTTACATACATACATGGACACTAGAAGTAGATTCAGTACATAAACAGATTTGCTTTGATTTTTATGAAAACCAACGAAGGCGTATGCCAAAATACATTCACCTTAGCGCTTAATACCTTGAAAGACTTTTGATAACATCACCAGAATTTAAGACATTAAAGTCCTAAACATTACAAACTTTGTTCTGTTTAAAAGCACGCACAGCGGCCCGTTGTGATGCCACGGGTGAACGCAGTTCAAAAAAGAAAAGTTTAAAGAATATGATCACATATTGGGTAAAATTATAAGGAATGAAAATGATTCCCAATAACTTTCGAAAGAAATCAATGAGTGATTAATTAAAAGCCCTTTAAAAAATGGACGCAAAGTTAAACAATATTGAAAACAATTCAATACCGAAAAATAAAACCATATGAACTGAGATTATGAACAATCAAAATAATATAAAAAATCTTTTAAAAGAATTCAATTTAAAGGATCTTCAACCGAAATCTTCATACAGACAATTTAGGCGATATATTAGACGCCCTACAAAATATGGGTGTAAAGCTAAAAAATATTGAAAGCAAATCCATGTCACAAAATGATCGATGAAAAGTTCATTGCCTAACTTTTTCTAGTTAGGAAAACATTGTCCATTAAAAATATTGTCCATTACATCTCTTCAAAATATAATATAATGGTATACGGTTATGATAAACAGCATCACAAGCAGCATAGTGGTAAAAAAAAATTTGAAACAACTCACGTTTTATTGAAATCTCTTGCTACAATTGTTTGGCCTTCCGTATGCACATTCGCTTTGGAAAGAGAAGTATTACAGCCAAAATAAAAATATCTGCGCTTGCAAATAACATCAGCTAGGAAACTTGAATGTTTTGTGATATTGATCGGAATTAAATGCCATTATTATTAAATATCTGGTGTAGACTTTTATCTGCTCTGAGCGTAAAGAACGACTTGTTGATGTGGACGGAGAACATTTTATAAGTCTTGATTAATTACACGCCTTAACCTCGACGCTTAAGCCTGTGTCTCATAAATCATCATCATCATCAAATTTAAATTTATATAGAGAATTTATTTAAACCGTGATGATGATTATGGTGAAATGTTTTTTAAATCTATACACATACAGATATAGATTAAGTAGTTTATAAGAATGTAATATGAATAGAATAATGCAAATAATCAAATGCAAGTATTATTGAAATTATGTAAAAAGGGAGTATGTAAACATTTAGAAATTATTTATAAAAGAAAAATTGTTTTGTGAGAACATCAATTGTTTGTGCCAGCTGAAGCTCAGATCTCAGTCCAAACTATGGCAAGACGATTAGTTCACTGAAGAACTTTAAAAGCGTCGGCGTTTCTCGCAAATCGGAGGAAATCCGTGAAATGCTTCAAACCTTTGTTTGAAGCAGTTTTAATAAAATATGTTCTAAATAAGATGTGTACAATGGAGTGGAGGGAAGGCTGGATTGATGTCTTCCTCGAAGGAGAAGAGAAGTCGTGTTGGGGGACTATCAAACTCGAGTAGGACATATATAGATTAAGTAGTTTATAAGAATGTAATATGAATAGAATAACACATTGTTCTTATCAAATGCAAGAATTATTGAAATTAGTATAAAAAGGGAGTATGTTAACATATAGAAATTAATTGTTAAAGAAAAAATGTTTTATGAGAACATCAATTGTTTGTGCCAGCTGAAGCTCAGATATCAGTTCAAACTATGGCAAGACGATAAGTTCACTGCTCACTTTTGGACCCCTTTTGGTTCAACTTTAGAAACGGAACACCTCCAATAGCTATTTGGGAAACTTAACTAAGCTAAATCGTAAAAAATTACCTATAAAACAGATAAAATACAGCATTTATGCATAAAAGTACAAATTTTTGCCCATTTTTTCTCCCTTTGTCCCATTTTTTCTCTCCTTTTGGTCAAAATTTTGACCTGCATCGACAAAAGCTCGATCTGTATCCCAAATTTCAAGAAAATCGGTCCAGGCGTTCAGGCGTGATTGGCTAACAAATAAACCAACAAACAAACAAAAAAACAGACTTACAGAAAGATTTATAATATATTAGGATTAGTCTTTTAACAATACAGATAAAACGATTTGAGGAAGTGCTGATATCTAAACTCATGCCAATATTAAAAGCAAGAAGATGTATTTCATGGCCATCAATTGGGATGCTGAAAGAAATCTCTAAACACCGCTTAGGGAAAGATTACAGTTTTTCAGTTTAAAAGACTAAACAGGAGTAGATAACGTACAATTATAGATGGATGCCGACAAAAGCAAAATAAAAATTTTATTCATCAGAACAAATTAAGACAATGCAGGATGACAAAATCAAAATTTTCTATCAGAATTTTCAAGCTAATTCGAGAGATAATTCATTTCAAACAGAAACGGAATAACAGTGGAAAAATTATTTCATAACTTGTTCCTCAACTCTTTTTCAAATACTTTCAGCGCTAGTCAATCATATCACACAAATTTGTGGAAATTTCGATACCTATTATTGCGCAGGTAATAAATACTCTAAAAAAACAATATTAGTCTGACCTCTTGATTGATCTGAAGATTGTTATCAAATGATTATTCAACCACGAATCATTGGTCGGAGTACAAAACTCGTTGCGGCAGTAATGATGACGAATTCTTTGAATTCATGATTAATTACACACTCTTAAATCGCCTATCAAACCTGTACGATAGCTAGTGTGAGTGGAGGATTTCGATAATGCCACGAAATATGTCAGAAGATTAAAAAATGATTTCAAATACGCCCCATATGTCGACAATACCGAAAACTCAATCTGGTCACCATGATTTTTCTTGAAAAGATCGTGGTAACGATATTCATCTGAAAGGAAATTGGGCAAAATATTTTACCACAGCCTGGCGTTTTAAAGAGCGCAGTTTTAGGTCCGTTGCTAAATTATTTATTTATATATTCGTAATTATATTGTTTTTATTGTTTTAGTAACTTCATAATGACAAATACTGTTATCAGCTGAGAATAGTTACCATGACTCTTTATATAACAGTGGCATAAAATGGGCTAAATCGCATGGCTACGAAAATTCAAATTGCTACAAAATAATTCACGGAATCATAGTAGTAGTAGCAGTGATCCCCTAATAATTTCCAAGTAACAAATATATCCTCAATGTTGCAAATATATCACTCTGGAACAATTGAGGACTATAGTAACACATTGGGTTTCCCAAATATTAGAAACAAATCGATATACAATCATATTGCTTCGTATTATTTTGCTAACGCAATAGGGTGTTCAATTTCCATTGACTCGATATTTTACGTTAAACTGTAATAAAATGAATTTCACTTTTAAATTTCCTACTCAAATACTTTATCTTTTTATACTGAACAAAATTGAGAACACTGGCGTTCCACAAGGCAGTATCCTAGGACCAATTTGATATTTGTTATACACCGCAGATATGCCAATAAGCAGTATTCCACACACATCAACTTTAGCTGATGATACGGCTTTTCTTTGCACCCACAAAAATTAAAAAAATACCTCAAGTCAATTACAGCACCATGCTACCCAGGTGGAGATATGGGCTAATCAGTGGGGAATTAAATGAACAAAAATGCGTCTACATCACCTTTACCCTACGGAAAGTAACATGTCCGACCATAAGTATTAACAACCAGAGGGTGCAGCAACATACTCATGTTAAATATCTCGGTATTCACTTGGATAGACGTCTCACATGGGTGATATTTCCATCGAAGCAAAATTGACCCAAATGAAACTAAAATCAATCCAAATCAATTGGCTTATCGGTAGAAATTCCGTTCTTAGCCTCGATTGTAAAATCTTGCTCTACAAATCTATATTGAAGCGAATATGGAGTTATGGTGTCCAGTTGTGGGTTACGGCTTCTGCTTCTAATATTGAAAAAATACAACGCCGTCAAAATACAAAGCTGGTCAAAAGCGAAATCTCAAACTACGTGACCAAATATTTAAAGAAGCTGGAAATACATCCAAATCCTCTCGCTCGAAACATCCTACAATATCGTGGACATACCCGCTTGGAAGGAGGGACACCATCGAACTTAGATGATTTTTTCACTAATTATGCATTATATTATTTTTTTTATTAACATTTGAAAATTAGAATTTTTGTCTGGCACTGGCTGGACATCAATATTTATTAACTTTAAACTTAAGAGGGACACACCGAAGAAATATTCTTTTTTCCATTTTTCGTTTTGTTAAGGATGTCTGACCTGGGGTGTGAACCGTGGCCTCACGTCAAATAAGGCAACTTCTATTATACTACTATTATAACTATGAAAAATGCATTGAAGAAGAAGGGTAATGAAACATAGTGAAAATGTTTTTTTTATATTTATTTAGATTTCAAATGCATATTCGCATCCATAACCCTTCTTTAATTATTTCAAGCTGCAATAAACGGATAGTGGCAGATAACGATGCCACTATTTGTGCAGATAATTAATGTCCCATTGTCAACCAAATTTATGAATGCAAGTTGTTTTTGGTTGCTTGCAAGAACAGGATAGAGGGTGATGGCGACGCATAAACGGATCGGTGGACTTATATGTATCATGATTGGTAAGAATACAAAGACGGTTTCGGTAGTATATTGAAGAAGAATTTTTTCATCGGTCTTGACGGTGAAACGTGGACGCTCTAACGTGGACTCTTAAGCCATTGGATATGCTAATACAATTTTAGGATTTCGATAATGTCGTGAAATGTGCCAAATGGGCAGGGCAATAAAAACGAAAGAGGTGAATTAAAGTCGGATCATATGTTCGCAATGCAGGAGATTCATTTAGTCAGCATATGGCAGTTTTATCATAAAAGATTGTGATAACGATGATTACATTGAAAATTGTGCCAATTTTGCCAATACCGCAACCTGGTGGTTAGTTAGTTCATAAATTCTTAATCTTAAGTAATTTATAATTAATATTATTTTGTTTCCATGTTCAGCAATTTAAATGGCCAATACTGTCAGCATCTAACAAAATTTTATAATGCTTCTCTACACAATCATTGCATTAATTGGAATACATTTCATGGTAACGAATATTCACTGAAGGCTGTGTAAATGTTTATAAGACCCAAAAAAATGTTTATAAGACAAAAAAAATGTTTAATATAAGGAATATGATTTTAAAATATAGAAATCAACAAAAATAACAAAAAAATGTATTTCTTATAACATTATAATCCCTCTTATATGACAAACTCCAGCTCAAAGGCTTTACCAATAACCAATAAAATAAGGGCGATGAAATTAAAACTTTAACTTGAAAAAAATCAAAAGTCGACAAATGTTCTGGTTTGTTTTTCATTTCTGGTTTTCAACTTTTCGTTAATTTCATTTATTATTTCTTATTATAACTAATTAGTACCATATTTATTAAAAATGAGTGTAATTCGCTGCAGTTTGAAACGCTTAAGAACGCCTCCGTAACAAATTCAGTCTGTGAGGGCCTCGATATTTAAATTTTATATCAATTGTTATTACCGTGTTAAATTAACTTTGAAATTAACATCTATGACTTCAATTCGCTGTATTTGAGATCAATAATAATGTGGATACGAAACGGTAGATAAGATTCAATTGGTACCAGGGCAGTCCAGTAGGTAATGTTCTAATCTGCAAGCTTCAACAGAGACTATGTTAAAATTTTTAGATTATTATTAAATAAGATGAGATAGTTAAGATAAGAGATAGTAAAGTCTAGTAGATAGTGCGTTGGCTTTTTAGACGTAAAGCCAAGGTACAAACCCCAGGACAGACATCAAAACGAAAATATAAAAATATATTTCTTCGACGACTTCCTCTCAGCAGATTTCTGGCAAGACCTCTGAGAGTAAATAAAATTGCCATGAAAAAGTTTTTCAGAAATCTGTCGTTCGGAGTCGACTTTAAACTGTAGGTCCCGCCACTCATGTATAAAATTAACACACGCAACATAAGCGGTGTGGGAAACTAGGTTGTAATCCTGACTGAAGGCTTGTAATGACCAATTATGTATGTATGTAAGAAAATTACTTACCAGATTATAATGAATACATTTTAATCCAACAATCTTTCTCAAGCCCTATATTCCTTAAAAACATTTTAGGTTAATAGTGACTTTATACCAATTAATATAAAATGGATGTGGGTCTTGAAAAATTGGCCTGCGTTTTGAAAGTTATAGTTTATAGCGTTAAAGGAATGCGTGCCATTGACTTTTCGCAAGTAGTCAATCCATAAGCTCCAATTTTGAAATGTTGTCTTCCAGGACGCAAGAGGCTTTACATATAACCTCAAAAAAGCGTATTGGGAGTTAAAATCACATGATTTAAGAGGCCGATGGACTGCTCCTAAATGTAGCATTAGACGGAGTGGGCTAGTAGATAGTGTGTTGGCTTATTAGACTTGAGGCCTCGGTTGAAACCCCAGGTCAGATATCTCCATCAAAATAAATTATGACTTCGCCTATTTCCTCTCAGCAGATTTCTGGCAAAAATTCTGAGAGTAAATTAAAATTGGCATGAAAAGTTTATCAAACATCTGCCGTTAATTGTCGACTTTAAACTGTAGGTCTCGCCACTCATGTATAAAATTAACACACAGAACATACAAAAGTAGTGTGAGAAGCTAGGTCGTAATCCTGACTGAAGGGTTGTAATGACCAATTATGTATTTATAAAAGGTGAGTTGGATTTTGTTATATTGACTGGTATAATTGTATAGTACGATGTTCAGATATGCACATTTATTGCGTAAATCGAAATATACGGCATTATAGAGCTCAATCTTATATATAAAAATGAATGTGTGTTTATTTGTTTGTGGGTTTGTTTGTGGGTTTGTTTGTTTGTTTGAAGTCTATAGACGGCTAAACGGCTGGATCGATTTTCTTGAAATGTTAACAGTACCTTCCTTCATGTCTGGCTACTTTTTATTTTAAAATTTCAAGTAGGCGAGGTGCCACGCACACATACTCAATAAGTATTTAATGCCGCATTTCTCATAAACTGCAACAGCTAAAGTATTCAAATTTTATAAGGACGACTTTGACGTATATATGCACAAAATGGGCGGATTGAAAATTCAAAATTCAACAACGTCAAATAAAAATGGCGAGTGAGGTGGAAGGTAAGTTTATTTATATTAACATTAAATCTACCAATACTTCTTGTATTTCTTTTCCTATTCCATTCTCTTTCTACAATATATTTTTTAAAATTTCTAATGATTTAAATGATTATTAAAATGTTTCGAAATTTTAGGGATAAGGACTATACAAAGCAATTAAATACGGATTTTTATTAACAAAATAACACTAGAAATTTTTACTGTAATACTCGCTTGGAGTAGAGTGGATATTCACCTGCCAGAAAACAAACAATATACCGAATCATACCAGGCAATGCCAAAAATGACCAAAACAGTGGTTTTATATCACAAAATATGTATATATATATATGAATATACAGAACCTGTGCTTAGGGTAAATCTTCAAAAATATATTCGATTTATTTTTTAATAAAGGGTGTTTTTTATAGAGGTACAGAACCTTAAGTTGCAATAAAACAACGATGGATTATTCGATTGACATGCATTTTATTTATCCGAAAAATAATCTTGTGCCATTACATTTTAAATATGATTTCTGGCATATGACCGCCACGGCTGGCGCGGATGTAGTCCAATCTGGACGTCCAATTTTCGATGACTTTTTCCAACATTTGTGGCCGTATATCGGCAATAATACGGCGAATGTTGTCTTCCAAATGGTTAAGCGTTAGTGGCTTTACCGCATAGACCAATGACTTTACATAGCCCCACAGAAAGTAGTCTAGCGGTGTTAAATCACAAGATCTTGGAGGCCAATTTACAGGTCCAAAACGTGAAATTAGGCGGTCACCAAACGTGTCTTTCAATAAATCAATTGTGGCACGAGCTGTGTGACATGTTGCGCCGTCTTGTTGAAACCACATCTTCTGGACATCATGGTTATTCAATTCAGGAATGAAAAAGTTAGTAATCATGGCTCTATACTGATCACCATTCTGGCCACCATCGTTTTTGAAAAAGTACGGACCAATGATTCCACCAGCCCATAAAGAGCACCAATCAGTCAGTTTTTCTGGATGTAACGGTGTTTCCACATACACTTGAGGATTACCTTCACTCCAAATGCGGCAGTTTTGTTTGTTGACGTAGCCATTCAACCAGAAGTGCGCTTCATCGCTAAACAAAATTCGCTTATGAAAATTGGGAGCAACGGTAATCTCGTTTTAGGCCTATTCGACGAATCTACGCCTTACTTGATGATCGTTTGGCTTCAAATCTTGCACGAGTTGGATTTTGTAAGCACGCAAACCAAGATCCTTCCGCAAAATCTTCCATAAAGTGGATGGACACAGATCCAATTCCTGTGCTCGATGGCGGATGGACTCATTCGGGTCTTCCTCAATGCTACGTTATACAGCAGCAATAGCTTCTTCTGTACGCACCGTACAGCGTCTCTGGGGATGCGAGTTATCAATAAGAGTGAACGTGGTGCGAAAACGTTCCATGGTTAATCGAATTAACTGCTCTGATGGACGATTTTGTCGACGATAAAATGGACGTAGTGCGCGATACGTTTTCCGCACAGAACCATTATTTTCGAAATAAAATTGCACTATTTGCAAGAGTTGTTCAGGCGTGAGTCTATTCATGATGAATTGCCAAACCAAACTGAGAATAAATCACTTGACAGCTGTTAAATCGGTCACCATCTTGAAAAGTAATGCCAACTTAAAGTTCTATACCTCTATAAAAAACACCCTTTAAATGGCGTAAAGGCAACTAGCGGTGTTATAATGTTATATTCAGGAAATTCTGACAAAAAAATCTTAAATGAGTAGTTTTTCCCGTCACGGTGGTTTAGTGTTAAACGTATGAATTGTTATAAAAAATAATAAAATGTTGTTGTTTTCCAGCTGCCAAATGATTATTGAATAAGCTAATTTGCGTATGCCTTAACACTTAAAAATATTTTGCCAATTAAACGAATATTGACTCAATTAAAATTGATGTCTGAACATAGTATAATGCTTCTCACTCCATTGATTATTTACCAGAACTTTATAACCTTGTATGCAAGAGAGATGTTACTGCTGCCTTTGGTACTATTAAACGGGAGTCTACTAAGATGGGTATGACAGTAAATGAGGTCAAAACAAAGTATATGTTATCGACAAGTAGAGACGTGCGGCGTATTGATTCACAGATTACGGCCGATAACTATACTTTTGAAACAGTCAAGGAATTTATTTATCTTGGCTACGCCATTACCACCAAAAATGATGCCAGTTGTTATGGCCAATTAAGTAAGTAAGTTATAAGATTGTAAATATGTACATACCGTGGTAGCCATGTGAAACAAATTGGGGTTGTTAATTTGTTTATAAATATCCTTTGAACCTCTTTAAAAAAAGAGATCTTTAGATGTGGATTGTAATTACTCGTAAGTAATTACAATTATTTCATTTTCTTTTTAGAGAATTGAGAGAGAAAGAGATTCTTAACTTTTTTTCCAGCGGTGAGAGATTTTTACTTTCTTTCCAAATTAGAATTTCTTAGGGAACTTAAATTTTTAACACAATATATTTTTCCTTAATATTTATAATTTAATTAACTCAAATAAGCAATATTATGTATATGAAGGATTCAGGTGAGTATAATTTAGTATAACTAATTCAGTTGAGTGTAATTTATTATAACTTTGAGTAAGTATGATTTTAGGTAAATATAATTTGAGGTAAGTATAAATTTAGGTAAATATAAGTTCAGGTAAGTATAGTTTTTTTTGTTGTACAATTTTAATGTAAATTATTTTGGTTTGAAGTATGGTTTTTTTAAGGGTAGAAAATAGATTTATTTATTAATTATAAATTTCATTTAATTTATTATGTAGTTTAGTTTATTTTTAGTATTTTTAATTATATTGGAGCACAATTTTTTTATGGTGATTTTATTAAATATTTTACACAAGTTTTTATGTTAATTTTATTGAATATTTTCACACTTTTTTTATTTGAATGTGTTAGAAAAAAACTTGACGGTAAACTAGGTTGTTGTTACGATAAGCGCACGATGATAAGTGATTTCTTTTTCTAATTTTATTTCCCACCAAACTTCATAGACAATTTGCCTTACTGTAAATAGTGGAGGCATTCCTTTTATGTAACGGAATTGGAATTGCGGAGACATTCCTTTAGATGGATGGAAAGTGTATTGTAGTCGCTTATTATTATATTGTTATCGATAGAACTTTGTTGTGTTCAAACCTAGTTTGAACATATCGCCGGCCCTGGGGTTAAACTTAAGATGGCCTCTCACCCGGAGGTGTAGTACAAAGGACTTGTGCCAAGGACCTTATGGTTTGTGCAATTATTTTGGCATCTGGAGTTGTAGACAAAGTCGATGATGATGCTTCTTTCGTTGATGTCTTTCGTTGAACGGTCTTCTTTCTTTTCATCTTTTCAAACGTCTTTCGTTGAACTGCTTCATTTCTTTTGGACTTTTCAGGGGTCGGATGAAGCAAGGTGTGATGGAACCTGTCACATTTTTTGCACACATCTGATGAAGTGCAGGCTCGCAAGTCGTGGCTCCTTGCCAGACAATTTTCGCAATAGCGATGTCTATCAACTATCTCCTGCCTTTTATGTACGGACATCTTCAGGAATTGACGACAAAATCTTAATGTATGAAATTTCCGGCATAATTTACATTCATAGATTTCGGAATCTGGTCGAGATCTTGGGTGACGACCCTTGCCCCGTGACGTCTATTGGAATAGGGTTTGTAGTTTCGGCGTATTATGGTAAATCTACGGTTGTGTCTAAGGAAGACATTTTACAGATTAGAGAAGGTAGAGAGATTAAGCTGAAAGTAATGAGAATTGAGTCGAATTAGGAAATGTTAGTAGCGGGAGAAGAAGCGAATTGTATTGAGTTTGAAGGTACTTTAGAATTGATTTTAATTAGAATTTTCATCATTCAGACGATGTGCGAATATCTGCCGTACGCACATTCTTATCCGGTGGAGCACGAGGGGGAGTAAATTTCCATTCACGTTCGAGTGCTCTACTAGCTACGAGGAAACTACGACCACTGTCAGTTACTACCCCTTGGGGTAGTCCACGCCTCCCAACGAAACGAGAGAATGCGGCTTGGAATACTGACGAAGACAGGTCTGAGCGTAGTTCTAAATGGATAGCTTTCGTGTTGGAGTAAACGAACATAGGCTTTCGTAGTGTTTGAATTTAGTAGGGCTGAGATTCTTATTTCAAATGGGCCAGCAAAGTAAATGCCTATGACTTGAAATGGAGGTGACAGAGTACATCTCTCTCGGGGGAGTGGTGCCATTATCTGAGAAAGAGGCTGTTGTCGGTAAATAATACCAGTCCCGCAATGTCGTATTATCTTCTTCCTTTGGGGTTTGAGACGGAAGATATAGAATTTAGCTTGTATTCTTCGACATTCTTGACTGCATTCAGCGTGAGATGGAGAGTAATGTAAATGGTTCAGATAAAGCTGGCAAAATCGGGAGTTGCCAGGTGATATAATGGGATATCGTTCATCGTGTGGTAGGTACGACAGAGATAATCCGCCATTTATTCCAAGAAGTGAATTTTCATCAAAGGATTTTTGATAGGGAAGTTGAAGTTGGTTTCCAATCCTTTCCTTCTCGAATGTACGCTGAGATCCAGGGTTAATAAGTTCGAATGGTGAAGAGTTCACCTTTATATTCCATTTGTTCTAGAGCAGTCTGCAATAGAAAATTTTAATTACTCGTAGAGTAATTAGCGTGTACCTTATTCGATGTAGGGTTTTCTGTTTGAGTTTCATCGGGATTGTTTTGGGTAGTATTTGAATATTGCGGGGTACTACTGCTAACTTTATAATTTGAGTCATGACAATCTTGCTGTGGAGTTTCTGAAATTTCTGTAATGTGGAGCAGAGAGTGATTGATAGTTTCTTGAAATACCTCTGTATCGCAGGGGGGAAGTGTTATAGAGTTATCTGGGTATTCAAAGGTATTTTGGGTGAAGGCGTGTGAATACCGGGATATTCCTAGGTCACCAGAGGAATTTATCTGAGCCATCTTTCCTAACTCAAGGATCTGTGAAGTGCAAAGGCAGTAGGCATCCTCACACGCTTCATAATTTTTCTTCGCCTCTCCCTTAAATTCCGAGGATACTGTTCTGTTATGGGACAACATTATGTTCTCATAGGAACTTTAGAGTTTTGACCATATCGAGTCCAAGTGTTTCAACTTGACTCCTAGAACCAATTCCGATTGCTGGTCTGTGGGAGTTCGTTGGAAATGATGGCATAATTGGATCAAATGATCACAATAGAAAAAGAACCTCTCCCTCGGAGATCTGTTTACCTCGCTACGAGATGAGGTGGACATTTTCTCAATATGGGATTGAAAATTTGAGTGATATAAAACAAAGTGTGTTGAGATTTAATTATTGGATTCGTATATGAGATACGACTCGTTTAGAATTTGAGATTTGGGCTACTGGGAAGTAGAGCTAGAACTGCCATCTAGCAAAATTTAAAGAGAATATAGAATTCGAGAGATTCGGGCTACTGAGAAGTAGTACTAGAACTGATATCTAGCAAAATTTAAAGAGAACATATACAAGCGGTAATACTTGATATTGTAATCCAGGAGAGTAGAGCTACTAGGAAGTAGAACTAGAACTGCTATCTAGTAAAATTTAAGGAGAATAAATATAGGAGGGCAATACTGGATATTGTAATTCAGGAGAAGTTAGCACTTAGGAGATTTGGGCTACTGGGAAGTAGTACTAGATATCTGTTATCTAGCTTAAAAAAGAGTTAAAAAAACTGTAAGTGCTAGTTTGCGGATAAGAAATTCTTTTCTATATTCTATGAATAGGGGTTAGGGGAAATAGCACTAGATATCTGTTATCTAGATAAAAAAAATTGAATATAGAATTGAATTGAAGGAGAATAAAAATTTGAGATGTTAAAAAATTGCCATTTGAATTCTCTTATGAAATTGCGATAAGATTTGGAAATGGGACATGAGAATAAATTTATACAATTTGCGTATTATTCAACAAATTATATTCGACATATTGGTTCATTAAATTTCCTTTAGTTCAGTAAGTTAAAAAAAAATTCAAAATTAAAAAAAAAATTTTTTCATTATTAAATTTTAAAAATATTGTTTTTTGAGTTTCAAATATATTTTATTATTAATTTGCAAAATTTATTTATTATTAAATTTTAATTTATTCCTGTAATATATTTTTCACGATGTGCGCCTCAATGGGTTAATTTGCAATGGACTGTATTGTTTCCATTGGAAATAAAGACCAGTGGTGTAAAAGAAAAATTTCATTTGTTAATTAATTTTTTATTTTTCAATTTATGTTTTTAAAATTAAAATTAAAACAAGTGAGGGTAAATGGGATAATCATTTATTTATTTATTTTAATAATGTACATACATAATTGGACATTACAACCCTTCAGTCAGGATTACGACCTAGTTTCTCACACCACTTACGTTGTGTGTGTTAATTTTATTCATGAGTGATGGGACCTACAGTTTAAAGTCGACTCCGAACGACAGATTTTTGAGAAACTTTTCATGGAAATTTTATTTACTCTCAGAGTTTTTGCCAGAAATCTGCTGAGAGGAAGTCGCCGAAGAAATACTTTTTGTACTTTGTTTTGATGTCTGGCCTGGGGCTCGAACTCTGGCTTTACTTCTAATAAGCCAACACACTACCTACTAGACTACGGCGACTTCATTTTTAATATATATAATATTTTTTATTAATATATTTATTTATAATTATTAAGAGTGGGGAAAATAAAAATTTGCAGTTGATATTTGATAAATATCATTCCTTTAATACTCTGTGTGGTGTTTTTTCCTTCTGTCTATTCCTTCTCCTTCTTCGTTCGCTTTCCTTGTGACCCAACCAGAATTGTTGTTTCAATTTTGATAAATCCGCTATTCTCTAGTTGGAATTTTGTAACAAAGAGATTTGTTACAAATCAAGAGACATTGCACTTGAGTTCTCAAACGGGAATATAGTAAATCAAACACACTTCTCTTATGTGTGACTAAGAGAGTGGTGTATTAATACACTATATGTTTGACTTACACAGCGATTAAGGGAGATGAGATCACTTGCACTTTTTCTTATTATTATTTTTTTACTTTGTTCCTTTTTTAAAGGGGGAACTTTCAAATGGTGTTTTTTTTACATATACAGAAAATAGATTTCTGTATTTTACATAAACGAGAACGGCGAATGTTAGTCGCGAAATGGACCAACGGGATCAATATTTTATGTATGTAATATATAATTTATGTACATATACGTAATTAAACGGGTTTGTTTAATTTTTGAGTGTGATAATTTTTATATACATTTTGAAATTTTTAAATGATTTCTTATATGTATATAAGTATGAAACGGGTTAAACGTAAAACTGGTACACGGGTAAAAAGGAGAGAAAAAACGGGATGTATGTGCTTTTTTAGAATATAATTTTACCGTAAGCATATGTCCATCTAAATGCCCATACGCTTCTTTTAACCTCTGTTCTGTTTTTCGAGGTTAATTTTTATCGTAATCACTTTTTTAGCACTCTTTCTTTAACGGGTTAAATGCTATATTTAACCTATTATCATTTTTTCCTTTTTGTTCACTTTTTGTTTTTTCTCATATATTTTTTTACATATATTTTTTTTGAGTTTACGCGGAATAATTTCTATATATATATATATATATATATGTATGTAAAAGTTTTGTAACTTACTTTTCTTTTTTACTTATTTTCCAATATCTTATGTGTAAATGTATAAAAAATTTACGTCACTTACGGTTTTGATGGTTTATGTTGTAGTGATGATCTTTATGTTCTTTTTACCTCATTGTATGGAGTTGTTGTATGGGCTTGTTGTATGGAGTTTGTTGTATAAAGTTGTTGTATGGAGTTGTTGTATGGTGTTGTTGTATGATGTTGTTGTATGGTGTTGTTGTATGTTGTTGTATGTTTTCCATAAAAAAACGGATGAAACAAATCCACAGGTTGCGGAGAGTTCGCAGGGAGAAGGACCATGAAACAAATTGGGGTTGTTAATTTGTTTATAAATCTCCCTTGAATCTCTTTAAAAAAGAGATCTTTAGGAGATGTGGATTGTAATTATTCGTAAGTAATTGCAATCGTTGGGATGCGTATTGTGGGAGAGAGAAAGAAAGAAATAAAATTATTTCAATTTCCTTTTAGAAAATTGAGAGAGAAAGAGATTCTTAACTTTTTTTCCAGGGCCGAGTAAAATTGTAAATGTTATTTCATAGGATTTTGGTATTATCACATACAGTGAAATGTCCCATAGGCGGAAAACAATTGTCGAACTAGTTTTGTTTGCTATAGGGAGGTTTTGGCTTAAGGGGGTTTTACTTTAAATTAGTTCAACATTTACTATTAAAATCTTCAATGTTTGAGATAACAACTGCTGTTTGACTTTTAATGTATTTTAGATTCACATTTGATTATGTATATAAATAATTAAATTATACTGAAGTTTATATTTTTTAACAGTTGAGGAGCGTAAAAAATATGCATATATTATATAAATATTGCAGTGACATCTTCGTTATCAGTGATGGTAAAAAAACAGCAATCTTCTAACTACTTACGCACACTAATACTGATTATCCCTGCTGTTAATTTAAAAAAAACTTTAGAATCTTAGGTAAAGGACCATTTTGGTCCACTTTGCATATTTCATAAATAAATCGAAATAAAACTCTTTTGACCAAACATTTTAAATAATTAAAATTGTTTCTCCATTTCTATACAGATATGTATACCACGAGTATAAGTTTTACTACAGTTCGTGTTTATTCCGGTCTATTATGAGCGAGGAAAACAAGTGCTGTCCGCTTTGATGATGTTATCAACAAAAGACAACAGAAAAGTAGTGACAAGTTTGCTCCAATTCGTGAGTTATGGGACAATTGGGAAGCATTTCTTTCAATGTTTTATAACTGTCATGGAAATGTCACTATTGACGAGCAGCTAATGGGTTTTAGAGGACGATGTTCCTTTAGGCAGTATATGCCTGCAAAGCCAGCCAAATTTGGGCTTAAATTTTGGTTAGCATAAACTCCAAATCAGGATACATATGGAAAATACAACCGTGCGTGGGAAAACCAAAAAATGATAAGCCTGAAAAAAATCAAGGAGAGCGTGTTGTGTTGGAGGTTACAGAAAAATTGAAAGGGCAAAATATTACAGCTGATTGCTTTTTTTCATCTTTTGAGTCGGGGACAAATCTTTTACAAAGGAAACTGACATATGTGGGAACAGTTCGAAGAAACAAAACGAAAACGAAAACAAACGAAATTGCTTATGTACAAAAAAGTTCCTTTATATACATCCATGTATACCGGCCATAAAAATAAAGGTACTATATTGATGAGCGCCGTGCACGAAACATATGACAACTGAAATTGATATCTTTATATGCATGTTCAACAATGAATATAAACATATAACAAAAATGTCTTTAAGTGATCAACCACTATGCCATCAACAAAATAAATAATAGGCATGTTGACGGTTGCGAGTTACATGTTGCAAATGTTTTTTAAATACTTTCTGAAATTTTCTACTCGTAATAAAGTTAAGATGAGTTTTTTCTTTTTTCTATTTCAGAATAAAAAATTAAGCTGTACCTAATTTGCTCACACTTGATTTTGTATATTATATTAAGAATTATTTTATTTAAATTACATTATTATTTTATTTTATTTACATTACAACACTTCAGTCAGAATTACATCCTAGCTTCTCACACCACTTATGTTGTGTGTGTTAATTGTATACATGAGTGGGGGGACATACAGTTCAAAATCGACTCCGAACGATAGATTTGTTTGGTAAAATTTTTATGGCAATTTTATTTACTCTCAGAGTTTTTCCAGAAATCTGCTGACAGGAAGTCGCCAAGGTTAGGTTAGAGGACGTGTACCCGGAGGTCGAATTGACCCATTGTACAAGTCGCCAAAGAAATATTTTTTAATATTTGGCTTAGTTGGAGATGTCTGACCCAGCGTTTGTACCGAGTCCAACGCACTACCTATTAGACTACAATATACGTCTTGGATGAGATATACGTCTTGGATTTACGTAAACCCACTACTGTTGTTATAGGCGCGATTTAAACCAAACAAGTGTTGTACGATACTAACGAAATTTTGGGAGCGGGTGTGTTATGGTGAGTGGCATTTTCTTATAACTTCAAACTTCCTGGTTACTTCACTAATATCAGAATGAATTCAGCAGTATACTTTTAACTTCTGGAAAATATTCTTATCACAAAACGAAAATTTTTAAGATCACAATATTTTTCAACAAAATATACTTTTCAACGATACTAAGCTTAGTCAAAGTTTATTTCAAAAAATTTGTTTACTTGGGTGCCCTGGTAGTCTGGTGGGTATGTGATAAACTATTAGCGTGAGGTCGAAGGTTAGATTCTCACCAGAGGCACTGGACTATTGCACTATACCTATATACTATACCTATATAGACGTATGACGACAAAAATAATTAAAATATCTAATTGATTAGTTCTATAGCTGACTATTTGATTTAGACGATGAAAACCGTTCCTACCAGCAAATGTTAAAATGCTGCTACAAATCTTTAAAAGAAATTATTTCTATCTTTAATGTTAACAACTATCACATTTTGTTTGCATTATTTATGCTATTTGCATAGGGAAGAGATTACTTTTTCAATTAAAACCATTTTTTTCTTTACATTACTCTTTCCATAAATATAGTTAAAACTTGCTTAGTAAAATAGATGAGTTATCCTTACCACTGTTATTCATCCTTTCAATGCCGCTTAAGATAATGCCACTATTTTTGCTGGATTCGCCCACCTTCAGAGATATAATGTGTTATTTTTCAAACTTTTTAATAAATTTAAATTCGCTTGCTAATGCCTTCTCGTTAAGTTTATTATGAGCTCAGTGGCAAAATATGTTTTACACAGTACCAGCAAATAATTTAAGTCAGGAAGTAAGAGTAAAGAAAATTACGATAAAGAAATAATGTATGTAAGTGTACATGTACCAGGTGAAAAATTTATAGAAATGTCGAATAGTGCTTTAAAGAGAACAGGTTTAAACGTAAAAACAGAATTTATTTAAAGCTCAAATTAAACAATTAAATTATAAATTTATGATCGAATATAAATTATATTTGATTGTTTCACACACCAATATGAATTACAATCATTATGACTGATATATATGAAGAAATCATAAGGCCTTAAAGAAAATCGTTTAACGATTCATTGGGAAACAAAGGCCTTAACATATTCTTCCTAACTGTGTCTGTTCAAACCAGAGATTAGCAATGAATCGTTTTTTCGGTATTCATAAGTACTCATGAAATATTGAGTATCAGTGAGTCAACAGTATTGAAATTCAACAACTTTGATTCATTCGTACTCAGTACAACATTGATTTATAAGTACAAGTACAAGTTGTAACGTTGACATCAAACTCATAACATTCGAAATATGTTTGATTCATACGCCTACTCATTCAGATTTATAAATTTAGAAAAATACTTATAATACTCATGAATGAGTGAATCATTCATTAAAAATTTACAGTCTTAGTTGTTGCATTTAAAAAAAGAAAAAAGACAAAGAGAGCAAGCAAATCAAACACATAACCTTCTAGTGAGTATTGTACTGTTCGTACGCAAATCATGCTTATTTTGTGATTCTTGTAAATGATGAGTCAAGGAAAGTCAAAATCAACAACATATTGCGTATTGTTAAGTATGAATGCAATGGGTCCTTCAAACTTTGAGTATGAATAACATGAGTATGATTTTAAAATAAGTATGAATGCGTATAAGTATCAGAAATTATGAGTATGATTCAAATCTATTCATCTTTTTGAATACTCATTGCTGATCACTGGTTCAAACCCAATATTCTTATAAGACTCCAAGTCATTCTGTGTGAGAAGTCCCCTTATTCTAGTCGGTAGTGTGTTGGGTTAGTAGACGTAAGGCCACGGTTCAAACCCCAGGTCAGACGTCAAAACGAAAATATAAAAAATATTTTTTCGATGACTTTCTCTCAGCAGATTTCTGACAAAAACTCTGAGATTAAATAAAAATTGTCATGAAAAGTTTTTCAAAAATCTGTCGACTTTAAACTGTAGGTCCCGCCACTCGTGTATAAAATTAACACACACAACATGAGTGATGCGAGGAGGAGGCCGTAATTCTGTCTGAAGAGTTGTAATGGCCAATTATGAATTTATTTGTGAAAATTAATTTAAGGCGATCTATTTCTGATTACCCTAGCATACAGGACACTGCTCTGGTTCAGTTGATTACTGATTTTGTGTTTTAGTCTACCGAAGAAATTTGTTCACTTCGAGAAAGGAAATCTTGTCAATAGAAACCCTGGGTAACACGAGAGATTTGAAGAACTGGCAAAGAAGTTTGAAGACTTGCAAAATATAAAAACTCATAGACTAACTGGGACGCGTATCACTTGAAACGCTGTGAGTGCAACAAGAAAGTAGGGAGCGGTAAACGGAACTCCTGGATGATATTTTGCGAACAGGCATACAGCGTCAAGGACGTATCAATGGTTAAAAAATTCCTATCCAAAGCCCATATTCAGTCTGCGGCACTAATGGATGATTCTGACAAACGGATAGATACAGCAGGAAAGAACACCTAATTTCCCGCCGTGTCATCGCTACGGCAAACGAGGAACAACAGAAAAAGGGATTCCTTTGTTACAACTTTATTTATTATGAATTCGATAATTGCAAGTATTTATTATATGATTTACTGAACATTACATACATAATTGGTCATTACAACCCTTCAGACAGCATTACGACTTAGCTTCTCACACCATTTATGTTGTGTGTGTTAATTTCATATATGAGTGGCGGGACCTACAGTTGAAAGTCTACTAAGAACGACAGATTTTTTGAGAAACTTTTCAAGGCAATTTTATTTAATCTCAGAGTTCTTGGCAGTAATCTGCTTAAAGGAAGATATTTTTATATTTTGTTTTGTTGGAGATGTCTGACCTGGGGTTTGAACCGTGGCCTCAGGTCAAATAAATCAACGTACTACCTATTATATAATGGCGACTGAATATTTCTTGATATACGACATACATATGTACGTCTAATACAATAACTAGAAAAAATCTGCAATAATATGATAGATATTGTAGAAATTGCTTTAACCCTGCTGTTAGGTTTGGACCATTTTTGTCAAATTTTTTTTTAATTTTTATTTAAGTTTGCGATGGTTTATCGCATCAACTTAAATGGTTTTAATGGTTTTTGTTAGTTTTTAGCTATCTAGGATAAAATGCAACAGAACAAAATTAAAAGTTACAAATCTTAGGTTATGGACCATTTTAGTCAATGCAATTTATTTTATTCTGTATATCAGTAAAAATAATGGCTTATTGCTATTTTGCAGCAAGATGAACAAATTGTTTTTCGCTTCAATTTGCATAAAAATTTATTGCATATAATGCACTTGGCATCACATTTGGACTTAGAGCAATTGCAAATTCCCCGTTTTCTAGCAGCTGACGTTTGTGTTTCACCGCTTGTAGATGGTACAGTATTTGATGACGATGCTTGTAGTTGAGTCAATAGCTCTGCCGCAAATGGATTTTTAGGTTTGACTGTCCTTTTCAACATGTATTCTTCTGATAGGCACATAGCTAGCTGACGCAAAAGCTCAGGTCTTCTGCGATTTGAATCATTTGCTGCCCACAAAGCTCGGTGGGCTAAAAGTTTTTTCTAACTGTTCCGACATATGTCAGTTTTCTTTGTAAAAGTTTTTTCCCCAACTCAAAAGATAAAAAAAAGTTATCAGCTGTAACATTTTGCCCTTTCAATCCTTCTGTCAATTCCAACACCACACGCTCACCTTGATTTTTTTTCAGGCTATCGTTTTTTGTTTTTCCAAGGTACGGTTGTATTTTCCATATGTATCCTGATAGACTGCAGCTAACTAAAACTAAAATAACTAAACTAACTAAAATTTAAGCCAATATTTGGCTGGCTTTGCAGGCATGTACTGCCTAAAGGAACATCGTCCTCTAAAACCCACTAGCTGCTCATCAATAGTGATATTTTCATGACAGTTATAAAACATTGAAATTCCCAATTGTCCCATACCTCACGAATAGGAGTAAACTCGTCACTACTTTTTTGTTGCGTTCTGTAGATAACATCATCAAAGCGGAGAGCACTTGTTATCATGTAAAAATTATCTTCGGATATATTGGACTACCAAAACTTGCATCAAACAAACCATGCAAATCTTCGTTTTTGCCTCTGTAACCAACCAAATTTTTATAATAACCACTTCACGTATACAAGAATTAGAACACCAATATATGCCCGCAATGTGGATTTATCTAAATCTTTCTATTTGCTTTCAAATTTAATTCTACCAAATTCGTATTTTCAATAGTTATTTTATCTTTTCTCGGAGGAAAAAATAATAAAAAAGTAGACAAAAAAAACGTCGCATCTGGACACCGCGAAACGTGTTGAAGCTGGTGGTAATGATATAATATTCTCCGCTGAAGCTCCAATGTGACATGGTAAAGGGTTTGCACTCCATTGTATTTTGTTCTTCGCAATGCCTCATCATTTTCCATTTTATATTCACATGTATCAATATCACTTTCAAACACATCAAAAGCTAAACACGAACTGAAGTAAAACGTATACCCGTGGTATACATATCTGTATAGAAATGGCGAATCCCAGAACTTTTGTGACAATTTAAATTTTTTTAAATGTTTGGTCGAAAGAGTTTTATATCGAATTATTTATGAAAAATACAAAGTGGACCAAAACGGTCCTTTACCTAAGATTCGAAAGTTTTTTTTAACGTAACAGCAGGGTTAAAATTTTAATAACAAATTTTCATTTAAAATTTAAATAAATAAGTATGTATTTGGATTTGGTTTGTTTTCAGCAATTATTTACTGAAATATTTTAAAAATTAAATTTTTGATTTTTAACTTTCTTTTTATGAAGTCTTTTCCATTGCGTTTAGCCTAAAGACTACGTAGTTGATGGTTTGTCGCTGTAGTTTTAGTATGGCTGGCATTTTATTGTGTTAGCATGGCGTAGCTAACACCAGATGCTGTTTAAAAAAACCAAAAGTTCGTTTGAATGGTTTTATTCTGCATAAAGGAAGATTGAGAGCGATGGTATAAAAAAAAACCTTTTCCTTAAAAATATTCGATATTTGTTGTTGTTGCAGCTCTGTAAGTGAAATTTATTAATTAATTTTGCGTTTATGTTATCCTTCATTTTTCATAAGATTTTCTTCTTTCCGGTTTTATTTTCCTGCATCCTTATTTTGTAAAGAAGGAAGTTAAGTGATAATTTGTTACCAAATCTTTTGAATTTTTTAGCTTTTTTTAAACCAGAAGAACAATTAATTTTAGCTGACATTTTTGTAATATTGGGTCAAACGGGAAAAGCATAGCCCGCTGATGCAGAAGAATGATGAAATTATAATTTTTTTAATGCATTTTATTACAAATTTCCTTTCATAGTCATGTTGTTCGTTTTGAATTCACGGTATTGTTTGTATGTCTTCATATTGTATATTTGGTACATTATTATGGTATTAAACGGAGTAATTGAATTCACGGCTGTACTTCGTATAAAGTTCATGCCTTTTCTGCACGATTTGAAGAGAACTGTCCACCGAGATCGTGGGACTTCATATCTTTAGATTTTTTGTGGGGTTTTCAGCCGTCCTCAAAGCCTCCATAACACACACCATTTATTAAATTCAGCCTGATTTGATAAATTTGATATTTCCGATACGCTCCGTCTACAGACATTTAAATAATATTATATTTCACATATAATGGCATCAATGGGTCTTTCAAACGAAGAAAACAATCTATGCATTTACATGTTATAAATAATGGTTACGATGAAATTTTATGTACAAATATACTTGAGCTACAAACAATAAAATTAAAAAAATTCTCAATAAATGTTAATTAAACATTTTAAAAATTAAAAAGATTTAATGTATAGCATGGAATTAAAACTATTTAATGCAGTTATAAATGCTCTCAATAGAGCTAGAGAAACTTACCATTTTTTTTATAAATATCGGGTGTACCATCTATTGGTTTAAATTTAAACCATCGGTTATTTCGAATCTTGCAATCCTTATGTCATTCTATTCTGTCACAAAATTCAGTACATTATCTCCACTGAACGTAATTAATCGATTTAAGCTTCAGCAAAGTTTCGATTTATTAGGCCAACGAGAAACTGTACGAAAATGTCGATTTTGCCAAAAAAAATCTTTTCGGTTGAAGCTAATTTTCATCAAAAAATCCACACGTGGTTTTACTGCTTGGTGCGGCTTGTGAAGCGGAGGCACCATTGACCCATATTTGTTTGAAAATAACGAAGGCGCAACAATTACGACTATCACACAATGATAACCGATTTTTTGTACCTGCTCTTCATGGTGTTGATGGGAACGATGTTTGATTTCAAAAGGATGGTGCAACTTGTCACTCATCTCATCAAAGTGTTATGCGGACAAACCAAATACAATTCAGATTTGAAGTCCAACATTCCTAATGTCATTGCTGAGATACGATCCCATACACTCCAAAAAGTTCACGAAAATTAGTCAGATCAACTGAGGTGCTGTTAGTCCAGCCGCGGCAGCTATATGAATGAAATAATGTTCCATTTTGGCCATACTTTACAACAAATAATAAAAAATAAAAAGAAAAATAAATAAATTTGCAATAATACAACCACCCAGTTTCCTACAGCCTGGAAAATTGGAAGAATTATACCAATAGCAAAGATTTCCAATGCAGTGAGTGCGGGCGACTATAGGCCAATAAGTATTTTACCAGTTTTTTCGAAAATATTTGAGTCCCTAATTGCTGAACAGATTACGTTGTATCTGAATAACAATAATCTCTTGTCCCGATTCCAATCTGGTTTTCGCATTGCTCATAGTTGTACTACTGCGGTCTTGAAAGTAATTGATGACATAAGGCCCGAATATGACAAAGGAAACCTCTCTCTTATGTGTCTACTGGATTTTTCAAAGGCCTTTGACAGGGTTGATCATTTAATCTTATGTCGAAAACTGGGGCACTATTTTGGATTTACAAATACCGCTTTATCTCTTATGGAAAACTACTTGTATGGGCGAGCCCAAAGGGTAATTATTGGAAATAGGCAGTCAGGGATGAGGCGTATAACATCTGGTGTTCTACAGGGGTCCGTGTTAGGCCCCCTGCTATTTAGTATGTTCGTCAATGATTTATTTTCAGTATGCAGGTATACTAAGGTACATGAATACGCAGACGATATTCAGCTGTACATCTCAAACCGTATTGGTCTGATAGAGGATACAAGTTACAAACTTAATTATGACTTGAGGTCTATTTTAAAATGGGCTGAGGATAATAACCTTACGCTTAATCCTGGAAAATCTTACATTTTACCAATCAGTAGATGGGAATATGATTTAAGTTATTTTCCGACCATTTACTTGGGGAACACATCTCTTCTGTACGTTAGTAAGATTAAATACTTAGGATTTTGGATCAATTCCACCTTGTCATGCACTGACCATATTAATCATGTTGTGCGTAACGTATACCTCTTGCTTCGTAATTTACGAATGTCGTCTAACTTCACACCAGTTGAAGTTAAGAGGAAACTTATTATTCAATTAATACTTCCACTGATTAATTATTTTGCAGAGGTTTACAGTAAATTGGACTCTCTCTCACTACATAAGTTGCAAGTGTCTTTTAATAATGCTACGCGGTATGTGTATGATTTAACTAGGTTTAGCAGTGTATCGTCCTGGAGGAAAATTATCTTGGGCTGTGACTTGATCGACTACCTTAAGATGCGAAATATTATATTTTTATATAATCTTCTTTATCGAAAGAAACCACCCTATCTCTTTGAGAAGCTTGTATTTGGCAGATCCACTAGATATACAAATCTAATTATACCTAACTACACTTACATCAATACTAGCAGATTGTTTTTCGTCAACGCAATTAATTTGTGGAACTCCTTACCAATGTCTATTAAAAATATTTCGAGAAAGAGCAGTTTTAAGAAGTCACTTTTTGACTATATGACCTCAAATATTTAAAAAATTTTATTTTATTTTTATTTTAGAAATTTTGTGTGAAATATAATTATTGCCTTTTTGTGTATTAGTTATATATATATTTTAAAACAATTGCAATATAATTTAGGGAATACTAATGACTAATGTAATTTGTGTATATCCTACTGAGCTATAAAAGAATAACATTCTTAAAGTTCTTGTAAGTTCTTGTAAGCAAATAAATAAATAAATAAATAAAGTTTTAAATTAAATTAAAGTTTTTTAATTTCTAACCGTTTTTGTTTTATTGCATTTTTAAATTTAAACATTTAAATGGCCCACCACGTACAAAATGAAGCTAACAGCATACATAACACTAAGTTCAATTTTATTCGTACATAATATACGTACGTACAGTACGTAACATAAATTCATTAATTTGTTTTAAATCTTAAAAAAATTTGTACAAAAAATTTTCATTGAATTTTTATTTATTTTATTGCTTCATAGTATAATACAGGTAACCCGTTATTTTTTTAAATTATAGTTTTATGTCCCTTGATTAATATGTGCATTTACAGTTTTTTTTATACTCAAAAAAATTTTAAACGAGTAGGAGTATGAATGTATGCACAACTATAAAATCTTTTTTAATTTTACCATTCATAAGGTAATTAGTTTCTATTTTTTTATGGAAACAACTATTCCGTATTTGAAAATATTATTTTAATTTTAAAATAACTGTTAGCAGGACTTTAATCCAATTTTAATAATTAATAATTATTGTTGCATATTAAATTGAGAACCAAGTGCACATAGCCTCTGTCAGAGAAACTATAAAACCAGTGATTTGATTATGATTGTTTCCACACTAGTATGGTACATATAAGTGTGTGTTTTTTTTTTTATAGCTTTACGAGCTAAAGGTTGGGAATCTTCGAAAGACATTGGTAGCCCGGCCTACCAATGTGCACGATTCGCCGCAAGACTTACTCTCGGCTTGCTAAACGCATACGTACTAAACCCAACCTAGTTCGTCACAGTTTCAACCATTTGCCCCCCCCGGGACCACAATCAAGTATTACTTCGGGGGGGTGGAGATTCAGCGAGTGCTGCCTTCAAATTCTGCTGACCTTGCTCTCTCAGCCAATCTTTGCTGCGTCAACACCTTCCTTGCGAAAACACATACTGCGTTCCAATTGTCACATGAGGTTAACATCAGGTTAACTATGTTATCGGGCGTTACCTGGAATCCTACTGTCCTCTCCAGGCAATTTCGTTGAACAACATATCGCGGGCAAGTAAAGAAAACGTGCTCCGCCGTCTCCCTTTCATTGGGACATTCTGGGCATGCCTCGTCTACATCATGACCATACTTATAGAGATATGCTCTATAGCATCCATGGCCGGTTAGTAACTGTGTCAGGTAGAAGTTCACCTGACCGTGTCTCCTTTTGGTCCATTCGCCTATGCTCGGTATGAGTCTGTGGGTCCACCTTCCTTTGATTGAATTGACCCAGTCATGCTGCCATCTATGCATAGCGTCATCCACTAACTGAACAGGACTGGGGAGATCCATTCCCCTCCTTGTGTCATGTTTCCTCCTCTCTACATCCACTACTAGCCTCAGGGGCATCATCCCCGCAATCACCAATGCTGCATCAGTAGACACCGTGCGAAAGGCAGAAATCACCCTGAGAGCTGATCTCCTGTAGGCCGTTTCTATACCTGCTCTATAGGTCCTCTTATCCATGGCCCCGGCCCATATAGGGGCCGCATATATAGCGATCGAAGTCACTACCTTCATCAGTAACCGCCTCCTCTCCTGTTTTGGGCCTCCAAGGTTAGGCATTAATCGGGCAAGTGCACATGATGTCGCCGCACACTTTCCACCGACGTACATCAGGTGTTCCCTAAACGTGAGCCTGTTATCAATCATTACTCCCAGCTATTTAATCGCCTGCTTTGATGTTATGCGCTGGTCGCCTACTGTTAGTGTAATAAATTCCATCTTCTTCCTACTGCTTACAAGTAGTACATCCGTCTTGTGATCAGCAAGTTTGAGACCTATTCCCGTGATCCAGTTCCTGACCATACCAACCGCAGTGTTACATGTTCTCACTAATTCATCTAAATGTTTTCCCCTTATCACCAGGGCAATATCGTCCGCAAAACCAATGATCTGTGTACCTCTAGGGAATCTAAGCCCCAGTACACCATCATACATGACATTCCATAGTATTGGGCCCAGCACGGAACCTTGCGGGACCCCCGCCGATACTGCATATGTCTTCCTGCCATCATCTGTGTCATATAAGAGCACTCTATCCTTAAAGTAGTCCTTAATAAGTTCCAACAAGTAGTTCGGTACATCCTTTCCATCTAGGGCTGTTAAAGTGGCATCCCAATCCGCAGAGTTGAATGCGTTCTTGACGTCGACGTGAGGGTGATGATAGCGCAGTACTCCTTATCGCCCTCCAGCCAGCGCTCACCACTGATAGCATCCTTTGCTATTGTCATAGCCATCTCTATTGCATCTATTGTGGAACGGGCTTTTCGGAAACCAAATTGGCGATCCGACAAGCCTTCTGCCCCCAGGAATGCTTCCAGTCTCCTACAAATTATCCTCTCCAAAAGTTTTCCAGCTGTGTCGATCATACAGAGCGGGCGGTAGCCCGATGCATCCTGCGCGTTGTTACCCTTCGGAATTAGAACCAGTCTCTCTCTTCCATATCCTAGGGAACGTCCTCTCCTGAATACAAGCATTAAAAACTTGTCTAAACAGCTCAGTATTACTTTCAATGGCCGCCTTAAGCGCAATGTTTGGGATCCCGTCGATCCCCGGTGCTTTGTTAAGTTTCATTTCCCCACAGACTGATTCCAATTCCTGCCTGCTGACTTCTGGGATTTCCTCCGGTGACCGTATATCCCGAACGCAGTATGTAATTTCGGCTTTGCGCGGAAAAAGGTCCGCAACGATTGATTGCAGCTTAGCTGCACATGACGTTGCTGGTGGTCGGAAGCAGTTCAGCTTTCTCATCACCACCTTATATCCAGTTCCCCAGGGATTCTCGTCCACATCGGCGCACATTTCCCTGTAGCATCTTCTCTTGCTGAGCGCAGTGGCCCCATTAAGGCTGGTCCTACACCTTCTATATCTTTCACGCAGTTCTGCAAATTCATCCCGGCCTCTGGCCCTTTGGAATAGCCGCCGTGCGCGGTTGCATTTACGCCTCAGATCCGCTATATCCGCGTTCCACCAGTAGACGTGTTTCTTCCCAGACATATTACGCCTCCTTGCCATAGAAACGTTGCAAGCCTCCGTTATGGAGCGCATAAGTTCCATCGCCTTGTCATTCGCGTTCCCGAATAACCGAATATCCTCCAATGCGAGGACAAAGGTTTCCCTGTCAAAGGTGGAGTCCTTCCAAAGAGGGTTCGGCGGTGCGGCAGGAACGTTGTGTCCCGTAGAGCGTTCCCGGATCTCAAAAATGATAGCGTGATGATCGCTATGTGTGTAGATGTCAGACACCAACCAGGTAGATGAGGTCGCCAGTGAGTCGCTGACGAATGTCAGGTCAATTTTAGAGCAGCGTCCATTTCTCGAGAATGTATCCCTATCACCACTATTAAGTAAAACAACATCCAATGTTGCAAGTGCGTCGAGTAGGCATTCTCCTCTTGGATTAGTGAATGCCGAGCCCCATTCAACAGCCCAAGCATTGAAATCCCCGGCAATTACCACAGGTCTCACGTGCCTTGCTTCCTTAACGATGTCATCTATTCTGCGTCTATAGTCTTCTATTGATAGGCTAGGGGGAAGATAACAGCTGAAGAAATGTACCCCATTAACGGTGCATTTCACAAAGCTCTCCCACCTGCCGTCGACATTTCCCATTGGGAATTTACCACAGGACCACATCGAAGCCCTATTGCATTTGCTGGCTATCCAACGCTGGTTTTCAGTTGCTCTGTAGTGCTCGCTCAGTACTGCCAAGTCTATCCTCTGCTCCCGCACCGTCTGTTTAAGTAGCTCCTGCGCCGCTTCGCAATGGTTCAAGTTCAACTGCAGGACTCTCATTTACCTGAGTATGTCAACTTCCGTCGTGCCGCTAGATAGTGTGCGCACTTATGTCCTCCCGTGATATGCTTCGCGTCCGCGTCCGGATCGCCTCTACAAAGAAGGCAGTGAGGGTCACGGTCGCAAGCCTTGGCAATGTGACCTTGCCCTCCGCATTTGAAGCAGTGTTTGGACCAGTCACTATTACTGCTACACTTTCCTGCTACATGCCCGAACTGCAAGCACTTGTAACATCTCCTTGGGGTTACCTTTCTCAGTAAGCGGCAAACTGTCCAGCCTACACGCAGTTTACCAACTTCCTCTGCCCTGCCTGCCAGCTTCATAGGGATTGCGATTACCGCCGTCCTAGTACCTCCTGGAACGTTCCTGATCGTCTTGAGAGCCGACGGTTGTATTTCCCCGATTTGGTCCCTCCATGCGGCGATTATTTCCTCCTCAGTTGTTACTTCATCCAGGTATCTGAGTTCGAATGTAGCCTCCTCAGTTATTGTTCTGACCTCTATCTCTTCGGCCAATAAGCTCCTTAACTTAGAACGGTGCATCTCCGTAGCCACCTCTGCCAATCTTCTAAACTCCAGAAGGATTTCGCCCCTTTGTGTCTTCTTCACAAGCTGGACATCCTCGCCAACTGATTTAAGCTCCGGGGCATTCCTTACCTTCCTTAGAATGTCCGCAAACGATAGTTTCTCGGTTGGCTTTATTATCACTGCGTCTGGTCTTGGAGGTTTTCTGCGCTTCCTAGTTTTCACGATCCAATCATTGTGCTCCTGGGTGTTTTCCTCTGTTGCTGCGGGCACTACCACAGTCTGGTTCGTAGCAGTTGCTGGTCGCCCAGGCGAGTCACTATTCCTAACCTCAGCGGCAGGCTTGACTAGTCCACGAGGACGGGTTGTCCTGGTCTTCTTTGGAGGTGTTCTCCTTGGTTTTTCCAATTCATCCCTCTGCCTTTTGGAAGCACAAGGTGTCCCTTGTTGCATGATCGTCTGTGTGCTTCTGTCATTGGTTCTGACCTTTACCTCCTGTTCCGCAACTTTATCCTTAGCGGCTTGCTGGTATAGTGACGATATAGAAGCTACTAAATCGCGCATCGCTTGGTGGATGGACCTCCTTCCTCCGCCCATCATCTCGACGAGTTCCGAGATTCTGTCGCCTAGCTTGGTGAAATCATCCACCTCCTTTTCAGGAGCTTTGCTCCTCTGTAACTCCGGTGGTGACGAGCGAGATCTCTCGCCGTTCTGCTTCAGCGGTGGTGAGTGGAGTAACCTCGAAGCCCTCCGGAAAGGATTCAGGAAAGGGCTGTCCTGCTGGGTCTCCTTTGCACCCTCGGTGCCGGCTGGAGAAGTAGCGCCTGTAAAGTTATATAGATTGTTGTTAAATTCCATTTTATTGGGTCCCAACTTGGAGCCGTTATCTTGGATTCGTTGTGTAGTTACCCTTATTGTGGTCCCATGGTTATCTTTGCAATGCAGGGAGGCCATGCGAGGGTTGACACAAGTTCTCATGAGAGCTTGTGTTCAGAGCCAGACCGGGAGCTAAACAGAAGAAATTCTTAACTGCCCCTACACCCCAACTCAACGGGACGAGACCAAGATCGTTCTCCAAGGCTTGCCAGGTTTTAACGGGACGGAGACAGATGGTGTATTAGCCTGAAAGCCGTCTGTACCAGATTTCACTCCAGCACATATTGGTAACAGAATACCCCATCCGCCAGCCCATGTCATCAAATCCAAATAGTAGTGTAATCCAGTATACCATAATCAGAATCTTACTGGAATCAATTCTGATGCCTATACGACTAGGCTCCGATCGTCCACATCCGTTGGGTGCGTGCTTGCACGCATGCTGGTTTGTGATTCCCACGGTGCTATCGTGATACCACGGTAGTTCAATACTTTGAGCGGCATTGTTTCGCTTTAAAGCATCAGTGTCATTGGGTATACGCCAGACTTTTCATCCGCACCCTCTACCTTTGCCCTCCCATTTAGTCGCCTTTTACGACAAGCAGGGAACCACTATGGTAGTATTCTAATCCGCTACCACACGGTTATATAAGTGTGTGTGTACTTGTAAGCGTGTGTGCTTATGTGCAAACATGCAGCAAAAGCTGTGTTAACCACAAAATGTGGGTTAAAAAAAACAAAAAACAGGCAGAGAAAAAAATTTTGTGCAGCAGAAATACAGACTCACATACGAAACTATATAACATTCCTGCCATTAGTTGACTCCCTCCCTTGCATTTCCGTTTGTTCTCCAAAAAGTTTTCCGATACAAGAGAACAATGTGGACTGTAACCCACTAAGCAATTTTAAACGTGCACATTACACTGGTAACATTTTTACGGAAGAAGATCCATAAAATGGTCTTACATATGTATTCTCACATATTACGATGTGTCGAAAAGTAGAAATGTGTCTCTTATGGTATGTCAAGTGCCTCCAGTAGGTTGAGTTTACATACAATAGAGGTAGTAGTAAAAGCGCTAGGAACAAAACCTATCTTGAAGATAATTGACGGCAAGTACAAACATGCTAGGATCTTCAGGTATATCGATTTGGATAAGGGATTATTGTATCAGCTTTAACAGACTGCGAGCTATGACGTAGTTTAATAGGTATTGTGTTGGCTTATTAGACGATAGCCCGTGGTTCAAACCCCAACTCAGACATGTCGAACAAAATGAAATATTGATAAAAATCTTTTTTGGCGAATTCCTCTCGACAGCCTACAGGAATACTCTCTGAGATGAAAGAAAATTGCCATGAAAAGTTTTTCGAAAACCTGCCGTTAGGAGATGACTTGTGTATAAAATTAACACACATAACATGGATGGTAAGTAGCTAAGTCATCCTGAACAAAGGGTTATAACGACCAATTAAGTAAGATAATTAAGTAAGATTTGTTCCATTTGCGAAAATTTCTTTAATATTTGTTTGTTTAGTTCTCTTTACCGTATGCTGTTTGTATTTTGTCAATGTGTGTTTGCTTGTAGACATTCACAATGGACGTTATTTCTAAACCATATGGCACATTTACTACGCAAGGAAGAGAGGTTAAGCAAACTTGATGGCAAAAATGTCCAATGATTGACCTAACTTTACATAACATTAACCAAATAAATAGAAAATCTTTCATATTTGGAATTCGTTGAATTGTGGAAATAGTATAGCGTAGTATGAAAGTAAATGGTCTTCCATCAGAGACTTCCGACAGTTGATAACGGCCATCTTCTAGAAGCTACATGTATGAAATTAGTTGTCATTTATTCATGTTTCGCCAAAATACCATATAAACACAGACAACAACGTGTGTTAGCTGTATTGCCCCTGGGGCTGTTTTTGGATGAATAAATATCTGATCAGAGAAAATTGTGGAACTTAGAACGATACTAACATCCAACAGAACCAAAATCATCCAATGCATTTCAAAAAAGTCACTGGTATGGATGTTGGAAAGTATTTCTTTGAGAATGACATTGACCAGGATATCACCGTCAACAGCGAGCACATAGCTTAGCTCAATGATTACCAACTTCTATTGGCCTGAATTGGATAATCCGTAGACAAAGGATGTGTGGTTTCAATAGGATGGCGTTACTTGCTACACAACTAGAATATTTTGCAGGAGCGATTTGGGCGCATTTGTTATCTCACATAGATGTGATGTGAATGGGTTACCGACATCATCAGCGTTGTAGACTTTTTCTTGTGGGGTTTTCTTAAATTGCAGGTGAATGCGAATAGACAGCGATCCTCAAAGCCAATATTATCCATACCATCTGTCATGGAAATTTAAACATTTCGGATGTGCTCCACTTGAACGATGTTATATTTCACTTATAACGGCATCAATAGATCGTGTCAAACGAATAATAAATTTCATTGATATCTTATACACTCTGTGCGTCTTTTATTATAAATTCAAAGATAGGAATCGGAAAAACGCTCCTAATTCTGTTCCAAATTGAGCTAAGATCAATATTAATAACACAAATAAATTACTATAGAACTCGTAGGTTTGTCTATTGGGTAACATCCTTGCTTTTGCTTTTTTAAATGGAATATTTTCAAATGCGTTTGTATTTAAAGTTGGAATAAAATGCTTTTAAAATATACTGGCTTAAATGAAACCTACTTTTCCTTCTGTTATTATTGTTTTGGTGTTGCTGTTTTTAAATTGCAACAAATGCTAACAATATGTTGATGGTAACATATACGAACATAGAAATTAAGAGTCTGTAAGGGTCAACTATAGTATGCACATATATGGCAAAACAACTGCCCTACTAATGGACGTAAATTAAAAGTCCGTACAGAAATAAAATGTTTGAATTTGATAATCTAGCAGAACTTGAATAGACTTGCAAATTAAACAGACTGTAACAGTCAGTTCCAAATAATTAAACTCACCTTTGCAAATTTCTTTGTGCGATAACAATTGACGCTATTTGTGCAATTATGTACCTATTGATGCAAATTTGCTTCTCATGACATTTTATTGTATTGGGCTTTGGTCTGAAGTATGAAGCAGTTGAATATTATTTATGACGTCTGGTCGCCGTACATCTCGGTTAAGAAAAATCTATAGACACTGTGTGTGCATTGTTTGTTGCCCACCTACCAGCATATACAAAGTTTGAAGTTATTCTAGGACGTTGTTATTAAGAATAAGTAAGTAAGTAGAAGTCGTCGTAGTCTAGTAAGTAGTATGTTAGCTTATTAGATATGAGGCCTCGGATCAAATCCCAAACCAGACATCTCAAACAAAACAAAATATGAAAAAAATATTTCTTCAGCGACTTCTTCTCAGCTGATTTCTGGCAAAAACTCTGAGAATAAATAAAATTGCCACGAAAAGTTTCTCAAAAGTCGACTTTAAACTGTATGTCCCACCACTCATGTAAGAAATTAACACACACAACATAAGTGGTGTGAGAAGCTAGGTCGTAATCCTCACTGAAGTGTTGTATTGGCCAATTATGTATGTATGTCTGTCTGTAATCTTTCCATGTACTCCATCTGCGTCTTGGCGGTAGATGTATGATGAGTAGCGTGTTTCATTAAAATTGGAGCGAGAAATATCCTCATCCTTCCGAGTAGGTGCAATTATCAGCAGAGTATCTTTGAAATTTTTGCTGATATAAGCACACTTGCTTTCAATCGAAAATTGTATTGAGAATTTAAAAACAACTCAGAAGAACCATTTAAGTATTGACCGTGCCATCCTCGGGCTTCAGTTTTGACTTACATTTCTGATCAATGGCAGTTGTAGTGTTAGCTTTTAGAGCTGGAATTATGTCAGGGTTGTTCTTGTATGAGATTCGATGTAAATTCATAAAAATAGTCTAGTAGTCTTGGAGGGCAATGGGTGAATTGCGTCAAACTGTCATTTCAATTCTTATCAAACTCAATATGTTCATGGTATCTCATGCTGTATGGCATGTAAAACCCTTTTATCGAAATTACATACTAAGCAAATTCAAATCTTCCTTTTTTTTTGCAAAAAAGGAGAGTCAGCATTCATTGCTCGGTGCCTTGATCCATTGATTATAATGTTTAGATTTTAATCGATCTCGAAGAAGTACGTTTTAATAATGCCGTCGGTTCACAAAATACCTCAGTGGAGGCTGATATTATCAGCTCTCGAACTGTGTCTCCTTTCCCTTCACACCACACAATAATTTTGTTTCCTCCGCTGAGTCAAAAATTAAGTTATTACCTGTAGATAAAAACGTTTACTTGAAGACAAAAATTCCTCATATTGCATGAATATTGATAATTTATATTCGTTTATTTGTCTGTTTGTAGTGAAATGGCATGCCTTACTGTGGATTTATGGCATTGAAATTTGAGAAGTAAGATATATACAAACAACTGTGCCCTATATGCCCCATTATGATACAACAGATTTCTATTTTCTCCTAGTCTCGGATCTACTCGGAGCTGCTAATGAAGCACCTCAGACTCTATCCAAAACTGAATTTTTAAGTTCAAGTTCGTTGGCTTTTAAAGGGGTTCCCATAGTAGGAAATTAATCGAAGAGATCGATGGTTTTGCAGTACATGTTGTGTCCCAAAAGCTAAATGCATTTCCTCTACACGCTATACTCCGACCCGGAGTTTCATGAAAATTGCCCACATTCATCGTCCAACTCCCCTGGGAGAGATATGTGTTTCAGATTTCGATTGTATGTCGCATAAATCAAAATGAATGAAACTGAAACAACTGACTATTTTGAAATATTGTGATTGTGGGAAAACATGAAGTAAGTAAAATCAGTAAATTATGTAAACTAAAAACATAAATGAATAACAAAAACCACAGAAAAATTATGACACCACGAACATCTGCATTTACAAAACAGAAACAGAAATGTTATGTTAACACACTGAAAGAACATATAATACCGCTGCCATATATATACATACTCGTATACCCAAATGCCATGCCAAATGGAGTGATTTGGACATTGAGATTAAAAGAAATTAAAATCCTGGTACGATTTTAGAGACAGAAGGTTAGTGAAGCGTTAGATATTTAGTAAGAAATATAACAGAAAAGTATATCCGAAAAAAGATAAAAGAATTCAATAAAGCGAATGATTATTACTGGCAGTGAAGTGTAATTCAGCTGAACTCAGACATCTCAAACAAAATAAAATGTGACAAAAATGCAGCTTCCGCCGACTTCTTCTCAGCAGTCTTCTTGGCTAAGAATGTCAGAGTACAGAAAAATTTCCTACAAAGATTCTTAATAATCTCGGATAATTAATAAAAGTAGTGTATTGGCTTATTAGACGTAAAGCCAGGGTTCGAGCTCCAGGCCAGACATCAAAACAGAATACAAAAATTATTTCTTCGGCGACTTCCTCTCCGCAGATTTCTGGCAAAAACTCTGAGAGTAAATAAAAATTGCCATGAAAAGTTTCTCAAAAACTCTGTCGTTCGGAGTCGATTTTAAACTGTAGGTCCCGCCACTCATGTATAAAATTAACACACACAATATAAGTGGTGTGAGAAACGACTGCGAACCACAGATTTTTGAGAAACTTTTCATGGCAATTTTATTTAATTACAGAGATTTTACCAGAAGTCTGCTGAGAAAATTTTTTTTTCATATTTCATTTTGTTGCGGATGTCTGACGTGGGGTTTGAACCGTGACCTCACGTCTAATAAGCGAACACACGACCTACTAGACTACGGCAATATTCTGTAACAACTTATTTATCCGCCACAAGCTTATACCTCGTAAAGAAAATTTTGCGCCGTAGAATACTAAATACTCCCAACTGGTCGACTAAAGCATTTTTAATTATTCAGTACATTGGCGTGTACCTTAGGTGTCCGTTTAAGATAAATAAGCGGGACTATTCCTGTAAGGGGTTCCGCCACCAAAACTGCCAAAGAAAGAAAGACTCCGTTAATAGAGAGAGGTGAGAGCTGTTGTGAAAACGATAGTTCAATACGCCGCTGATCATTGGATTGGAATGGAGTAGAAACCTTTTTAAATGTTATTTCAAATATATATCACCCTTGGCAGTCTATGCTCGTCTTAGAATGTTTTGTCAAAAATTAATCCCCAACTGAGTTTGGTTTAACAAAGGGTTTACTTAGATTTTTTCGCATTTCGTATTTACTTAAAACTGGACAAAAACGCGCTATCGATTATACAATCGGCTCCTTTTATTAAAAATATATAATTTCATAATTTAAAATTTTCAGTGTTTATACATGCATCGGGCTTCTTACTGCTACATTACATACTGGCAACATTACCCTTCCGCTTTCTCTTCTATATACTTCATTAGTTTTCGGTCCGGCAGCTTTTAGGACCTGATGTTGTTGATGTGTTGTTAATATTTTTTTCTTTGGTATAGTCCCGATTAAGGCAGCATTAAGGCCCATTTGGGTACAACAATCAGTTCTTCCCGGGAATTAAACATTTTATTGAGGAAATCTCTATATAAGAGAATTAGGTCAAAGATGTCTGAAAATCAGAGGTCAAAAACTTCCAAGTTTTTATGACAAGAGCAGGGAACTGACAAATAAGGCAAAAGACAGTCTCATCCTTCTCTTCACCCCACCCACCTCCTTCAAAATTCATTTGTCCGAATGCCGAATCTGTCAGCATGCCTACCAAAAGGATAGAGGCCCGTATGAGTTGCTATTGTGCGATGGATTGCCGCGATACGATTTAATCAGTAAATCAGTTCTCTTCTTTTCCATACTTGTCTGGCAAAGTCTAGCAATATTTCACGTACCCTCTTTTATACACATTTACTAAAACAATCGTAATAATTATGGCCTGTGACATGTCAAAAGTTGAAACCTCCAAGCGGTCTGGTCAGCTTATCAGCAGTGCAATTTCCGATACCTTGTCTACAGTAACCATAAAAGAGTTACCTTCTCGGTCCGACTTATGCTTGCAAAACACTGCATTGGTCAGGCAGCCTATAAAAAAGTTTTACAATCCTTAATAAATATACCACAGCAAATCCTGGCACTCATCTTTGAGCCATCAGTGTAAAACTCAAGGAATCATATAATCAAACGTGGTGTGTCAATGTCTTCCGAGAATAACAGCATGTCCGTAATCTAGATTGGGCCCGGATTTGACTGCATTGAGTCTTATTGCCACCAACTCAGCCCTAATAGGCTAATAGGAGGTCTGAGTGGAACCAATTTAGTATAACACACAATGCCTTGGTTGGAGTGGAACAGATATCACTGGTGTTTAGAACAGCTGACTGTCTACGTATTGTGGTTAACAGTCGGCATGTAAGCTATAGAGCCTATGTGATGGTTGTCCTGAGACCCCAGATCATGCCTACAGTCCTTTTGCAGGTGTAAAGCGCTATTGTCTTTTCTTTTTTAGCGCTTATCCTTTACACTACATTGTTAACTGTCTTCCAATGTCGGTTAACCTATACAATGTGAAAACAAATTTTGACTAAAGTAGTATGGTAATCATAAAAAACATTATTCACCATAAAATTCCTTTTTTACAACTTCAAAGAAATGACAATTTAAAAAACTTTCACTCCTAAAGAGGAAATTCCAAATCTTACACGTACCAATTAACAATCTGTTATGTACTGCTCTAGTATTGTTCGTCACAGTCATTTGAAGTGTGAAAATATTCTTTCAACATTTGCCAGATGATGACGGCTTTTGTACTTAATCAAGACTTCTTTGTGAAATGGAAATTCATATTAAAAACTTGTTAGCCAAATCTAAGAGAAACTGCTGTATTTCAACTTTTTGAAGCAAATGAAGTGAAAAGATTCTAATGAAGCAGGTGTTGAAAGCACAGTTTTTTTTCAATCCACATTAGGGCGGCTTCTTCTTCTTCAGGTAAAGATAACAAAAATGGAAACTTCGAAGTTCAATCTTAATTTAAGGTGTAGTAAATATACATTATGTTGGCGGAAGATAGTTCAAAAGAAAATTAACGTGTTCTTTTAACAACGTCGGAAATAATGTTACAGATTTCCACTTCCGGCACGATGCGCTACAAAACTGAGCCCGTTAATAAACTTTGCTGAAACAAAAAATATGCAAGAACCCGTAAATTTCATCAAAACAGACTAATTAAATATAAACAGTCCCAGGGATACTTCGAACTCAACTGAAGAACAACAGAACAAAATTTTGAAACCAATGTAGCCCCTGTTGATAGCACATAGGTCGCGTAATCTCCTCTTGGTTCCCAGATAGTAAGTAATAGTAAGTTACACTGCCGTGGTATTGTAGGTAGTGCGTTGGCTTATTAGACGAAAGGCCGGCGTTCAAACATCTTCTTCTTTCGACAACTTACTCTCAGCAGTCTTCTGGCAATAGCTTTGAGAATAAATAAAATTGCCATTAAAAGCTCGGAGAGAACTTTAAAATGATGATCGCAAGCAACATGAGTGGTGTGGAAGGCTAGGTCGTCATCCTGACTAAGGGGTTGTAATGACCAGTTAAATTAAGTAAGTGACGCTGCCTCTGTCACTTTTTGAAATAACAGCGTATATTAGAGGACTCAAAACTGGAATTTTAGCAGAATAAACCCAAGACAGAAGTGGAAATGTTATGTTTTTTAATCATCCTAGTGTGTCAGATTTAATGGGAATCCCGACTGAGATACCGAAGAAAGAGAACTGGTCCTTGTGCTCCAACTACTGTACCATAATGCTTCTTTCAAAATCGTTATTATTAATGAGAATAAAACAATAGGTGACACCATTAATCAACAGGCAACCAGCTTATCTCTCGTATGGTTTTGTATTGATTAAATTATAAGCTATGTGCTGATGTAGCCCATAAGTACCATATATTCGCCTTGTAAAAACACGATAGAACGACTTCAAACGCAGAGTTTTTTTTAACGTCAGATATTCGGAATATGGGGTGCCTTTAAACATCAATTTTATTTTCAATTGTTCTTGTAGATGTTCCCTAACAGGCTCTACACAGTCAATACGATACCCACAACACGACGGCGACCATCAAACTAGTATAGCAGTTGGGCTTTTTTTGATGTTTTTGTCGGTAACAGCTTCTGTGGAATGTCCTAATTAATAGACCATTAGATTTGTTAAATTTTCTGGTGCATAATCCTAATAACGGCAATAAAAGTCAAAGTTTTTTTTTGCAAAGCATTGCCATTTGTGAACTTAATTCACATTTACTCTTTCCGATATATCTTACTTTCTATTATTCTATTATTTTAAATTTTATCCCGATATATCTTACTTTCTATTATTCTATTATTTTAAATTTTATCGTGCCCTCTTGGTCTCAAGCACAGTCAAATTTGCCAATAAGAATTTATTTTTTCTCAATATTTGTTTATTTCCTAAAAGTCTTTGACATAGGAATCATATCATATTATCAATAAAGTTATAAATAAAAAACTTGCCCAAAAATGTTAGGAAGGTAGGTAGAAAGAGAGGAGAACAACCAAGGGTCTCATGCCTATCGTCATATACCTAAGCCTACATGTAAGCTTGTTCTGTGCTCACCACTATGAATACCGTCGTATATTCTACCGGAAGTCTGTACAAACGTTTTTAGCTTCTTCTAGTCCACTCCTCTGAGACGAGGTATGTGTGTCTAGTGCAGTGTCATCCCCAAAATACTGGCATCTCGAGCTTGGAAAGCCGGGCAATGATGTAAAAACTGATCCATCGATTCGATGTGCCCTGCACTCATCGTATTTCACCACGCCAATACGGTGTTGGAGTACAAATTACGGCTGCGAATTTGACATGCCATTACTAGCAGTACTGTACTTAGCACAGTAGCATTTTGTTTATAACCCTGAACCCTGTATACACATACCAGCGCACTTTACTCGAAATTAATTTTCCTATTTGTGTATGTATACATTTTCATAACATGTTGTCTGTCTGTAAATTTCATATTTTTCGTGTTGCATGATTTTCTACTTTTATTTACAAAGAAAAAAAATAATTTTTGAACTGAAAAACAAAAATTAACTTTTCCTTGAATATTTTTTGTGTTTTTCAATCTGTTAGTGGGTCTAATTTGTTGTTGTTCTTGTTTTGTTCTACTTTTAGTTTCATCACTATCCGAGTTGTTTATAAAGAAATGTTATTTATTTATGACACGACGTTAAAGCTAAGAAATCAAAAATATTATGATCCAAACAGTATAGTTTAAAACGAATAATTTTTGAGCTTCAGTAAAAACAAAAAATTGAAAAAAGTTGCGTTAAGCGAACAGAATGTTTTCTTTGGAAAGGTTCCACATTCTAAAAATTTTTTGTGCCAAACTTTTGTTATTTTTTTTCTCCAAAGAGTATATGTGGTACATTATTGGTGGTGCCTATTAATTCGCCTTAAATCCACCACTTTTTTATGAATCCGCCAGCCACTAATAACTACCAAAACAAAAAAAAATGTTTAAATTTCTTACGCAACTGAAATAACAAACAACTTATTTCAACTTTCATTTTAACGAAATTGAAAAAAAGAAGTCGAAAGTTTCCGCAAAAAAGTAATAACGGCTACAAAAATAATATTAGGTACAGTAAAAAAAATCCATTGAATTGATTTTATTTACCAATGTTTCGTCACTACGAGTAAAAGGGTAAAAACGGTTCCTTAGCCGAAATTGCGGATCAAGAACATTTTGTTGTATGTGTAATCAAGTCTATTAATTGAACTGCCTGAAGAAAGCAATCGATGCGTATTAAAAACCGAGTTATTATTGACAAATGACAGAAAATTTTCAAATTGCTTACTACAACATACGTGGTCACATTTGTCTTTACAGGCCGGATATTTTCGCCTACAGGCCCAGGCGTCTTCTCATACGACAGATTTTTTTGAGAAACTTTTCATGGCAATTTTATTTACTTGCAGAGTGTTTGCCAGAAATCTGCTGAGAGCAAGTCGCCGAAGAAAGATTTTTTCATATTTCGTTTTGATGTCTGACCTGGGGTTTGAACCGTGGCATTACGTCTAAAAGCTTTTACGTCTAAAAGCTCTTACGTCTAATAGTTATCACACAATACACAAATGCATAAAGACAAAAAATTCTTTTTACTACACCCAACAAAATAACAACTTTCTATAAATAACAACTAAAAATAATCCAAGAGAAAAACTTATAAAAAAAGAACAGATGGATATCATGGAAACAGAAATGAAAAACGTCAGCTATAGTTGCAATATTTATTCTTGTTTTCTGTGTTACGTTTTTTTCTTTAATTTTTTGGTTTTCATAAAGCAAGCAAGAAATCCAACAAATTTCTTTCATTTATGTGCTTACATTTTGGTTCGTTAACAACACTTTCATTAGATCAGAGATCGTAGGTTTTAAAATAATGAAATTGAAGACTTTTAGCAAAGAAGGAAGAAATTTTTAAAATTCTAGAAATTTTTAATGAATAATAAGACAGAAGTGAGCGTTAAGCTAAAGGGAGGATCATTCTGCCGGTAACTTTTAAAGTTAAATTTATGTTTGAGCTTGTCATATTTTATATTATTTTTAATATGGCAACTTCAAATACAAACAAAATGAGCATATACATTGTATATTATACAACAAAAAGCCGAAGCCCGTCGTTGCCACTGCGTTTAAAAAAATTGTTTAATTGAGCAGTTTTATCGTCATTGCTCCGCCACTGCCATATTTTTGAAAAAGCTAACTTTATTTTATTTGTAAGTTCTAAAAACGAAAATAAGTTAAAGGTAACTTTAGCTAAAGGTACCCAAGTTTAACGGCAAGTTGTAATAATGGCCCTTAAAGTATGTGGCACTACAATTAACGCACATATTACTACGGCGTCCGCTGATATTAAATTACTAGGTTAGCAAAGTACTAACGTAGATGTATAATTACATCCTTTTTCCATAAAAAGCAAACTTTTTGATTGTGAAAGTAGTTATACAAATCATCAATAAGCCACTCGTTTGAGAAAAAGCATTTTGGCTTTAAAGCGATCTTAACAACATATTGCGAATAATAGGGAGACAAGCAACGCGTGGCGTACATATTCATTATATTCATTACATACATACATAATTGGTCATTATAACCATTTAGTCAGGGCTACGACCTAGCTTCTCATACCACTGATGTTGTGTGTGCTATTTTTATACATTAGTTCGGGACCTACAATTTACAGTCGACTCCGAACGACAGATTTTTGAGATACTTTTCATAGGAATTTTATTTACTCTCACAGTTTTTCCGGAATACTCAGAGAGGAAGTCGCCGAAGATATATTTTTTCATATTTTCGTTTTGATGTTTGACCTAAGTTTTGGACCGTGTCCTCACGTCTATTAAGCCAACACAGTACCTGCGAGACTACTGCGACTTCAAAGTATATTCATGTGAAAATATTCATTATACATACCGATAATGTATTTCACACTATGAAGTTCAGTAGAATCTTTCTATCATTGCTTTTCAACACCGTATCTCTAAATGGCTAAAATTAGTTGCAAAAAAGAATTGCATAAGCTAAGCTTATCACTAAAGCAGCTTTATAACATTTTAATTAAAAACTTAGCTTTAGTTAATATCGAGCCTACACCGGGGACTCCTAAACCTGTTGAAGCTTCAACTTTACAATTAGTTGTCATTTATTACGTCTGTTGATCCAAGTCATCATGGACGACTATAGGCAACGATGAGTGTTCGGCGATTAATTTATATCGTACTCATTTCTGAATCGACTAGACAGAAAAAAGTCCGAACTCATGTGGGTATTTGAGCATGCAGATGCTTGCAAGGAAGAGGGCTCCCACACCGCTAATAAGGCCAAAACCTTTCTACGGAGTTGAGCCAGATGTCTGGAAAGGTATACTGACCAAAAGGGAATATATCGGGAGGCAAAGACTATATTCAAATCATTTGAAGCTTAAGGCAATCAAAATTGTTTATGGGAAATTACAATAAGAGAAGATTTGGGGCAAGAGCAATAACCTGAGGTTAGAAATCTTTCTTTTGGTATGGCACTCTACACTCGGGGTACACTTAGAATAGTGATTGTCTCAAGCCCAATATTTAGATTCTGTGACGATGTTAATCATCGGAATCATTGGAATATATTCTTGGAACCTGTGGATATTAATGCATCCCAGGAAAGAACTCCTGGCGGCAGATAAATTGTAGGCAGGGAATTCTCAATATTGACACCGAGCAGCATTCTAAAATTTGCTAAGGACTATAGGCTTGGAGTTACCCATCAAGACGATAATTGAAATCATAAAAACAATCCCAAAAAGATACTCAAAAGAGTTTACGCTGTAACCGCCGAGATATGAATCTAATCTTTTTCACTCTTGAACGCAGACATTTTGGGATTGTACCTTTTTATAGATTTTATTTATCAGCAGCCATCAGGACCATCTTTATATGTACCTTCATTACTGCTCGTAGAATAGATATACCACGCTAATGTTTACAGTCTATTATGTCCTTTTTGTTCGATAGTTTAACAATAATACGCTGCATCTATTCAAAATGGAAAAGTTTCTGTCCTCTATATATGAACCCTAAATGAAGTAAAATAATATTGGATATGAATTAAATACTTCAGTAGTGATATTGCGGACACAATCGATCAATTATTTGACTGTTATTTGGATGATCGGAGTTAGCAGACAGTATGTATGTTCGCATTGGTATTATCATTATTACCAGGCATTATACTATACTAATATCATTCCTCTGCCGCGTTTACATACATACATAATTGGTCATTACAATCCTTTATTCAGGATTACGACCTAGCTTCCCACACCACCTATGTTGAACTTTAAACATATGTGGTGGGACCTACAGTTTACAGTCGACTCCGAACGACATATTTTTGAGGAACTTTTCATAGCAATTTTATTTACTCACATAGTTTTTGTCAGAAATCCGCAAAGAGGAAGTCTGCGAAGTTATATTTTTTCATAGTTTCGTTTTGATTTTTGACCTCAGGTTTGAATCTTGCAGCTGTGGTTAACCAACCGCCTCCTTATCTGGAAAAACAAAGCGATGCAAAATAATAAGATGAGAGAGATGCTTTGCGACTGCCCAATATTCCTTAAGGGAAATTATGCAAAGCTATATAGACCTATAACTCGCCGTAGTCTAGTGTTGGCTTACTAGAGACGTGAGGTGTCGGTTCAAACCCCAGGTCAGACATATCTAACAAAACGAAGTATGAAAAAATATTTCTGAGGCGAATTCCTCTCAGCAGATTTCTGGCATAAACTCTGAGAGTAAAATAGAATTGCCATGAAAAGTTTCTAAAATTCTTTTGTTCCGAGTTTACCCGCCACTCATGTATAAAATTAACACACACAATATAAGTAGTGTGAGAAAGTAGGTCGTAATCCTGACTAAAGGGTTGTAATGACCAATGTATGTATATATGTATATGGACTTATAATATGTCAAAGTCTTTATTTATTTAATAATTGAAATACAATTAAAAAGTATCCTATAATTATAAGAGCAGAGTAACATAGACTATATGCTCGGTGTAGTACAACAGACCAAAATCTTTGGTGGGAATCGAACCCCCGACCCTTACGCTAATACTCTAACACACTATCCACTAGACTACCAGGGCTCCGAATATTTCCAAATATTTTCTTATATTATTTCGTAAATACAATACTAGATTTTGAATGGTTTAAATGCATGATTCATATAATTTTCGGATTGAGAACAGTAAGGAGTGCATTTACTTGGGGCATGTTATTTTCACAATGAAGAAATCCTTTGAAAAACTTAAAGCACCCACATGAATGAAATGCCAAGAGAGGGAGCAAAATATTGTATCAAATAGATAAACTGATGAAAGACGAAAGAAAATGTACAGAATTTTTCATTTCTTGTTGTTATTTTCCTCTGTGCTGCATTTGTTACTTTCCAAGGAAGTCACCTGAGGTGTTTTCTGTTTCCTTTGCAACCAAAAAGTTGATGATGAAAGTCGAAACAAACAAGCAAACATAACATGAATAAATTGCACAACACTCGTCATCAAGTAACGAAATCGAAATGAAATACTTGTTCAGATAAGTTTCAATGAGAAAATAAGAGAGGAAAAATTTAATGAAAATATCAGTTTGAAGAAGAAATCTACGGACGGATATCATAACATTCGTTTCTTAAACTCAAAACCAAACGTACAAGAACAATTGTACATAAAGATACGGCATTTTTATACATTTTTCTTCTGTTACAAAATTCCCTTCAATGGATTTTAATTGGAATGGTTTCTTGAGCAAAACAAAATAATCGAAAAAAATTTCTTTTTAGCATCACACAGAAAGAAAAGAAAAAGTACTACACAGGTATTTTAGTCAAAATTATAATACTTGGAAGTAAGGAGTGTTAACTTTGTGCATTATGAGTGTGAAAGCGCAACAAGCATTTTTACTTTTAATCTCTAACTCTTGTATATCCAGCAACTAAGTATTACATAAAAACTATATCAAAGCGCTTGAATTAGGTTGAACAAAAAAGCAATTATTTCTGAAGCTGATGGTGGTGAAAAACAAGATCAAGAAAATTTAGTTGTGATCGTATCTTGGTTAGTCAAAGACGGCGGAATTGATAATTCACTTTTGGAACTGACATAATATATGTATATTTCCACTTGGCTGAAATTTTTCAGTCGTTCGCACGATTTGAACAAATGTCGCTGGGAGTCGACGTTAAGTTCCTCCACTCATGAACATAATAAACACACAACATGGGTGGTGTGAAAAGCTAGGTTGTGACTAAAGGTTGTAATGAGCAATTAAGGAAGTAAGGGCTCGAGATTTTTTTCATTAACAGCTTCACCTCTTCCTTTTTGTTTCATTGACTCGTACTAATTAATCAATTGTCGAAAGAAGAAAAATTTCTTACACAAATATAAAGTAAAATAAGAGGAACGGTTCATCATCCAAACGGACTATATTCTTCGTAATATCATCCACGTAAAATTTACTCATATGTAGTGTAAGTATTTCCTCAATGTGAACATGTTTGGGGTAAAATGAAAAAACTTTGGCTAAAATGCCATACTTTTCGAAAGATTTAAATAGGAAAACATGACCAATTTAAAATTTAAATAAATTACCACTTGAACTAGATGACGATGCTCAATCTATGCTCGAAATAAAACTAATACGAGATGATTACAGATAATTTTACATCCCATATTTAGTGTTTTATGTATAGCAAGCTAAGAAATAATTGTACCGCAATAATGTTTAATGCACCTTGTGCTGTTCACCCTATAAGATGGATGGCGCAGGCCACCTATAGTATGAATATATTTCTCTCCCGGAAAGAATTTAAATTGAATAAACACTAAGAAATTAATTTGCGGCAAGTATGTATCTTTATAGTAAATATATGTATATCTATGGCCCCACGCAGTAATAGTCTAATATGGTGATCAGATGTGCACTTTTATTGCGTAAATCGCAATAAACGCCATTATTGAGCTCAATATTTCATATAAAGTTTCAATGAATTATTGCGCAATAAATACGCAAATTGTTAAAATATTGAGTAAAACTTAAAATGCAGTACTGTCATAAGCGTGTTTAGTGAGCATATTACAATTAACAGAACACTTTCTGTTGATATTCGCCAACTCAAATGTCGCCAACGACAAAAAAACAATGTTGTTGAAACAACCAACTGTTTTGTTTACCAGCTGTCAAATGAATATTGAATTAGCAGCTGAACTGCGTATGTTATTATGTCTAAACACTTAAAATATTGTACTCAATTAACAGAACATTGACTCAATAAAACTGCATATCTGAACATAGTATAAGAAGACTTAAGGCAATTTGTGTAATACCCATTTACGTGAAATCCACATTTCTCTAACAGTGTTTTTGAAAAAGTTAGTAATAAAAACATGTTGATCAAAGACGTAATGAAGTCCCATTACACTTATTTAAACAGTGATTTTTTCGAATTTATAATTTTCGACTTAGGCTGTTATTGCCTGAGGCTACAGATTATAGAAGCTTGGTTTTCTGTTACTTCTGTAATTATGGTGCCCAATAACAATTACATACTACTGCAACATGTATACAATTTTGAAAACATTGAAACGGATATAGTGCAGTTTGTACATCAAAAATTACAAAATCGTTTAATGTTCCTTAATTCTGAAAATGTTACTTTTACGATACCGTATTCCACAAAGGACAAAATGGTTGAAGGCTTGTAATACCACAGTGACACAGAAGAAAATATAAAAATGCCTACAATAAAAAGAAATGATAATATTGTAATGAGAATAAGGGACGGTGTTGAGTTTATTTCCAAAGAAACAAAGTTGTTTTTTGACATGTTCTCAATAAAACAAAAATTTTTGGAACAGAAACTTGTAAGTTTTTATAAAATAAACGCTTTGATTAAGCCAAAGGATATTGTTTGCCTATTAAATGTTGGCCATGACGCAGCAAAAGGAATATTGGAAGATTATAATTTATCATAAAATTAGTTCTTGTGAAGTTATGATGCGAGTAAGTTAAATTATATGGTTGCCTCGATATTTCATCGACCTTGAGACACGTTTTAACCTAAACAAACAGATATGGAAATTTTAAAGCATCATTTTTATTTATCAATATTCACCATATTGGAAAAAATCTGACTTTTATTTTAAAGGTCACCCTACCTACAGTGCATCGTGCAAGATATTTTGCAACCACTTGTTTATCAAGGCCAATACTTCAATTTTATGAACGAAATATCAGTTATTATTGCACTATATCTTAAACCATTAAATATAGATCTTAAAGACATACTATTAAGTGATGTCGTCAGCCTACAAAACTCTTTCTTTCAAATAGCATTGACAGCACTTGTATTGCTTTAACTGAATTTTTGAAGAGATAAGTTTGGTCTCTTGATTCTTTCTTTATTTTCTATTTCATCAAAATTTCTTACAAATTAAGTCATTATTTAGTTTGTTCAGATATAGTTCATTTATGTTCAGATATGCACTTTTATTGAGTCAATATTCGGTTAATTGAGTATAATATTTTAAGTATTCAGGCACAATTAATATACGCAGTTCAGCTGCTTATTCAATATTCATTTGACAGCTGGTAATCAAAACAGCTGGTTGTTTCAACAACAAAATGTGTTCGGTTAATTGTAATATTTTCACTGAACATAGTTATGACAGTGCTGCATTTTAAGTTTTACTTAATATTATAACAATTTGCGTATTTACTGCACAATTATTAATTGCAAATTTTTATGAAATATTAAATTCAATAATGGCGTTTACTGCGATTTACGCCATAAAGGTGCATATCTGAACACCGTATTAGCTTTGCTATTTTAATATTGCATTTTTAATATTTGATTTAATTTGCTTTCTGTAAATTTATTTGTAACTATATTTCAAATGATATCAGAAAATGCGTTTTTAAAAATTAATCATAAGGTGTGTGGTTGTTCCGAAGAAGAAGGTAATACTGAAAGTTAGAGAAACCGTTTCTTGGGTGCTCCAGAGAAACAATTTCTAATGTAATGAAACAATCTAATACATCTGGAACCTGAAATAATGTACTCAGAATCCAAAATCCCCAGAAAACCACAACCACGGAAGTGGTAATAGGCATAAAAACGTCTATAGTGTCCCCAAAACTGATCCGTTTATAAGTTCTAAGCAGTTACAAGTTGAATTAGCAGCATCATATTGTATAAACATATCATGTAGAACTATTAAGAGACGACTTAATAAAACTATCTTAAGAGGATGAATTGTACTGGAAAAACCTTTCGTATAAAATGATTCAAACCTGTTTGGTTTTAACCGAACAAAACATGAAGAAACAAATGTGTTTTAAGAAGAACATTTTATCGGGTAACGAATCCAAATTTTTCCAATGGGTATCAGATGGAAGATGGCGTCCAGCCATATATACCATCAAAACAATTAAGTACGACGAAAGAGGCTCCTTCTAGACATAATATGGGAGAAATTTGTGACTTGTGAAAACTTAGTTATAAGAATCAATCAATCAATCCCCTGAGTTTTTGGGGACCGAAATTGAAACGACAAACAAAAACAAAACAAAATAAAAACAATATTGTTGAAACAACCAGCTGTTTTGTTTACCAGTTGTCAAATAAATATTGAATAAGCAGCTGAACTGCGTATATTATTATGCCTGAACACTTAAAATATTGACTCTAAATAGTACATATCTGAACATAGTATAAGTTTTAGATTTAAGAATTGAAAAATAAATTTTATTTTAAATTACTTTTTATTAAAAAGAATAATTTTTTACCATTACGAGTGTTTTATTTATATGGCTACCACTGTATTTACCAGCAGAAAAATTAGTTTCCTCTTTTTAATGTTCCTGCCTTGAATGAAATACTATTTGGGAGATTTAGGTTGTTTTCATTGTAATCTGAAAGCTTCCCAAAATAACCACTAAAGAAGCATTTTTAATGAGTTCCAAAACACAATACCAACCATGTCAAACGAAATGATTGATTAAAAGAAAAATCTTTGACAAGCGGTGAGTGTTACAGTCACGCACAGTACAGAACACCATTGTAAGTTGCAACCTATTGTACGGCATCTAATGACATGATGATATAAATGTGCGATTGACTGTCTGATTAGAAATCATATTTCAAAGGAATTTGTTTTCCCAAAAATACCTTCGCGATACATAACATGCGATATACTTAAGCTTGAAGGGTGAAAGTGTGAGCAATTACAAAGGCATTCACGAGAATTTTACTTTACGAAGAGAAAATCGTTATGGCATTTGTATAAACAAAATACATATCTTTGTAATATGCAACGTCCGTTAAAAGTTATGTGAGCTTCTTCTGAAATGTTTTTTAATCTTAAAACGTTTCTCTCACGGCTGGATAGATGATGTGAGACTTCCCGCTTGTACTATGTCTTTGATTCAGTACGTATTTGTTTGGCAGATTCTAGAGCATCATTTACTTCATTAACTTATGCGTATACGTGACTCAGCTTATGTCAAAGTCGGATAAGGTTTTGAAATTATGATGGTCAGGGAAGTCGTCCAACGAGAGGAATAGTGTTGTATTTAGAATAGAGCCGGGTGGGAAATTTAAAAGTTTAAATTTAAAAATGCAATAAAATAAAAACGGTTTGAAATTGTTCCAAATTTATTCTTTTGTTTCGAAGTACAATTGTTCCGGTTAGACATGGAATATTATTTCATTCATATGGCTGCTGCGGCTGGCCTCACTGTATTTCATTCGATCGGACCAATTTTCGTTGTGTTTTTGAGTGTATAGGGTCGTATCTCGGCAATTGATATCACGAATGTTAGCCTTCAAATTGTCTCTGGTTTGACGACATAACACGTTTCTTTAACGGTGCCCCACAGAAAATAGTCCAACGGTGTTAAGTAGGCAGCTTCTTGTCGGACAATTGACATCACCATTTCGGCTAATTAAGCGGCCATCAAACGTTTGACGCAATAATGAGATAAGATGTGTGCAAGTGCAAGTTGCACTTTCCTGTTGAAACAAACAGTCACACGAAATGGGTGTATAGATTGCTGTAATACTACATGTGGGGTTTTTTGAGCCTCCAGTACAGCAATTTTCTGTATTAATGTACCACCATGATGAAAATGAGCTTCATCCGAAAAGATTTCTTTTAGCAAAATCTACATCATTGTACAGTTTCTCGTTGGCTCAATAAATTTCAACGTCCGTCTGGCGTAAATCGATTCATTACGTTCAGTGGAGATAACATACTGAATTTTGTGACAGAATAGAATGACATAAGTATTGCCAGATTCGAAATAACCGATGATTCAAGTTTAAACCGATAGATGGCCTATCCGATATAAATAAAATTATTCTATCCACTGTAGGAGGTGGATCTAAAACATTTCCCTTTTCTATCTAACTTCCACCTCAAACTTCGCTGTCTGCAATCACATGAATATACATAATTGGTCGTTACAACCCGTTGTCAGGGTTACGACAACTTCTGACACCACTTGTGTTGTGTGCGTTAATTTTATACATGAGTGACGGGACGTACAGTTTAAAATCGACTGCGAACAACAGATTTTTGGGAAACTATTTCATGTTAATTTTATTTACTCTCAGAGTTCTCGCAAGAAATCTGCTGAGAGGGAGTCACCGATTTTTTTTCATATTTTCGTTTTAATGTCTGACCCGAGGTTTGAACCGTGGCCCTACGTCTAGTAAGCCAACACACTACCTGCTAGACTACGACGACTACAATCACATGAACCAATAATTTTTTTTATGCATAAATTTTATATATAAAAATGAATGTGTGTTTATTTGTATGGGGGTTTGTTTGAAGTAGTTATAGGCTATTTTTTGTGTAGAAATAGGCAAATAAAATAAAATAAATAAAAACAGTATGAGTGTTATTGTCTAACAAAATATTACGTATACGTCACCCGTCAGCTCTATGTAATATTTTATAAACGACAGTAATTGAAATCTTCTTCAATTATATATAAGAATGAATGTGTGTTTATTTGTTTGTGGGTTTGTTTGAAGTCTATAGACGGCTAAACGGCTGGACCGATTTTCTTAAAATTTTAACAGTATCTTCCTGTATGTCTGGGAGGAGTTATAGGCTACTTTTTATTTTAAAATTTCAAGTAGACGAGATGTCACGCCCACGAACCCAATAAGTATTTAATGTCGCATATCTCAGAAACTGCAACAGGTAGAGTCCTCAAATTTTGTATGGACGACTTTGACGTATATATGAACAAAATGGGCGGATTGGCTATAGTGGGCGTGTCACCTCCCGTAGTCTATATATAAAAATGAACATTTGTTTGTATGTAACTTATAGAATCGTAAACTATGCATTTGATCATGTTATGATCTTTAGGAAAGTTGTTGCGCATGAGCCGACTAAGGTTTCTAAGTTGGTATAACCAATTTCCGACAGGTAGTACCACTGAAAACTACTCAAAATGAATTAGATCGTAAACTGTGCATTCTTTAACAAAGTTGTTGCGCATGAGTCGACGGAGGTTGGTGCGAATAATTTCCGATGGATGGCGTCACTGAAAATTATTCAAAATGAATGACAAGCAATTGGTCGACCTACACCTCAAGCACGGAAGAAAAGAGCATTACGAGCCTCAGAATCAAACGGGCAACTAGCATTGTGTCTGGAAAATCTTCGAGTATATGCTGCTGAGACCCGTTGGCATGAATCACTTGAACACCGAGAAGTGAGATTAGAAACTGATCGAAAGCGTACTACTCAGGGCTGTTCGTCTGAATCATCTGGACAACGGGAAGCACAATCAATAAAATGATTCCAAATTAATTGGATATTTGTGTAATGTCTTTCCTTCAAATTTATTTTAGTTGGTGGCGCAGCAACCCGCACAGGGTACAGCTAGCTAAATTCATAAAACTATGTGTTGTAAAATGGATCGGGTTTTAATTCTTAAAAAGTTATATTACTGGTATATAATCTGCCTGTTCATTTATTTTTTATCTTAATTGACCTAAATTATTCGTTAAGAGATCGAAATCGCAACTAAGCTAACTATAGGTACTCCAATTACCTCAGTTATGTTGGATATTATGCACATTTATTACAGGGAAGATACATCTAGTTGGCAGCAGGAGGTTACGTACTATACTCTACTGGATAAGAAGAGGACCGACTCACTTCTGTTTTTAAATCGCATGGCTACCCATCGCTCAATAGAGACACTCTTCTTTTGGCATTCCGGCAAATAACTTCCGCTGTGACTCTGACTCTGTCTTTCACCTTATCCGTCAAAGAACTGCTCTTGTCATGAAGAAACGAAAGTTTTTGAGGTCACATTTGCTGACATCTCTGAACGAACTCTGTATATAAGGATTGCTGACTCGGATTGTATTTCTCTGGAGAATATCTGATGCCCGGTTAGGTGTCTGATCGTTTTAAAGCCAATTCAAAATCTCTTGATTGTTATTGCTTTACAGCAATAAATGTTTTAGTTTTACCAGTTTTATTACAAATTTTATTGATTGTATTGCGTTTTTTAAATTTATTTTTTTTATTGTTCAACTTTTCACTTTTGTTTAGTGACTACAAAATGGTTCTTGTGCATTTTTAATAAAAGAATTGATCTGGTAAAATATTTATTTAATTATACACAAAAACCTTCATTGTTCATATTTCTGTTCATTCATATTTAAAACCATGTGAGCACTATTGTTTGTTTATTTGTTTTATAAACTTAATTAAGAAGTTTTAAAATGTTTTTTTTTTCAAAATTTTTTCCTATTGTTATTTGAAATAAAATAAATGTAATACAATATTTTAAATTGCATTCAAATTGTAATCAAAATATTTTTATGCTGTCTCAGTTTAAATTTTCATTTAAATTATTTACATATTAAAACTCGTATGTGGTTAGATAATTTGGTTTGAATGGTGATTATAAAATTAAAATAAAGTTAAAATTTTTTTTTTATTATGTTATACGTATGTACATGAGTATGGTATGTTACATAGATATTGTTATGATACCATAATGAATCAACGGACTGTTACAAATGAATTTAATTGAAATCCTAAACAATGAATCGTTAGGTTTGTGTATTAAATGAAGTGTCAACATGGTGTTCCAATTAAAATAATATGCCTTCCCTTCTGTAGAATTGAAGTATCCAAAAAACCAAGCAACAAAGCTCAAATATGTATATGCAGATATTGACAATCGTTTAACCGCACTTGTTTTAAATTACACTATACGACTAAATAAAAGAAATGAAATACACGCAGCTAATGACATATTTATATATTATAAATATTTCTTTTTATTTTTCTTAAACCCACCAAACTTGTTTTATTTGACAAAAACTGTTTTCTTGGACTTTACGTACAAATTTATTGATTACACAAACATTTCTGAACCGATGTTCAAAATTTGAACCTTATTAGAAAGCAGATGGATGGGCCTTTAAAACGATATACATATAAATATTATTTGACTTAATATTATATGAGGTTTGATGAGGTAAACTTGTAAAATGCGAATTAAAAAAAAATAAAAAATGACATATTGAATGTGCATTATCTTGTGAAGAGATTGACAATTTGTTTGATAAAATCGAACTAAAAGTACCGTAATTATTATTTTATAGTGTATAGCAGTCATATTATATTTTTCATATATTCATATATTTCATATTTTTTTTTTCAAATGATATTGGAAAATGCGCCAATTTCATATTCGCCAACAACAAAGTTGTTACATTCAACCAACGACATCAGTAAGAAAGAAAAGGGGATAAACAAGTAAGCGAGAACGTAACAATAAGCAATGTGAATAAAATACACAAAAAACAATGAATTCGCGATAGAGATCTCGAGAAGGCGAACACACGAACATTCGACTTAAGGAACCTTCATAAGACTGTTTACGTGAGCATATAAAAACGCAAGACAAAGCAGGCAACTAGTAGTAAGAATTCAGTTAGTCTTGTGTGAAGACGCGTTGCGTGTGAAGAGAACAGTCGTGGTTTGAAGATCGCCGTTGAAAAGATCTGCGTTGTAAGCAAAGAAAAATAGCGAACAAGCAATTATTGTTGTATTCGTCAAGTTGTAAACGGTGGCACACAAAAGTAGTGCTAACAATAAGGAGTTTAATTGAAACTTGGTTTTTATTTTGTTTGCAATCAATGAACTCATGTTTTAAACGATTTTTTTAAAGGTAAAAACTTAACAATATGTAATGAGAGCGTGCGACACTTAGAGAAAATACGGATTATAGTTTAGCAGGCATATGATTATCATTGTTGTTTGATATTTCTCAAAAACCATCATACTTCATTAGATTAGAAATGCATTTGTTTCACTTTGTTATGGTATTTGACTAATCGTATAAATCTAAGAACATCTGTTGTAAGTTTCTCTCTCGTTCTTAAAATACGCATGGAAATCTGTAATATTTTCTCTGACTTTAGGTCCGTAAACCCTTATGGTGTAAATTCTTATCTGCTGCCAACAAAGTTAAGCTTTTTAACTTATACTCTGTAGGCATGCTCCAGATTTTAAAAACCATACAGTGTCCGACAATGTTCCAATATAAAAGTGATCTTTGAATGAGTCGAAATTTCCCTGATAAATCACTAGCATACATGGACAACGACAGATGTCGAAGAGACATTCAGGGGGGTTTAATTCCAGCCTGTGTGACACAAATACATTTTCAAGGAAAATTCCACTGCCCAATAAGAATTTTAACACTTTAAAAATTCAAATGATCGGCAGGCAGCCTATAACAAAAATATCACAATCCTTAATATATGTATGTATCACAGCCTATATTCCTGTATTTTTAATCTTCGATATACAGTTGTGGAACAAAATTTGAAAACCACTAACTTTTTTCTATTTCAAATTCTCATTTTACCTCGGTCGACAAATAAAGAATTAAAATAACAATCGTGCATTCAATGGTAGGTCAGAAGAAGATTGTTTATAGAGACATCAGATTCATTCTTCAGGAGTTACAGAGAAACTCAAGAACGGAGACTCAAAGTTATCTAAAGCTATTGCCGAATGATCAGGAATATCAAATGTCCATGAACAGTAACAAGTCCATTACATAAAAACGTGTTTCGCAGTACAAGACCAAGCAAAAAACCGATTGTCTTAATCTGATCACTGAATTTTTTTTTTCCTTTCTTTAAAATTTTTTTTCTCTCTTGTGATATTTTTTAATGTTTTCTGTTGATATAACTGAAGAACATTAGTTTCTGAGTTTTTTATTGACTTCCGAGACATAGGAGAAATGTTGAGAGTATGTAAAGTTTTGTACACGACTGTAAACTCAAATGTCTTACTCAAAAAGTATTAAGGAACCATATAATAGAACAAGATGTGTTTATGTCTTCCAAGAACTTTAGTGTGTTCATAATCAAGGTTGGGTCAGAATTTAACCTTTCTGCTACCAGCTCTTCTTTATCAAATTATAGCAATAATGCTGTAGTTAGGGAAGAGAGTGCACAGCATCTAAGAAGCATTGATATAAGGTCAAACTAATACACACATAATTGGTCTTATAACCCTTCATTCAGAATTACGACCCAGCTTCTCACACCACTTATATTGTGTGCGTTAATTTTATACATGAGTGGCGGGACCAACAGTTTAAAGTCGACTCTGAACGACAGACTTTTGAAAACTTTTCATGGCAATTTTATTTGCTCTCAGAGTTTTTGCCGGAAATCTGCTGAGAGGCAGTCACCGAAGAAATATTTTTTTCGTATTTTTGTTTTGATGTCTGATCTGGGATTTGAATCCTGGCCTTACGTCTAATAAGCCGACACACTACCTACTAGAGTACGGCGACTACAAACTAATATCTACGCATTATTACAAAACAATCATAACACTTTAGAGAAAAACCTTTATATTGTAAATATTAGCCATAATTAGCCACCTTTCCCTTTTCTTACTGTTTAAACTTTTTGTTTTTAGTTTTTAATGTAATGTGTACGTGATTGTCACATTCTTATGGCCTTCTTGCAAGAGCTTTAGTCTCTACAGCCACATTGTCGAAATACCTATTAAACACAAACACAACAGTGCAAAAGATGAAATGTTCAAAACGCGTTTTCAAATCAATCATTTGTGTCACTGTGTGCCCTTAATCATCGCCATCGCAAAGTATGTCTAACATATTTTAAAGGAAGAAATCAGTTCACCAGTCAGTTAAAGATAAAAACATGCGCTATCAAGAAACTCAAGCTTAATAAATCAATTCAGCCGCTTTTGTAAGTAGTTTGTCGCTAATTTGTAGTGATTTTCTAGATGAGATGGGAGAGAGAGAGAGATAATAATAAGACAATGCAACTAAAATGACACTCTATTCAATGCAACTATTATGCTGACGATATGAGAAATATTTGAGCAAATGAAATGAGAAAATAGAACTTTAAGAAACAAGGAAATAACTTTAATAACAAGAAAATTCATCGGGTCTTGCAAACTTTAACAGTTGATAACGGTCATATTTTTGAAGCTACATCTCTAAAATTAGTTTTAATTTATTCAATCTGTTTTGGCAACGACCACAATCTGCGTCAATGAGATCCATTTCTATATGAATGGGTACGTGAACAAACAAAATTGAAGAATTTGATAGCATACCAATTTACAAGAGATCCAAGACTTTTCAATGAAACTCGAAAGTCAATCTATAGTGTGGTTTTTGTGTTGATCGATGAAGCCATATTTTTTTGCGAACGACTTTGACCAGGTTATCACTGAAAACGGTGAGCACTATAATTCGATGATTACCGCCTTCTTTCAGCGTGAATCTTACGTGGACGTGATGTAAACTGGCCACCGAGGTCATGTTTTCCATAAGTCGCAATATTCATATACACATATGTAAGTCGCAAAACGCAGCGGCAATTCATAGCAATTTTATTCAAAGGTCTAAGCGGGGGTTTGAACAAAGGGCTCGAGTCTATTAAGCCAACACACTTCCTACTGGACTAAATTAGACTTTAAGCTGTAGGTCCCTCCACACACACACGAGCAGCGAGAGCAGCTAGATTGTAATCCTGACTGAGAGGTCGTAATAAGTAAGTGAATAAGTAAGTATAGAAATATAGTATTTAGGTATAAAAATTGAATCGCAGCCAGTTCTTCTGGATATTGTAACTCTTGTAATATTCACTGTGGCAGATCAATTAACTCTGTTTCTGAGTTTAATGTTTTTGATACATCAATTATACAAAATCGGCATTTATAACAAGCAATTGTGGTGCGGTTTATTCGCATACACCATTATTATTATTATCAGATTGGAAGAGATGCTATAATGCTGCAACCATATATTTTCCTTCTAATAATACTTCCATTAAATTTTTTTAGGTATGTTTATAATGTCTCCTCCAAGCCTATTACCGTGACAAACTTTAGGATGTTGCTCTGTCCAGCACTTGATATATAACCAGGTGTTTCATTGTGGTATGCATAAATGTTTCACAGTTTCAAAGAAAGTATTCCGATTATATATTCTCATCATCACAGAATCTATATGTTGGGCTCAAGACGATCCCGATTCTGAAAAAGTGAACTTTCAGCAGACAGTGGCCCGTCAAAATACCATTTAGTACCTCATGTTATCTTTAGATGGTTTGCTGCATAGTGCAAGTCTCACACATCCATACATACATACATAACTGGTCATTACAACCCTTCAGTCAGGATTACGACCTAGTTTCTCACACCACTTTTGTTGTGCGTGTTAATTTTATACATGAGTGGCAATTTTTATTTACTCTCGGAGTTTTTCCCAGAAATCTGCTGAGAGGAAGTCGCCGAAGAAATACTTTTTGTATTTTTGTTTGATGTCTGGCCTGTGGCTCGAACCCTGGCTTTGCGTCTAATAAGTCAACACACTACCTGCTAGACGACGACGACTTGTCAAGTCTCATACCATTTTCAATTCCCAACAAATGTTTTGATTGCCTCAAACCAATTTGTTTTGAGAGGAGTATTTGCCTCTCTGTATGTATACTTTCCGTGAGTATATCTTTATCGTACCTCCAGCAGCGTGGACTTGGAATATTTCATTCTCGAATCTTCGCCAGATTGGCTATGTCAAGTGCTTAGCTCTTGCAGAAATCCAGTAAAGAAAACGGCATGAATCAGTCATTATCTCGACGAACAATAGATAGAGTTTACCTAAAGTAGTTATCAAAAATTATCACCTTTCGTCATTAAATATTACAGGCTCACAACTAAACAGTACTGATCACTTTACTGAAAAGCTTCCACTCATGTACGTTATAAAATCTATTACAACAGAAGCTGTTGAAGTAGTAAAAAATGCATGAAAGAACTAAAAGGTAGCATATGCGTGAAATATTTAATTTTTTTTGGTTTTGCATATTTTTGTACTCCTAATTTTATATAAATAAAGAATTTTTTAAAGTTTGCCGTTTTGCGTTTGACTGTTGTTTCTGTATAAAAGACGTGAATGCATTTATATTTTTCTAACAGGAGACTCCTGCGTGTGAATGTGAAGTGGCAGTGGCATCAATTGAAGCTTTAGAACGAAAAATTAAATATTTTCGTTTAAATAAAAATTTTTAACAGGCCGACTATGGATGACAAAAGGACTTCAGTTGCACTGCAGATTTTTGAAATAGCCGAAAAAAAAATTTCTTTATTTTACTAATGTACCATTTTGGCGACTGTGAAGACAATCAGTGCCACCACTCATGTACGGGTGCGATTACAAAAATTTTATCATGAAAAAACCAGTAGGAAAAAATTTCCGAAATATAATACATGAAAGCATAATTTAAAATTTTAAAATGCAGGTTGCATTAAAATCTAGCATGAGCCGTGCCTGGACATGACACGCAAGATGTAATGGGTGGACCATTTAAAAGTTTCAATTTAAAAATGCAATAAAACGAAAACGATTTGAAATTGTGTCAAATTTATTTTTTTGTTGTAAAGTACAATTGCTCCGATTAGAAATGGAATATTATTTCATTCATACGGCTGCCGCGACTGGCCTCACAATACCTCATTCGATCTGACCAATTTTCGTGAATTTTTTCGTATTTCGGCAATGGCATCCCGAACGTTCGCCTTCAAATGCTCAATTGTCTCTGGTTTGTCGGCATAACACTTTTCTTTAACGGCGCCCCATAAAAAATCTACCAACGGTGTCAAATCGCAGCTTCTTGGCGGCCAATTGACATTACCATTACGGCTAATTAAACGGCCAATAAATCGATTGTAGCACGAAAAGTGTTCATTCACGTCAATACAATGAAGAGCGGTGTTTCCATTGACCTTAATAGTTGCACCTCAATTTTAGAAAAATATGGGCCAATGATGCCTGCGCTCCACAAGCAGTACTAAACACTCACTCGCAATGGGTGTATTGCCTTCTGTAAGACCACGTGTGGGTTTGCTTATGAACGTACTCACCAAGGCAGTGTTCGAAAAAATACTCTAAAGTGCGCAACGTTTATATACTGTACTGAATGTCGTGTCATTCACTACAACGAGAGCAAAACTCTTCGTTTCGTAACGTAACATAAGGTACTGATCAGAGATCACAAACACTATTTCTTAGTGTTTGTGTACAAAGTACGCTAAGAAGATCAGTACACAACGAAAAAAATTAGGTTTTAGTGAAGTTTTTTTGAGTACAATAACATTTTTAGTGTACGCGAGTGTTTATGTTCTCATTCAGTAAGAAAAGTTCTCAAAAAAGTTCACTAAAACCCAATTTTTTTGGATGTGCTCTGACATTTTTAGATTACTTTGTACACAAACAGTAAAAAATAGTGTTTGTGAACTCTGTTCAGTACGTTATGTTAGAGGTTGCGTTCATTTGTTTTGTACATGTTTTGTACGTAATGTGTTTGCGTACGAGTTCACAAGCACTTAAATGAAATTTTAAAGGATTTTATCAGTTACGTTCACAATGGTTAGTGTACAGTATTTTTTCGAACACTGCACCAAGATGAAAATGAGCTTCATCCGAATATACTGTTTTTTTTTTGGCAAAATCGACATCATCAGGCAGTTTTTGTTGGCCCATCTAGCGAAACGAAAGGGAAGAGAATGGCCATGCGGCTTCATCTCTTGGACCAATTCAACTTTGTAAGGCGACATAGTGAAATCTTTTCGCAAAATTAGACGTGAACTGGTGCGTGGAATGTTCAATTCTTGAGAACGATGACGAGTTGATGTTGATGGATTCTCACGCACATTTTCGGGTGCACGCCCTGTACGAGCACAATCAGTTCTTGGCGCATCAACAAAGAAACCAGTTTCAGGAACTTTAGCAATAAAGTTGCGTATACCGGGCACTTTTGGTCCTTCTCTGCCACCAAATTTTGTACGACATTTTCGTGCAATTTCTGGTCTATTGTCTTTGTTTTGGAAATCAATTTCCAATAAATTCCAATGTTGCTCAAGCGTAAATTGATTCATTACGTTAAATGGAGATAATATACTGAATTAAGTGATAGAATAGTATGACATATCTATTTCCAGATTCGAAATAACCGATGCTATAAATTTAAACCGATAGATGACCTATCCGATATATTCTATAGCTATCTATTAATAGTACGAATGATTTCTTTTTAATCGTAAACATTTGTGCGTCTTTGGATGAGCAATAAAGGAACAAATTTAATGCCTGTACCATACGTACAATTTCCTTTTGCTTTAAATTTAACTTTATTTTCAGGCATTTACGAAAATTAGGTATTAATTTAAATAATGCGGTCGTAATACAAACTAAATATACTAATTTTAATTAAGTTTTAATTTAATCTCTAAGAAAGATCATCCGTAATTTGTGTACAAAAACTTGTACATGTTTTTTATTTCAATAAAATTTTTTAAAAGTAATTAATTGGTTTCCCCTTTATCTAAGCTTTTTGGGCTTCTCGGCAAGTAAACTTAAAAAAAAAACAGAATTGAAAAAGAGCCCAAATAACAATAAAATTCTTTAAAAGGCTTAAGTTTTTTAAAAGAAACAGTTTTTCTTGTCTTGTCGAATATTCGCAGGCATAAAAAGGTTCTTGAATTTTTTTTTTGTTATTTTGCCTGTAAGGATTATTTTGTTAAAGATAAAAAGAAAAATTAATATTCTGAATGAAAACAGTAACCGGGACCATAATACAAAAATTGTAAAACCTAAAAATGAAAAAAGAAATATCTGTAAAATTTTTGAAAAAAAAGTAAGATTTCTTTACATATTTTTAATCGCAACTTTCTTTTAAACTCGAATAAGGCAAAAAGCAACAAGAAAAAAGAGTCGTTGTCAAAATGCTTATACAATATGAGGAATTTTTAGCAGTTGATAAGAACAATTATAAAATTCAAACCGAAAGATAATAACAATGAATATAAGGAAAACTAAAAGCAGGCCTTTCCGACCTTGTATGGGAATAGTTGAGATACAATTCTAAGGGCCATCATTACAACTTGCCGTTAAATTTGGGTTTAGTTAAAGGTACCTTTAGTTGAAGTGAACTTTAAAGTCATATTTAACTTATTTGCGTTATTACAACTAACAGATAAAATAAACTTAACTTTTTCAAAAATATGGCAGTGGCGGAGCAATGTCGATAACACTGCTCAAATTAAACAAGTTTTATTTAAACGCAGTGGCAATGATGGCGTATTGAAAGTAATATATTTGTATGGCAAGTTCAAACATACACTTAACTTTAAAAGTTACTTGTAGGACGATCCCTGATTAATCTTAACGCTCACTTCTACCATATTGTCCACTTATAATTATGAAAAACAATTTATCTGCCCGTTAAAATCCTCCCTTTAGTTAACGGCAAGTTGTAATAATGGCCCTAAAATTTTACTGTGAGTTAATTCAGAATCAGTCAAGTTATATGTAAGCCGTCTCACCAATATATTGGACAATGTTATGCAGTGGTCTTGTTTCTCGTAGACATAAATGCAATTCAATAATAATAAGAAATGAAATTAAAAGTGTAATTAACCCACTTGGCGCCGAATTTTTCTTTTTGGAAAAAGTGTAATTTTTCTTTTGTTTTATATTGAAAATGCATCGCTGATCAAAGTTTGTTTCTGAATTTTCTTCGAGTTTTTCACCGTTTCCCCAGAAAATGCCATTCTTTTAAAAGGACGGTGGCAAAATAAACTGCTATTGGTTATTTTTTATTGATTTTATTAACACAACTCATATTACTTCAAATCATATCAAAAACTTTATGTATGTATTATATATATGTATTATATATATAACTGTAGTATATATATATATATATATATATATATATATATTATATATATATAAACTGTAGGACAACGCTTGCTCCTAAGCCAAGATGCCTGAAACTATCGTGAAGTGGTGTAGATTTTCATTGGTACGGCTCGAACCATTCTATATATCCGAGTCGGTTCGTCGCCATCCATCGGATGAATTGCTTGGTGTCGTGGTTTTCATAATATGGTACCATCGATTCATCCACGCAGTGATGTTCCTCAATTTCCGTAAATTCAATGCAGTTTCATCCAAGTATGTCGAAAAGTGGACGAAGTTCTGCAAACTTGTTGTTTTGCTGTAAGTTTTGATTGTCACAGCAATGGATGTGTTGCATAATAAAACGGAAACGGCTTCTTGTCATGCCGCTTGAAACGAGTTCATGGTGTACATCTGGTGAACTTTCCTAATACATTTCCCGCAGCGGAACAATAACGTAGCCGCTCAGTAGCAAAATTCCGAAGAAATAACGCAACTCATCACCATGAACATTCCCTTCGTGGTTATGATCTGTATCATATTTATTTGTGTACTTCACGAATAGCTCTATAGTTTCATCGTTGAAGAAGCACGAAAAAGCTTCCATTGGTGAGAGCTCAATTTAACAGCCTGAAACTTCCTTCCAAATCGGCAAAGACGGTTCTATATCTCCCTTTTCCCAAGTTTACTTCTTTAGTTGTGATGCCTTGACAATACGGCTGGTTGTTTTTATTCGTTTACGAAAGTCCGCTAAGCATATTCCATCGTCGCTATCAAAGTCTTCATAGAATACACTATTCACAGCAGTTTCGGAAAGCAATCGTGAACCTGGTAAGTTGTATAAATCCACCTTATTTTCTTCACCACTGATCTGTGACCGTCGTTATTGCAATTGTCTGGTGGCAAAATATAAATTTCTCCTGGCTGGATCTTCGCTGCTCAAATTTTCAATCTCTTGCAATATTTGGTTCAGAGTTAACGGTTTTCGCATATATCTGTTTAACATAAAAAGCGAATGTTGATGGTAGGGTATTTTGCTACTGTCCTTTGTAAAGAACATTAAATTTTACTAAATAAAAAGCAAACAAAAGCAATGTTTTGATTTTCATTGCACAAAATTTGAAGATTATAAAGCAAAAAACCTAAAAATAAAGTAACAATGTATTTTCTTGTTTGCTTTGTTTTTTTTTACCGTGCGTTCTTCATCATTGCCAAAATATATTTTTTTTTCTAAATTTATGTTTTTCTTATTGCAAATTACAACTGACCTCACTATCGCAACTCTCACACTCAACTGTTACATGTTCTATTTGTATTCTGTAAAAAAGCAGATCAATAGATCAAGTGTTGGTAAAGAAATAGAAGAAAAATAACGGGACCTTTTAAAAGGACGGTGGCGCCAACTGGATTAAGTGAGAGTCGCATCGAAGAATTTTCGAGGAACATATATGGTGATCATGCACTACTAGAAGCATCATATAGAAAATGGTTTCGATTGATGTAAGAAATGTGACTACAACTTATCAAATAAAAATAAGAATATTAGAAATTAATCAAATGTGTAGGTTAGGTTAGGTTAGAGTGGTAGTTTTGATACCAAAAGCGCACTTTATCACGCATAGCGCCACACGTGAACGCAGTTCCTGTACTGCCCAAGGTCCTCCAAGCCAGGGAAGAAGAAGTTGATCATCGCAAGGGCTGCACATTTAAAGCACGATTACGCCACGCTGGATAACCACCCAGAAAGTTTGATAAACGAAGCTATATCCTTGACATCAATGGATGATAGCTTCGTCAAGCTGACAAGGTTTGGAGAGACAATTAACCTATATCTGCAGCTCGCGAGTGATGGGCATTGGCAAAGAAAGTGGTTAACAGTCACCTCTTCCTCAACTGATCTACACCCACGGCAGAAGTCGTTGGATGGGAGTTGCATTCTTTCCGCGTGTCTTCCCATTACACAATGACCTGTAAGCATGGCCACTGTGATCGAGACGACGTTACGACCAAGTTCAAGTAACTGGTTGGGCCAAGTGAGTATCGAAAGAATTTCCGTACGATGGCCAGCTTCCGATTCCGGAAGTAGTGCACCACCCCTAGCGAGCTCGTTGGATCTGCAGTTTCCCGGAATATTACTGTGGCCGGGGACCCAGATAAGTGTGACACTGAAGCGCCCAGGAAGAATTTTGAGACAGCGGCAACATTCTCTGACGATCCTGTGGTTATTCACAACGTTCGACAGAGATCTTTTGGCAGCCTGACTATTAGAAAAGATCGAGATGCTGATGAAAGGAACACCGTAGACGAGGATCTATTGAGCAGCCCGGCAGGATGACCGGCAGCCGAAGTGAAATGTTCAGGTCCAGTTTCCTAGTGTAGACTCCGCTACCCACCCTGCCATAGAGTTTTTAGCCACCGGGATACACATCCAGGAATTCCGGGCGGGACGATCTGTCAGGGGTACAGTCGCTCCTGCTCGGAATCAGGAAGTTGAAACACCTGTCAAAACAATATTCAACAGGTGATCGATATCCAGGGGGGCCACAGGATCAATCTCCAAAGTAGAGGAGTGACCAGAGGGGACAACGCGCTAGCGAGGCAGAGCATTAAGTCTAGTCGCAGTGAACTTAGCCACCTGCTTAGCGAGGAGCTCAGTAGGAAGCCAGTTAAGCATTGCGAATAAGGCCTTTATGGGGGTATCAAATGTGTAGACTAAATTCATTTTTTATTTATTTATCATGCTTGGTCTGCTAAAAGTTTCAAAGCTGAAACGATAGACTCTTTCAATAGGCACTTTCGAACTTTGGCAGTTAAAGCTACATTTGCTAAATTGGTTGTCATTTATTTAATTCGTTTTGCCAAATCGTCATAGACGACCATTGACAACGACTTGTGTTCTTTAAATAGGCTCTGGCCCATTTCTGAATGAATGGATATGTACATAAATAATTTTTCATAATTGGTCATTACAACCCTATAATCAGGATTACGACCTTGCTTCTCACACTACTTATGTTGTGTGTGTTAATTGTATACATTAGTGTTAATGCCGACTCCAAAAGAGCGATTTTTGAGAAACATTTCATAGCAATTTTATTTACTCACAGAGTTCTTGGCAAAAATCTGCTGAGAGAAAGTCGCCGGAGAAATATTTTTTCATATTTAGTTTTGTTGGAGATGTCTGGCCTGGGTTTTGAACCGTGCCCTTGCGTCTAATAAGCCAACCCACTACCTAAGTGTAAAATTGTTGAATTTGGAACACTACTAATCCACATGAGATCCAAGAGCGTCTGTTTTGGTTTTTGGCTGACGGTATCATCGACCCATATTTCTTTGAGAACAACGTTGGTCAGGTCATCATTTTCAACACCGAGCACTATAGGTCGACGATTAAAAATTTGTTTTGTTACTGAATTGAATCATTTGGATACCAACGACATGTTGTTTCAATACGTCGGCATAATCATGTGACATGAAGGTGAACTGGTCACCGACATCGTGCTATTTGACGCCATTGGACTTTTCTTGTGGGGTTTTTTAAGTTGCAGGTATGTTCGAATACGTCACAAAAAAAATTCAACCTCATTTATAGGCCAGAGTCATGACATTTCGGATGAACGAAGTTATATTCCACACATATTGGCACCAATAGATCTTTGTGTTTAGTGCGTTAGGCAAGTCTGAGGGTCGTGCGCTCGGTGCCCACCAGAGACTCTGGTCTGTTTAATTACACCGAGCTGTTACTCACCTCGTAATAATTTTAATTCTACTGTAATTGTAATATATTTATTTTGTTTTCTTCTGCCTTTAATAAAAATTTGCTCAATCAATTTTAAAGTGAACAAAAAATTTTATTCCAAAGAATAATTTTCTTTAAATTATTTGCAATATACACTCTGTAATGTTTGTTTTCCAACTGAAATAAATATTTTTCATATGAAAGATGATTGCACACAATATTCTAGCAATACAACTTTTTTAATTTTAGTCAGTGCTTTCAAGTATTTTTATGAATTGAAGTGCTTCTCAATGGCTGAAAAATATATTTTTGCAATAAAATATTGAATTTGAATCCGGATTCGGCCAAATAAATGTAAAATTGCTTCCAACGAATTGAAATTGGTTACCATTAGCGTTTATTTATTGTATTTCATAAGTTGTTTACAAGAGTTTAACGAATATATTTCAAAAAAAAAAAAATAGTTAAGATCCGAAAGTACGCAAAAGTTCTACTTATGCTGCTTGTTTTTCTTCTTCAAAAATAAATATAGAGTTGGTTTACAGAAATTTGTAGAAGGCATATTTGAATAAATTATTTATTTTCTTTATCTTTTTTTTTATTATTTGATCAGTTACTATAAAAGGAAATGATTATGTTTTTTCTTAAATTTTATGAGGGTAATGTTCGTTATTTTTTCACAGTGCAGTCAATAAAAAAAAAAATACATAATTGGTCACTACAATCCTTTAGTAAGAATTTTTTTCCCTGAGGAAGAGTAAATGTACCTAACCGCACCATTGGGGAAGTCGTCACTACGGGGGATAGATAGTGGGGCCCTCACCCACTTAATCTCCCCCTCGTCTTTTGGACTCTTTGTGCCCACTTCGGAACTACTGTAGTATTACTTTGAAGTGACTCCTTCATATCCATACCCGATTGCGCAACAAAATCTGAGAAGATGTTTAAACATCCATTCTAATTCTCTCATCCAAGTCAAGTTTCTTAAATTTTAGCAAGGCTTCGGTATAACTGGCTATGCTATTCCAATTTTCTTCGCTGTTCAGAAGAAAATCGCAGAAGTTTTCGACAGTACTAAACTCACGTCGAATATGACGACTTTGGCCTCAAGATTCTTTTTTTTCTAAACTCCACCTCTCACAATGAAATAAAGTGTGTTCCGCGTCATCAATCGACGCATCATCATAAATGCAATTTGGTCGTGTCATATTCCCCATTTTAAACAGTTATTTACAAAAATAACTGTGTCCGGATAACAGCTGTGTTAGTAATAGTAATTAACCTCACGAAATTTCTTCTCAATCCAGTGGGTAATATCTGGGAGAAGTTTTGCCGTCCATCTACCCCTTGTGTCAGTGTTCCATTTCTCTTGCTTTCGCTTTCTGACATCGTCGGCATTTACTGTTTCTCCTCTTCCGGTCGCTTGCCTATAGACCTATAGGTATTACACCACTGACTACCAGTACTGCTGTGTTAGATACAGTCCTATATGCCGATGCCATAACACACACCGGTATGTTAATTCTATACATGAGTGACTCCGAATGACAGATTTTTTTGAGAAACTTTTCATGGCAATTTTATTTGCTCTCAGGGTTTTTTGCCAGAAATCTGCTGAGAGGAAGTTGCCGAAGAAATATTTTTTTACTAACACACTACTACTAGCTACTAACGGCAAAGCATAAGCAAAATAATTGAAAAAGAAACAGTTCATTAAATCTTTTTTCGCGTTATATTTCATACATTAATTTTTAAAACCTCTATTTCATGCATGTTATTGCATTGACGGCATTAATCCTCGCATTGTCAACACAAATTGTCTCACTGTGAGTATTAATTATCTCATTGGGGCGAATGAAAATATAAATTAGCCTAAAAGCAAAGCAGGTTGCTGTCCTGCTGCCTTTAAAATATTCACTTCCATATACACCCATGTATTCTATTTTTGGGAAATTGCTGCGTTTTCTGCGCTGCATTTATTGTGTTTATAGAATAACGTTTTAACAATATTTTGTGAACAAAAGGTACTCTTATCGGCATATGATATAATAACTTTAAGACATAGTCGTAATAAACTAGTGTGTGCATTCTAAATTGCTTAACAATCTGAAATCTTAAATGCGCGCAATCTAATCATGGGTTTCCTTATCCCCTTAATTTAATGTATTGCTGAATACACAAGTGTTTCATTTGCACGTAGAAAATTTAATTTTCTACTGTTGCAATCCAAATGTATCGGTAATTAAATATTTAGTTTCGCATTCACACATGAAGGAAAGTACGCTCACAGGAAAATGCGAGTAAGTTGCCTAATGGTGGTGCTTTCGATGGGATTTAATTTTTAAAAGTAAAAACATACTTTGAAGTCCTGTACATGAACAAAGACTGATTAATTGACACATCTATGTTATACCATTGATAAACGATATACGAATAATTATGTGGTAATTATGTAATTGATTGTGTTTTGTGATATTAATCTGAATACTTATATATGAATTATTAGCATGAAAAAGTGTTATAGTAATGCGACCATATGATATATTGTATCCCTGTAATGTCTTGTTACGAAAATGGAAATGGTGTTACATTGTTTAACATTAAAATGATAAACAAAAGCTACAAAAACAACAAAACAATTGTCTTGGTTACATGGTCAACAAATAAACAAAAATATAGTAACAACATCAGTGTAAAAAAGGAATAAACAAGTAAATATACAGGCAACAACAACACTGCAAGGACAAAGTTAAACAAAATACACAAACAACAACAACGTCAACAACATGTTTACATTTATAGAGATTTCTCGAAGGCGAAGTCATTCTCCTTCAAGAGCATTCATCAGACTGTTTACTCCGCCATATAAAAGGCAAGACAAATCAGGCAACGTAATAAGTAAAATATCAGGCAGTCTTGTGTGCAGACACGTTACGTGTAAAGAGAATAACCGTGGTTTGAAGATCTCCGTCATAAAGACTTGTCGAACAATTGTTAGTGTTACGAACAATAAAGAATTTAATTGAAACTGAACATAAATTTATTTTTATTTGCAATCTACGAGTTCATATTTTAAGCATTTTTAAAAGGGTAGAAACGTACACACGTCTACAATGGCTTGTCAAAAGGTCCATATTATTCTTGTATATTGTAGTACTTTACACATATCTTCTCCCATTGCAATTATACAAGAAAAGTTTAAATTACCTAAAACCTATTTGGAGTCTCTGACCAATCCAAAGAAGTTTTGTGCCCCATCTGAGGCGTAGAAGCTCTCCGCCGTATAATCTTATCTGCCTGCTCACTACTATGAATTACTACATGGCGTAGGAGCTAACAAAGTCGATTTATCTTCTTCGTTCAGTGTCACTCTATTTTAACCTAATAAGAGCAGAGTGATCGAATTAAATACATCTTTCGATAACTAAACGGCTGCGTGGAAAATACTATATTCAATGTCTGTTCTCGACCCATCCGTATAATACAGGAAAAAATATTTAGTTTTTATTAAATTTTGCTACTTAGTCTAGTTCCGATGCACTTCTCAAAGTTATATAGTCTTCTGGTTAAATATGAAGTTACCAAGCACTCGATTTATTTGATCACGAAGTCTCCTGATGTCTCCTCATGTTGGACTAGTCTTACATTATCCCACACAAAGTCTCCAATGCTTTGGTCTTCTCTACCGTGGTTACATGTATACAAATAAAACAGATCTGCTCATACCAACGTCATCATTCCTCCATGTCACTATTTGTCATCATAATAAACAGCCTGTGCACCAAACTTTGCCTACAACCTAACCTGAGCAACGTCGTTCTCAGAGAAATATTGATCGATGATGCCGATAGCAAAAAATCTACAATCTTAACAATGACATTTTCAGGGTGCATTGGATGCTCTTGGATCTCATGTGGATTGGTATCGTCATAAATTTGTCAATTTTGTTTATTCATCCAGATATGGGCCCCATCGCTGACGATAACTTTTTGATTGTACATTTTGCAAGTAATGTTCATGGTGGTTTGAAAGATAGCTTATTTGAAAGATTCAAGCTTCTACAAGATGGCCGTTATCAATCGTCAAAGTTCGGAAGTCTATGTAAAATACGTAACTTATTACATTAGTAGATCTAATATGTCTTTACATTAAACCACTCAAAGCTGTGTTTCATCTTTTGTCTTTAATTTTACTTCAAAAACGTCGATAGGTTAAACACTAAGATTTTTTGTATTCAATACATGTATGAGGTCCTTACATACTTATAACATGTATGAGTAACATGTGTGATGATTATATATTTAATGAAATATTTCATTAAAAATTTTAATTAAAACTTAATACCCCGAAGAAAAATATTTATTGCTGCCTTTTCTCAAGTTCTCGTCAATATAAAAATGAAAACAATAAAACGAATACAGGGGAGCGGAATAAAATAGCAGTAACTGCTACGTTCCCGTTATCGTTATATCTATAAAAACTACACAATGAGGGAGTCTAATTCAGCGTAATGAATAAGGAAATTATATAAAAAAAATTAAATATTTTTCTTTCTTTTAAATCATGATTCTGCTCGATAGTGTAGTGTAATAGTATGTGAAAGTGTAGTGTTGTAGAGTAGTGACAACATGTAATTTGATGACAAAATATTTTATACTCGACTACCTGCTAAAGTTAAGAGAAAATTGACAAAAGACACAGAAATTTTTGTGGTTCACAGACCACTAAAACGGTGATTTTGACTTTATATTGTACATGCGAAGCAGTTTTTATAATGGCACCAATATCAATATAAAGGAAGGAAGCAAAGGTTGAATTTCCTTTAGTGGTAGTAAATAATATGAAAATTTTTTTAATCTTATATTTTGTCTTTAAAATAAATTCAGAAAAATAAAATTGTTAAAAATAATACAAACAGCACTAAAATTTGTTCACGACATTTTTTTGACGTGTAACACAAGTAACACAAAAAAATTTTAGTGGCCTTTATATTGTTTTTGATAATAATGTATTATCCACACAGTAGTAGCCATAGCCTAGTAGACGTGAGACCACGGTTCAAACCCTAGGTCAGATATCTCCAGCAAAACGAAATATGAAAAGCGCCGGCAATTATTTCAATTAATAATAATACAGCAAAGTGAAGTCAGTGGCAATTTTTTTCAAAAAATCGTCTCCGATAAAATGCATTTCCATCTGAATGGCTTAGTGAATAAACAAAATTGTTGAATTTGCGGTTTAGAAAATCCGCATATAATCCATAAGAAACAAATGCAACGCCAACAAGCAACTGGCGGTGGGATTGGGTCTTAATTTTTTCAAGATGATACCGATATTGCAGTGACTGTGAATGGTATTCGTTAATGGCACATTAAACGGAATTCATGCGGTCTAAATTAGACGTTATGGATCTGAATGAGATGTGCCGCACAGCGAGTGATACAATAATTACCGTAAAAGAATATCTCAAGAAATTTAAATATCTGCAGGCCACCAAGGTCATGCAACACTTGGTGATTTTTTTCTGGGGTTTAGTAATATCTCAGGCTTATGCGAATAATTGAGAAGCAATTCCTTATTTCAAATTGGAGATCCAATGCGTCATCGAAGTAATACAGTTACATCACTGTGCATTTACATGAAAAGTGTAATTTGTATGTAAACAAATAAAATGTACACAAGAAATAGTTGAAATAAATAATTTACGAAAAGGGAGCGAAAATAGCTGTTTTCATTTTACTCTTGTCTGCATACACCAAAGTTGGCTTCAAAAATTTTGCTTCAATAACCCTTTTTTAAATTTTTTTTAATTTAAATTGAGCGTTAACAAAATTAAATCCAAGTTGGCCACTGAAGGCTAACAGACAATCTTACAAAGTAATCTAAAGACTAAAGGACGTATTCGTCGTAGTGCCCGAAATAAAGTTGTGTAAAGGGTGAAGTTGTTAAATTTGGGTAATGGAGATAATATGCCCATTCTTCATAACTCCTATTTTTTTAATTCTAAAACTAAATATAATTCAGTGATTTAAAGTAATTTAAGTTAATAATATAAATAAATACACTCATATATTTTTTCATAATACAACTGCACTAATATTAAATTATTCGAAGCAAAAGAATGCTGCAGCTGGAAGAAATAAAATGCAGTTAATCTGATGCCGTTTAACATCTTTATGGTGGAAAAACTAAGTTCCATGAAAATAGGAAACTTTGCTCCCAATGTTTCATGATGCCAACTTCCATCTAACCCATTACCAACAATAAAATTATTTTATCTACATCTGTCAAATTTGTTGTTATTTATTTTATTTTTATTTTATTTATTTATTTATTATAATTAACATAACACAACAAGATTTTAATCTTATAAGTTATAGTGCTATGCTTAGGATCAATAAGATATAAAACATAAAAAAATAATAAAAATTATGAAATATAAGAAATTAAGTAAAACTAACAAATTAATTAAAATATTAAAATATTAAAATTAAGTAGAAATATAATTTAATTTATTTAATTATTTTAGGAAAACAAACAATACTACAAAAATAAAAAGAAAATAAAAAAGATAAAGAATTCTAAAGATATAAAAAAGAAATATTTACAAAAATTGGTATAGAAAAGTAAGGATAAATATTTAACCGATATAATAAACATGCTAAGAACGTAACAAACATTTCATTAAGAGAACAATTTAAATAACTCCTTTTTGAACGCGTTTGCATTGCCCAACTTTTGGATGTAATTTGGTAGGGAATTCCAGAGACTAGTGGTGTGTATAAAGAACTGTCGCTGTGACAGAAGAGTCCTGTAACGTTGTTGAATAATCTTCATGCCCCGACATGACCTAGCAAACTTAATTCGGCCTACTAAATATTCCGGCTGTCCCGTATTAATAATTTTATGAAATATATATAAAACATATAAAATTTCACACTAAATATCTGATACGCTAAATGAGAAATATGATCCCGGCGACCTTTAAGAAATACGTATCTTGCTATATTGTTTTATGCCAAGTTTAATTTCCGGTTGTCATTGCTATCGCAGTTTGCAAAAATTTCGCACCCATACAATAGCACAGGGATCAAATAAGTTTTAGCAAGTTGCATACGAATTGCAAAAGGAGTTGAATCAATAACCGCCCATAAATTCCGTAGCATGCTGTATATTCTGCCAACAACGACACTTATATGGCCAGACCACGATAATCTGCCATTAAATACAATACCCAGATTAGTAGCAGACTTGACATAGTCAGAAATTTTTGTGGTTCACAGACCACTAAAACGGTGATTTTGACTTTATATTGTACATGCGAAGCAGTTTTTATAATGGCACCAATATCAATATAAAGGAAGGAAGCAAAGGTTGAATTTCCTTTAGTGGTAGTAAATAATATGAAAATTTTTTAATCTTATATTTTGTCTTTAAAATAAATTCAGAAAAATAAAATTGTTAAAAATAATACAAACAGCACTAAAATTTGTTCACGACATTTTTTTGACGTGTAACACAAGTAACACAAAAAAATTTTAGTGGCCTTTATATTGTTTTTGATAATAATGTATTATCCACACAGTAGTAGCCATAGCCTAGTAGACGTGAGACCACGGTTCAAACCCTAGGTCAGATATCTCCAGCAAAACGAAATATGAAAAGCGCCGGCAATTATTTCAATTAATAATAATACAGCAAAGTGAAGTCAGTGGCAATTTTTTTCAAAAAATCGTCTCCGATAAAATGCATTTCCATCTGAATGGCTTAGTGAATAAACAAAATTGTTGAATTTGCGGTTTAGAAAATCCGCATATAATCCATAAGAAACAAATGCAACGCCAACAAGCAACTGGCGGTGGGATTGGGTCTTAATTTTTTCAAGATGATACCGATATTGCAGTGACTGTGAATGGTATTCGTTAATGGCACATTAAACGGAATTCATGCGGTCTAAATTAGACGTTATGGATCTGAATGAGATGTGCCGCACAGCGAGTGATACAATAATTACCGTAAAAGAATATCTCAAGAAATTTAAATATCTGCAGGCCACCAAGGTCATGCAACACTTGGTGATTTTTTTCTGGGGTTTAGTAATATCTCAGGCTTATGCGAATAATTGAGAAGCAATTCCTTATTTCAAATTGGAGATCCAATGCGTCATCGAAGTAATACAGTTACATCACTGTGCATTTACATGAAAAGTGTAATTTGTATGTAAACAAATAAAATGTACACAAGAAATAGTTGAAATAAATAATTTACGAAAAGGGAGCGAAAATAGCTGTTTTCATTTTACTCTTGTCTGCATACACCAAAGTTGGCTTCAAAAATTTTGCTTCAATAACCCTTTTTTAAATTTTTTTTAATTTAAATTGAGCGTTAACAAAATTAAATCCAAGTTGGCCACTGAAGGCTAACAGACAATCTTACAAAGTAATCTAAAGACTAAAGGACGTATTCGTCGTAGTGCCCGAAATAAAGTTGTGTAAAGGGTGAAGTTGTTAAATTTGGGTAATGGAGATAATATGCCCATTCTTCATAACTCCTATTTTTTTAATTCTAAAACTAAATATAATTCAGTGATTTAAAGTAATTTAAGTTAATAATATAAATAAATACACTCATATATTTTTTCATAATACAACTGCACTAATATTAAATTATTCGAAGCAAAAGAATGCTGCAGCTGGAAGAAATAAAATGCAGTTAATCTGATGCCGTTTAACATCTTTATGGTGGAAAAACTAAGTTCCATGAAAATAGGAAACTTTGCTCCCAATGTTTCATGATGCCAACTTCCATCTAACCCATTACCAACAATAAAATTATTTTATCTACATCTGTCAAATTAGTTGTTATTTATTTTATTTTTATTTTATTTATTTATTTATTATAATTAACATAACACAACAAGATTTTAATCTTATAAGTTATAGTGCTATGCTTAGGATCAATAAGATATAAAACATAAAAAAATAATAAAAATTATGAAATATAAGAAATTAAGTAAAACTAACAAATTAATTAAAATATTAAAATATTAAAATTAAGTAGAAATATAATTTAATTTATTTAATTATTTTAGGAAAACAAACAATACTACAAAAATAAAAAGAAAATAAAAAAGATAAAGAATTCTAAAGATATAAAAAAGAAATATTTACAAAAATTGGTATAGAAAAGTAAGGATAAATATTTAACCGATATAATAAACATGCTAAGAACGTAACAAACATTTCATTAAGAGAACAATTTAAATAACTCCTTTTTGAACGCGTTTGCATTGCCCAACTTTTGGATGTAATTTGGTAGGGAATTCCAGAGACTAGTGGTGTGTATAAAGAACTGTCGCTGTGACAGAAGAGTCCTGTAACGTTGTTGAATAATCTTCATGCCCCGACATGACCTAGCAAACTTAATTCGGCCTACTAAATATTCCGGCTGTCCCGTATTAATAATTTTATGAAATATATATAAAACATATAAAATTTCACACTAAATATCTGATACGCTAAATGAGAAATATGATCCCGGCGACCTTTAAGAAATACGTATCTTGCTATATTGTTTTATGCCAAGTTTAATTTCCGGTTGTCATTGCTATCGCAGTTTGCAAAAATTTCGCACCCATACAATAGCACAGGGATCAAATAAGTTTTAGCAAGTTGCATACGAATTGCAAAAGGAGTTGAATCAATAACCGCCCATAAATTCCGTAGCATGCTGTATATTCTGCCAACAACGACACTTATATGGCCAGACCACGATAATCTGCCAATAAATACAATACCCAGATTAGTAGCAGACTTGACATAGTCAATTTTATTTCCCCTGATACTCAATCCAGGTATGGCAAACGAAACATCGGTCTTCGAAAGCATTAAACATTTGGACTTTGAGGGATTAATACACATTCCATTCGCCGAAGCCCAACGGTGAATCCTATCCAAATCACGGTTAACAGAATATAAAGAAGAATCAATATTCTCCTTACGAGTACTGGCATAAATCTGCACATCATCAGCATACATATGAACACGGCAGTCAACCAACCATCCGGTAGATCATTCATATACATACAGAACAACAGTGGCCCCAGTATTGATCCCTGGAGAACACCTCTACAAATATTAAGCGAATCAGAAATATTCCCATTTAAGTGAACCCTCTAACATCTGTCTAACAAATAAGAAAAAATTAGACTAGCGGCAGAATTAGAAAAATTAAACAGCTTCCGGAGCTTATTCAATAAAATTTTATGATTGACTGTATCGAAAGCCTTTGCGTGATCGAGAAGAACTAAAAACGCTACATTTATTTATGTTATTATATACATTATCCAGACTGTTTTGATGAAATAATCCAAAAAAACTTGTAAATAATGACATTGTTTTATCAAAATAGGTGCTCTGTTTATAACACACGCTTGTCTATTTCACAATCGCCATATTTATCATAACGAGAGGACTGTTCGATATCGAACAGACGAACAGTCGTATTTAGCGATGAGGCCCATTTCTGGATGTATAGGTGGGTGTCTGAACAAATAAATTGACTTGATTGTTGAACTTGTGGTGAGCACTGATCTACATGAAAACCGATCACTGTTTGGTATGGATTTTGATCCATAGAAGTAGTCGGTCCATATTTCTTCTTCTTTTAGTCTGAATTTAATAATCTGGATAGCAACGACATATGAACAGGGGCTACCTGCTACACATCTCATGTGAAGATGAATATTCTGCACGAACGATTTGTAAGTATGGTCATCCCACGTGAAAGTAATGTTAGCTGACCACAGGGATCGTGCAATGACCTTCGCCAGGAATATATTGTGGGGTTGTCTCTAATCGTAGGTGTATGCGAATAAACTAAAAAATAATAGTAGTTTGCTTTACTTAAATTTACAGATAGAAAGCACTTAATGAAAGACCCAATATAATTTTTTAATTATGGCTCTTTTCAACCAGCGTTAAGTTTCCTTTTATGACCCGGTCTGTTTAAAATTTTTGCATTTTTTTTCTCTCCATTTTAATGCGGCTAAACTCTGCTGTGATAAATTTTTATTTATTTTTTTTATTTTTAATAATATTAATATTATAATTAAATTATAATACAATAATAAATTTAAGGAGTACTAGCTACTGGGGCTTTCGACTCCGATGAATAATCTATATACATTTTAAATAAGATTTTGTAAACGATTTTCAGATATGAATTTGTAAATTAGTTTAATATTATTTTCAGATATGTTATTGAGGAGGTCAGTTGGTGTGTTTGATCCGAAGTTGAGAATTCTGGATGTATTGAATGTGGTGCACTCGTCAAGAATGTGGGTGATATTAAGTTGTGTATGGCAGGTTGGACAAATTGGGGGTGAAGTTTTGTTGTAAATATGCTGATGGGTGAATTTACAATGACCAATTCTAAGACGAACAATTGTTGTAGTTTCTCTTCTGGAACAGTTCCTTGGATATATTGGTTTATTACCCATTGGATTCATGAATTTATATCTGTGTTGATAGTTGGACCATTTTTGAGTTTTAGTTAACATCAAAAAGTTAGAGATTGTGTTTAATATATCACGGGCTTCCCAGGTTGAGTATTTTATTAAAGGGCGACGTTTTGCTTCTTCAGCTGCTGAATCAGCGTATTCATTACCAATAATGCCGACATGGGATGGAACCCACATTAACTTGATTTTACTTGAGTATTGAATGCAGAGATTTCTAATTTGGTTAATTAGAGGTGAATCGTACTGAGAGCTTTTGATAGCTAGTATAGATGAAAGGCTGTCCGAGCAAATTATATATTTGGAATTATTTTGTGTGGCGAATTGAACAGCAAAGAGGATGGCCAATGCTTCAGCGGTAAAGTTGGAGCAATAGTCATCAATGAAACCGGAACTAATAAGGCTGCCATCTTGGGTGACCGTTGCAAAAGTTGTAAAGTTAGTTGATTTAGATCCATCTGTGTAAAGAAAGACCCAATTACTGCGAATAAAGCTATCGGTGATGTTGTTAAACATTTGCTTGTAAATAGATGGTGAGGTAGTGCCTTTAGGTAGGCCTACTAAAGATAGTATAAAAGAGTGTTTATTTGTTTGCCATGGTGGCTCTGTTTGCTTTTTAATAATTATGGGTTGAATTTGTAGGTTAATATTTCTGGAAAAATTGATACATCTGACGATGGTAGATTCCAGCCTCTGGATTCTTATCCCATTAATTGTTTTCTTTACCTCTTGAAATAGAATTTGGTTCCGGGAAACAAAAAGCTTAGGTATGAGTTTGTACGTTAGGTGTGTGGTACGCTCTTCGATAGAAGGCATACCAGCTTCAGCCAAAAGATTTGTAATGGGACTAGTAGGAAAAGCCCCAATGCTTCGACGAACCGCTGCATGATACGGTCCCTGTAATAATTTAATATGCGATGCGGCGCACCATCCGTAGATAGGAAGAGCGTAATCAATTTTTGAAAGAAATATTGCTCGCGTTATATTTGTCATAGTAGAAATATGTATTCTAAAATTTTTTGATGTTAAGTATTTTACAATATTTAATCTCGAGTTCAGGTTTTTTCTAAGTTGTTGACAATGTTCTTTAAATGTATAATTTTTGTCAAAAACAACGCCTAGGATGCGTAAATTATTTACTCGTTTAATTTTTTTGCTATTATATTCAACTTCAAAGCTCGGACAATTATGTTTTTTGCAAATGTGTAATATTGCACATTTTTCAATAGAAAGTTTTGCTCCGGATTTTGTTCCCCATTCATCAATTTTTTTTAAAGTTTCTGAAAAAATATCCTTTACTTTGTTGTTATCGTTGTTTTTTGTAAAAATCACAGCATCGTCAGCATAAATTGCGTGCTCGATGTGTTTTTGACTAGATATGATTTTGCTAAATTCATTGAAAGCAATTATAAATAGCACTACAGATAATGGCGATCCTTGGGGGATGCCATTGTTTAAAGGAAGGGTTCTGGAGACATATCCATTTATTCTGACTTTCAGTTTACGGTTGCTCAAAAAATTTTTTATTATAGAGTACATGTTATTACCTATTTTCCAATTGACTAGCTGTTGTAGAATTACGTGAATACCGATCCTATCAAACGCTTTTTCAAAGTCGGTTGATAAGATACTAACGTGGTTACGACTAGACAGAGCTTTTGATATAAAATGTTGAAGGTAGATAAGAACATCGTCAGTTCCTTGTTTCTTCATAAATGCAACCTGATTGGGTGTAATAAAATTGTTAGTTTGAATAAACCACATGAGACGCCTTGCGATGATTTTTTCTAAAATTTTACTGATACAAGAGAGTAGGAGATGTACGATGATCTTTGTTGGGCTTTGGGATTGGGATTAAAACGGCAGTTTTCCATGCTTGTGGAAAAACGTTAGATGAAAAAACATTGTTGTACAGGAAGAGCATATGTTTTTTTGTTGACTCACTCAGATTTTTTAACATTGGATAAGAAATACGGTCATCACCGGGCGTTTTACCTTTGGCAGACAACATGGCATCTTCTAATACCATAATGTTAAATGGGGTTTCAATTATTTTTGCATATTTATTACGGTTCTGAGGGTTGTAGATGTGGCTTGTAGAATGCAATTTGTTTACCCGAAAGTCTTGCGAGAAATTGTTATCTTCGGATTGTTCAGACCAATGCGATGCAAAACAATTGGCAATATCAGTGGCATCAGTAATAGTAGTTGGATCAGACTGTATACTGTTTATTATATTTGAGTTTTTTGAACCTGTTATTCTTTTTATATCGTTCCAGATACGTTGCGAGGAGGAATTGGGGTTAATATTGGACGTGAATTTTTGTAGACACATGGCTTTACTATCTTTAACAGCTTTTCGGAATAAGGCATTATGTTTTTTGTATAGAATCAAATTGTTATCATTTCTAACTCGTTTAAAATTATGAAATAGCCTTTGTTTTTCCTTACGCAAAGTATTTAGATTGGAGTTCCACCAAACTACTCGGGGCCTGGGGCATTTACCTTTCGTTTGTGGAATACTGACGTTTGCTGCTGATCTAATACACTTGGCTAAAGCTGCTGCTTGTTGGTTAATATTCGTGGTAATATTGTATTTAGAGATATTTTCGTTGCATTTTTGTTGATATAAAGGCCAGTTAGCAGATTCCGTTTTATATTTTGGCTTCCAATTTGATTTTGTATGAACTGCACTTTTTTCAATTGTTATTAGAATTGGATAATGGTCGCTACCATAAAGACTCGACAGAGTTTTCCAGAAACACAAAGGTGCAAGTTGGGGGGAGCTTAAGGTGATATCTACATTAGAAAATGTGTTATGGGTAGAAAAATGAGTGGGGGAACCATTGTTTAATACGATAAGGTCTTCATTGAATATAAGATTTTCGAGTATTATACCCCGAGAGTTAGAATCTGTTGACCCCCAGAGTGGGCTCCATGAGTTTAGGTCTCCAGTGATCAGGAAAGGAGGACTTAAGTTGTTAATTATTGTTTTTAACCTTTGTTCAGAAAAGTTTTGGTGAGGGGGAATGTACATGCACGCTACAGTAAGGTTTATACCAGTACTAATTTGGATAGCGGTACAAGCGATGTCATCATTGGTGTATAATAGTTTGTGCGGTATAGTTTTTTTGACGAGGATGCCAATTCCTTGCTTGGCTGACGCGTTATTGGGCAAGTTATGGAAGAATCCATTATATTGTTTCGGAAAAATAATATTTGTGTGATTAACAGGGATGTGGGTCTCTTGAATAGAAATAATATCAGGGTTATAGTCTTTTATAATAAGTTGTAATTCGTGGTAATTATTTATAAGACCGTTTATGTTCCACTGTATTACTTTTAAATCCATATTGAAAGTATAGAGAAAAAATTACTCTTCTTCTACGAACATTATTTCTTCTTGTACATTGTATGATGAGTTGTGTGTTGATTGCTTTGGTATATCAAGATTATTGTTTTGTGTAAAATTAAGAATTTCTTTTGTTTTTGTTGGTTTAGTTATTGTTTGACTGTTTGTTGTTTGTTAAGTCATGGATCGTGTGATCATTGAAGGTAATGTTTTGGAATTTTTGTTGCTAGTTGTAGGCTTAAGCAATTTTGTTTCTTGTGTGTTTTTCTTTGGTGTGCCAATAGGTACGTTGTTATTGTTATTTGATATTTCGGGTCTGTTGTTGGGGACAGACAGTATTTTTGTTGTGTTATTGTTGGGGTTTGAATTTTGTTCACTTAAAATGTTGTTTTTTGTAGGTTTGATGTTACAATTTACAGTGTTATTAATGTTTTTGTTGGTTATGACGTCAGAGAACGTTTGCACTAGCGGTGGTGTTGTTGTTTGTGTTTCATATTTTTCTTTGGCTGCTTTTAAAGAGCATTTTTCCTTAGTTTTTATTTTAAGTACTTCTTTGTGCTGTTTAAAGACTTTACATTCTTTAAAATTAGATGGGTGTTCCACAGAACAGTTAACACAAAAAGTGCGCGTACATTCAGTGGGTGTGTGTGGGGGTAATGCACATTTTTCACACAACGGGTTGTTTTTACACCATTTTTTGGTGTGGCCAAGACGTTGACAAGATTTACAGCGCATGGGATTGGGGTAGTAAGGTCTTACTTTTACTTTATGCCAAGAAATATCTAGTTTTTCAGGGGTAGAGTACCGATCAAATGTTAAGAGTAGTACACCGCATGGAACTAATTTTTCATCTGAATTTTTCTTTTGATATTTGTAGACTTCAGATACACCTTGCGATTTTAGTTCGCTTACGATTGCGTCTTCGGGAACATTATTTAGATATGGCGCGTATATGGTTCCTTTGGAGGAGTTTAATTTTGAGTGGTATTCGCACTTAATATTGCAAACACCTGGTAAAACTTTGGTTGAAATTAACTTATCGGCGTTCTTCTTATTTCCGGTAAGGAGCAGGAGGTTACCATCACGCAATTCCGAAACGGACAAAATATCGGGACAAACTGACTTTAAAGAACGGTGTACTAAAAAGCAAGAATATTCTTGAATGTTTTTATCACCAATTGCCGAAAGAATGACATATTTGGGGTCAGGTTTTTGTATGACGGGCAGTTCCGGGAAAATTTGGAGGACATTTTGGATTGAACGTTTCTTTTTGGCTTGGGGGCCTTCCGCTAATGCTGCATAGCGGTTATCCCCCAAATAGGGCGGGTCCGACATGTCCACTAACGACTATTCACGAATTTATTAAAGTTACTACCAAGACGAAAATTTTTTGTTATCACTGTACTGGTAGGTTTACAAGTGTAAAAAAGAATAAATAAAAATGATCTGCTATACAGCGAGGTAAAGAAAAAGTCAACCGCACGACGCAAAGTTTAGTCGATGACTGTGTGATAAATTTAGTATAAAGTTTTTATTGCTTTTTTAAAATATTTTTCTTGTCTTTTTTGTTTAAAAAACAACAAATACTATCATCTTGTGCTAAACAAAAAGCAATTAAATGTCACAATAAAAACTTTAGACTTTTGTTATTAAATGACATATTAATTCAGCTTTAATCCGTTAAAATATTTGCGAAATGATTTGAGGAATGAAAAGAATTTGAAAATAGAAAGTAGTGAAGAAGATCAAAGTTTTTTGAATTTGTTCTGTTGTATCTATTGTTGGGTGCTGTCCATTATCCTTTCTTCGAATTATCCATTGCTTCCAACCGAATACTCAAGCTCCTGACGCATTGTTTGATCCTACCACTCTGTGGTCACTCTAATTACTCATTTGAGTTGCAAGACAGTCCCTAAACCAAGAGAGGTTACTGGTACTGTATAGATTACAGTAAAAGAGGAAGACCTCCTAAAAGTTTTTCCGCTAGATTTACTTTCTATTAACCTGATCATAGTCTCCATTGTTCTGTCCTCAGATAAATTGTTTTTATTATTATAAGTGGACGATAAGGTAGAAGTGAGCGTTGAGCTAAAGGGAAGATCATCCTACTGGTAACTTTTAAAGTTAAGTTTATGTTTTAATTTGCTATATTACATATTATTTTCAATATGGCAACTTAAATATAAACAAAGTGAGCAAATACAACAGAAAAAAGAATCCGTTGCCACTGCGTTTAAAAAATTGTTTAATTTCGGTAATGTTATCGACATTGCTGCGCTACTGCCATATTTTTGAAAAGGTTAACTTTATTTTATTTGTAGGTTGTAATAACGAAAATAAGTTAAAGGTAACTTTACAGTTCCCTTTAGCTAACTGTAACTAAATCCAAGTTTAACGGCAAGTTGTAATAATGGCCCTTAATGTTTTCTGCTTTATAACAATGTTCGTGCAAGAGAGATAGAGTGAATGAAAAGAAACGAAATAAAAACAACTACGAACTAAATAAATGACAGTGTAACTGCCAGAATAAAACCAAAATGCAAGTGTTGTTTTAATTGTTGCAATGTATTAAAGAAATGTTGATTAAGATGAAGCGTTTGTTTTTCTATTTCCTTATTTCTTAATACATCAGAAGCCACAGAAATAAGAAAATAAAATGAAATAAAAATGGCAAGATTATATTATGGCTGCAATTAGTCGGGTGACTCAAGGATTATTTATGTACATTTTCTCCCCGGCGCAGATGACATTCTCTTCTCTGTTGCAATTATTACATTGATAGCGAAGGATATGATGATGAAGCATTTAGAAAACAAAGAAGTAATGAAATGCTTTTTAATCCTCTACAGAAGCGTGAATAAAATGGAGGATGATCATTTGTTTGCATCCTTAGGTGGACAATTAGTTAAAATGCTTGCGGTAAATAACGGAATATGAGAGTTTTTTTATTTGATTTTCCAGTGTAAACTTTTCAGTATAAATAGCGATGATTAAAATAAACAGTAAAGTTTGCCAATTCACTATGAACAGACTTATAAACGCTTATATGACGCTTATCAATCATTGAAATTTGTTATCAAAATTCAGCAATCGTTTATGGTTCAATGGGTATGCCACCAATCACAACTGCCGAATTTTAATTAAAATTTGAAGACGTAAATCGAAACAACGTTAACAGAGGCGACGTAAATCGAAGGATTACTGTATTTTCATATGCCGTTTTGTTCAAGATGTCTGAACTGGGCTCACGTCTCATAGGCCGCCAGACACACCTAACATACTACGGCTGCCACTGTCGTGTGTGATAACAGTAAATTTTATTTACATAAATGCATGTAAGGAATTGTAAAGATATATAATAATATTAGAAATAGTAATGTAGAGCACCAGAGGTATAAAGTTTGGCTATAAGGAATCTATATATACCGTGCAAACAAATGATCATAATCCTGACTAAAGAATTGTAATGACCAATTAAGCAAGTACGTAAGCAACACTTACATCGGCGTATTATGTACGCTCAATATTCCTATCGAACTACAGTAAAATCCTTAGATGGACAATTAGTTAAAATGCTTGCGGTAAATAACGGAATATGAGAGTTTTGTTTATTTGATTTTCCAGTGTAAACTTTTCAGTATAAATAGCGATGATTAAAATAAACAGTAAAGTTTGCCAATTCACTATGAATAGACTTATAAACGAACAACGCTTGTCAATCATTGAAATTTGTTATCAAAATTCAGCAATCGTTTATGGTTCAATGGGTATGCCACCAATCACAACTGCCGAATTTTAATTAAAGGAGTAGCTATATTCAGAAAAAGAGAAAGAGAGAAATACACTCTGAAATATGTAGAATGGAGGCAAAAATTGGCCGTTTTTCTTTAAGAAAAATTAAAATCTCAATGGATGAGACCGTTTTTTACTCAGTTAACATGAGGTTTCCACAGGACAGTACCACAATACACGCGATATTATGTATCAATTGACAGACGTATTTGATGGGCAATTAATCTTACATTGTGAAGCAATACATTGGCTGACAAGATCGCGTAATTTGACTTCTGTGGTTTATTTTTTTGTGGGCATACATGAAACCTTTCTTATACAGAAAAAATGCACGCATGATTCTAAACTTGGAAGACAATATTACAAATATAACACGACTGTTGTACTCTTTAAAGAATAACTACGGTAATATTTGTCCGATTTTATCAAACGAAGTGTCAATCTCTTCACACGAGGATGCTCTTTCAGAATCACCGCTTATTTTATACTTTTTAATTAAAGTTAGCTACTATGAATGAACAAACTTAAACGAATATGAAAATATTTGTATTTGCCAAGCTTACCTCATCAAACCTCATAGAATATAAAGTCGAATAATATGTATATCGTTTTAAAAGCCCATCCCTTCCCTTACTAAGAAAGCTTAAATTTTAGAAATCTGTTCAGAAAAGTTTGTTTAATCAATAATTTTTTGCATAAAGTTAAAAAAAAAAAAGTTTTTGTCAAATAAAACAAGTTTGGGGGGTTCGACAAATATAAAAAATATTTTTTAGTTCTAGCTGGGTGTATTTAATTTTTTTATTTCGTCGCATAGTGTAATCATTAAAATGTGAATTCAGGCAAGTTTTCTATCAAAACTTAAACGTTTAAAAAATTAATATATAGTGCGATGTTGGTGTTGGTTTATTAAACGAGAGCCCGTGGTTCATATCCCAGCATAGACATCTCTAACAAAACGAAATATGGCAAAATATTCATTTCGGCTGCTTTGTCTTAGTAGACTCTCAATAGACTCTCAAATCTGTCATTATGTTAAGTTTAAACTATTGGGATCGCTAATCATAATATTAACATATACACCACATTTGATAAGTTATATTGTAATACTGACTAAAGGTTGAAATAATCAATTAACTAGTACATAATGTACGCTACTATTGCTATCGAACTATAGTACAATCGATAAGTGCTGGAAAAGTGTTACTAATTCTCTGTAATACATTGCGCGGTTAAATTTCTATTGAATGCAAGCAAACTGATGTTATTCACAACGCATATTGCGTTAAAATATAACATATCTGATGACATGTTACTTATACTATGTTCAGATATCCACTTTTATTGAGTCAATATTCGGTCTATTGAGTACAATATTTTAAGTGTTCAGGAATAATAATATACGCAGTTCAGCTGCTTATCAATATTCATTTGACAGCTTGTAAACAAAGCAGCTGGTTGTTTCAACAACATTTTTTTATTTTTTGTTCTTTTTTTTGTTTGTCGATAGTTGACAATTCAAATGTGTTCGGTTAATTGTAATATGCTCACTGAACACACTTCTGACAGTGCTGGATTTTAGGTTTTACTCAATATTATAACAATTTGCGTATTAATTGCGCAATTATTAATTGAAACTTTAAATGAAATATTGATCGCAATAATGGCGTTAATTGCGATTTACGCAATATATATAGGTGCATATCTAAACACCGTATTACATATAATAACGCACATTAAATTATATTATTGATTAAAAAATAAGCGACAGTCCGCATTGCGATGGTACTATATTGGGTTAATACATATATTAGGCTTATATGTATATTAGCATTCTTTTGTACGCGTCTGTGATATACATGCAATCAACGGTTTATACGTCATCGGTCAATTCGTAGCATAAAAAATCAAGCGGTCATGTGGGTTGAAGTTCTTACCCTTTTACGAATCAATCGTTTTAAAAAACCAATGCAGTTGAGCGATATTATTGACTTCTGAAATCACAATAGTTTCACCGAAATTGTAGTGATGTAGCTAGTGATTCAAACTATGTACACATCGATGTTTAGTAAACTTAATTGGTTATTAGACTTTATTAACATCGATGTTTCTATGAAAGATGTTATGGGTATTGACCAATTGCAAACATTGTGTACATACATACATACATAATTGGTCATTACAACCCTTTAGTCAGGACTACGACCTAGCTGCTCACACCACTTATATTGTATGCGTTAATTTTTATACATGAGTGGTGGGACCTACAGTTTAAAGTCGACTCCGAACGACAGATTTTTGAGAAATCTTTTATGGCAGTTTTATTTACTTACAGAGTTTTTGCCAGAAATCTGCTGAAATGAAGTCGCCGAAGAAATATTTTTTCATATTTCGTTGATCTGGTATTATGTCTGATCTGCGGTTTAAACCTAGGCCTCACGTCTAATAACCCAACACACCACCTACTAGAACACGGCGACTAGAATTTCTAGAATAATACTTATTTATTAATAATCCGTATAAAGATGGCTGGTTCCTATGCTGCTGATACAAATTTCCTTCAACGACTACTTCATAAAGAAACGAAATATATTATCAAACTTATACTCTATACGGATTACAGGATATAGGGCTTTAGCTTTATTAACTAATAATTGTGAGTTAACTATTACAATTCCGTTTATTATAATTTAATTTATCTACGTTGTTAAAATAAAAAGTACATACAAACTAAATTCATTATTATTGCTATGCCTGTACAATATTTTTTGTTTAAAAATTGGAAGAAAAATTTTATACAAACTTTTGTTTACAAACCTAAAATAACAGCACTCTAAACATTTTAGTAATTTGGAACGTATTTGAGAAGGAATTTTTTTTTTTCGTTTTACGTTTTCTATACGTTTATAATTTTCACGTTCGTCCAAATTTCGGTTTTGTGATGTATAAATAATTCAATTGTAATAACTTTCAAATTTAATACACTCTAAATAATGTATATTTTCCTTTTGCTCTTAAACTGTATTTGAAACCTTATGCCCTTTTTATTTCCACCTTGAAAAATGCAAAAAAGAATTCGTGATAATATCTGGTTCAGAATCCTACTTACTTGAGTTCAAGTTAATGCAGCTAATTTTTGGTAATGAAGCACTTAAATGCTTTTAAAAATCTCATGTCGGCATTTAACAGCATTAAATACTTCACGGTAAAAAGAATTTAAAGAAACTTAAAGAAAAATCATTACACAAAAGCTACACAAATTATGAATTTAGAATTTGAGCGATAAACTACAAGAAGATACAAACATTATCTAGCTTAGATGAACGAAAATATTTACAGGAATTTCGAGCAATTTATTAATACTACTCTCCAAGGTAGTGCCCATGTATTCTAGTGGGTACCGAAAGGGTAGTGAGTTCGATTCCCACCAAAGACTCAGATCTGTTACACAACACCGAGCACAAGGTTTGTGTTACTCAGCTCGTAATAATTCTAATATAATTTTTTATTGTATTCGAATTAATAAATAAATATAAGGTCAAGCATTTGTATGAGATGAAAATGATAAATTTTTTAATTTGGGGTATGGGGTCGTATCTCGGCAATGGTATTACGGATGTTAGCCTTCAAATTCTCAGTTGTTTCTGGTTTGTCGGCATAACACATTTCTTTACCGGCGCCCCCTTGTCGGTGTTGACATCACCATTTCGGCCAATTAAACGGTTATCAAACCTTTGATGCAATAAATCGATTGAGACATGTGATGTGTGGCATAAGATATGTGGAACCGAACACCGTTCACATCAATATTATGGTGCGATAGGTCTCTCCATTGACCGTAATGGTTGCGCCGTGCTCATTTTCAAAGGAATATGGGCTAATTAATGCCTCAACTCCACACTGAATGCATTGGAGCCCTCATACAATTTTGAATATAAGTGAGTCACCAATATTGAAATTTAACTACTCTGATTCATTGGTGTCACTACAACGTTGATTTATAAGTATCAGAAATGTGTTTGACTTATATGACTACTCATTCAGGTTCATAACTTTAGAAAAATACTTATAATACTCATAAATGATTGATTCGAACCAATCATCAAAATTTACAGTCTTAGTTGTTATTGCATTTACAAAATAAGACAAAGACAGAAAGCAAAGCAAACACACAACCTTCTAGTGAGTAATGTAGTGTTTGTACGCGAATCATACCTATTTTGTGATTCTTGTAAATGTTGAGTCATGGAGAGTCGAAATCCACAACACCATTGTTTTGTTAAGTATGATGAGTACTTCAAACTTTGAATCAAACGAGTTTTAGAAAAAATGTGTTTTCTTCCGACGAGTCAAACTATATCTATATGAATGTACTTTAGTATGTAGGAAAGAGCAAAATGAAGAGCACGATCCCAAAAAAGAGTTAAACGTGATGGTGGTAGTACATACATACATACATAATTGGTCATTACAATCCTTCAGTCAGGATAACGACCCAGTTTATCACACCACTTATGTTGTGTATGTTAATTTTATATACGAGTGGTGGGACCTGCAGTTTAAAGTCGACTCCGAACGACTGGTTTTTAAAAAACTTTTCATGACAAGTTTATTTACTCTCAGAGTTTTTGCCAGAAATCTGCTGAGTCGCCGAAAATATACTTTTTGTATTTTGTTTTGATGTCTGGCCTGGGGCTCGAACCCTTTGCGTCTAATAAGCCAACACACTACCTACTTGACTACGGCAACTTCAAATTCTTCACATTCTTAACATCGCAGTCACTAAATTTCCCTAAATGTACACATATTATTTATAAATTATTTACAATAAATTAATAGTTCATTCTTTTAATTATAATAAATTAATTTCTTCAAATACGAATATAAATTACTGAAAGACTCGTACTGGAATATATACATTTAACGTATGAGTGATATTCAACAACGTATACAACATAATTCAACTTATATTTCATTGCATACTTTTCAGGACAATTATGGCAGTACAAGCACTATGGCCGCGTAATGTATCCCATATTGAATTCAATACCAAGCATACGTATGAGTGATATTAGAATCCATTAATTCGTTATACGACAAAATTAAACTCATATTTTATTGCATACTTTTCAGAGTAAATGTTCAACTACAGGTAGTATGGGTATGGGTGCGTATGAGGTATATATTTTACTTAGAATTAAGTATTAACTATACTCTCAATATGAACTTAGTCAATTCAATTGTAGTGAATAAAAATAAATAAAATAAATAAATTAAAAAAATGTTGTTTAATTTTTATTGTTTACATTTATTCTTGTACCATTTGTTGTTGTATTATTGTTTACTTTTTTACATTATTTTTAAGGCTGGTGTTTGTTGGTATATTACTCAGTTTGATAATTTGTAAACATGTTCATGTTTTGTTTTTTAGCTTTTGTTTATAATTTTAATGTTAAACGATATAAAAGCAAAACACCATTGTCTTAATCATTAATTTTCGTAACAATACTTTTTAAAAAATTTAAAATTTGAAATAAATCATGTGTATTAAAAACAGAAGGTACGAAATATTATAGTAAACAATAAATCCATTATTTTTATATTAAATTGAGGTTCTATTGGTATGCTTACTAAAATACAAGCCTTTTGTAAGGATTACAACCAGACTGTTATGTGTGTTCCGTGTGTTAATTATGTGTTGAAGTGTTTTGTACACTAACAAATTGTGCTGCTAATTGTTACATAAAGTTAGCCAGGTTAGTCACAATTCAAGTTTTCCAGACTGTGGTAAACAAAATATCGCTTTTTAAGATCAACAAGCAATCGACTGCCTTGGTGGTAGTACAATGCTATGGGCAATACGGAATTTTTTGAGGAAATAATGAATAAGAGAGAGTGGTACAATGCTGTTGGGATGTACGTCGGCACTAGACGTAGGTAGTTTGGAGCAGAGATCAGCAATGAATCGTTGTTTCGCTACTTATAAGTACTCATGATATTTTGAATATAAGTGGGTCAACAATATTGAAATTTAATTACTCTGACTCATTCGTACTCATTACAACGTTGATTTATAAGTATGAGTACATTGAGTATGAGTACAACACCGACATCGAACTCATACCATTCGAAATATGTTTGATTCATATGCCTACTCATTCAGATTCATAACTTTAGAAAAATACTTATAATGCTTATAAATGACTCGAGTGATTCGAATCATTCATTAAAAATTTACAATCTTAGTTGTTGTTGCATTTCCAAAAAAAGACAAAGACAGCAAGCAAAGCAAATATGCAACCTTCTAGTGAGTAATGTAGTGTTCGTAAGCGAATCATACTTATATTGTGATTCTTGTAAATGTTGTCATATCATGGAGAGTCGAAATCAACAACATCATACGTATTGTTAAGTATGAGTAAGATGAGTACTTCAAACTTTAAATGTGAGTAGTATGAGTATAATATTAAAATAAGTATGAATGCGTATAAGTATCAGACATATTCATATCACATTTTTGAATACTTATTGCTGATATCTGGTATGTATTAAGAAAACGTTGAACAAGAGAGAGTGTTTAAACATTCTAAAGAGTAAATTCACTAAAAGTTCGGAAGAATTAAGAATTCGTCCAACTCAATGAACATAATCGTACGGCTGTTATTGTGAAAATGTAATTTGCCTACCAAGGGCCCCACAGTCATAATAATGTTGCAGAAGTCCCGATATGATTCCAAGGCAGTATTTAGTAGATCATTTGGAAGAACTTGCTAATGAGTACATGGCGGCAAATATCAACAGGAAATGTCAAATGGGTTAATTGGAGTGTTTGACCTTAAGGGATATCCTACCATACATTGGATATAACATTTTAATACGTTGGGCCATTGAATTTTAAATTTATTACGAGTTATTTTTGGGGTTCACACACTTTTGCGGTGCAAAATTATGGAGTCGCTAGAAGCTGTTCTTTATTTTTCTTATGGTTTGTGAAAAACATTAATCATTTTTTTTATTATAAAATAGAACTAAATTAACAAAATAAATATAATATAAATATGCAATGTCGCCGTGGTGTAGTAGGTAGTGTGTTGGCTTACTATTCGTAAAGCCCGAGTTCGTATCCCAAGTCAGACATCAAAAATGAAATATGAAAAAAAAAAATAAAAAAAAAAAAAAAATATTTCTTCGGCGACTTCCTCTCAGCAGATTTCTGGCAAAAACTCTGAGAGTAAAATAAACTGCCATGAAAAAGTTTCTCAAAATTCTGTCGTTCGGAGTCAACGTTAAACTGTAGGTCCCGCCACTCACGTATAAAATTAACGCACACAACATGAGTGGTGTGAGAAGCTAGGCCGTAATCCTGACTGAAGGGTTGTAATGGCCAATTATGTATGTATGTGTATGCATGTTATTACTTAAAATTAATGAAATTGCTAAAATATATTGGGGTACCTAGCGTTTTGCTGTCCACTGTACGAGTATATACATTTTTTCATACATATCACATTTTTATCTAATATCTAAATGTATACAGCTCATTATCCAAGTTAAAATAATCAGCAATGTCAGAATTTTCTGTGCCAGAAAGTCCTACTATGTTTATCATTCTCGATGCAGATGGATCCTCCTTTCCACTTTATTTTTATACTGTTCATTGCTTGCGTTATTGTTCACCGCTTGCTGTAGAACCTGTTGTATTACGATTATCGCTTATAAAATTATTTACTTTAAAATTATCGCTCATTTTGTTCAAATTGATATATTAGGCCAGAGCAACATATACTTAAACATCAATTCAATTTTCATCATTATTTTATTTTGTTTGCAATCAACGAACTCATATTTTAAACGTTTTTAAAAAGGTTAAAACGTAACAATATTTTGAAATCGCTGGCTTCTTCTCTTCTGATATAAATACTCTTTGTTTAATGAAACTTAAAGAACGCAAAGAAAAGGAGTGGTAAGAAATTAGGGTGGCAGTTGCTTTGTTACATTCTTATGTTCCCTAAAGGAAGGAAAAATATATTATTTTTAAATTGACTTTGTCTACTTAAAGCATCTTTAAAATAATTTATAGTTTTTATTTGAAATAATAAGTTATTATACCCATAAATTGTCATAAACCGTTATGCAAACCGGAAGGGATAACACCATTTACATAAAACTAAAATTTATTATCACTTCCTTTGTGAAAAATATTGTCTCATATAAAAAAACTTTCTGGGATATTGAAAACGACGTTTTATCTTTTTTATCTTTCAAAGTTTTTAAATTCTTTAAAACGGCTTCTAAAGAAGCATGTGCGTAAGGAAGTATGCGTTAAAAATAACGATGTCACTAACGATAACATTTATTAGTACATGTTTCGTAAGAATATTTAAATAGAATAGAAAAATAAAGAAGGAATCAAGTTTGAGAAAAATTAAACTTATCTTTCCAGTCAGAAAGTTCCTTTCAAATATCAAACCATCATATAAAAAAACCCGAACAAATTAGATATCATACTTAGGTTTCAATTATATGTCCACCACTGTACATTACGTATAAAATAATTTTGTTTTGTTTTTCCATCTCCATTATCCTGACTAATCTGTATCGCAGACGAGAGTCAGTTGTTAACAATTTAGTTGAAATTATAGTCGTTATAAGTTTGATGACAGGAAACTTTGTATTAAAAATTAAAATCACAAACATAAACAACAGATGTCACAGGCAGAAATTGTTTTTAGGACATTAACTAAATGATCATACACTTGAAATTTAAATGCAGACAATCAAATGCAGTTGGCTACTTCAATATATAAATATACAGTGTAGCTTTTATTACATAAACAAACAATAGAAAAAATGGGAATATCTAAACAAGGAGATATAAATTCACATGCAAATATACGAGGTGTGTTCAAAAATTAGATGCATTTTAAATTTTTCCGCATCCACTCCTATCCTATAGGTCCTCTCATCCATGGCCTCGGCTCATATGGGGACTGCATATAGAGCAAACTATTTAACCACTCTCATAAGCAATTGCCTCTTGTGCTGTCTCGGACCTCCCAAGCTAGGCATTGTCAGAGCGATTGAGCCCATTGTCGCACAACACTTCCTACTATTATACGTCGGGTGTTCCTGGAATGTGACTCTGTTGTCAATCACAGCTCTCAAGGACTTGCTTGCCTGCTTGATGTTATTCTTTGTTCGCCAACAGTTATGGTAATGAATACTAACTTCTTCCTACTGCTTACTAATACGACATTAGTTTCATAATCAGCAAGTTTCACACTTATACTTGCGATCCAGCCTCTAATTCCACCAACTGCTGCATTGCAAGTTCCTTCCTCAATCAAGATATTTTCCCTTTACCACGAGGGCAATATCGTCTGCAAATCCAAATATTTGTGCGCCTGTATGATGCCTAAGACTCAGTACCCCATTATACGTGATGTTCCATAGTATTGGGTACAGTACCGAACCTTATGGTAGCTCTGCTGTTACAGCGTATGACTTTCTGCCTTCGACCATGTCATATAAAAGCACTCTATCCTTAAAGTAGTCCATTATGAGTTCCATCTAGCTAGCTACGTCCCTCTCATTGAGCGCAGCTAGGGTGGCGTATTAATCTGCCAAATTGAAGGCGTTTTTAACATCCAAACTGATGATAGCGCAATATTCCTTATTACCCTCAAACTAACGGTCACCGCTGATGGCTTCTTTCACCGCGGTTATCATCCACTAGCATCCACTACAGAGCGATCTTTTCGGAAGCCAAACAGGGGATCTGACAAGCCGTCCCTCTCCAATTCTATTCTCAGTCTTCTACAGATTATCTTCTCTAAGAGTTTACCGACGGTATCAATCACACAAATCGGGCGGTAACCTGATTCATCGTTCGCGCCGTTGCTCTTCAGGATGAGAACCAACCTCTGTCTTTTCTATATCCTAGGGTATGTTCGAAAAATTTGGATCAAAGAATTTGCAAATTTTATGTAAAAAATGGAATTAAGTACTCAAAAATACTTGATACTGACATATGTTTGACAGAAGCCTCGTTTACATCAAATGTTCTCTATGGAGACCTATGTATCGTGACACCCACTTCATAATTCCTACCAGAGGCAGATTTATTTATCAAGTTGAATACTTTTTCTTAATCGACAATTAGGAGATATGATTGGAATTCAATTCTCTGCTCAGTAATAATCCTAAGACTATTTTTTTGATTTATACAAGCTGAACGGAGATCTGTTTATAAATATATCGACATGTTCGTGTATTTCCGCAAATATTTTTTTCAAGTAAGTTTTAGCTCTGTTCATAAATATTTTCACAACAAATTCTCCTAACATTTCTCCAAATTACATTTCGTATTCAAAAAGAGATTTGAATGCAACTAGGAATATGAAGAAGGCACGTTGAATATTTCAAAACGGATATTATCTGGGCCTGAAGTACCATTGTTTCAGCTTTAGTAGATGGACTTAAAATAAAATTTCTGCATTATCGAATAATTATTTCCGAATGACCAATCGAATACCTCTACTTGTAGCAATTTCAATTATTTGTTCCCAAGACAGGTTTCTATTGCATGTATTTTTATAAATTAAATATTCTTTGGAATGTTTTCTCATATCAATTTTAAATTAAATTAAATTTTAAACAAAACTTGGATGCTAAAAAGCTTTGTCTTGACCCTTTATTCCGTATACCCATCTTGAATCTCATAATGGATAATGTCGTCACTAATTCGAAAATTTTGTTTGTACAAATTCATAGAGAGCCTCATTACTGAAGATGATTTTTTAGTGAAAAAAATTACTGCCGTGTATATACCAGAGATGAGTATTTAAAAAATGAATAGAATCGAATCATACTATACTCCGATACTTATACGCATTCATACTTATTTTAATATTATTCTCATACTACTCATATTCAAAGTTTAAAGTACTCATCGTACTGATACTTAATAATACGTATGATGTTGTTGATTTCGACTCTCCATGACTCAACATTCACAAGAATCACAAAATTCACTTACAAACACTACAATACTCACAGGAAGGTTGTGTGTTTGCTTTGCTTGCTGTCTTTGTGTTTTTCTTTTTGCTTTTTTTGTAAATGCAACAATAATTAAGACTGTAAATTTTTAATGAATGCTTCGAGTCAATCAAATCATTTATAAGTTTTATTAATATTTTTCTAAAGTTATGAATCTGAATGAGTAGGTATATGAATCAAACATATTTCGAATGGTGCGAGTTTGATTCCAACGTTATACTCATACTCATTGTACTTATACTTATAAATCAACGTTATAGTCAGTACGAATAAATCAGAGTAGTTAAATTTCAATATTGTTGACTCACTTTTATTCACGAAAAAACGATTCATTTCCGATCTCTGGTATATACGTCACCGGCGTCAACTGGTGGAAATAAGAGACTGCTGTATATACAAGGCACCCGATTCGAAAGGGTTAAGAAAACAATAATATTATTTAAACGTGTTGTTGTTGAATGCTATATACATATGTCTATAGTGATTGAGCAAAACAGAGGGAGTAAACGATTTCTGCAAAATGTTTTCACATCATTGTGCCCTTTAAAGTTATTGCACAAAATAATGTTATTTTTCGTTTCACTTACACTTACAAAAATTAAATTATAAATCTTATTACTCTTTTGTATTTCGAAAAACAGTTAAATTTTAAGTAATCCTTAGATGTTTAATCATACAAATATTATTTAATTATTGCAGAAGAACTATACCATAATAACGTTCAGGTCTTTAAATCATTTCAGATTTATCATTTTTGTCAGTGTAACATATAAACATAAATATTTCAATGTAACTGAAACAGTTTAGCTGCCGTTTAGAAATCTGTTACATTTTTTACATATTTTCGTTATGGCGGGAGAGAATTTATTTTTTTTATTATTGTCTTCCGGCAACGCTTTAACAGCAACAGTCTGGTGAGTTTCTGGTGAGCAAATAAAAGCAAATAATTTTGCTTATGGTATGGTATGCTATTTTTGGTAACAAATTTTTAGATAAAAAATACATTTTTGTTTAGAACAAAGTGGTGGAAAAATTCACTTTAAAATTTAATTTTTAAGTTAGTGATGCATTTATAAAAATAAAATTCGGTTTGATCCGTAGATCAAACTTGGCATCAAAAATAAAACATTACTTTTGTAGATCACATAACTATAATGCAAAAAATCTTAAATGCCACATCGTTCCTTACTTTATCAGTACTGTTATATCCATTAAATCCTTTTAGTCGAGATAACAACCTAGTTGTGTACGTTAATATTGTTACGACAATGGAAACGGTGTAGATCGTATAAAATAAAAAGGAACAACAGCTACACAAACAAATATCACGAACTAGTTACAAGTAAACCAAAAACATCAGTATGAAAGAAAAGGGTATAGACAAGTGAGCGGGAACGCAAAATAACACAAAAAAAAACGAAATACACAAACAACATTGAAGTCGCGATAGAGTTCTCGAAAAAGCGAAACCCTGAACGTTCGACGTTAGGAACCTTCATCAGACTGATTACGTGGGCATATAAAAAGGCAAGACAAAGCAGGCAAGGAATATATTATATTATCATAAAAACGTAACAATATTATCCATGAGTGTATACTTTACTCTCAGTGTTTTTGCGGAAAGACTGTTGACAGGAAGTCGCCGAAAGATATATTTTTCATAATTCGTTTTGTTTAAGATGTATGAGCTCGTCTCGACTCGTCTAATAAGCTAACTCCGTAGCTACTAGACTACGGTGACTTCTACGATATTCAAGTATAAAACAAAGTTTCTGCTGATGAAAACTTCGAAAAAGATGAAGAACTTATGAACTGACGAAAGTATTGGCAGCAACAGACATGGTGATCCCTAGTATATCGTTAAAAATGGCACTATTTGGAGCAGCGAACCGTATGCAGAACATAGATTGGAAAGCAAAAATATTTGTTATCAATTTGCGCTCAGATTACTACCTTTCTAAATTTTAACGCCTAGATTGTGTGAATAGTGTTAGAAAGTTATTCTTATTACTTCTCAGACTTGTTATACTTTACAAACAAAAATTTAAAAAAATTATTATTTATTGTCTTATAAAACCAAAATAACATTGCATGTGTTATTTGATAAATATTACAGAATGACAGTATTTCGATCAAAAATCAAACTTTTGAAGGAATAATGACAAATTTCGAAGTCAACGTGTTGGCTTATTACACGTAAGGCCACGATTCAAACCCCAGCTCAGACATCAAATCGGAAATATGAAAAAATATTTCTTCGGCGACTTCCTCTCAGCAGATTTCTGGCAAAAATTCTCAGAGCAAATAAAATTGCCATTAAAAGTTTCTCAAAAATTTGTCATTCGGAGCCGACTTTAAACTGTAGGTCCCGCCACTCATGTATAAAATTAACGCACACAACATAAGTAGTGTGAGGAGCTAGGTCGTAATCCTGACTGAAGGGTTGTAATAACCAATTATGTATGTATGTATGTAATCTAGGCAAAGGAAATCAATTCTGGTAATCTTAAAATGTAAAAAGGGACACGACAAGGGTTTAGGCAAAAGTATTTAAAATTTCATAAATTTAAAGGTATGTATGTGTGTTCCTAGCAATTTTTCTTCTAGCATACCTTTACCTATGAACTTTATGCCATAACATGACATTTACGTACAAATATAGGCACTCTTACCTCAAATGGCTGATACGCAGGGAGAAGAATGCACATATTGCTTCTTCTCACTCACATACATTTTCAATAGTATGCAGATAAGAATTTACAATTTACACATTTAGGTGTCAGTTTAAGAAAGTTTAAAGTAAGAAAACCTCACAGTGATACATGAATACGTGAATATTAACATCAGTAGAGAAAGTTTACACTTGTTAAAATGAAACCAGGCAAGGATAATTTGGTATCATACATAAGGTATCGTACAGGCCCACTAGCTTATTAACAGCAGGGATTTACGGATGTCTAAATTGAAGACAATTTGGCTTCATTTGCCATGAATGCCTAACACTTAAATTAAATATAAACTGACCAACTAAATACAATACCATTCAACTAAGGTTGAAAAGTTATTGGAAGGCTTTTTGCTCAAAATTTTTTTATAAATAAAGATGCATGTTGGCTTATTGGACGTGAGACCACGGTTCAAAACCCAGGTCAGACTGCAAAAAAGAAAAATATGGAAAAAATATTCCTCTTTGCAGATTTTTGGCAAAAAAACTCTGAGAGTAAATAAAATTGCCATGAAAAAGTTTCTCAAAAATCTGTCGCTCGGAGTCGACTTTAAACTGTAGGTCCTGCCACTCATGTATAAAATTAACGCACACAACATAAGTGGTATGAGATTGAAGGGTTGTAATGACGAATTATGTATGGATGTAAGAAGCAGAATTAATTGTTACGTAGATATTGTATGGCCTTTAAAATATGTTTTTTTTCTATTTCTTGCACATGAGCAATTGACATCTATGCTGTAATAATGGGCATTGAAAAAGATCCTTGTTTTGATGCAATGCTCTACAAAAAAGTACTGATGTTATATAGATTTTTGAATCGTTTGTCTGTTACAAAATTTATGTAAAAATACTGAATGTACTTATTATTGCAAAGATGATCCTGCACATGGTATCCCTGTAATATCTCCCGCAATCCTGTTGCTGTACTAAACTTGAGGATGCTACTCTGCGCCAGAAATGATAACTCCCTTACTACTAAATACTTCTTATACATTTAGTTGTTTAGTTATGAAATGCATTAATATCTCACAGGTATGTTTTCTTCATCGAGGAGTCTACTTATTGAGCTATTCTGCAACATGTGTTCGTAGAGTCAACAATGCCGGTTACTATACTCATTTTAGTGGTTCAAATACTTTATGATTGTAATTACCGAAGATTGTCTCAAACTCATTTGACTTGAAAAGAGTATTCGTATAATTTATGATTTCCTTTCGACGAGTGTATCCTTTCAAACTTTACTTCCTACTCCTCTGAAAGGTTTTAGCTTTATCAGCGACTTTGAAGATAAATGGATGCGAATTCCCTTCTGATGTGGAATCTTGCTCTTCCTGATTGCTAATTGAGCTTTTTATTCTATTAGGTTTCCAATCAACCGCATAAGAACTGTGTGTGTTTGAATAGAGACTTGACTGTCCCATAGTTATCCCATCCTCTATATTTCATGTCCATGTTGAATTGAAACGTTATTCAATGAAGTAAATTTTTGCTTAAAAGTTATTCACAAGTTCTCCACGGGCATTGAATATTACATTCTGAGTTCGATTTGTATGCTATAGAAAGGTCCGTCTCTTAAAGTAGTATACGAGTACGTCATTGTTAAGCATTTCCCAATTCCTGGTACTATCTAGCATACACTTAATGAGAGAACTGTCAGTCTTTCGATTCTTCAGGAATAACGTATTAGACTCGGCTTCCATTGACCTAAATTTAAGTTTAGGTTCCATGGGTCCGTATAGAAGTATGGAAATTATATGAACTTTCGCCAATAGTCCTCTACTAATTTCTCTTCGCAGCGTATGTTTCAGCACAAATAACATTAATCGGTCCAAGTAAGTTGGATATTAAACATTATATCAGATTTTTCGGCATTTTTATATATTTCACGCAATTCCTTTTCCCAATTCTCTTGTTTTGCGTTCAAGCAGAGACCGGTCAGCTAAATCTCACTTATACACTAACGTGAAAAACAATAAGCAAACCAATGTAATACTTAGATTTGACGAGACAGTAAGTAAAATGAGAATATTGCTGATAATTATGTGCATTTATTTTTGGCTTACATATCACAAAAACAAATATCATTGCGATTTCATTAAATTATTGTTTCCATTTTAAATTAAACTTAAAATACAAATAACCCTGTGAAAAGTATGGACAGCCCATTTGCTTTCAAAATAGTTATAAAAAATAATAATAGAGTTACATGAATATATCATTCCACGCAGCCTGAATTAGCTCTCGAAATATATTATTATTTTTGTAGGCCACTTTCCTCCGATTGTTGTTTTATACTCTATTTCCTTTGCATTATATTTAGAATCATCTTACTGTTCTAACAGGAATTGGCAGATTTCACATAGAATTGGCAGATTTATATTCGACTTAATGCAGCAGGAGTCGTGGCAGTCTAGTAGGTAGTGTGTTGGCTTATTAGACTCAAGGCCACGGTTCAAGCCCCAGGTCAGACATCAAAACAAAATATGAAAAAATATTTCTACGGCGACTTTCTCTCAACAGATCTCTGGCAAAAATTCTGAGAGTAAATAAAATTGCCATGAAAAGTTTCTCAAAAGTCTGTAGTTCGGAGTCGTCTTTAAACTGTAGGTCCCACCACTAATGTATAAGATTAACACAGACCACATGAGTGATGTGAGAAGCTAGGCCGTAATTCTGACAGAAGGGTTGTAATGGCCAATTATGTATGTATGTATGTATGTATTATGTAATATAGCACGAAATTTCTAAAAAAATAAAATAAAGACCGAATTAATAGGAAAATGATCTCCAAACAACATAACTGTATACAATTACACGTAGTCCTATCTCAAATGTGACTTTCTACCATCACAGAAAATCCATCTTCATTTATGGTACTCCAATATATTTTATATGCAATTATCGAGCAGCCCATTAGCTATTTATTCGGTCTGGGCAATCATAAATATTGCGCGGATTTATTTTTCATCCTCAATACATTACACTGTGAAAGATGTGATCCTGCGGATACCGAGACGCTTAGTGCGAGTTGTAATGGAGGTAAGGTAGAAGTGTGAATGAACTACTTACTGCCATATCCGAATTATACCTCTTTAGACGTCGTTTTATCGAAGTGACTAGACTTCCTATTTTGCGGGTTGTCACATACAATTTATTGGTATTTTTTGTCCGGGCAGCTTTTTCTTCTTCCCAAACAATAGCGCATAGATTTGACGATTTTGTGCTCCAAAAATATCATATTGACGATATGACGATTTATACCCTTATTTTGACGATTCCTCAAAAATTTTACATAATTTTCTTTACTTTTGTACATTAAAAGCCCCCTTAAGCTTTGTAAACAAGGAGTAAAGTAGAATATTTTTCAATTATTTACTAACACCTGTGATGATACTACATAATATGCTAAGTAAGCTTAATGAAAGCGCCAATTAGTAAAGAAACTTAAAAAGAATGATCAGATATTTAAAGATAAATGCTAAGTACCCTAACACAGCAAATAATAACTGTTATAATTACAATTAAAAATGCATACCAAATAGAGTATATATCAATACATTGTATTAGTTATGGTAACCTATGGTGCAAAAAGATAATAAGAAAGAATAAATAAAAGCCAGTCATAAGGAAGCAACCTACCGATTAACGTCTAGTTACAACAGTTTTTGGCGACGAGGATGCTTTAAATTCACGTGTGATTTTTTTTTACATAAAAACTTTATAAGAATTCGTAAAAAACGAAATTAAAAAACAAATGCAGTCAGACACAATCCTCGCACATTATGACTCTAAAAGACCTGTAGTTCTCGCCGTGGATGCTAGCCCTATAGGGGTAGGAGCTGTTTTCAGTCATGTCTATGACGACGGTTCCGAAAGGCCGATACAGTTTTCGTCGCAAACAATTAACAAAGCACAACAAAGCTATTCTCAAATTGATATGCAGTCATTTTTGGAATCCGAAAGTTTTATCAATATCTATACGGACGAAGGTTTACTCTCTATAAGGCGTTATCAACTTTGTCTTCCACACGCGTTGCTTTATTCTTGGAATAGTTTGATTACACCATAAAATGTATATGATCTGAGGAAAATGCAAACGCCGATGCATTGTCACGATTACCTAATGTCGAAATGTATACATTCAGGTTTACGCAATTGAAGAAGAAATAATTGAAAATTTACCAGTAACGGCGTGCGACCTGTAGGCAGAAATCAAAACGTTACTCGAATGTTTGAAGTATGGTCGAAAATGTGATAGCGAAAATCGCTTTGGTATTTCGCAAGATAAATTCACTCTACATGAAGGTTGTTTGTTAAGGGGCATGCGTGTTTATATTCCAAAAGCCTTGCGTGGAAACATCCTGGAAGAACTACATACAGCACATTTTGGTATTTCATAGAAAATTTAGTCAGCAATTGTTTTGCTTGTCAATCAACACACCCGGACCCAAATAACATACATACATACATAATTGCCCATTACAACCCTTCAGTCAGGATTACGGCCTAGCTTCTCACACCACTCATGTTGTGTGCGTTAATTTTATACGTGAGTGGCGGGACCTACAGTTTAACGTCGACTCCGAACGACAGATTTTTGAGAAACTTTTCATGACAATTTTATTTGCTCTCAGAGTTTTTGCCAGAAATCTGCTGAGAGGAAGTCGCCGAAGAAATATTTTTTTTCATATTTCATTTTTGATGTCTGACCTGGGATACGAACCCGGGCTTTACGAATAGTAAGCCAACACACTACCTACTACACCACGGTGACTTCAAATAAAGTGCTTCCAATACGTCGATGGGGAACTCCTAGCAAACCATTTGAACGAATTCATGTTGACTATGCCGGTCCTGTTTTGGGGAAGTATCTGTTTGTTTTAGTCCATGCTTACAGCAAGTGACCCGAACTACATATTGTCTCAAATATGACCACAACAATTCAAAAATGCAGGGAAATATTTGCAAAATTTGGTATACCAAAAATATTCGTCAGTAATCATGGTAGGCAGTTTGATTCTGCGGAATTTAAAAATTTTCTTAAAGCAAATGGAATTGTGCATAAGCAAGGAGCTCCGTATAATCCTGCTATCAACGGCCAAGCCGAGCGTTATGTACAAACTATAAAAAACAAATTGTTAGCAGCAAGTTGTACCGCAAACACCCTACATCTGGAATTACGTAAAATTTTGTTGGCCTACAGACGTTCAATTCATCCAGCTACAGGTAGGTCTCCTGCAATGGCAATGTTTGGTCGCCAGATAAACTCTCGTTTAGACCTACTTTTACCCCAAAACTCTAACACCAGTTATACTACAAAAACAAAAACATTTTTTGTGGGTGAAAAAGTGGCTGTACGTGACTACTTACATAAGCAAAAGTTGCGTTTTGGCGTAATAGATGATCAATTAGGCGAATTACACTATAATGTGAAACTGGATGATGGTAGAACATGGAAAAGGCATGTAGACCAGAGGCGTAAGGTTGGGGAAATGATTGGATAACCGTCTGTCAAAGAACAAGAAAGCGTAGCTGAAAATTCAACTAATGTTCGAAGTTGTCCTTTGGTGGATATTAATCATCCGCACCAAAACTCCAACACCACCGGTAAGACGACATTCAACAGTAATTACTACGTCAACTCCTGATGTAATTGAAGAGGAACCCACTATACCAACTGTTATAGAGGAAGCTGAAGAATGCAATCGTGCAACTTCTAATTCTCAAGATTTAGTTGGAGAATCGAATGTACGTCATTCAAATAGATTAAGAAAAACCCTTTGAAATTGTTAGATTAAATCTTGAATTTATTAAATAATGGATATAACTGCACTTTACATTGGATCATGATAAACCTCATACCCCAATTATTAATTGAATTGTATTGAAAATAAATGAACTATATAAACTAAAGTAGAGGGGAGAGAGATGTCATAATTACATATAAAAATGCATACCAAATAGAGTATATATCAATACATTGTATTAGTTATGGTAACCTATGTATGCAAATAGATAATAAGAAAAAATAAATAAAAGTCAGTCATAACAAATCAACCTATCGATTAACTTCTAGTTACAACAATACCAATACCAAGAATTTTGAAATAAGATTGGCATTTTTCGTAGTTTAGCATAATTTACCATTTGCCGTTGCAGACCATTTTTAAAGACCAAAGACAAGTGTCATTTTTTTATGGCCCCTACTCATGCAGTGCATTGTGTTGGAACTAGGAAAATTTGTTATGGACAATCGTAATTGCTTCGACTTGAATATTGTACCTGATTTAATTAAAATGTTAAATGTATATGTTTTTAACATACAAAAATACTATATAAAACACTCGTTTATTAAGTTTATTTTTATAATTTTTTTTTGTTAAATGTATTTTCATGTTCTATTTTTGAACTAAAATACATGTATGTTTTATTACAATAAAAATAATTTTTTTAAAAAACTTTAAATTTATTTATCTTTTCTGACGATTTTTGTACGATTACAATGAACGCCTTTGACGGTTTTAACCATTTCTTATTTATCTGGCAGCTATGAGCAGCCTTTGTCTTGTCTCTGATTGCTTAATTAGAACTTATGCCATTGAAATGTAAAGATAAACAAGTATATTAATCATAAGGCACAGGAATAAATATAAGGTTAACAATTTTTACTATCATATCATATTTTAAGGATGCGGGATCAAACTAAAAAAAATATTTCAAGTTACATTTAAGGGCTAAAATTTTTGTATTTAAGCTTTTCTTTTATTTCAGCTTTAATTTCTACCACAATAAAGGAACATACTGTTCGCATTTGCTAGTGATAACATGTCTGTCACGTTTGAACAATCAAATACGATTTATAAAGTATTTTCGAACATGTTGCGGTTAAGCATGATGCAGAAAAAGAAATAAAATTTTTGCTTTTTGCAACGATAACCTCTATTTATTTACGACTTGTAGCTAAGTTTTTGTGTCTTTGAAATAAAAGTCACAGACACATATTTTAAATTCTATAATGCAGGCTATTTTGCCTTTGTGTTGAACAATTTTCCTAAGGTATTCTCATATTCAATGCGGTGGGCAATATAAGATACCACATTATGTTTGTTCGAGGTAAATCCGTATAAAGTATGATCAAATGTAGAGACGAAATTCTCTTACAAAAGGACGAGTTTGAAATAATTTATTGTGACACAAAACCCACATTTCAAGCATGGAAATCAATTCGATGGGCAATACTAGTTCAGAACGCAGTAGGTTTGTTTGCGGTAAATGCGGGTAAACTCTGGTAAGGTGAGATTAAAAAAGAAATTCCGTTCAAATAGTAGAAATTATCAAAAATTGTCGAAAGGAAAAAACAATAGACGTGCATACAAAACAAGAGTTTAAAAACAATAATGAAATAATTGAAATTTGATTTATAACAAAGATGCTATAACGTTGTTTAATGCTGTTTGAAGACGAAAACGAATATAAAAAAATATAACCTTCTCTCGGTTCTACGTCTCACTCAGATATATCGAACAAAGCAAAACACAATGTTAAGAAAAGCGTTTTCTTTATAGAAGCTCCATTGTAGATATACTAAAAATTAATAGAAAAGCAAATATAAAATACATAACACACTTATTTATTCATATATACATTATGTACAGCTGAAAAGAATTAAAAATTACTTTGTATTTTAGAACTTGACTTTTCTAATGTATTTTAAGGCATAGTACTCTTTATATAGTTTTCATTATTGGAATATTGTATAAATTTTTGCAGTTTAATAAAAATAACTCAAATCAACACACAACTTTTAAGCAGAGACTCTCAATAAACGGTTGTCAATCAATAAAAACTTGCAAATGATTTTGGTTTGAAGTATGAAAAACAGAACTTTTTAACTTAAATACTTAATTAGTCACTACAAATCCTTAGTCAAGGAAACAACCTATATTTTTACACCACCCATGTTGTATGTATTACTTTAGTGCTACAGTTTGAAGCCGACTCCGAAGGACAGATTTTTAAAAAATTTTAATGTCAATTTTATTTACTCTCAGAGTTTTTGCCAGAAGACTGCTGAGAGAAAGTCGCCAAAGAAATATTATTTCACATTTCATATTGTTCTAGAAGTTTGAGCTGGTGTTTGAACCACACTAACTACTCTACTACGGAGACGTTGTTGTTGTTTCTTTTTCTTTTCAAAAAAGAAAATTGTTAAATTTTGTAAAAAATTCCTTTTTAAAATGAAGTTTACATTCCATTGTTAATAATTTTTTTATGAATGAAAATATATACAGAATTTTGGATATTATAATAATATTGGAACAATAATAATAATAATAAAATACACTTTTAAGCGATAAGAGTATTCACATAATGTTACTGAATGATTGGTAAATATGATTGTTAATCGAACGTGAAACCTTTTTAATGAACAATCTTTCTTTTCATGTTTCTTTCGATCTTTTTTGAAAATACTAACGAAAATAATTTCAATCTACACTTCTTTAATATAATTACAAGTATAATTAAAATTACTACAAATTGTGGGGTCGTTGGGTAAAGATGAGGAGCACAGAGACAATAAAAATGGTTAATCACTCTGAGCCGTCCTATAGCATAGGTGTCAGAATGAAGAGACCAATTCGTAACCCTAACGATTAAATTTCCCTGAGGTTATTGTCCCGTTAAGATACAAGCCTCACAAATTTTCTTTTTATTTTCTTGGAAAAAGCCGGACGTACACGTACCCTTAATAGGCAAAGGCACGCGTTATCTAACTTCTCGTAAGGTTAAATTTTTTTATGGCGAAAAATTTTAAAAATCTACCTAAAAATTATTTATTAAATATATGCTGACTTACAAAAAACCTAATTCCAAATTTACCTCAACAGAAATATTTATTTAGTTATTTTATTTATTTATTTTTTTTTTTGATTAACTCCAGTACAACAAGCAATTAATCTTATTTAATAGTACTGTTTATACAATGTCATAATGATTAATGATTTAATAATTATATATATCGACGCCTCCGTTCTATAACATTCTAAGTCGAAAAAGTGTGTTTTGAAATATGAGCTCTCAAAGTTTTCACGCGATATACGACTATATGTGTATTCTAATAAGATTTTTCCCTATAACTTCGGAACGGATCGGCGCATCTTAACCAAATTTTGACAGTATTTAAATTAGAGAACGTAGAATTTAAAAATGCAAGAACATTAAGAACATTCTCAGTACACTTAAAACGTTATAGAATGGAGGCGTCAATATGTAAGTTACATTAAAAAAGCAAAAATGATATTAATTAGCTCTGTGTTATCCATCAAATTGAATTAAATTAAATTGGAGAATTCTAAAGAAAAGAAAAGTGTTCTGAAATTGCTGTCTTAAATTGCATTACATTGCCTTTCAATTGAATTTCTGGCAAAAGTTGGTTCCACGAACGACACCTATTTCCGGTAGCTTACGGCGTTTATCCAATAGCATCTGTTAGTTGTAGAAAATTTTAACATGGTAAATAGATAATTTGGTTCCTTTAAATAAATAATCTTGTGTAGGAAAATTAGCATGCGATATTTCAAAATGTTTTCCCAGTGTCATATTGTAGATTTTGTAGGAAAAAAGCGAAATACTACTCTATATCTACTGCGTCCGAAAATATATCTTGCTATGTTGTTATAAGTTACGTTAAGTTTATTTTTGCCAATGGAGTTCAAACCCGCAAAGAGGGTTGGAATTAGGTATGCCTTCGCCAAGAGCATACGTATATTAAAAGGCGTAAAGGACGGAGTTCTGGAGAGATTCCTAAACATAGTATACGTCTTCCCACAAATCGTATTAACATGGTTAGTCCAGGTGAGTTGACTGTTAAAAGTAATACCTAAGTTGTTGGCACATTGTACTAATTCTATAGATGAGTCCCCAACAACTAATAGTGGCAGTAAGTTTAGCAAAAAGCCAATTATTCCAACTATGATAGCCTTTGATTTATTCACGTTTAAGCAAAGACCATTTGCAGTAGCCCATTTAAATATATTGCCAAGATCCTGGTTCAGTTTTAATATACAATTGTCGATGTCAGTTTTAAAACAGCTAAAAATGAGTTGGACGTCATCGGCATACATTTGAATTCCACAGTGAGTAATACAAGAAGGTAGGTCATTTGAGTACATTATTTATGAACAATACAATTTTTTATATATTCGAATTTGTATATTTTTATGATTTTTTATTATGGCGACTAGTTATCGCTTGAAGATGAGAAGAAAGAGAACGTTCCTAAATATGGTTGAGGCCTATGTTAGTTTCTGAAAAGATTTTAATTGGATAGAACGAAAGCTACATGAAATGTCCAGTTAATTCGGGATGCATAATAGATATTCGCTCATTAATTGTCCAGACGAATATTATTAAGTGACATATACACGTATAAATTTCGATGAATTGGGATAAAATTATAATCAGAAATTAATTACCAGCATTTAAATACAATGAAGTCGCCGTAGTCTAGTAGGTAGTGTGTTGGCTCATTAGACGTAACGCCTCGATTCAAATCCCAGTTCAGGCATCAAAACGAAAATATGAAAAAATATTTCTTTGGCGACTTCCTCTCAGCAGATTTCTAGCAAAAACTCTGAGAGCAAATAAAATCACCATGAGAAAGTTTCACAAAAATCTGTCGTTCGGAGTCGACTTTAAACTGTAGGTCCCGCCACTCATGTATAAAATAAACACACACAACATGAGTGGTGTGAGAAGCTCGGTCGTAATTCTGACTGAAGGGTTGTAATGACCAATTATGTATGTATGTATTTATTTAAATACAATTAATTGCACTTTTTAAAGCAATGTTTAAAATGCAGCATTAATTTATTTAAATTAATTTCTTTAACAGTAGAAACATCCACGTCTGCAAAGTAGACATTGGCAGCATTGTTGATATTCTATGGCAACATGTATTTGAACAAAGTTTATTGTCACAAGTATGTAAACAACTTGTTTACAACATGTTTATTATATGTATATGAAATTTATTTTTTGATCGATAAACACTATCGAACAGTATGGGAAATAAAAATTTTAAAATTTTATCTTTAACAAGAATCATTCACCATACTGCACCATTGTTATTTTAAATTAATTTATTTACATTGTCGATCGATTTAAATTTCATAATTTTACCGTTTGACTCCAACATTTTGATTCATTTTTTAAGTAAACAACTAAATTTCTAACATCACACGATATTTGGAATTTTGAACACATTATCAATATTATTTTTCACTTTTTGCATTTAAAACTGATACTTTATGATTAATAACACGGTGCGACAGTGAAAATACACTCGAGTAACTACATAGTCTAAGTTATTCACTAGGTTGATTAGAACTCAAAAATACCTTTTTTTTCTCGAACCCTCCAAACTTCTTTTATTTGACAAAATCGGTTTTTTTTATCTTTACACACAGAATTATTGATTATCCAAATATGCTTAAACTTATTTTAAAAATCGAAAGTTCTTTAGAAAGGGGAGGGATTAGCCTTTCAAACGGTATACAATTAATTATTATATACAATAAATTAATTCAAATTTATATGTTATGAGATATGATGGGGTAAACTTGGAAAATATTATTTTTTCTTATTTTTTCAAGTTTGGAAATTGCTTATTGCATAATTTAATTAGAAAATATGATATAAGTGGAGACATTCTTAAAGTGCATTCTCTTTTTTTTATTTTATTTGCCTATGGAAATATTCCTTGCAGGCAATTTAGTAATGTTACAAAATATAAAACTATGAATTTAAATATATAATATCACATTATTTTTTATTTTTCGATGAAGAAAAATCTATTAGCATATACAATTTATTAAATTCTTTACACATTCTCTTTATTGGATCAGCACTAGCGTAGTTGGATCTAAAAAATTGTATTGATAATGGGGAAAAATTACGTGACGGACGTTGAGGAACATTAAACGTGATATTATGGATTAAAAAACTGGAGCCTATATCACTAGTAATTACATTGAATATGAATGAGGTATTTAACATAGTTCTGCGGTTTTTAAGTGTCGGAAGTTTAATTAATTCTAGTCTGGTAGAATAAGAAGGTAAACTTGTGGGATTAAAATTCAGTCCTCGGAGACAAAACATCAGAAATTGCTTTTGTACAGATTCAATCCATGGATCCATACTCGAGTATAGGTCTGACAAGAGATGTGTAAAGCGATTTAGTAACATAAGGATCGTTAAATTCTTTTGCCCACCGTTTTATAAAACCAAGTACGCTTCTGGCTTTATTTACTGTCATAGTTATGTGCGGAATAAAATTTAGTTTGGGATCAAGTAGAACGTCTAGATCCAGGAAGTTATCTACAAGCTCAAGCTCGTATCCATCAAAAGCATAGTTTGCAGGAATCGGATTCTTTCTTACAAATCTCATGTATTTACATTTTTTGAGATTAAGCTGCATTAGATTTAAATTACACCATAAATGAAACAAATTTAGGTCATTTTGAAGAAGTTTCTGATCGGAAATTTGGCGATAACTTAGGAAAATTTTTACGTCTTCAGCGTACATTAGGATATTGGAGTAGTGAATCATACCAGGTAAGTCGTTAATAAACAATGAAAACAGAAGCGGTCCAAGATGACTACCCTGAGGTACATCAGAAAGAACATCAATACTTCTGGAGCAGCAATTTTTAAAAAGTACGGTTTGTTTTCTGTTAGTTAAATACGAGTAAATCCATTTGAGACTAAGATCAGAAAATCCCGTTAAATAAATTTTCTTCCTCAAAAGTACATGATTGACTTTATCGTCAAGATTTTGACACTCTGTTTGATAAAATTGGAAAAAAATTACCGTAGTTATTATTTAAAATGTATACAAGCTTAGTCATAATTTTTATATATGCTGTCTCATCAAATGAGCTTTCATTTCAAAAATTTTTTAAATTTTTGATGATTCCCTTCATTAACTTTCTCTAAGAGAAGACGTGTTGAAAACTTTTTGCAAGTGTTAAGTTATAAAATAAAATAGAAAAGAAGTTAAAAACAAAAATAAATTTAAAACAAAAAAAACTTGTTTTTACAAAACAGATTTTTACAAAACAAAGGGATTAACAAAAATTCTACTGAATTTTTGTCCCCAAAAACAATTATATTCATTAAAAAAAAAAGAAAAAAAAGAATAATAAAAAGAAATAAAATAATAACAACAAAATTAAAAACATAAATTGTTAACTACTTGTTGCTATGACAAGTGTAAGTGATGATAGCGATGAATCTTATGATGCTTGGCAGCAAGTATCAGATACAAAAACAAATAAACGGCGCTTAACAAAACCATTAAGCATTCAGAAAAACAAAAAAGTTATTACAAGTGATGAATCCAGAACAAATAAATTTTATTTACTTGGGGAAAACGAATCTGCTAAGGAAAAAATAGATTGTGAAGATGACCAAGAAGAAGATGATGAAGTCAATAATGCACCGAAGCCTCCACCAATTTATATTCCTGGCGTTAAAAATATTTCTAAAATACTTAAAACAATAAGCGACGAAATAAAAGACTTTAATTATAAGTGTTTGAGGGAAAATGAAGTCAGATTAATGATAAAAACTGTTGATTCCTATAGAAAAATTGTTAAACTTTTTGAGTCCAAAAATATTAATTATCACACTTTTCAACTTAAACAGGAACGAGCTTATAGAGTAGTAATAAAAGGTCTTCATAGTTCCACCCCAGTCAGAGATATAAAGGCAGATCTTTTATTTTTAGGTCATTCGGTTAGAAATGTGGCTAATGTCAGAAGTAGGGTATCAAAGTTGCCATTGCCAATGTTCTTTGTAGACCTTGATCCGAGTCCAACAAATAAAGACATTTTTAAGGTTAAACATATTAAGAATGCAATCGTCACTATTGAAGCTCCAAAGAAAACCAACGACTTAATTCAATGCCACCGATGCCAACAATTTGGCCATACCAAATCCTACTGCAAACGGCCATTTAAATGCGTGAAGTGCGGATTCGATCATCCTACCATAGAATGTAAAAAAAAACGTAGAAACTCCACCAAAATGTGTCAATTGTCTGCAAAATCATACAGCAAATTATAAAGGTTGTCCTTTTTACCAAAGAATGCAACAAATACGCAACAATAACAACAATCAACAACGTACATATGTACAAACACGGAATGTTCAATCTGCTCCAGAAAATCATAATTCAAACTACCACAGCACTAGTGAAGGAATCAGTTACGCTCAAGCAGTAAAAGGTAATACAACTAGTCCCGAAATGAGGTTTTTAGAGAGATTAGAACGTATGATGGACAAAATGTTTGACATGATGACAAAAATTATGGATAAATTATGCAAATAGATCTTCGAATTGCAACATGGAATGCTAATGGAGCATCCAATCACACAAAGGAGATAGAAATTTTCCTTATAACCAATCATTTAGATATTTTACTCATATCTGAAACACATTTTACATCTAGAACACACTTCAGCGTCAGTGTGAATCACCCAGATAATAAAGCTCATGCTGGATCAGCTGTCTTAATAAAGTCTAACCTGAAATTCGAGTCGCTTAGCCCAGTCATAAAACCATATATACAAGCTTGTGGTGTAAAAGTTCAGTGCAATAATTACGAAGTTTCAATTTATGCTATTTATTGTCCACCTAGACACAGTTTAAGTGCACAAAATTATGAAACATTTTTCAAGACTCTTGGTGGCAAGTTTATTGTAGGGGGCGACTATAATGCCAAGCATCCATGGTGGGGTTCTAGATTATCTAATCCTAAAGGGAAAGAACTTTTTAAGTGCATCTCTAAATTGGGGTACAAAACATTATCCACGGGAAGACCGACGTATTGGCCAACCGACCCAAATAAAATTCCAGACCTATTAGATTTTTTTGTTTACTCAGGCATACCGGATACTCTTCTTGATGTCATAGATTCTGATGACCTTAATTCTGATCATTCTCCTGTACTTTTAAGTTACAACACCCTTTTGGCAACTATTGAAGAAAAAGTGAATATTATTACTCATAAAACTGACATTAACACTTTTCAGCGTTGGATGGATCAGAATTTAGAGCTAAACATATCTTTAAAGACCGGAGATGAAATTGATAAAGCTGTAGATAAATTCTGCAGTGTAATAAGAAATTCTGCTCAGTTATCTACTCCAACAATGCAGCCGCAAAGAGGCCAAAAAGTGTTTATATCTACGGAAATAAGACAACTTATACGAGAACGCCGGAGACTTAGAAGAATTTGGCAGCAAAGTAGAAATCCTACGGGTAAAACTAACTTCAATAGAGCTTCAAATTATCTAAAAAAGAGGATAGCAGAATTTAGAAATGAGCAAGTATCTATATTTTTGAAAAATTTGGACACATCAAAAGATACCGATTACAGTCTTTATAAAGCAACAAAATACTTAAAGCACCCTGCAAAAAGAAATGTTCCTGTTATGAAATTAGATGGCACCTGGTGCAGAAACAGTAAGAGCAAAGCAGAAGCCTTTTCTGAATACTTGCAACAAATGTATCAATCTTTTCCATCAACAAATACCGTACATGAAAGTAACGTACATACGTTTTTGGAATCTCCATACCAAATGGATTTACCAATAAAACCTATCTCTCCGAGGGAAGTACAAAATGTTATTTCCAAACTTAACAATAAAAAGTCTCCAGGACATGATAAAATCGACTCGATAGTTGCGAAATCACTTTCAAAGAAAGGCATTCTATTTTTAACTTTAATTTATAACTCTATTATGAGATTATCATATTTTCCCGCCATCTGGAAAAGAGCTGAAATTATAATGATCCAAAAGCCGAATAAACCAGAAAACCAGATTACATCCTACAGACCAATAAGTCTATTAACTACATTTTCAAAGATATTTGAAAAGTTGTATGCATCAAGGCTATTACCTATTTTAGAGAAAGAAAACATAATACCTGACCACCAGTTTGGATTTCGTCGACAACATGGAACTCCAGAACAATGTCACAGAGTAGTAAAGGTAATATCCGATTCACTAGAGCAAAAAATGTATTGCTCGGCAGCATTTCTTGACATAAAACAGGCATTCGACAGAGTGTGGCACGAAGGTCTGCTATTCAAACTTAAAAAAATTCTGCCCGCCCCACACTGTTCATTAATAAATTCCTACATCCGCAATCGAACTTTTTATGTGAAGGTGAATGACGAAACATCAAATATATTCAATATATTCAGCGGAGTCCCACAAGGCAGTGTTTTAGGTCCAATATTATATACTATATACACTTCCGACATGCCTACTTCTGATAATGTCGTAGTTGCTACATATGCAGACGATACCGCTATAATCTCCACCAATAAATGTCACATTGAAGTTTCTTCTGTAATACAAAGAGAGCTAAACACACTGCAGCAATGGTTAAACAATTGGAAAATAACTATAAATGTAGAAAAATGTAATCATGTTACATTTAGTTTACGGAAAGAAGAATGCCCTCTAATATATATAAATAACTTACAAATACCAAAGTCTAACTGCGTAAAGTAGTTGGGAATGTATATAGACAAACGCCTCACATGGAAAGAACACATCAGAAATAAAAGAAAACATCTAAATATGAAGACAAAGAAAATGAACTGGTTACTTGGAAGCAGTTCACAACTTAGTCTAGAGAACAAAATAACATTATATAAAGTTATTTTAAAACCTGTGTGGACATATGGCATAGAGCTTTGGGGAACGGCCAGTAATTCAAATATTGAAATATTGCAACGATATCAGTCTAAAACCTTAAGGAATATTTCTGGCGCTCCATGGTTTATGACCAACATTCAAATTCACAGGGATCTAAATGTACCTTTTGTTTTAAGTGAAATTAATAGATTTAGTCCAAAGTATTTAAACAGACTAAGTAACCACCAAAACCCTTTAGCGATAGCGTTATTAGATGAAACAAATGAAATTAGAAGACTGAATAGGTTTCATGTATTAGATCTACAATATAGAAAATGAAGAACTTAAGCAAATAATCTTTTTTTATATCTAACAAACATACATGTATATGTATATATAGTTTATTAAACTTACTGTAGTTTAATAACATATGTGATATTTTCATTGTTTTATCAAATTTGCTAAATATTGTAAAATAGATTGTAAATAAAAGTAAATTAAAAAAAAAAAAAAAATTTTTGATGGATCTTGATCGTTTACCTGAGAATTTGATCTTTGCACGTTTGCACGACCACCAAAAGTAGTCTAATGTTTCCGTTTTTCGTAAATATTATTATTTTGCTTTGCGCAAACATTAGCGAACTTCTGGTGGTTGGTTCAACGGAAAAAGGACAATTTTTCAATTAACACTTAAAATCCATCAAAAATTTTGAAAATTGTTGTCTTTAAGTTCATTTGATAAGAGAACGTACTTAAAGAACATGACTCAGCTGTTATACTCTTTAAATAATAACTACTGTAAGTTTTATCCGATTTTGTAAAATAAAGTGTCAATGTCTTCGAAAGAAAATGCACTTTAAAAATATCACCATTTGTTTTATAGTTTTTAATTAAATTTTCCAATTAGGAATGGCCAAACTTAGAAAAATAAAAAAATATAATATTTTCCAAATTTACCCCATCAAATATTATAACATATAAGTTTGAACAAAACGTTTATGTAAATCGTTTGAAAAGCTAATCTCTCCCCTTTCTGAAAAACTTTGTATTTTTAAAAAAGGTTCAAACATATTTGGGTAATCAATAATTTTGTGTGAAAAAATCAAAAAACCGTTTTTGTCTAATAAGACAAGTTTGGAGGGTTCGAGGAATATATAAAAAATATTTTTGAGTTCTACTCAACTAACTGAACAACTTAGACTATGTAGTTACTCGGGTTTATTTAACTTTTTTAATTTTGTCGCATAGTGTAATATTTTACAAGCATATAATGTTATACATTGTCCCTGCATTATTTTCGTTTCTCGTTTATTTTCTATTTTCTTTTTTGTAATTAAATTAATTGATTGAAATGAATTTGTAGAAAACCTGTATCATTACTTTTTTGTACAAGTTTTTTATTGTAAATGAAGAAAAATGTTGAGGGTATTTAGACTTTTGTTCATGACTATACATGTATATACAAATTTGGCATCAAAATTTAATTTGCCATCCACACACAGACATAAAAAAGGGATGATCCAGGATAATAACAATAAACTATTAGTTTTACAATAGGATAATTAAGCCCAAAGTAGGTATAAAAAGTTATTGTGCCTCCCACGATTTCAGTAGTAATACGCTGCAAAAGCAACAGATATTTTGCTTTTATAAGCTCATTTTATTCTATTTCGCCGCAGGGAGCACCCATACAGACATTTTAAAATCTATGAACTCATACATATTCATGTATTAATCCGGTAATAGATCCCTCAATGTTGTATGTGTTTTGAAAAGAAAGAATGAAGATAAATGACTCATTTTCAGACTAAAATCAAATTAATTTCCTTTTGGCCTTTTCATCGTACACAAATATTTTGGAGAAACTAATACTACAAAGAAAATGTAAGGCTGCAGGTCGATGGTTTATCTGTTTTTTTAAGGGAACATTATGATAAACTCAATAAACATTTAAATTTCCTGCTTGAAATAAGCAGTGCAAAAGACAAGCAAAATACAATAAAATTTATTGTATTATATATCTACAAACAAATTGGTTTTAAAATTGTATGAAAATTAAATTTTTTTATTTAATTGAGTTCAAAATTATGATTGAAAATATATATATGATTTCCAATTTACAATTATATTTAATATATCATTTATATTTACTTTTCATATCCTTGATTTATTTGAACTATACTATTCAGGACCAGATAGAGTAAATATAGTAAATAAAAATTGAGTCTTTATAAATCTATTTTATAATTCAACAGAGCTACCTAAACTAGGTCACGAACTTCCTCCGACTACTAGCTAACAATTGTAGGCTCCCGCAGACCTGATTTAGTTAGATCCTTTATCAATAGATATGTACATGCCTTGTTTGTATACATCATTGAAGTACAATGACATCTTTTATGTGTATATTAAAGCAGTCGAAAACAAACCTTATAGTGGAGGCCAGAGGAAGCTTTTTTGTAAAAACGTCGGATTTTTTTTGTCAGAAAGTGCGGAAAAATCAAGAACGGATAAGATCAAAGTTAGCTGAAGCCATTGCCGAAAGATCAGATATATCTGACATCTGTGGACAGTATGAAGATCATTGAATGAAAACAAAAAAGCTGAAAGAAGTTTGTTGGATTGTTAATTTGTATGCATACTCCTGTCACTAGTTGTTTTCGGTTTTTCAAAATAATAACATTTTTTATTCCTGTCTCTTAACTTCAACTTCAACTTCTTCATGTTTGAGCGAGGATGCCACTACGAGAAGGCTTCAATTGAAAAGTGCTTCCATGGAAAATAAAAAACGCATATATTGCCGACTTCTGTTAGTAACTCAAACGTGAAATTGGCAAATTCCATCAAGATCCATCAAAAATTTTGAAAACATTTAAAGTGAAAGTTAATTAAATAAACAAACATATAAAAAATACGACACGGCTGTTATACTCTTTAATTAAGACCTACAGCTAATTCCGTTCGATTTTATCGCATGAAGTGTCGGTCTCTTCATCTCAGGATAATGTACTTCAAGAATATCGGCTCTTATTCTGTACAACCAAAAATGAAGCATTGCTGAAGTTGGTGATTGCTTTGGGTTAATTCACGATTTTAGTATTGTAAAGATAAATTAATTTTTCATTGCCAGTAACAATTGCTACATGATGCTACACTGATTTCCGAACTTGTCTTTGAAGCAAAATATCACAAGTGGCTTTTCGGTTTTCCATCTGTCTGTCATTCAATTCATGTGGCATTCTTTTCCCAGAATTTTCGATAATTTCCATAGCTTTTGAAGGGTCAGAATTTGCTTTTTGTGCAAGATTTAATATTCGTCCTATTTGTTGCTGACTAAGGGCCATTATTACAACTTTTCGTTAACTAAAGGGAGGATATTAACGGGCAGATAAATTGTATTTTATTATTATAAGTGGACGATAAGATAGAAGTGAGCGTTAAGTTAAAGGGAATATCATCCTACTGGTAACTTTTAAACTTAAGTTTATGTTTGAACTTGCCATACAAATATATTATTTATAATATGGCAGCTTCAAATATAAACAAAGTGAGCAAATACAACAAAAAAAAAAAAGAAGCTCGTCGTTGCCACTGCGTTTAAATAAAACTTGTTTAGTTTGAGCAGTGTTTTTGAAAAACTTTATTTTATCTGTAAGTTGTAATAACGAAAATAAGTTTAAGGCAACTTTACAGTTTCATTTAGCTAAAGGTAGCTTTAACTAAACCCAAGTTTAACGGCAAGTTGTAATAATGGCCCTAAAAGTATCATCTTCATCCATGTTGTTCGCAATTTTGAGACGTACACTGTTTTTGTCCTCCACGTTTACGAAGTCATCTTCTGAGTGTTGCTTCTGATAGAGCATGATCACCATATGCCTTGACAAGTATTCGATGCGACTCTGCAACACTTTTCTTCAAATGAAAAAAAAAATTTCGTAAACCATCATTTTCTTGTATAAAATTCCCCGATTTGATGTATACTGAATATGTACGAAAGATGTCATCGCCAACAAAAAAAAAAAAATTAGACTCGTTCATAATAAATGTCTTTACAATCACATCATACAAGAACACCTGGCATTTAAAACTGGTGATGTCACCGTAGTGTGTTGGCTTATTAGACGTAAAGCCAGGGTTCGAGCCCCAGGCCAGACACCAAAGCAAAATACAAAAAGTATTTCTTCGGCGACTTCCTCTCAGCAGATTTATTTTCAAAAACTCTGAGAGTAAATAAAAGTTGCCATGAAAAGTTTCTCAAAAACCTGTCGTTTGGAGTCGACTTTAAACTGTAGGTCCCGCCACTCATGTATAAAGTAACACACACAACATAACTGGTGTTAGAAACTAGGTCGTAATCCTGACTGAAGGGTTGTAATGACCAGTTATGTTATGTATGTATTTAAATACATTTTGATTTTTTTAATTTCTTTTACTTTTATTTTAATTTTAAGATTTGATATTTGTTAATACCTTGAATAAAATCAAAATCAAAAATGTTAAAATATTATTGTTTTGCTTTCAATATTATATTCAATAATACTTGACTGCTATAAAATATTCATTATTTCTGAATGATTTACTAAGCTTGTCAATTGAGTTTGTTTGTTGAAATACTTAAAAAGTTTTTCTGTTTTTTATTTGAAATTTTTTGAACTTTTGATTTTCTACATTCATTAATATTTCTTTGTTTTGTTTGTTATAATAAATTTACCCTAATTTTCAACAATTTCTTGAAATAAAATTTATAGCTAAAGTTCGTAGTTGGCATCTTTTCTATGATTGGGTAATTCATAGTGTGTGTAAAGCTTAAGCTTGAAAATTTCAAAGTAAGTTTAAATGCAAGGTATTTTTTTAAATCTCCACGAAGAAAAGTAATATTCGCCTTTCCATAGAGAGCAAGTAATCTACAAAACAAACATCAGTAGAGTCGTTCCTTAAGGTACGCAAGCAGAAGTATAAATCGATAGAAACTAGTCAACTTCGCAAAAAGGTGGTCCCATTCTGTGACTCTTTACAGAGTCGGTAAAAAGACAGTTAGTTTACGCGCAATGAGAAATCAGCTGAAAGCCCTGCCGTAAAAGCTTATTGGGCTCAATTATACAGCTAATTGAAGGTCACGTACATCTAGATAGCAAGGAACAGATGACAAGACGTCAATCAACCTAAAAGTAATGTCATCCTATATTAAAGGGGTTCCAAATCATTCGTAGTAAAGAAGAACTTAAACAAAGGAGACATAACAGCGTAGTAAGAAGAAATCAACTTCAGCTATAACTGTTCAATTCGGGATCAACATTCGAACCGATGGAAATGGAAGTAGTAAGTCTTTTCCCTTTTAGTAATGCCGAGAAGCACTTTATCCTTATCGTAATTATTTCAATAAAAGATCAGAGTAATATGGCCTACTCGATAATTCATTTGTAAAGAAGTTTTTATTCCGAAGATCGATGTCTCTGCACTCACTGTCAGAATGGTATAATGAATCATAGCATGACATTAGGGTGAGCGTATACCATAATTCCTGTTAGATCATCTTCAAGTCTATACTAGCATATGATGACAGAACTAACTACTACAATAAGTTGCAAGTTATAATTCAAAAATATAACTTTGTGCGCACCATAATCTAAATAGTCAGTGTGAACATGAAACCCAAGTGTAATAAAACAACTTTGAACACACCACAGAAAAAGGGATTATCTACACTAATTACTGGGAAACCATCTGAATAAACCTTACAAAGTAGTCAAATTGGTAAATGGCGTTAACTATAGTATAAATGATATAGGGATGTCCATCGCGGCTTTTTAGAATGTTAATTTTTCCATGATTTTTAGACATAAATCACATTGAATTTGACCGGTGGCTTTGAGGATCACTATGGATTAGGGGAATTAAAGAAAAACCCAACCCCAAATGCCCAACGAGGCCAATTTGCACGATTTCGTTGGCCAGTTCACATAATCTCTACGTGAGAGTATTTTGCCTTCAAATCGCTGATGAAGAATATCTAGTTTGGCATGCGCTGTGTAATTCGTAGCACCGTTGAATCATCTAATTCAGGCAAAAAAAAATGGTAATAACTGACTCTAGTGCTTGCCATTGACAGTAAAGGCCTGGGCAACATTGCTAATAAACAAATTTGAACCAATGACGTCGCCTGTCATAAATCCACACCAAACAGTGACTTTTTCGGGATGCAATGAACGCTCTTGGATCTCATGTGGATTGGCATGGCCCCAAAAGACAAAATAAATGACATCTTATTTAACAGATATAGCTTCAACAAGTCACCGCAGTCTACAAGGCCGTGAGAAATATGAAAAAAAATTTCCTTAGTCGACTTCCACTCAACAGATTTTTGGCAAAAAAAAACCAAATAAAAATAAATAAATAAAGCAAATAAAAATTGTCAGGAAACGTTGGTCCTTCGGAGTCGACTTTAAACTGTAAGTTCGCTACTCATGTATAAAATTTACATGAGTATGTATACAATTTATGATGTGAGAAACCAGGTAGTAATCTTGTTTAAAGGGTTGTAAGGACCCATTAAGTAAGTACATATAAGTAAGTATATAATAAGTAATTTTCAATACGATAGCGGTTATCAGCTGCCAAATTCCGGAAGATCCAATGTATATAAACACAGCGTTTTGCTCACTGCCAAGAAAAATAATTTTCTTTCATACAAAACATAAGGAAAAACTAATTTGATTATTAACTTTGTATTAAAGTTATGAAAAAGTTATTGCACTTCTTTCCGAAAAATTATTTATAAAAGTTATTTCCTTCTTTGTTTTGCTCTGTAATCAAAACTCTGTATTGACAAACTAGTTTGACATCATTAACATAAACGTCAGTAAAAAATATAAATAAGAATTTATTTAAAGGATGTGACAATAACAAACTAAAGCAAATACCATAATGCGGTAGAAGGCCATAATTTCGCAGGGAACAACAAACGACAGGCGTAAACTTTACTTTAATGTAGTAAAACTTACTTTTTATAAAAGAAGGTGTTGTGGAGGTAATCATATTAGGTAGGAAGACAGCGCTGTCCACTAAATATTGAATACGAATTTCACATTTATGCTGGGGCTTTTTGAGAGAAAGGTAGCAATGTTTTTGGTTGGAAATATGTACAATTTGTTGATATTGTTATGATTAAAATTGAAGGAAATATCCTTTAATAGCCACTAACCATGAGAGCCAATTTTAAGTTATGAAAAAGTCTGAATAAAAATATTTCAGCGCCTTTAAAGTAAAGTAATCAGTGTATTTATTTAGGTATAAAATTATAACTGAATGAAATAAAATAAAAGTCCAAAAAGTACATGCTTCCAAAAATATGTACTTATATGAGTTGTAGTCAAAATTACTATGCTTGTTTACAGCATATACAGTGTCAAAAGTCTAGGTACCCCAATATAATGTAGGAATTTCATGAATTTTAAGCACTGCTAACTAAATCCACTTTTCCTGATCAATGAAAACCAACTAAAATCCTTCCCATTCACAAAACGAACAATGAATTCAGGCCAATTGCTATTCGTCCTTTTATGTCAAAGGTAATGGAAAACATTATAAAACATTATAGCTTGAGAAATCAATAGTTATCTGGAAAGTCACAATTACTTAACTGTTAGTCAGTCGGGTTTCATGAAAGATAGGAGTTGTACTACCGCTCTATTAATTGTAGTTGAGGATCTTAGGTTGGAGCTAGATGAGAATAATGTTTTTAGTTCTTCTTGAACACACCAACACTTTAGATACGGTCGATCACAAAGTTTTTTTGAATAATTTTCCGAATTTGTTTAATTTTCCCGAATTCTGCCGGTAGTCTAATTTTTTCTTATCTGTTGGACAGATGTCAAAAGGTTCATTTAAATGGAAATATTTCGGATGCACTTAACATTAGTCGTGGTGTTCGCCTGAGGTCTTTGTTGTTCTGTATGTACAAAAATGATCTACCAGATGTTTTGGTTGACTGCCGTGTTCATATGTACGCTGATGATGTGCAGCTTTATACCAGTACTCGTAAGGATAACTGTTCACACGAGTGAACAAATTCGAACAACCCCAACCCTGACTTCCAATATAACAACACAAACATCTCTAACAAATAATAATAATAACATCTGCAACACACATCAACATTCACAATACACATCAACATACACACTTTCATCAACATCTCCTGCATGATTGTTTTGATCCTTGTTGATCAGTTGATTAACGACATCGATCACAAGACGAACTACCCAACAATCCTTACGCGAGTGCACTATAGCCAATATTATTATTTCAGATAAAACATAACATTGTGAACTTTTATTGTGAACATTAACTAATATAAAACAAATAATTAACAAAATTATTGAATAGTTTGAATTAAGATTGAAATTTGAACTTTGAACGAATAATAAAATAATATTGTGAAATAATACAATCTGTGAAATCAAATCTTACAAATTAAAATACATATTGTTATAAATATTAACATACATACAAACATAATCATATAACATTTGAAGAGAATACATATAAGAATAAAATAAGTTTTATAACGTTCTAGAAATATATACACATAACACACTTATCATTTACATACATTTACAATTGACATAATAGAAAAGGTTTATGTATTATATTCTAATTATATACCCTATCCCCTCTTACCCAAATACTAACCCTCACCCTATAACCCGTTTATTCAATAATACTATCACTTATAAGAATAATATCTTGTTGTGTTATGTTAATTATAATAAATAAATAGATAAAAAAACAAATAAAATAATTTGTAAAAAGAATTGACGTTTCTTAATTTTTTTATTAATTTATTTCTATTTTATTATAAAACAAAAATTTTTTAATATTTTTCGCAAACCAAAAGATAATTAATGAAAACTTTCTGGAGAAATCAGGGAAATCACGATATTCAAATCGAAAACCTATGTCAATGAAAACAGAAACCTAGATGCTATCTTACGCAAAGATGCTATAGAGCAAAGTAATTTCACAATTTTAACGTATGATTCTGAAAAGATTATCCATTCAATAAAGAAATCTTAATTTCAAAACATTTCTGAACTCTACTCATATCCTTGCGAAACCGAATGGTTCTTTCTTGAAAGAACGTCAAAAACACAATTTTTCTCCATAGGGAACTATTTTTTTTTGAACGAGTCTTAATTATCTTCAGAGATAGCGTTTTGGACGCGAAATATTAAGAACCTGGAAGACCTCCAAAAAGTTCAAGATTATTGAGTGAAGATGATAGTTTGAGTGAAAAGAAATGACAGAAATTTTAAATGCTGCAGAAAATTTAAATGCAATTTCGGACCGTTTAAAAATTAACAGAGCCACATTAATTAAATGATAAAGAGATGGAAAACCGAGAAAAAATTTGTTGAATTATTCTTCAAAGACACAATAGAAAATCAGTGTTACATCGAATTGTTACTAGTGGTGAAAAGTAGAACCATTTTTTGGAATGAATTGCGACGTTAATCGAAAATTACTGTAAATCAAAATTAATGAAAATTTATAATTTAAAAATTATTTGCATTATTTCGTGGTCAAAACTGCACACAGGAGGAGATTTTGATAACATATTGCCAAACTGTCAAGTATGGTAAAGGATAATATAGCAAACAGCTGCTTGAGAAAGGATGATGGGATGTAACAACATTATTTCAAATATGATTCCTAAAACTTGACTCACAATGTAAAAAAATTAATTTTTGATACATTTGATCAATTTCTTTTTAACAAATTTTAGGAAACAGGAAACATTCTTAAGTATCCATTAAATCTTGTGTATAAATTTAAACGCCATCGAAACGTTGTCTTTTAATAAATCTTAAATGCAGTCAGGAAAATCGAAAAACGACAAAAATGTATATATTCTACCAACAGAGACTTCTGAACTTTTATATTTGATAACGGTCATCTTGTCGAAGCTACGTCTGTCAAATTAATTGTCGTTTACTGCGTCTGTTTGGTATGGATGTAGCATTAAACAACAAATGCAAATAATATTTCCATTTTTTATAAAAATGGATGGACACACTACTTTCTGGCCACAATTTTAATCGATAAATCATCTTCAGCGATGGGTACCATTTTTGGATGAATGTTTGAACAAACAAAATTGTCAAATTTAGCACAATACCAATCCACATGACATAAAAGAGCGTCCAATGTATCCCGAAAAAGTTATTGTTTTGGGTCGATTTTGAGCTGGCGATTCATATTTCTTTAAGAACTGTCTGCGGTAAGCACTATAAACCGATGGTTATCAATTTTTTTTTTTACCTAAAGTGGATGATCTGGGTGATCTGGATACTAGTGGTTTCACTGGACGACAATACGTATCACACATCTCTTTCCATATTGGATATCCTGTAACAACGGTTTGAGGGAATGTTAGTCTCACGTAAAGGCAGTGTGGACTTTTTCTTGTGGAATTTTTATAAGTCGTAGTTGTAAATACTCCATAAAACCACAGCGGTTTTTAAAGCCAACACAACACATTGCATCGTTCAAATACAACCTAATTTCTGCTTCAGAGTAATGGAAAAGTTGACATTTCGAATGGGCTCCACCCAGAGAGGACGTGCTAATCCGAATTTAGGAAGCTGTTTGAAAAAAAAAGACTTTAACAAGTCATCAAATTGACAGTGTTCTATTGGTTGTTTTCAATTGAATAAAATTAAAAATTGAAAGCTTTTCTTTGCCTATCTACAAGTTCTGAATCGTTTTTTATTTTCGGTTTTTGAATTCTGTAAAGTATCCACAAAGACCACATAATTCTACTTAAGGGAAATATTTTTATTGGGAAAGTAATACTATATTCAGATATGCACTTTTATTGAGTCAATATTCGGTTAATTGAGTACAATATTTTAAGCGTTAAACGCAGTTCAGCTGCTTATTCAATATTCATTTGACAGCGGGTAAACAAAACAGCTGGTTGTTTCAACAATATCGTTTTTATTTTGTTGTTCTTTTTTTCTTGTTTTTTTTTTGCTTGTCGTTGTTGACATTTGAGTTGTCAAATATCAACAAAAAGTGTTCGGTTGATTGTAATATGCTTACTAAACACACCTATGACAGTGCTGCATTTTAAGTTTTGCTCAATATTACAACAATTTGCGTATTTATTGCGCAATTATTAATTGAAACTTTGTATGAAATATTCAACGCAATAATGGCGTTTATTGCGATTTACGCAATAAAGGTGCATATCTGAACACCTTATAATAGAGTTTTGCTGGTTTAAGGAATTTAAATTTATTTGTTTGTTCTGTGGTTATGAATTTTATTACAGATAAGCACAAAACATAAGAACTATGTGCCTCAAAATACATAAAGTGTTCGTCAAAATGTTATGAACCACTTTAATTTTAATTTTTTAATTTTAAATCTCTTGAATTGTAATTATCTCTCCACATTTTTATACATTTTAACGCACGTTTTAAGGCATATTTTGACAAAATTAAACACATTCTCTCCATGCCACCTTCTATAGTTATAAAGAGACAGCATGGCGTACATAAATTTCAAAATACCCAATAAACTACGATAGTCATGAACTTATTAACGTTAAAGAGCGGGATAATCTTTTGATTTTTATTGTAGTCATTCTTATCGTATTACGTTCAGTTGTATACGAACTGCTAAAGATGCAATGTATCCGAAATGATTAAAGACATTAAACGAATCATAAGAATTATTGTCACAGGTGTTTATTTACGAGCAGTTTTATAAACGATAGTATTGGCAGCAGAAGTCATAATTTATGGCCAGTAAATAACTTTTATTTTGTGGTATAAGCATAGAATATAAATATTTTTTTTATGTTTTATTTTCACCACACATCCAAAAATTTATATTCGACATAATGTGGCATGAAATTTCGAAGGATTACAACACAATCCGTAATTTTCTAAATGTCTTGTACACGACATTGTGACCTAACAGCATAGATCCAAACAATAATATGTATTACAAAAGCCATGCTTTACCGTCTCAAGATTGCAAAGGTAACAAAATCAATCCAATAGAGAACTTGTGGATTATATTGAAATCAGAGGGAAGTGCTCCACAAATTCTGATACACTTTGGAAATTAACTCAGGCTGTGTGGTATGATATAGCTTGTTGACCATATGCTTGGACAACGTCTGCCAATCTCAATGATATTTGTTTTTCTCCTTTTATTTACTTTCTAATAAAATTTTATTATTTTTCATATCAGTGTACATAACGATCTCAAAGAGCCGGCAGTCAATACTGAGTGCCAGCGTTACAACTTAACTTCTTAAAATCTACCACGACTTTTGTTGAGTAAGTGGCGGGACCAACAGTTTAAAGTCGACTCCAAACGACAGGCTTTTGTAGAAACTTTACATGGTAATTTTATTTACTCTCAGAGAAAGTGATTTAAGAAGTATGTCTGAGCCAGGAGTTGAAATACGGACTCCTGTCTAATACGGCAACATACTACCCACAAGAGAAACTGCACGATGGTGTCAATTTTGCCAAAAAATTATCTTAACGGATGAATCTCATTTTCATTTTGGTCGGTACGTTAATAAGCAAAATTGTCGTATTTGGGGATCAGAAAACCCACACGTATCTTACAGAAGGCAATGCGGCTTGTGAAGCGGAGGCATCATTAGCCCATATTTCTTTGAAAATGAGGACGGCGCAACCATTATGTTCAATGGAGACACCTATCGCACCATGATAACAGATTTTTTGTACCCGCTCTTCATGTGTCTTAATATAAACGATGTTTGGTTTCTACAGGATGCCATAATCGATTTATTACGTCAAGCGTTCGAAGGCTGTATAGTTAGCCGGAATGGTAATGTCAATTAGCAGCCAAGAAGCTGTGCTTTGACACTGTTGAACAATTTTCAGTGGGGGGCCGTTAAAGAAATTTGCTATGCCGACAAATCAGCAGTCATATGAATGAAATAATATTCCATTTCTAACTGGAACAATTGTAGTTCACAATAAAAAAGAATTTGGCAAAATTTTAAACCATTTTTGCTTTATTGCATTTTTATATTTAAACTTTTAAATGCCCCACCCTATAGAAGCTTTATTTCTTGTTGGTGCTGAGAGCTTTTGCATAACACAAGTAGTGTAAGAAGCTAGGTTGTTATCCAGACTAAATAAATATGTAAGAAAGTAAGCAATATTTGGACCTTAGCCGACAAATTCGTTTATAAATAACGATATTACAGCTCTTGCCTACATACAAAAGTTTTGTATATTCCTGTTGATAAGAGGGTCTATATAACTTTATTTATTTTTTTTTTGTTAATTTTTAAGATTTTAATTTTATATTTCCCAAGTAACGAATTCGCTTTAGCGGAAAAATGTGATTAAAAAATTTTGGCGGCGGGTTGATCAAGCATGTCGATCTGTTTTTGACAAGGAGGAAAAATGTTATACTAATATAACGGTACTTCCCAATATAATTATGCATACAAATATTTTGAGTATTCCGATCAGTTCACTTTGCTTTTTGTGAAAAATATTGTTTAAGAGTGAAAAGTTTTGACTTTAAAAATAAAATAATACAATAAAAATTATGAAAGCGAGCGAATATTCTGACTCTGATTCAGAGAATGCAGACGGTATCCGAACAAGGAAATATATTGCAAGAAAGTATATATAGTATATATAGTATAACGTAAATAGAAAAAAAGAATGGAAGATCTTCAATATTTTGGCATATCGAATAAAGAACGGTCTCTTAAGCCTCTTAGAAAACTAGGAGTAGCATGTTCATCAGAATTTTGTAAAAAAAAGTGCGCTTAGAAATTGTTAAAGAGCACGCCCGAAATGAAATTTTTGATTTGTTTTGGAAGATGACTTGGGAGCAAGAACGGATGTACGTCATCGGTCTTACAAGTAGTTCAGGACTTAAAAAAGTTTTTACCTGTAGATTGTAATCTTTTTTATGATAACTTGCCTTATAAGAACTAATTTTTTACAGTTAACTTTTGACTTAACCCTCTTAATTTCATGAATTACTTGCGTTTATTATTTAAACCTGAATTATTATAATATATTTCATTTTCAACTCAGTTTAAAAAAGGCCTAACATAATTTTTCTTTTCAAAAATATCAATTAAAAAAGGCCTATCATAGATAACTTCGTTAAAATAAAAATAAAAAATCTTTTAAATGAGAAATAAAATGTGTTGATGCTTTTTAATAAAAATTGTATTTAAATTTTTGCTGTATTTAAAATTTGACGGATTTTATTAAGTTATTTCCTTCTCCTGTAAAGTAACCAAAAAATCGAGTTAGGCCTTTTTTATATTAAGCCATCGATAGTATAAAGTTTTTACCCCTTTTTAAAAACGTTTAAAATATGAGTTCGTATATTGCAAATAAAAATAAATTTGTGTTCAGTTTCAATTAATTTCATTATTGTTCGCACAATTCCGTGTGACACTGTTTGTTTATTTGTTATTCTTCTAAACATTCTTCCGCGTACACACTAACAATTATTCGTTAGATCTTTACAACTGAGATCTTCAAACCACGATCATTCTCTTCACATGCAACGCGTCTTCACACAAGACTACCTGAATTCTTTCTGATCCCGTTGCTTGCTTTGCTATGCCTTTTATATCCCAAGGTAAACAGTCTAATGAATGCTCTTGAAGGAGAATGACTTTGCCTTCGCGTAATCTTTATAAATGTAAACATGTTACTTACGTTATGGTTTTTGAGTATTTTGTTTAATTTGTCCTTGCAGTGTTGTTGTTGCCTGTTTGTTTACTAGTTTATCCCTTTTTTATACTGATGTTGTTGCTATATTTTTGTTTATTCGTTGATCATGAAAACATTTAAGATTTAAATGATTTTGAAATACTTTTTATGCAAAATAACACTATTTTGTCTAATGTAGTCTCAAAAATTACAAAACTTTTCTAAAAGTAAATAAAAATATACAACACACAATACACAAACTTCCATTCACTTAAATAGCTACGTATTACTACGTGTTTTGTTGGTTTTTTTATTGTATATTTTTAAAACACGTCGTTTGCTAAGTGGAGCCAAAAATCTGTTGGCATTCTGATCAGATTATAGACGAAAGAGCAAAATACAAAAACAAAGAGAACTGAAGGGTGAATAAACATTATTGAAGAGAATTTCTTTTAAAGTTCTATGGTACTTGTATTACGTTAAAGTCAATGCATTTCAAATAAATAAAAAAATAAACTAAACGATATACAGTGCATGAAACAGACTCTGTTCTCATCGAAGCATGTAAATATATTTATTGCTTTCATTGTTTAGATTTTTTGTTTCTTTATTATTTTTTCTGTATTCCTTTATTGCTATCAATATGGCAGAGTATTTGAGGAAAATTGAATTTATAACTATAAATATATTCCTACGTAATCAGTCTGATAAAGGTTCTTGAAGTCGAACGTTCGGGGTTTCGCTTTCACGACTTCATTTTTGTTTGTGTATTTTGTTCACTTTGCTTGTTGTTGCGTCTACTTGTCTATCCCTTTTTCTTTCATACTGATGTTGTTGGTTTACTTGTAACAAGTTCGTTGTATTTGTTTGTGTAGCTTTTTGTTTATCGTTATGATTAAGCTTATTGCAACACTTAATTTGGTTTGAATATCCCCCAATAATATTTCTGATACTTATACGCGTTATATGTTATTGTCTGAAAGGGAAGATTTCACCATAATACAAAGTGCATAACAGTTACTTATGTAAGGGTGGTTTTATTATTTCTGTACTTTGGTGACAGCATTCCTACGACCATACCTTTAAATAGGGTCGATATTTGTTTTCTCTATATGATAGCAAATTAAAATGATACGACCGATCATTATTTAAAATAAATTATAATTTTAAATTTTGTTTATGCTATCTGTTGAGTCATTTCAACTTTGTATATTACTTTTTATATTGTAATTAATAATTATAGTAAACTGAATTAATGAAATAATAAAACCATAAATTAGTACCGGCCTAATGTTAAGTATATTTCAATGAATACATAGCAATAAGTAATTAGAATAAGCAACGGATTTGCTGAATTGGAGTAAACGGTTAGAATTTAGTGAATACATATTAGAATAAGAAAATATTATTGAAAATAAAGTTAGTTGGTAATCAAAAACGATATCGAACGGTGGTAATTATTTAATGGTTTTGGTCTTCGCGAGTTCGAAAAGGAAAACTTATTCAGTACCCCAAATTTATTTAAATATTAAATTATAAATTAATTAATTAAAAAAAATGTTCCTAAAAAGATTAGGAAAAAAAACATTTTGGCGCCCGAGCACGGACATAGTGAATTTAAAAAAGAAATAAGGGATTAATCTTATAAAAAACAAAATTTGATAAGTTATTTCAAATTAATTGTATTTAACAAGAATAAGATTAGTTACATATATTTAAAACACCAGTGATCTCTTCGAAGAATTCGATAAAAGAAAAAAAATTTTCGCGGTAAGGTTTATAAATTATTTAAAATCTACCTATGCGCGAGTGTAAATTTCAATTTTTTTAAATAATTGAAACATGTAAACCAAATTTATAAACACATACAAAATTAAAAAAATAATAAATAAAAATACAAATACAAAAATTAAAAGAGACAAAAATCAGAATAAAACATAAAAAAATCAAAATTAATAAAAAATATATACATAAAACAAGTGTTACAAATAACATAAACGAAAAGTGTTCCAATTAAATTAAAAAAAAAAATAAAATAGTGCGAAAATTGATTACCAAATTAAAAATCGAGTTGAAATATTTAGAAAATTTATCGTCAGCGGTGTCCATAATTTAAAATCGATATTTTGGTCTTTGCTTTCGCGAGTGTTCATAAATTCACAAAGTGACCATTTAGTTTAAATTATAAATTGTTTAATTTCATATTCCCCTTAAAAAATATTAAGGGACAACATTTGAGCCGAGCAGGGCGATTTTTAACAAATCGATTATCAAGCGATTTTACTCGGTACATTGAATATTTTATTCCGAAGGCTGTACGTAAAGCGTTTTCATTGTTATTTTCTGAGATCAAGTAAGTTAATCTTGACTCAATTAGCGTCACTTAAATTTTGTAATTGGAACTTTCGGGTATTGTGTGTCCGAATAATATCGATTAAATTCTATTGTCCAATACAAGTGAATAGTAATAGATTCAAATATAACTCGACCAATAATTTACTTTGGTCAATTTCAACTTCTTGTTTTGAGGAATTTTTGAATAAACAAATATAATAATAACTAGTAGAGGGTCTAAACGCCAAGATTCTCCTTCCAGAGCGGAAAACGTGGAGAAAATACTCGCGAAGAAAGCGAATGTCATTAAAAATATCGACAGAATTCGACAATCAATTGTAGATAGGACTATTTCTTTTAATCCTATAGAGCTCGAATGACGATCTATATTGTAAAAACATATATTGACCAAACAATTAAGCTGCAGTCAGAAGTGGATAATTTGAATTCCGATAATGACGATGGAGTCGAGCTTGAAGATCTCGGTGTGACCACGAAAAGTTTGTTTATGAGTCTGTTGGCCAGGAATGGGCAATCAAATGTGCCTGAAACTTCATTAAGTGCACAAGCTCACCAAGTTTCATGGCGCCACGTACCTACTAAAGAGAATCCAGCTGTCATTGTGTCAAGAGGACCCGATGTAAGGAATTTGAAAGACGCAATATGGTTTGACGGACCGTCGTTTCTACTAAACGACAGTTCCAAATAGCCTGTTAATGAACATTTTGAATTAACAGAGAACCAAAAGTTATTGGAAACTGAAGAAAAGAGAACATTTTCAGTTTTCAGGGTAGGTGGGAGATTGCTTAATGCAAGTTTGCCATACGATGAAAAGTTCCCACTTTTATTACCGAAGCAAAATGACTTCGTGTGTTTCACATCTAAGGCGGTGCATTTAGAGTTAGTGTCTGATTTATCCACTGATTTCTTTCTTTTATCGTTTAAAAGGTTTGCTGCAAGAATATGTCTTCCCAGAGAGGTGTATTGCGACAACGCGACGAACTACGTCGGAGCCAGCCGAGTCCTCAAGAAGCTTCAACAAGCGTTGGACAGGAGTCGACAGGCCGTCGAATCATACGCAGCTTCATCCGGGGTGAGGTTTAACTTCATACCAACTCGGGCGCCGCACTTCGGAGGACTGTGGGAAGCCGCTGTGAAGAAAGCGCAGTTCCTACTTCTGCGAGCCGCGGGCAACTTGGCGCTCACTCAAGAAGAAATGGCAACAATGCTCGCGCAAGTAGAGGCAGTGCTCAACACTTGACCCATAGCACCACTGCCTCCAGACATGAAAGACGGAGAAGCTCTAACTCCATCGCATGTGTTAATAGGAGGGGGTCTGCGTTCGCGGACGCATGAATCCGCATACGACAAAATAATCAGAGAGCAGGAGTTATGGAAGCTTTGGCGACTGCTTTGTGGTCTCAAGCAGACATTTTGGCAGGCTTGGTCACGGTACTACATCCTGGGTCTCCAAGACAAGGCCAAGTGGACCAGCGAAACGTCCAACCTGGAGATCGGTCAGGTCGTAATTGTCCACGGGGACAATTGCTCGCCACAACACTGGCTGACCGGGAAAGTCGTGGCCGTAACCTTGGGCAAACACGGCAAGGTCAGAGTGGCGGAAGTCACAACGCGCAACGGCATCTCTGGGCACCCAATTCACTAATTGGCTCCACTTATTTTGTTATTATATAATTAACTTCAATTGAAGACTTCCAGTTCTTCAATGGGGCCGGAAGCAAGTATGAATTACTTTTAAAGAAAAATTGGCAAATAATTTTGTTAATTTTGCTGTCCAAAAATTAAGGTTTTTATTTTTTTTTGTTTAAGAATTGTTCGAAGAATTTATTTATTTGTTATTAAGTTTATTATATTATTAATTTTTCTTTTGTGTGGATCAGAGAACTGCAAAAATCACATTATTGTTGTTTTATTCATGCTCACAAATTTTTATGCACGATCGATCAGAACACTCGAACGACTTACTGCTAATTATCGCACATACCCATTCAAACAGAACATTTCGAGTATTATGCAAATATTCGATTGATCAATTTTCAAAAAATTGCAACTTTGCAGTTCTCCCTCTTTATGTTTCGTAATACCTTCCATTAGCAAAATTAAAAATCTGTGGGAGTCTGACAGTTCCAATATAACGGCAATTATGGCACTAAAAAATATTTCCGATAATACTGATACAATTTGGAAAAATAACATAAGTATGTGGCATAGGGCAGCTTTTTTTGTATCCGCCAGCAGCACAAATGCAAAGAGAATTTTTACAAGATATTCAAAAGTTATGCGTTAGTGAAATGAAAAAATTTAATTTAACTTATCCTTCACAACCACACCCATCTACTCAGACAACCTTACCTATAACTGAAGAACCAGATTCACGGATTTTAGAAAGCCAGGCATCACAAATGAAAGACATAGAGTTTTTTACCTGACCTACTGGAAAACTCGACTGTGTGTTCTACAGCAACACCTGAAAAAGAAGTAAGTAGGTGTAATACGAAAATTGTGAAAATTACTGCAGATTTTGACCCATTAAACTGGTGGAAAATGCATAAAGAAGAATATCCATCTTTTTGTCAAATAAAACAGGTTTCGAGGGTTCGAGAAAAATAAAAAAAGTTTTTGAGTTCTACTCAACTAACTGAACAGCTTAGACTATGTAGTTACCCGCGTGTGTTTAATTTTTTGTATTTTATCGCATAGTGTCATTTAATAATTAATTATTTAATAATATAATTATCATTTAATAATTATTAAAATAATTAATTCCCTGGAGGGACGGCCGCCTCTATCTACAGACCTACCTAGAAAACAGTCTCTAGGTAAACAAAAAGTTTAGAACTTTAAGGAACATAAAGAAATGCGAATAAAAAGTATTCCTTTTGAGTACATTGTGATTTGTTGCGTATCCTTACGGTGTGGCTCCTGCTTTTTAACAGTAGAAATATTTAATAAGTTTTGCATTAATTAGGATCAAATGCAACATTTAGCCTCTTGGGTACAGGAAAATTTTTTACCATACTGAAGTGTAGAAAGTAGAAAAAAAAATCATCGTGCTTAAATATGTACATTCAATTAAATATAGAAGAAGAAAATTAAACGCAGGTTTTTGTTGGTTAGTCAGGCAAGCAGACTACATTTTAACATCGTCTAATTGTTTTAGTCTGAAAGTACATTCAACATAAAGGATATTAGGATACACAAACATACCATTTTCGTTTTAAGATCCGTCCAGAGAAGCTTTCAAAGCTAATTTGTTTATTTGGCAGTATAATATGACTTCCTCCACATATTCCAACTGTTGACAATACAAACCCCAATGGGTTTAAAAATAGACAATTCCTTGCGAATCTTAACAAAAATCATTTCATGGACAATTGTTTACGCTCTTTCGTTTTTTTGAGATACATAGGGGATCTCCAACTCATTAAATGCGTTTGTTTTTTCTTTATTGTTTATTTCCAATAATTTCTACTTAAACTATAAAAAACACTAGTTTACAATATGTACATATGAACATGCAGTACAACACTTCAGTCAGGATTACGGATAAACTTCTCACTCTACTCATGTTGTGTGTGTTAATTTTATACCTATGTGGCGGGACGTACAGTTTAAAGTCATCTCCGAACGACAGATTTTTGAGAAACTTTTCATGGCAACTTTATTTACTTGCAGAGTTTTTGGCAGAAAACTGCTGAGATGAAATCGCCGAAAACATATTTTTAATACTTCGTTTTGTTGGCAATGACCTGTGATTTGAACCGTGGCCTTACGTCTAATTAGGCAAAACACTACCTACTACACTACGGCATTAAGAAAACTCCACACAAAAAAGTATAATGTGGTCAAAACACACGATTTGAGATGACCATGAACTAGACCATCGCGACCTATAATTATTTATTAATTTTTAAGAATTTCAACCTATACTGTCATAAAAACTAATTCATAACAGCAATAACAAATTTATATATCAGGTCTTTTAAAACTAAGTGTGCGCGAGATATAACTGCAAATTTTTTTTTCGTTTGAAAGACCTAATAGTGCCATTTTGGGTGACGTATACCATTCTTCAAATGTCCGCCACGACTTCTCTATTCTCGCCGAAGAAATATTGTTTCATACATATTTCATTTTATTCGAAATGTCTGAACTGGGGTTTGAACCGTGGCCTTACGGTGTAATAAGCTAACACACTACCTACTAGACTACGTCATTAAGAAAACCCCATACAAAAAAGTCTAACAAGGTTAAAGCACATGATTTGAGATGAACATAAGCTAAAATCGCTCATGCAGAACTTCAAATGTGCCATGAGCTGTGTGACACCGTCCTGTTGAAACCACACGTTACTGATGTCCAGATTATCCAATTCATGCCAAAAATCATCCACATCAAACAGTATTTATTTGGAATGCATTGGGTGTTTTGGTATCATCCCAAATTCTGCAATTTTGTTTGTTCAAGTACCCATTCATTCAGAAATAGGTAACATCATTGTACACATTTTTGCAATGGTCAGTTATCAACTGCTCCAGAGCCCATTTAACGAGTACACATTGTTCTCAATCATGTCCATGATGATTTTCAAAACATACTGAATAAATGGCACTTAATGCGAAATATGTAGCTACAACAAAATGGCCGTTAATAGTCGGATTTCAGAAGCTCAAATAGGAAGCCCTTATATATAAAAAATTTTGCAATATTCGTCATTTTATAGTTAGGAATCTCTCATGGAAAACACATATATGTATACAGAATTGGTCCCTTGAAACAGGATTACGACTTAAATTCTCACACCACTTATGTTGCGTGTATAATTTTTACACATGAGTGGCGGAACTTACAGTTTGAATGACAGATTTTTTGGAAAACTTTTCATGGCAATTTTATTTTACTCTCAGGTTTTTTGTCAGAAATCTGCTAAGAGAACGTAACAGAAGAAATATTTTTTATATTTTGTTTTGTTGGAGATATCTGACCTGTGAAAAAGCCTACTATAAATGGTGGTAGTTCCTGTGTGTTGAATTCAAAATGGCATATAAGATTTTTATTATAGTTTCGAGCGAAAAATTTAAAACTTTCATAGAAATCAATTTTTTGTGTTACCTGTTAACTTAAAATCAATTCAAGTTGGTGAAATATGTGTGTATGCTATCGAATCATTTATGTTTAATGTTTCTACTAAAATATTAAAGTTAATTACTGTCATTAAATTTTGGACTCTGCTACCCATACTATTGTTCAAATAAACACCTGTCCCGATAATTTGGCCAATAATAATTTTTTATGACTTGTTTAATGTCTTTAATCTTTGCGAATACAATGTATTCTTAGCAATCCCCATTAAATCGATACGTATGAATGACTGCAGTAAGAAGCAGTATGTATTTTGCCTCCAAGTAACTACTGAAGGTGCCACAGACGTAAAGGCATAAACAGAATGTATTTAATTTTTGCAAAATGTACTTAAAAGGTTAACAAGAAATTAACACGCTTGGTGATTAAGCGTTTAAATTTTAGTATAAAAAATGTGGGCAAATAATTACAAAAAATTTCAAGAGGAAAAAACGGCATCTACAAATATCATTTTAAAGTGATCTCTTCACTTACGTGAAGTGCCCAATTTTCGTTCCAATTTTTTTTTTGGCTTATTAAACACGAGCCCTTGGTTCAAGCCCCATCTCAGAAATAACGAACAAAACGAAATATAAAAAAAAAATTCGTTCGACGACTTACTCTCAGCAGATTACTGACAAAAACTCTGAGAGTAAATAAAATTGCCATGACTAGTTTCTCAAATCATTCATTCTTAGTCGATATTATACTTTAGGTCTCACTCACCATTCATGGATTAACACACACAACATGGGTGGTGTGAGAAGCTGGATTGTTATTCTGACTGAAAGGATTGTAATGTAAGTAACTGATTTATAGAAATGAATGCACTAATCCGAAGGAAATTTGGAAATTAATTTGGCTTTTCAATTTAAGTTCAATACGGTTAGTTGAGCCAGATTGTATTTGGAAAAAAGGAAGACACAGTCCCGTTTCACTTTCATACATATCATAAATAATTGGTTATTACAACCCTTCAGTCAGAACTACGACCTAGTTTGTCACAAAACTTATGTTGTGTGTGTTAATTTATACATGAGTAGTGGGACCTACAGTTTAAAGTCGACTTTGAACGACAGATTCTGAAGAAAATTTGATTTTATTTGCTCTCAAAGTTTTTGCCAGAAATCCGCTGAGAAGACGTCGCTGAAGAAATATTTTTTATATTTTCGTTTTGATGCATAACCTAGAGTTTGAGCAGACGCTTTATGTCTAATAAGCCAACATACTAATTACTAGACTACGGCGAGAAGGTGTTTCACTTTCAGTGTTTACTTATTTACAAAGAGAATTAGTTTTTTAACCAAATTTTTTTAGAATGTATAGTACTCTTCATGCAGAAGAACAAATGTAAATCTAATGACCACTAAATTCTCTTTTTGCCTTTTCAAAATCATATGTATTCCCCGACTGTTGGTTGGAAAAGAGTTCATGTTACATATAAATCAAAAAAGAAAAAAAGAATGCCTTTCACTATTTGATGATTTCACATGTGTTACTACGTAAGAAACTTTTTGTTCGAGTTTGTTAATTTCATTTTGCCTAAGGATTGAGGCCACTATTCACAAAGCACGTAAACGTGTGTTCTTCATTCAGACCGAAATATACAATTTTACACAATGACACAGACAATTGAACGTACACACTTTTTCTTTGGCTTACATACCTAAATTAAAACGAGCGTATATGCCAAAATACGACTTTAAAAGTCGTTGTTCTATACAGCAGATTCCTTTTTGATATAAAATAAAAATAAAAAAATGTCATGTATGTATAACGGTACTGAATTTTATCCTCACATTTTATTGGATCAAAGACTTCTCGATTCATGTATTCAAACGTCTGTGTATGTACAAGTGATGTGTTATCGCAAATCCTATACCACATATACCAATATAAACATGGGAATATGTCAGCGAGTATGCAGGTGGCATGAATAAATCTTGTATCTACAGAATATGAACTCGAAGAAATCAAAGGTCTGGCCACAGCAGTAGCAAAATGTGTTTTTCATTTGTACGTTGCCATGAATTATGATTTTGTAACTTGAATAACAAACTATTATTTGTTACTTCATGCCACAGATGACATGATTGCAACTACGTATATTTTTTCTCCTGGGGAAAACTGTGTGCTTTTATACCAATTCAATATCAGCTTTTAGAATATGTTTGTAGACAACTTTGTTGTGGTTCAACAAATTTGTGGAATGTAGGTATACATATTTGTATATGTAAATTGATAATGAATTGCATGAATGGAAGTACATTCTCCAAAAATAAAAAAATTAATATGAATAAAATTCTACTGAAACAATTAGTTAAATTTACTATTTATTATTTGTTATTTTTTTAATAAATTTAACAAATTTTTTTTTAACATTAAATATTTCTTTATTTACTTCATGTTTTATAAAACTTTTATTAGGTTTACAATTTAAAATTATAACAATAAATATCGATATAACAAAAATAAAATAAAATTAAAAAAAACTAAAATTATTAATTCATTACTATTTATTAATTACTAGTTCCGCGAAGCAATATAGCTTGTCTGCAGAAGTATTAAATAAATAGGTTTTGCCATTAAAAGTGATATTAATAAATAAAATAAAAAGTAAATAATAAAATGCTTACTAAATGGAAAAAAAGTAAAAATTATACAAAATAAAATGAAATAACATAAATTAACTTTGCGAGCTTACGAAAAAGTTTTTCAAAAGTTTTTTCTTTTTTGTTTGTACTGAATATTTAAAAGTTCTATTGGTAACATGTTGAAAATTTGTGGCAGTGTTACATCTAATGTGTTTTTGCCGTAATTATTATGGAAGCTACCAGTTTTAAATCTACCTCTCGCATTTCGTCTCGTGTTGTGCTGATGAATTCAGTTGCTAATGTTATATAAAAAAATAGATTTAATATACGCTGTTCCTTTGCTAGGCTACTATTTTGAACTGTATTGTTGACTATTCTGTTGTTGTTATTGAGTTATCTGAATCCATTGGCGATATTATTATTATTGTTGTATTTGTGGGTACTAATATTGTTGCTATTGGTACTATTATGACTGGCATTGTTGTAGATTCTGTTGCTGTTGTTTGTGTAGATGTTGTGCAAGAAGTTGTTGGTATCGATAATGTTGATTCTATGGTTGTTACTGTGTATGTTGTAGGCATTGATAATGTGATATGTATGGTTATTAAAATTGTTGTTGTTGTTGTTGATGATGCTGCTGTTGTTGTTAATGAAGCTGTGGTTGTGAACTATGTTGTTGCTGACCATGCTATTATTATTGATGATGTTACTTGCGGTGTAATTATTATTGTTTATGTTAAAGCGTTGATTTTTTTCAGAAAATGGGTAGCACTTCCCCATGCTGCAATCCCATGCCTAATCTGCGACTCTGCAATTGCGAAATACGCCTGCCTTAATACATCATAGATGGCACAATTGCGTAGATGATATAACATGTAGGCGGCTTTCCTCAGCTTCTTTTGGAGATAATCGACATGCATATTCCATTTAAATTTATTATCAACGTAGACATATATTTGTAAGATGTCACAAGTTCTATTAGCGGGACGCATGTAACATTGTTGCTGTTGCTATTATTTAGACAATTTGTATCATGAAACTTAATTACAATGTTAGAGACAGTAAAATTTGGTGGTTTTATATGCATAAGTTTTGTTTTTTGGGCGTTTATGATAAGATCGTTATCGTGACACCATTTGGATGCAGTATTTAATTGGTTCTCTGTAGCATCTTGGATAGACTCACTCGATACCACAATTGCTGTATCATATCATCATATGCAAAGCGTTGAGCATGTCATTAGCATACAGCATATAGAGAATTGGACCGAGTTTCTATCCTAGTGGCATTCTACAATCTATTCGTACTTCTTCGCTTAGTTCATTATTTATTTTTACTCGATATGACCTACATACAAAATAGTTTTTAAACCATAGTAAAGTATTACTTCTAACACCGTTTCTTTCTACAATTTGAAGGAGTTTGTTATGTGACAAAGTGTCAAAGGCTTTACTGAAATCAATGAACAATACAAGGCAATGTTTTTTATTACTTAAACAGTTATAATTAGCAACATTTCCTAATAGATTGTTAATATATATTCCCTTTTGGAAGCCAAATTGATTACTATTAATTATATTGAATTTTTTAGGAAATTATTTAGTCTTCTAACCACTACTTCCTCCAGAATCTTCGCTAACACAGGTAAAATTGAAATTGGCCTATAGTTATTATAGTCTGATTTCGTTCCACTTTTATATATTGGCCTTATTATAGATGTTTTCAACATTTTTGGTACCATAGCATTATTCAATCTTGAATTTACTAGTTTTGTTATTGTAGGAGTTAAGATTACAGCATTATTCTTGATGTCTTTTGTTCGTATTCCATCAAGTCCAGCACTTTTTTTAATGTTCAGTATATTAATTCATTAGTGTTTTCCATAAAAATTGAATTTTGTGTTGTAATTTCGACATTCTGTAAGGTTTTAATGTTACATTTGTGAATTATATTATTTACATTTTCCTTGAGGTTTGTCGCAAAGCTCTTTAAAATACTTGAAATATTATCATTTTTAAAATTTTGTTAGATGTTGTCTCTATACTTTTTTCCAATTATTTCATTTATAATTTGCCATATAACGCGTATGTTATTTCTATTTTCCATGCATTTATTCTTATAATAGTTATTTTTCACGTAAATAATTTCTCTATTTAAAGAGTTTCTATATTTTTTGTAATTTCACAATATTTAACTAAATAACCAAAGCATTTTATAAATACAGAAGAAAATTCTTTAATATGAAGAAATTTTTCAATACGAATAGTGCAATAAAATTTTAAATTTTTCAAAAAAGAAGCATATGATTACACGGTTTTGTTAGCTGATATATAAAGAATTTTTTTAATTCTACATCCCTAGGGAGAGTACACATCAAGATTTAATAGAATTATTATATATTTATTTAAAAAAAACGAGCTAAAAATCTGCGTTCCATCATAAATCACCTACAATTCACCTACAAATCTACTTATTTACAGTCCTAGACAATTATCAGTCGGTTTCATAGAATGTATGTATATAATGTTCAATTCTGGTAAATCAAGCCAGTTTTGTTGGCCGTGAAGTCTAATAATCTTCTCTAGATGGAGGTAAGTTTCCCGGCCTTCTGTTGTCCTGAGCTTTCCAAGAAATTATATTTAAGAACTTTAAGGCCGCCTCGCTGATCCTATCAATTCCTTTTAAAATTTCGTTAATTTCAAAGACTTCTATAAGAAATAATTTTCAGCCAGAATAACTTACTTAGTTGATCATAACAACTCTTTTGTCAGGATTACGACTTAGTTTCTCAAACCACTCATATTGTGTGTGTTAATTTTATCCATTAGTGTTGGGACCTAGAGTTTAAAGTTATCTCCGAACGAAAGATTTTTGAGAAAATTTACAATGGCAATTTTTATTTATTCTCAAGCTTTTTGCCAAAATACTATTGAGAGGAGTCGCCGAATAAATATTTTTCATATTTCATTTTGTGCGATATGGCTGATCCAACTGATTTATGGGCACTTATTTAATAAACCAACACATTACGTACTAGACTATGACAACTTTATTTACATGTAATTAAAACCGTACCGTAGTCCAGTAAGTAGTGTGTTTACTTCTGAGACGCGAACCCATCGTTTAAGCCACAGCTCAGACAATACGAAATATGGAAAAATATTTCTTCTGTGATTTCTCTTAGCAGCTCCAACCAGAAAATTATTCACGAATGCTTTAAACGAATTTGCATTAAAATTCAAGCACTCGCAACTCCTTAGAAGAATAGTTTTTACGTTGAAGGAGAATAGTAACTTAGTTTTAATATAAATTGGAGGAGATTTTTTAAACCTCTATAAAGCTCCCAATTCATAATATGCTCTCTTATGTAGTTCGTAAAATTCTAGTGTTATCTGTGTATTGCGGATATGATGCTTCACAGATAACAAAACAATTAAAAATCTTCAGTTACACGTTATTTATTACCTTTGTGTTGCCGATATTGATATGTAATCTGATATATAATCGGCGTTGTCTAGATCTTCTGCTCGACATAGTTATACCACGTCTAAAGCAGCTTGTTCAGCGATTTAATTTTTAGAACCAAATACAGCACGATATTAAATAAAAGTGGTAATAAAATACTTCTCTGTCATAAATTCAGTGATTACTTAGATGGAATTATTCAGAAAACATCAACAGCTTTAATAAATATAATTGCAAGCAGAAATCGCAATTTCTTTGCCCTCAAGCCCTCAAGTCACTCATGCAGAATATCGAATTTGGCATGAACTGTGTAGCATGCAACGCCATCCTCTTGAAACTACATGTCGTTGGTGTCCAGATTACCAAGCCAAATGTAAAATCAAAATTAGACCAAAACCCGAAATATACACCAAACAGTGAATTTTTTAGGACGCATTGGACGATTTTGGATCTCATGTGGATAAGTATGGTTCCAAATTCTATAATTTTGTTTTACATACCCATTCATTTAGAAATAGGCTTCATAGACAGAAGATGATTTTACATGACAATTAACATCAGTTGTCTACTGCTTCAAAGCCCATTCAGAAGACAAAGGTCGTTGTCTTTTGCAGTTTACCTTTAGTTCTTTGGTCGATTGAATTCTGTACGAGTACTATGCACCGTGGGCGACGTGAAATCAACTGCTTCGGGATCTTATGTACACTCTGCTGTGATGTTTTCATCAGACCTTAAGTTTCGTCAATGTACGGGTATTGGCCGATCATTTATTGAACCAGTGGGCCACCATATGGCGAATAGTTCCCTTTGTAAAACGATTATGACGATCGTAAAAGGTTAAAACGCTTTGTACCTTGTCCGAACAGAATAGTCATAATTTGCACGTGTTGGTATATCAAGCCATGTTGATTTGGCAAAACAGACTAAGTAAATGACAACTAAATTTGCAGATTTATAAATTATCAAACTCGGAAAGTCCTTATTGAAAGACCCGGTAGTGTAACTATTATCTTGAGATAGGAGTCAAACGCACATCCAATTCTAATGGAATATTTGTTTGTTCAAGCAAATATATTGTATTGAGCGGGAAGAAAGAAAAACAATTTCAAAAGACAAAAAATATAATAATAATACAAACTCTTGCAAGGGTATTACGCAAAAATAAGAAGGAAAAAAGTTTCCTGACATCTTGTGAACAAAAGAATTACAATAACAATAAAAACCAAAATAATACCCGTACCAAACATACTAAATGCTTGAGTCAAGCAACACACCAAAACATTTAACACAATGGCACTGCAAAAGACTTTTTAAGAAAAGGTTCAGAGAGTAAAACAATATTGAAGAAACACAAATCGAAGAAGAAAAGAAAAGTTGAAAAACATAAAATCGTAACAATGATGAAAAAACATTTGAAAGAATTGTTCACGACTTGAACGGAATATAAGAGACTAATGTCGAGTATTCATTACTTGGAAAATGAGCTGACAAGTTACAAGATTGAAGTCAAGTGAATTGCTTGTTAGTACACATTTTCCCATTACCACTATCATCAGTTTTATTGACTTTAATATTTTAAACAATGATAGTATTTAAGCTATAACAACAATACAATAATATACGTTTTATTATTTATGTAAAAATTAAATCTTTTATAGAGAATCTGAATGAAATATAAGAAGTTCAAACTACTTACACTTTTTAAAATTAGAACTTAAAAAATACTGTAGCGCTTAATTCAGGTTAGGTTAGAGAACGTATACTTGTCAATTAAGACAAGTACAGTACCCGGAGGTCGAATTGACCCATTGTACAACGTCCTAGGTTCTCGCACCACTTATGTTGTCTGTTTTAATTTTATAAATGAGTGGTGGGAATTACAGTTTAAAATCGACCCCGAAGGACAAATTTTTAAGAAACTTTTTCATGGCAATTTTATTTACTCTCAGAATTTTTGCCAGAAATCTGCTGAGAGGAAGTCGCCGAAGAAATTCTTTTGATATTTTGTCTTGATATCTGGCCTGGGGTCGAACCCTGGCCTTACGTCTAATAAGCCAACACACTACTTACTAGACTACGGCCACTTCTACTGTAGCGCTTAATATTTAACAACATTTCATATTACTATTTTCATATAAAATGGACAAATACAACTATATTTCTAATACGTGAAGCCATGCAACCGAGTACCAACAGAGGAACTTCTGTATTATTTGCAACATCTGACCTCGATAATAGCATTCGGAAAAGCCAAAAAAACGTTATTGTGGGAGACTCCGTCATTCTACGAATTTGCTCGCGTGAATTAAGCCAATTTTAATGCACAAAAAATGAGGTTCGATGTAATCAATATATTTGTCTCAGCTCAGAAAACTCTTTGAATCTCTTACCAAATATTTGTAATATCTTGATTCAACACTAGCAACAAATTATTCATTGTGCTAATTTTTATTGTGCGTTAATTTTATACATAAGTGGAGGGATCTACAGTTTAAAGTCGACTCCGATGAATTGATTCGGGTGAAGACGTATTTTGGGTAATTTATTTTTTAATACAACTTTTTGGACAACAATCAGTTTTGTATCATGAAGGAGGCTTGAAATCGCCCTAGTCTAGTAGGTAATGTGTTTACTTAACGACTTTAAACTGTCCCACCACTCATGTCTAAAATTAACACACAACATAAGTGCTTTCGGAAACTAGGTCGTAATCCTGACTAAAGTGTTGTAATGACCAAATATGTTATGTTACTACCTACTAGACTATGAATGACAATTGAACATTACCGTAGTCCAGTAGTAGTAGTGTATTTGTCTTTTAGACGTGAACTCTTCGTTCAAGCCACAGCCCAGACAATACGAAATATGAAAAAATATTTCTTGAGCGAATTCACGAATGCTGTATGTATGTCGTTGTATTAATATTTCATCACAGGGGAACATATATCTCCCTCTGGTGGCACTGTCGCAGATGACGCATAAACGGGCATTGAGGAAGATGGAACTCTGGTGGGAGATGTTAATACTTGCAGAAAGTGCAAAATCCGCTTGCCTTTTCTGTGAATGTATGAGATGAGAACTATTATGTGTGACTATACGACTCGATTAGTTTATATCGGAATAGGACGTAACGAGTGGAATTCTCATATTATAAGTACCTCATATAGATACATATACTTAGATTTTTTGGTATATCAGCATTGCACGATTTCGTCAGCTCTGTCATGGTTGTAGGCTTGGTCCAAATAATTCACTTCTACTGGTTAGAGGTTTTTTTTTTCGAGAAGAGAACTTAAAGCAAGTGATTTATTGTCATCACTTGTAGTATATCCGTGTTGCTGTGCCCTACTCTGTCGTAGAAAGGAATCAGAGCTCTTATTTGTCTCTAAGCGACAATTAAATAAGGATTCTTACAGGTGTGTGTATGAACATATACAAATTATTACTATTGTAAGAACAGTTTTTGGATTAGAAGTGAGGGGAATCGGTTCAGCACTTATGTATGTTAGAAACTAGTCTAAGTCAACTGGGTGTAGATAGGTTTCCTACACAAGTTGCTAGATGTATCTGTACACCTGGTTGCATAAACATGTTGCAAAGTGTGTACCTATCATAACGAATTTAATAGATTTTTTAAGCAGTTCACATTTCTATACATGAAATAGACTACAAAAAATCAATTACGTTTGGTTATTTGTAAAAAACCTAAATATAATAGAATATTTTTAACTGTGTGCCAATTAATTAACTAGAACATCCACTTAGTATCATGTACAAAAAAACCAAAACAAAAACATTTAACATGGCTGCAAAAATAAACGTTTTTGCTATCGACCAAAAAAATTTCATGAATAGATTAAAATAATAAACTTCGTAATAACTCTTAATGAATTTCAATTATTGCAAAAATATTTTAATTCAGTTGATTGCATAAATGAAAATCAACATGTTTTGTGTTAGCGCAATCATTCACTCTGTTTTTACCTAGAATAATAATTAGGCTGAATGAAAAACTGGTTTTTCGAATGTATAACAAGGCAAACGAATGTTGAGTAGAATTTAAATTATCTCGATTGAAAATAAAAAAGATAAAACTAAATAATAAAAAAGATAAGTGAATGATTCTGAATAAGTACTTACATGTACTGATCTAATGGTAAAAATATATTTCAGTTATTTACGGGCTTGTATCATGGAAAACAAAGAAAAGGATTGGACGTTTAATATTCAAGTTGATTAGTCTCAGGACAGGTTGACGGCTTACACGGCCCCGTGGATTTGAATTAATTTTAAAATGATAATAAGTACTTAAATGCCAAAAAAAAAAAATCGGAGAGCAAATAAAATTACCATGAAAATTTTCTCAAAAATCTGTCATTCGGACTCGTCTTTAAACTGTAGTTCCCGCTACTCATATATAAAATTAACACACATAATATCCTTTGTCTTTAAAAGCTGTGACACCTAAACTTTTGCCATATTTCACCAACTTATTCAACACAGTTCCGAATAAATCTACTTTTCCTGTTGAATAGAAACTATCTATTGGCAAACCAATCATTATATAGAATGTCATTACTTTGCAATTATTAGTCAGTCAGGATTCATGAAATGTAGAAGTTGTAGTAGGAGTTGTACTACCGCACAACTAGTGTCTAGGCAGTGTGTTGGCTTGTTACATATGAGACGATGGTTCAAACCCAAGGTCAGACACCTCGAACAAAGCGAAATATGTTAAAGTTTTCCGCGACTTCCTCTCAGCAGATTTCTGGCAAAAGCTCTAAGAGTAAATAAAATTGCCATGAAAAGTTCCTCAAAAATATGCCGTTCGGAGTCGACTTTAAGCTATACAAACGCACAACATAAGTGGTGTGAGAAACTATGTCGTAATCCTAACTGAAGAGTCGTAATGACCATTTATGTATGTATGTTGTAGTACCACTCTAATAAATATAGTTGCGGATCTTAGGTCCAAACTAGATAAAAATAATTTAGTGTTTTGGTCACACCAATGCTTTTGATACAGTCGATCACAAAGTTTTATTGAAAAAGCTCTATTGAAAAAGCTCCAAAAATGGTAATGTTAGCAGGGGTGTACCACGAAATCAAATCAAAATCGAATCTGGAGCCTCTTTTGTTCTGCATGATATCTGCCTAATTTTAAATTTTATTTAACTGTAATCTACATATATATGCTGATGATGTGCTACATTATATCAGTACTCGTACTGGGCATATTAATTCTTGTATAGATTCTTTTAATCGTGATTTAGTGAAAATTGACAGCTGGGCATCGGGCAACGGACTATACATCAATCCTACTAAGTCTAAATGTCATTTAACATCCCTGAATTGAGTATCAACGAAAATAAAATTGACTTTGTCAAGTCTGAAACCAATCCGAGTATTGTCTTTAATGTCAAATTATTGTAGTAGGATTAATAGTAAGCTTCGAAACTTGTAGGTTGTCATAGATTCAACCCCATTTTCTATATCTATGCAACCTGCTACAACGTACTTAATTCATGCACTATTATATACTGTGATAGTAATGACTACCGTAAACTCTACTCAGCATACAACAGCATAATATAAATACAAGATAAGTCTTTTTTTAAGTTCGCAGTGACCATATTCTCATTTAGCGTACCAGATATTTAGTGTACAATTTGATAATCTCTTGAATTTAAATGCCCTGTTTTATTACATAAAATTATTAACACGAATCAGCCGACATATTTATTAAGACGAATTAAGTTTCCGATTTCTTCTCGACAGTCTTCTGGCAAAAACTCTGAGAGTAAATAAAACTGCCATGAAAAGTTTCTCAAAAATCTGTCGCTCTGAGTCGACTTTAAATTATAGGTCCCACCACGGATAAAATTAACACACACAACATGAGTGGTGCGAGAAGCTCGATCGTAATCCTGACTAAAAGGTTGTAATGTAAGTAAAATCAGATTATAGTTCATGACTCTGTTATTATTTTAAGGACAGTACAAGACTTATTCGTATTAAACAAACCGTTTTTATTTTCTCTCTTCACAGTCAATTATCATTAACATTGTTTCATGCATCGTTTCTTTCAACACAACCGTAAAATTTCCTGTGTTTCTCTTATATTTCTGATTTGTGACATTTCTATTGTTCATAAAGAGTACAACTGAACTGAAGTACACGTACAAAAAAGAAAATGAGCAATCAGTTACGTGTGCCTTTATTTAATTACGGAAAGATTTTGTTTTATGTTCCTTACAACCAGGGAGGAGATAAAAATTGACAGAGCAATCTTGTTTATAATAAGTTCAATATTTCGATAAAAATTCCTCATTTCTTTATTGTATCTTCAATCTCTATTAAACTGACAATTAGTTTTCATATCTTATTTCTAAATAAAAACTTTACTCCCCATCAACACCAGGTAGCTGAATTTGCTTTCGGAATTATTTATATTGTTACGTTTTTAAAAGGTAAAAAAATATGAGCTCGTAGATTGCAAACAAAAATAAACTTATGTTCAGTTATAATTAAATTCTTTATTTTTCGAACAGTTCTGTGTGCCACTGTTCACAGCCTGATGTAAACAACAAAAATTTGCTTTGTTTGCTATTCTTCTTCACGCTCTTTAGCGTAAACACTAACAATTGTCCGACAGATCTTTATAACGCAGATCTTCAAACCACGATTATTCTCTACACACGCAAGGTATTTTTATTTTTATTTACCCCATTGCCTGCTCTGCCGTGCCAGTCTGATGAATGATCTTGAGGTCGAATGTTTTTGATTTCGCCTTCTCGAGATCTCCGTAAATGTAAACATCGTTGTTTCACTGTTGTTTGTGTATTTTGTTTACATTTATTCTGGTAATGTTTGTTGTTGCTTTTTGTAGTAGCTTTAGTTTATAATTTTAATGTTAAACGACGTAAACCCATTTCCATTTTCGTAACAATATACTTTGTGTGAAGATGACCCCTGGAGTGGCCCTCCGTTTTAGTTGAATGTATGTAAATGATGTTGCAAGACCACGGATGTGTACAATAGAAAGCCTATCAGGTGTTCCTCAGCATATATTTTCTATTTCTGCTTTAATTAATGACAAGTTGTTACTCTTCGGTAGGTTAAAGTTTTCAAAGTACCACGATGTAGCTGTAATAAAATAATAAAAAAAGATCTTGCTTTGCCATTTCTTAAGTTTCAGCTAATTTAGCTTCTATATGGGATTTTCAAGTGTGACGCCTATGACGAGATATTATGGAGACATTATATAATTGTTTATTAGAACAGTGGAACATGTTTCCCTTTAACGAGGGAATGTTACACGAATTCGTTGTTTATCCTCTAGAGATTTAATCATTTTATTTAACTTAAAATTTGTTCGTGTAGTTATTGAGATGCCCCGTGAAGATTCACATGAGTACACATATAGTACCATGAAGTATAACTACTACAAACAATTTGTATTTTGCCTTCTGTTATGCTGTTTAGAATATATTTAAAATGAACCGATCATGTATGGATCAAATCGACATATTGTGCGTAAAAATCAGCAATGTATAGAGCACAACTCTTCGTAGCTGTCGAAAGAGTGTTCCATATCACGAAAAGGGCAGTAAGCAATTTGATCTCTAGAAAATTGATCATACTTCTTATAATTAGTTTTGCCGATACGTACCATGTAAGAAAAGCAGGGCAGTCAACGAAGATATGAAGCATTATTGTTCTCTGTTACCAGTACTGTTGGTACTGAAAATCAGTCTTGTTTTGAAAAATAGATCATAAAGTATCGATATAAATCATTATAGATTTTAAACCAAATATATCATTAAATTACTCACCACATTTTGCTACAAGCTCTTGTAAATTATTAAATCAACAATCCTTACATTATTTGTGCAATATTTAAATTATAAATTAAAAATAAAAAAATATATAACGCGGTGCGATAGTCAAAATACACCCAGCTAATGACATAGTGAGGTTATGAGTTTTGTTGAGTAGAACTCAAAAATATTTTTTTTTATTTCTCGAACACTCCAAACTTGTTTTATTTGACAAAAACCGTATTTTTGATCTTTTCACACAATGTTATTGTTTACCCAAATATTTTTTAACCTATTTTAAAAATTCAAAGTTTTCTGAAAAGGGAAGAGAAGGGCCTTTAAAATGGTATAAATAAACATGTGGTTTAAACTAACATCTTATGAGTTTTGATCAGGTCAACTTGGAAAATATGATTTTTTTTAATTTTTTTAAGTTTAGCTATTCTTAATTTCAAAATTTAATTAAAAACTATAAAATAAGTGGTGACATTCTGAAAGTGCATTATCTTGTGAAGAGATTGACACTTCGTTTGATCAATTCGGATACAAATTACCCTAGTTATTTAAATAGTATAACAGACGTGTTATATTTTTTATATATGCCATCTTATCAAATGAAATTTCCGTTCAAAAATTTTCAAAAGTTTTTATGGATCTTGACTGCTTATCTCTCAATTTCACGTTTGCACGGCTATCAGAAGTCGGCTAAAATTTTTGTTTTCTGCAAATATTATTATTTCCCTTTGCGCAAACATTGGCCAACTTTTGGTGGTCGCTCAAAAGTGAAATTGACACATTTTTCGATAAACAAACAAGATCCATCAAAACTTTTGAAAATTTTTGAATTAAAAGTTCTGTTTCGAGCCTGTAATATTTTTTATAGGCTAAAAACTACTTTTTAACTATAATTATCAAATATTTGTTCCCGATTGGAACCACTTTATTGTAATGCAAATTTAACACTAACTAAATTTATGTTTCAAAATGTAAAGCAAAGTTACAATAGTTATTATTGATCTTGTTTAATGTAATGTACTTACATACACGCATACATACTTATTTACTAAGTAAGAAGAGACCTTCGAACATAAGTCTCCAACTTCGAACATTTACATGTATGAACAGTATTGTGGAGATCGTATGTATGTGTGTATGTAAATATAAATTGAACTGTTGCTAATAGTGTTTTCACACCAAAATTTAAAACCTGATTTTAGCATTAAAACCATAAACAGCTGATTTTGCGTTCACGCTGCAAGTTTTATTAAAATTGGTTTTAAATTCATGACATTTATGACTGCGAGAAAAAAATTTTATGAGCAATATGCCTTATTTCATCTTGATATATTTAGCTTCTGACTTACCTTTCGCAAAAGAAACTATATTCATTGTGACCAGAAACAACACACATTTCGATTAATAATTAAGTATTTACAAATTTTTAAAATTTTCATTGAAGAAATTAAAATTATTCCAAATTTTTCCTTTTTTAATACAAAATAAATGATTATTTACATTTATTTATTTATTTACATTTGTTTTTGTTTTTATCAGCTGTTTTCAGGTTTTCAGAGCTGGTAGCTTTGATTTAGTACATTTAGTATATCAAAACAAGGTTGTATTTCATAAAACCAACTTAAAACCAATTCAAAAAAGGTTTTATTTTGGTTTTAACACAATAATTTTGTATGGTAAAATCAGGTTTTATTTTTGGTTTTAACGTTAAAACCAACTTTTGCGTTAAAACCACTCGGTGTGAAAACACTATAAGCAAGAAATAAAGAACATTAAATATGAAAACAATTTAAAGTAAAATAAGTAAATAAAAATAACTGAAGTTAAGCAGGGGCGTATCAGCATTTAACATCCTCCCCCCGTTGGAGGTTTATAGCCTTCAACAGATGATTCTATGGGTAAAACAGCAAGTTTAGTAACCGCGCGTTTAATTAAACCATTATTTGTGCGAACAACTGCGACACGAGCAACTCCATCTTCACCAATTATAACTTCAGAAATACGTCCAATTTGCCACTTCAAGGGTGGTTGATTTTCATCTTTGAGAAGAACCATTGCGCCGCAAGTTATATTTGTACCTTTTTGTTGCCATTTCTTTCGTTCTTGAAGAAGGGATAAGTAAGAACTGCTCCATTTTCGCCAAAAGATTTGTTGCAATTGGGTTACTCTTTGCCACCTGTTCAGACGGCTAGTATCAATTTCGGTGATATTAGGCTCAATTATAGAGACTAGGGGACCTCCAACTAAAAAATGCCCGGGTGTTAGCAACTCAAGGTCATTGCAATTTTCAGAAATAGGAAACAGTGGTCGAGAGTTTAAAATTGCAGAAATTTGATATACCAAAGTTTGTAGCTCATCCAATGTAAGAGTGTTTAGTCCAACTGTGCGATAAAAATGCTGCTTAGCTGATTTCACAGCTGCCTCCCACAATCCGCCAAAATGGGGTGACCTTGGTGGGATGAACTTCCACTCTATTTCATCTTCTAGGCATTGCTGTTGCAGTGACCGCTTATGCGACTCACTTAAAAACATTTGTTTTAAATCGAATAACTCATTTTTAGCGCCAACGAAGTTAGTTGCATTATCGGACCAAATAGTTCTGGGATTTCCTCTAATAGCGATAAAGCGATGAAGAGCCGCTAAAAAACATGGTGTTGATAAGTCTTGTACTACTTCCATGTGACTAGCCTTGGTTGAGAAGCATATAAAAATCGAAATATAGCATTTGACAGGTGGGCGATTTCTCACTTCAGACTTATAATAAAATCGGCCGCAAAAATCCACGCCGGTAGTGTGAAAAGCTCTATTTGGGCATACTCGATCTGCAGGCAAGTTTCCCATCACGTGCTCACTTAACACCGGTTTCATTCTGAAGCACTGAAGACATTTTGAGATAGTAGAGCTTACCAATTTACGGCCTGCAATTGCTGCCGAATTGTAGCTAGTAAAACCTGAGGACCAGCATGCAACAACTTCTGATGAAAATGTATTATTAAAGACGATGTCAATGGATGATGTTTAGGCAAAATAATAGGGTGTTGAGCATCGAATTCGAGACAAGAGTTTTGAAGACGACCGCCGACACGAATTATTCCAAATGAATCAATTATAGGCATCAGTGAGTAAAGCTTGCTGGATGAAGGTAAATTTTGATTTGATTTGAGGGCCTTATACTCAGCTGCAAAAATGAATTAACTGTATGTTTTTTATTAAAAGATATATTCCGTTTTTTAAGTCTGTTGGCGTAAGCCTTTCATCTTGGGTCTTCAATTTAGGGTACGCAAATTTAAAAACATTTGCAAATATACGTTGCATTTTTGGAAAAGAATTGTGGTACTTACACTGCAATGCAAAATCAGTTAAAGAAGCTGTAGCTAGTATATTTCGACGTCTTTCAGGTAACTCCGTCAAAAATTCCATATTGGAAGGCCATTTTGAAGATTCAAGACACAGAAAATCAGGACCATTGCTCCATAATGTAGAATTAAGTAATTCCTTAGGCGATGAGCCTCTTGAAAGTATATCTGCAGGTTTAATATTTGTTGGAACATAGTGCCACTTCATCTTATTTGTGATTGTTTGTATTTGAGAGACCCTATTGGAAACGAAAATATTATAATTTGAAGGCTGCTCCTGAAGCCAAGAAAGCACGATCATTGAATCTCACCAGCAATGTACATCACAATCATAAGGTAGGTAGTGTTTTTACAACTTCATCCACAAGTTCTGCTAGGAGACAAGCCGCAGAAAGTTCAAGTTTCGGAATCGTTAAAGATTTAAGGGGTGCAACTCTAGACTTAGAGCATAACAATGATGTTTTAACAATATTTTCAGATTGTGATCTTATATAAACACATGCCCCATATGCTACCAGACTGGCATCGCAAAAGGCATGTACTTGGACATTCTTGTTTGACTTCAAAACAGATCGAGAAAATTTAAAATACTCAATGGAATCACACTGCGAAATATATTCAAGCCATGGTGAATGTAAAAACTGGGGAAGGCTTTCGTCCCACTGTAGCTCCAACTTCCATAAATGTTGCATAAATATTTTTGCTCTAGTGATCATTGGACCAATTAAACCTAGTGGGTCATACAAACGGGCAATGGACGATAATATAGAGCGCTTCGTAACAACTTTGCAATCATCAACAGAATTAAATGAAAAAATAAAATTGTCCGCTTTGGGATGATAAATCAGGCCAAGTGTTTTAGTGATATCGGTACCATCACTAAATTTTAAAAGTGGCTCGCATAGTTCTGGCGGCGTGTCCTCTAAAACGGCTGGAACGTTTGAGCACCACTTTCTTATTACAAAATTGCCACGTTTTAGCAAGGCTGCGACCTGCTTTTGAATTATTCGCACCTCCTCAACAGAATCACCACCAGACAACATATCGTCCACATAAAAATCACGCTTTATGACCTTTGCACCCACGGGAAAATTTGTTTCCTCTTCATGTGTCAATTGATGCATTGCTCGAATAGCCAGGAATTCTTCAGGACGTGTAGCATACATAACTGTATCTAATGAATACGTTTTGAGTTCATCTTCTTCGTTTTCTCTCCATAGAATACATTGTAGATAATTATCTGGATAAGAGACACGAACACACCTATACATCTTGCAGATGTCTCCACTAAGAACAACTTTGAAGCATCGAAAACGCAGAAGTGTACTGAACAAGTTTGGCTGTATAGTTGGACCGGTATGCAAAATATCATTAAGAGACAACCCAGTTGTTGTTTTTGCAGAGCCATCAAAAACAACTCTTAATTTGGTTGATGTGCTGTCCAGCTTATACACACAATGGTGTGGGAGAAAATATGTCTTCTGGGAAACCTGTGAAGAAAATAAAGACATATGGTTCAACGATATATACTCAGCCATAAATTTTGCATATTGCATCTTCATATCGGGATTTCTTCTGAATTTTCTTTCTAAACCTTTAAAACGCTGTAAAGCACGCTCATAAGAGTCACCAAGTTTATGCCTACCACTTCCATCTATTTCAGGCAAACGAACGGATAATGAAGCACAATCGAGGCGAACCATATTTTTTAGGAAATGATTCTCACAGAAAATTTCCTCCTCAGAAAACGAGCTACAGCTGCCAAAATTATTCTCCACTTCCCAAAAGCTTTTTACTACAGAGTACAATTCATCATCATGTTTACTTTGGAACTAACTGCTAGTGACCAGGAATGATTAGAACGAAAATTACCGCCAGCAACTACCCAACCTAATAATGTTTTTTGTAACATAGGCAAGTTTTCAGCCAATTTAATTTGTCCAACTGACATTAATTCAAAAAACAATTCGGCGCCAATTAAAATATCGATACGACCACATCTATCAAATGAGGGATCAGCGAGCTCTATATTGTTAGGGATTTTCCACTCTGACCTGTTGGAAATAATGCTGGGCTGATAATCAGTAATGCTGGGAATCACCATAGCCGTCAATGATTTGAATAATTTCCGTTCCTGGACTTGATTAATATATCAACTGATTTATCAATAGTTAAATTACCATCACCAATTCCAGAGATACTTGTGAATGTCCTTTCACACTTCAAATTTAAAAAGTTTGCAAATCGGTTTGTTATTAGATTAAGTTGGGATGCCGAGTCGAGTATTGCGCGACAAGGTGCAAAAATTGCAAAACTATTTTTAACCATCACTACAGCTGCTGCGAGGAAAACGGTTGTAGTGGACACTGATGTTATTTTTGCTTGTGCATCATTGGACGAAATAAGCACCGTTTGAGCAGGGCTGGTGACCACGGATGAAGCGACGAGATTATCTGTGGGAGTACTATCAATGTGCAACAATGTATGGTGCTTTGAGGAACACTGACGGCAGCAACCAGAAGTACAACTTTTAAGCATATGACCCTTCCGCAAACAATTAAGGCATAATTTTAAATTTTTTACGTCTTTAAAATGTAGAGAGGGGGATAAATTAAAAAATCTCGAACAATTGCTGATGAAATGATCTTTAGAATCACAGAAAAAGCGCAATTTATTTTGAGATGCGATAGAAAAATGAACATGCCGATTGATTTGAGGGTTAATTATTCCCGAATTTTCACAGTTTTCGGCCATGCGACACCTTTTGTCTAAAAATGCTGCCATTGAGGCCCAAGTTGGCAAGTCATTTATTTAGCCCTTCTTCCCATTTTATACGCGATTTGGCATCCATCTTTGTTGCTACCAAATGGATCAATAAACCATCGGTAATTTGCTGTGATTTCCAATAGTTTGCATAGCACGCAAATGTGCATTAAAATTGTCACTAAATCGACGCAAATCATCAGCAAAGCCACTTTCAGCACTGCTTAATGCAAAGAGCCCCTTTATATGCGTTTGAAAATTTAGCAGCTTATTGTCAAAACGATTTTTTAACAATACCATGGCTTCGTCGTAGTTAGCTTCTTTCAATTCAAGCGACGCAATTGTGTCTAGGGCAATACCTTCCAAATTTGCACGCAAGTAATGAAACTTTTCCAATTTACTCAAGTTACTATTATCATTTATAATAGTCGAGAATAATGCGAAGAAATTAGGCCACTCTGAATATGAACCACGGAATTTCGGCAATTGGATTTCTGGAACCTTGGTTCTACGCGATGTTGCGTGAGACGGTGACTAATAGAGAGAAAATTGGCGAAATGTTGACGAACGTTGGTTGGAATCAGTTCTGCGAACTTAACTTAGCTTTCACTTCGAAATACAATGACATATAAACCATACTGTCACTGGTATCCGATGCACTGCATTCATACTGCTCTATCATTCCTTGTGCCTCTTCGTAGCATTTGTTGATTTTCTCTACGTTTTCCAAACGGACAGATAGCTCTGCATCATCATATTCCTTAAGCTGTGAATGCGTAAGATTTTTATTTAGGTCTTCTAATTTTTTCAGCGAAACAGCAATCTTGGAAAAATAGGGCAACAAAATCACCGACTTATCTGCTTCACCAGAATTAGAAGATCCTTCACCATTATTTTTTGACATTTTTTTTTAATTTTATTGTTAAAACCGTCGAATAACAAAAACGTCTTAGTTATTAATATACAAATTTATATTAATTTACGAAATTTTCTTTTAGCCTTTAACAGAAAAAACAAGACAAACTAATATCCGAATTGATACTAATTTTTTAAAAATTATTTAAATATGCCGACGGCAAACGAATTATCAATATTCGAATTAATATTGATCTTCAAGAAAGATTACGCGATATCTATCAATATCCGAATTGATGTTGATCTTTTAAAGTATCACGTCGGGGTCACCAATGTTTCGAGCCTGTAATATTTTTTAAAGGCTAAAAACTACTTTTTAACTATGATTTTCAAATATTTGTTCCCGATTGGAACCTCTTTATTGTAATGCAAATTTAACACTAACTAAATTTATGTTTCAATAGTTATTATTGATCTTGTTTAATGTAATGTACTTACATACACGCAGACATACTTATTTACTAAGTAAGAAGAGACTTTCGAACATAAGTCTCCAACTTCGAACATTTACATGTATGAACAGTATTGTGGAGATCGTAAGTATGTATGTGTGTATGTAAATATAAATTGAACTGTTGCTAAGCAAGAAAGAACATCAAATATGGAAAACAATTTAAAGTAAAATAAGTAAATAAAAATAACCTAAGTTAAGCAGGGGCGTATCAGCATTTAACAAGTTCATTTGAATAAATATATATAATGGAAAATATAACTCGACTGTTAGGCTCTTTAAACAATAACTACGGCAATTTTTGTCCCATTTGATAAAACAAAGTGCCAATCTCCTCATAAGATAATGCAATTTCAGATTGTCATCACTTGAACGGAGGTCGAATTGACCCATTGTACAACGTCCTAGGTTCTCGCACCACTTATGTTGTCTGTTTTAATTTTATAAATGAGTGGTGGGACTTACAGTTTAAAATCGACCCCGAAGGACAAATTTTTAAGAAACTTTTTCATGGCAATTTTATTTACTCTCAGAATTTTTGCCAGAAATCTGCTGAGAGGAAGTCGCCGAAGAAATTATTTTGGTATTTTGTCTTGATATCTGGGCTGGGGCTCGAACCCTGGCCTTACGTCTAATAAGCCAACACACTACTTACTAGACTACGGCCACTTCTACTGTAGCGCTTAATATTTAACAACATTTCATATTACTATTTTCATATAAAATGGACAAATACAACGATATTTCTAATACGTGAAGCCATCTAACATGTAGAAATGCAACCGAGTACCAACAGAGGAACTTCTGTATTCTTTTGCAACATCTGACCTCGATAATAGCATTCGGAAAAGCCAAACAAACGTTATTGTGGGAGACTCCGTCATTCTACGAATTTGCTCGTGTGAATTAAGCCAATTTTAATACACAAAAAATGAGGTTCGATGCAATCAATATATTTGTCTCAGCTCAGAAAACTCTTTGAATCTCAAATATTTGTAAGATCTTGATTCAACACTAGCAACAAATTATTCATTGTGCTAATTTTTATTGTGCGTTAATTTTATACATAAGTGGAGGGATCTACAGTTTAAAGTCGATTTCGATGAATTGATTCGGGTGAAGACGTATTTTAGGTAATTTATTTTTTAATACAACTTTTTGGACAACAATCAGTTTTGTATCTTGATGGAGGCTTGAAATCGCCCTAGTCTAGTAGGTAATGTGTTTACTTAACGACTTTAAACTGTCCCACCGCTGTATAAAATTAACACACACAACATAAGTGCTTTCGGAAACCAGGTCGTAATCCTGACTAAAGTGTTGTAATGACCAAATATGTTATGTTACTACCTACTAGACTATGACAACTTTATTTACATGCAATTGAACATTACCGTAGTCCAGTAGTAGTAGTGTATTTGCCTTTTAGACGTGAACTCTTCGTTCAAGCCACAGCCCAGACAATACGAAATATGAAAAAATATTTCTTGAGCGAATTCACGAATGCTGTATGTATGTCGTTGTATTAATATTTCATCACAGGGGAACATATATCTCCCTCTGGTGGCACTGTCGCACATGACGCATAAACGGGCATTGAGGAAGATGGAACTCTGGTGGGAGATGTTAATACTTGCAGAAAGTGCAGAATCCGCTTGCCTTTTCTGTGAATGTATGAGATGAGAACTATTATGTGTGACTATACGACTCGATTAGTTTATATCGGAATAGGACGTAACGAGTGGAATTCTCATATTATAAGTACCTCATATAGATACATATACTTAGATTTTTTGGTATATCAGCATTGCACGATTTCGTCAGCTCTGTCATGGTTGTAGGCTTGGTCCAAATAATTCACTTCTACTGGTTAGAGGTTTTTTTTTCGAGAAGAGAACTTAAAGCAAGTGATTTATTGTCATCACTTGTAGTATATCCGTGTTGCTGTGCCCTACTCTGTCGTAGAAAGGAATCAGAGCTCTTATTTGTCTCTAAGCGACAATTAAATAAGAATTCTTACAGGTGTGTGTATAAACATATACAAATTATTACTATTGTAAGAACAGTTTTTGGATTAGAAGTGAGGGGAATCGGTTCAGCACTTATGTATGTTAGAAACTAGTCTAAGTCAACTGGGTGTAGATAGGTTTCCTACACAAGTTGCTTAGATGTATCTGTACACCTGGTTGCATAAACATGTTGCAAAGTGTGTACCTATCATAACGAATTTAATAGATTTTTTAAGCAGTTCACATTTTTATACATGAAATAGACTACAAAAAATCAATTACGTTTGGTTATTTGTAAAAAACCTAAATATAATAGAATATTTTTAACTGTGTGCCAATTAATTAACTAGAGCATCCACTTAGTATCATGTACAAAAAAACCAAAACAAAAACATTTAACATGGCTGCAAAAATAAACGTTTTTGCTATCGATTTTAATGAATTTCAATTATTGCAAAAATATTTTAATTCAGTTGATTGCATAAATGAAAATCAACATGTTTTGTGTTAGCGCAATCATTCACTCTATTTTTACCTAGAATAATAATTAGGCTGAATGAAAAACTGGTTTTTCGAATGTATAACAAGGCAAACGAATGTTGAGTAGAATTTAAATTATCTCGATTGAAAATAAAAAAGATAAAACTAAATAATAAAAAAGATAAGTGAATGATTCTGAATAAGTACTTACATGTACTGATCTAATGGTAAAAATATATTTCAGTTATTTACGGGCTTGTATCATGGAAAACAAAGAAAAGGATTGGACGTTTAATATTCAAGTTGATTAGTCTCAGGACAGGTTGACGGCTTACACGGCCCCGTGGATTTGAATTAATTTTAAAATGATAATAAGTACTTAAATGCCAAAAAAAAAAAATCGGAGAGCAAATAAAATTACCATGAAAATTTTCTCAAAAATCTGTCATTCGGACTCGTCTTTAAACTGTAGTTCCCGCTACTCATATATAAAATTAACACACATAATATCCTTTGTCTTTAAAAGCTGTGACACCTAAACTTTTGCCATATTTCACCAACTTATTCAACACAGTTCCGAATAAATCTACTTTTCCTGTTGAATAGAAACTATCTATTGGCAAACCAATCATTATATAGAATGTCATTACTTTGCAATTATTAGTCAGTCAGGACTCATGAAATGTAGAAGTTGTAGTAGGAGTTGTACTACCGCACAACTAGTGTCTAGGCAGTGTGTTGGCTTGTTACATATGAGACGAACCCAAGGTCAGACACCTCGAACAAAGCGAAATATGTTAAAGTTTTCCGCGACTTCCTCTCAGCAGATTTCTGGCAAAAGCTCTAAGAGTAAATAAAATTGCCATGAAAAGTTCCTCAAAAATATGCCGTTCGGAGTCGACTTTAAGCTATACAAACGCACAACATAAGTGGTGTGAGAAACTATGTCGTAATCCTAACTGAAGAGTCGTAATGACCATTTATGTATGTATGTTGTAGTACCACTCTAATAAATATAGTTGCGGATCTTAGGTCCAAACTAGATAAAAATAATTGTGTTTTGGTCACACCAATGCTTTTGATACAGTCGATCACAAAGTTTTATTGAAAAAGCTCTATTGAAAAAGCTCCAAAAATGGTAATGTTAGCAGGGGTGTACCACGAAATCAAATCAAAATCGAATCTGGAGCCTCTTTTGTTATGCATGATATCTGCCTAATTTTAAATTTTATTTAACTGTAATCTACATATATATGCTGATGATGTGCTACATTATATCAGTACTCGTACTGGGCATATTAATTCTTGTATAGATTCTTTTAATCGTGATTTAGTGAAAATTGACAGCTGGGCATCGGGCAACGGACTATACATCAATCCTACTAAGTCTAAATGTCATTTAACATCCCTGAATTGAGTATCAAAGAAAATAAAATTGACTTTGTCAAGTCTGAAACCAATCTGAGTATTGTCTTTAATGTCAAATTATTGTAGTAGGATTAATAGTAAGCTTCGAAACTTGTAGGTTGTCATAGATTCAACCCCATTTTCTATATCTATGCAACCTGCTACAACGTACTTAATTCATGCACTATTATATACTGTGATAGTAATGACTACCGTAAACTCAACTCAGCATACAACAGCATAATATAAATACAAGATAAGTCTTTTTTTAAGTTCGCAGTGACCATATTCTCATTTAGCGTACCAGATATTTAGTGTACAATTTGATAATCTCTTGAATTTAAATGCCCTGTTCTATTACATAAAATTATTAACACGAATCAGCCGACATATTTATTAAGACGAATTAAGTTTCCGATTTCTTCTCGACAGTCTTCTGGCAAAAACTCTGAGAGTAAATAAAACTGCCATGAAAAGTTTCTCAAAAATCTGTCGCTCGGAGTCGACTTTAAATTATAGGTCCCACCACGGATAAAATTAACACACACAACATGAGTGGTGCGAGAAGCTCGATCGTAATCCTGACTAAAAGGTTGTAATGTAAGTAAAATCAGATTATAGTTCATGACTCTGTTATTATTTTAAGGACAGTACAAGACTTATTCGTATTAAACAAACCGTTTTTATTTTCTCTCTTCACAGTCAATTATCATTAACATTGTTTCATGCATCGTTTCTTTCAACACAACCGTAAAATTTCCTGTGTTTCTCTTATATTTCTGATATGTGACATTTCTATTGTTCATAAAGAGTACAACTGAACTGAAGTACACGTACAAAAAAAGAAAATGAGCAATCAGTTACGTGTGACTTTATTTAATTACGGAAAGATTTTGTTTTATGTTCCTTACAACCAGAGAGGAGATAAAAATTGACAGAGCAATCTTGTTTATAATAAGTTCAATATTTCGATAAAAATTCCTCATTTCTTTATTGTATCTTCAATCTCTATTAAACTGACAATTAGTTTTCATATCTTATTTCTAAATAAAAACTTTACTCCCCATCAACACCAGGTAGCTGAATTTGCTTTCGGAATTATTTATATTGTTACGTTTTTAAAAGGTAAAAAAATATGAGCTCGTAGATTGCAAACAAAAATAAACTTATGTTCAGTTATAATTAAATTCTTTATTTTTCGAACAGTTCTGTGTGCCACTGTTCACAGCCTGATGTAAACAACAAAAATTTGCTTTGTTTGCTATTCTTCTTCACGCTCTTTAGCGTAAACACTAACAATTGTCCGACAGATCTTTATAACGCAGATCTTCAAACCACGATTATTCTCTACACACGCAAGGTATTTTTATTTTTATTTACCCCATTGCCTGCTCTGCCGTGCCAGTCTGATGAATGATCTTGATGTCGAATGTTTTTGATTTCGCCTTCTCGAGATCTCCGTAAATGTAAACATCGTTGTTTCACTGTTGTTTGTGTATTTTGTTTACATTTATTCTGGTAATGTTTGTTGTTGCTTTTTGTAGTAGCTTTAGTTTATAATTTTAATGTTAAACGACGTAAACCCATTTCCATTTTCGTAACAATATATATTGTGTGAAGATGACCCCTGGAGTGGCCCTCCGTTTTAGTCGAATGTATGTAAATGATGTTGCAAGACCACGGATGTGTACAATAGAAAGCCTATCAGGTATTCCTCAGCATATATTTTCTATTTCTGCTTTAATTAATGACAAGTTGTTACCCTTCAGTAGGTTAAAGTTTTCAAAGTAGATGTAGCTGTAATAAAATAATAAAAAAAGATCTTGCTTTGCCATTTCTTAAGTTTCAGCTAATTTAGCTTCTATATGGGATTTTCAAGTGTGACGCCTATGACGAGATATTATTGAGACATTATATAATTGTTTATTAGAACAGTGGAACATGTTTCCCTTTAACGAGGGAATGTTACACGAATTCGTTGTTTATCCTCTAGAGATTTAATCATTTTATTTAACTTAAAATTTGTTCGTGTAGTTATTGAGATGCCCCGTGAAGATTCACATGAGTACACATATAGTATCATGAAGTATAACTACTACAAACAATTTGTATTTTGCCTTCTGTTATGCTGTTTAGAATATATTTAAAATGAACCGATCATGTATGGATTAAATCGACATATTGTGCGTAAAAATCAGCAGAGTATAGAGCACAACTCTTCTCAACTTATCTTGTGAAGTGATTGACACTTCGTTTGATCAAATCGGATACAAATTACCGTAGTTATTTAAATAGTATAACAGTCGTGTTATATTTTTTATATATGTATGTCATCTTATCAATTGAACTTTCAGTTCAAAAGTTTTGAATTAAAAGTTCATTTGAAAAAATATATATAATGGACAATATAACTCGACTGTTAGGCTCTTTAAATAACAACTACTATAATTTGTATCCCATTTGATAAAACAAAGTGTCAATCTCCTCATAAGATAATGCAATTTCAGTCATCACTTATTTTATATTTTTTAATTAAAGTTTGCTACTATGAACGCACAAACCTGTAAAAATATGAAAAAAATTCGCATTTGTCAAGTTTACCTCATCAAACTCCATAGCATATTAAGTCAAATAATATATAGTATATGTAATCATTTTAAAGGCCCATCCCTCTTCTTTCTAATAAGGTTTAAGTTTTGGACATCGTTTTGTCAAATAAAACAAGTTTTGAGGGTTCAAGAAATATTACAAAAAGATTTTTGTGTTCTACTCAACAAAACTTACAACCTACACTATGTAATTAGGTGGGTGTATTTAATTTTTTTATTTTGGTGCATAGTGTAATTAGTAACAATAAACTGCTATGAATAGCTGTAACGTTCAGAAAAAGAAATTCTTTTACACGTACATGTTTTCAAATAACCAAAATAATTTCATTTCATTTTGATTTTCCTCTCTGCCGCTTATCATAAAAATTTAATTATTTTTGCTTTAAAGAATCAATTTCACATGAACGTTTTTAGAGCTTTTTAACAATCATGTTTTCTGTTGGTTCACAGAAATGATGAACCATAAAATTTTTATGACTAACACCAGAGTTTTATATCCTACTCTCCAGATGGAATGTCCTAATGGTTTTAATGGACATTAAATACACACACATTTTGTCAATACACATTTGTTATAAATTAATATATTGGACTTTTCATTTAAATTTAATAACTTTCTGGATTACCACTCGAATATTTCATTTTTAATTTCGCATTTCAAGATTTGGTATAAAATTGCTTGTGAGTTTTCGAAATTTAAATTTAAAATTAACTTAAAATCAAATTTATGTTATAAAGTTATGAACCTAACTAACATCGCAAACATATAGAAATTTATGGAAAATGAAAGCAGAAGATAGCTAAAAACCTTTCAAATTTGATCAACACCACAGCCAAATATCATTTTAATATCTACTCAGATTGGGTCGATGCATCGAAAGTAAAAGAATTTTGTTCAGACTTATTCACACGCAAAACTTGTTTCCATCAAGGCTTTAATATCTTGAAGCCTCCGATGGTTGATAAATAGGTACAGTCAATAAATATGACCGCATCATATTACTCTTTCAAATAGTGATGGACAATAGAAAATCATTGATGTTACTTTGTTGGTTTACTTGTAACAAGTGCGTTGTAATAGTTTGTGTAGCTTTTGTTGATTTAAATATTAAACGATGTACATCGTTTCCATTTTCGTAACAATATTTATCAACAACAGAATAATTGAATTCTTGTTTATCATGAAACAAACATGTTTACAAAAAAAAAAAACTGTTGTAGTCTAGCCAGACAAATAAGGGTAACTGAGTGAATATTTTTTTTAAGCAAAAATGCCCTTGCTACACTCTCCGATTGCCCTTAAATCAATTTCATTCGATTTAGAACAAGTTTACCTGTGGCTTCACCACGGGCTACTATGCATGCTCAAGTGAGCTTTTGGTATCAAAGCTACTGCTCCAACCTATCTACCTACCTAGAACATGCAGTTGTTATAGATATTGTAATTTTCTGTCATAAAAAAATAACGCACTTCAAAGTCAAATTTGGTCTAAATAGGAAGCGCTAAATGAAAGACTCGATATACAGTAGCGAAAAAAAATCCAACTCGATGCCATATTATGTTCAACACCGTGTCTTGTCTTATTTACCATTATTGAACCCCCGCCATATTTAACGTTTGGCAACCGATATTTGGGGGCAAACGAATGTAATTTAACCCATCAGAGCCAAATAAGTTAAATTTTGGTTGGTCGCTAAACAAAACTTTAGCCCACTGCTCCTTTGACCTAGCCGTTTTTTCTTATTAACCTTACTTATAAGTGGCTTCTTGGCTTGTCTTCTAGCTAATAAATTTGCCTCTCTTAATCGGTTTCAGGCTGTGTGGACGCTAATAGAAATCCCTAATTGCTCGTCTGCATCTACTGCCGTTTTCAGAGGCTCAACGTTTACTATTTTTACTATTTGACGGTCTTGGGGAGAAGTAGATTTACAGGGTCAACCACTTCCTGGCTGTCTTTCCACGTTATTTGTTTGACGATATCGCAATGAAATCCGACAAACCGTTGATTTTTTGATATTAAATTGATGAGCAATTTCATTCTTCCAAAGACCTTATAATGGCAAATTTGCTATCTGCTGACAGCTGTTTCTATTTTAAAATTCACAATTGGCGAATTTTTCATTAAACATTGCTTTGTATTTTTTTCTCGCTAAATTTTTTTACTTTTTTTATAAATCTAAAAAAATTAAGTAGAAAGAGAAGCAAACAACGCTTACGGATGCTTTTTAATAAAAGTTAAAAATCAACGAATAAAACAAAACAAATGTGGAGTGGAATTGGATACCGTTATTAGTTTCATGTCTCGATTGAATATCATATGATTTATTTATGACTGCATTAAATTTCATCCAATTTGGGTATTTTTCCATAACGTTTTCTTGATAAGAAAACAATTATAATATTTGCAAAAAACGGAAATATTGGCCGACATATGGTAGCCGCTCAAGAGTGAAATTGTTACCTTTTCCGATAAACAATCATGATTAAAAAATTTTAAAAATTTTTAACCTGAAAGTTCATTTGATGAAAAATGTATATGAAATATATATAAATGTATATATATATATCATGTATAAAATTAACACACACAACATAAGTGGTGTGAGAAACTTGGACGTTTTACAATGGATCAATTCGACCTCCGGATACTGTACTTGTCCTCTGACCTAACCTAACCTAATCTTGTTACGAAAATAGAAATGTTGTTTTGCTCTCACATTGTTTAACTTGTAAACAAAAGCTACAAAAGCAAAAGCAATGAACTTGTTTAAATGATAAACAAGTAAACAAAAATGCAATAACAAACATTGCAGGAATAAATATACACCAACAACAATAATGGGACAATGATGTTTACATTTATAGAGAACTCGAGAAGGCATGAACAGCCGACTTCAAGATCATTCATCAGACTGTTTACGGTGGCATTGAAAAGGCAAAACAAAGCAGGTAACGGAGTCAGTTAAAATTCAGTCAGTCTTGTATGAAGAGAATAATCCTGGTTTGAAGACCTCCGTTATGAAGATCTGTCGAACAATTGTTTTGTTTACGCAAAAGAGTGTAAAGAAGAATAACAAATAAAGCAATTGTTGTTGTTTACATCAAGTTGTGGACAGTGGCATACGGGATTGTGCGAACAATAAAGAATTTAATTAAAACTAAACACAAATTAATTTTTATTTTTATTTGCAATCTACGAGCTCATTATTTAAACGTTTTTAAAAGGTAAAAACGTAATGTTAAAGTTATGTTCATCATTTTAAAGGATTATCTCTGCCCTTTCCAAAACGCATTTATTTTTCAAAATCTGTTAAAAAATATTTAAGTAAATAATAATTAAGTAATAATTATTTAAGTAATAAAAAAAAAATTTTTTTCACTTAAAGCAATTTAAAATCTTTAAAATAGTTAAGGATATTATGTGAATAATCTGTATGCCAAAGGTGTATAAATGTGAGCATTGCATACTGTAAGCTTAACCCCTGACTAATAAATTTTTACACTTGCTTTTATATGTGCACGACTTCAGAAAAATATGTTTTTCATTACTTAGATTGGCAACTCAAACTACGTATGAATAGCACTTTCATCGATATCAAAGATTATTTTTAAAGCCTTTTGCTATTTTGCTATGACCTCCGTTAGACATCTCATTGAGAAGATTAACCTTAAAAAGGAGGCTTTTTAAAGTGGCATTTTCATTCACAAGCCATATGGCAAATACTTATTTCCACTTATACGTGCACAATTATACGAAAAGCGTTTGTATTTCCATATTGAAAGCTATTGAAATATTTTTTAGACAGCATTTTCAATATAAAGTATTGAAATCGTTAATAAAAAGAAATTGTTTGCCGTTACATAGAATTACCCTTTTTAGAAAGCTGTTTGCCTTCTTAAAATAATCTACAAATTTATAATATTTTTCCGCCATTAATTTTAAGAACATCATGAATATAAACTATGGCGTGCATATTGTACAATTTAACAATTTCTTATCATCATACCCTAAGCCACCATAAATGGTTGGCTTATATTGGCTTTTTGCCAGTGCCAGTAACAGGTTATAAAGGAAATGGTTTTTTTGAATTGAATATGAAATATTCGTTCATCCTTTTGTATTTTCATGGCATCACGGCGTGAAACTTGTGGAAATTTAAGCAATAATTTACCTTTTAGTAAATTTAGTGGAGTGATGTGCGGAATGAAAAGGGAAAATTGTTAAAGATTAGTTTGTTCAAGTATATATATCCATAGTATATGCGGAATGAAATATGAACTGATTTTCAACCATCATTACAAAAACAATACATAATATAAAGAAGTCGTCGTAGTCTAGTAGGTAGTGTGTTGGCTTATTAGACGTAAAGCCAAGGTTCGAGCCTCAGGCCAGACACCAAGACAAAATACAAAAAGTATTTCTTCGGCGACTTCCTCTCAGCAGATTTCTGGGAAAAACTCTGAGAGTAAAAAATTGCCATGAAAAAGTTTCTCAAAAATCTGTCGTGCGGAGTCGACTTCAACCACCACTCATGTATAAAATTAACACACACAACATAAATGGTGTGAGAAACTAGGACGTTGTACAATGTGTCAATTCGACCTGCGGGTACTGTACTTTTCTTAATTGACAAGTACACGTCCTCTAACCTAACCTAACCTAAGAAAAAAAAATAAGAACAAGAATGACAAAATCATATTTTGGCCGGATTTGAAGCCATCGCATTCTACTCAAACCACGCAGTCTACTTTTGCAAGTTTAAATAACGAGCAAGACCCCTAAACGTCCCACAACTAAGGTCAATTGAAACTTTTTTGACGAATATAGGGAGGGCTATAAATCAAAAACATCGAATGGCTTATAACTTAAATTAAACAAGAGCTCTAGAAAATGGACACAATGCCTAAGGCGCCTGAAAATATAAGAAAAGCCAACCGCTGTGTCTTTTTGTACTTTTATTAGAAACCAGGATTACACAGGTCTTATTTCCAGTTCCAAAGATAACTGTGTGTTGTTATGTTTCGTGAGCGCACGTCATTTACCGTAACTTCAGTTCATTGATTACATCAATAAGAACCGATGATGTTGCCAGCATGTAATTCCGCAATTTAGCTTCCCAATGTAGTCGTTTAACCAGAAGTAAGTTTCATGTCAACGCCCAATCAGCAAAATTGCGGTGCAAATGAAGGTAATGTTTTAAAAGAATGTAAGCCAATCTCCTTACTTCCCGAAAATGATTTTTTTAAAGAAAATTTTGATCATATTGAAGTATTGCTCTTAGAATATAACAATAGAAGATGATTTACCAAACCTTACTGAACAGAAATGGCAATATAAACCGCAGTTTGTGATATCGATAGGTCTCATGCAGAAAGGAAAAACTCCGATACATCGCAGGTATTGACCAGCAGTTAAGATGTGAGAGAGTAATGCTCAAGTTAGGCGTATGCCTGCAACAGAACGAAACAGAGTCTTAAAGATATAGAATGGATAGCAAAAATCTTAGTACCCCCATTACATTTTAGCAATTTCATGAATTTTAAGCAAAAGTTTGTATAAATAATTAATGTTTCTATATTTATTTTATTAATTTATTTCTGTTTTAAAATGAAACAAAAAAATGTTAATGTTTTTCACAACAGAAAAAAAATTAAAGAAAATAGAAGAACTAGAAGAACTCAGAGTAAATTTAAAATTCAAACGCCTAATATATAAAAATATTATCCCTTATATTTAGTTGGATATCCCTTAAGGTCAAGTACTCCTTTTAACCCATTTAGAATTGAATGTACCAGCTTTGTTTAGTGTTTTTTGGTGATATTAGCCACCATGCACTCGTGATCAAATTTCTCAGTTGACTTTTGCTTTAAGTGTTATCATTATATAACCCTTCTTCCAAAGGATCACTTAAATAATCTCTTGGAGTCATATAGGGATTTTGTGCAAGAATATTAAGCCTGTGCCTTTGTTAGGCAAATCACATCTTAACATTTGCAGCCGTATTATTGGATTCATGGACATCTTGGAAGTAATAACCATTACAAACTCTTAATTATTTCGAACTTTTGGTGAATTTCTTGACCACTCTCATGGTATTGATGGTTTCAACAGGATGTTGCAACTTTCTTGCCACTATCGATTTATTGCGTCAAACGTTTGATGGCCTTTTGATTAGCCAATTGTCAATTGGCCGCCAAGAAGCTACGATTTGACACCATCGGACTATTTTCTGTGGGGCGAGAGATGTTATGCCGACAAACCTGAGACAATTGAGCATTTGAAGGCCAATATTCATGATCCCATTGCCAACATACGACCCCATACACTCAAAAAAGTGCACGATAATTGGTCCGATCGAATGAGGTACTGCGAGGCCAGCCGCGGCAGCCATATGAATGAAATAATATTCCGTTTCTAGTCGGAACAATTGTACTCCACAACAAAAAATAAAATTGGGAAATTTCAAACATTTTTTGTTTTATTACATTATAAAATTTAATAATTTGAACGTCTTTAGTTGACTAATGAAAAAGAGTCGCTGTAGTCTAGTAAGTAGTATGTTGGCATATTAGACAAGGTGTTTGCCTCCCAGAAGCCTTCTGGCAAAAACTCTGAGAGTATAATAAGACTGCTATGAATAGTTTTACAAAAATCTGTCGTTCGCAGTCGACATTAAACAGTAAGTGCCGTTACTCTTAGATAAAATTAACGCACATAACATGAATGGTGTGAGAAGTTGGGTTATCTACTTAGAATGATGGGGTTGTAATGACCAATTAAGTAAGTAAGTAAGAAAAAACATTTCTTTTCTTCTGGTAATAATTGTTTTTATTTTTTTTTACGTTAATTTTTTTTCTTATTTTTTTCACCCTTTACAGAAGTTCAAGAAAAGTATTTTAAATTGAAACAAAATGCGACAACGGGGGAAAAAATAGGCAAAATTTGTAATTAAATACAACGTACTCTAAAATATTAAACCTTCTATGTTTTTCAGTGTCTTATAAAAAGTAGAACCAAAATTACAAGAAAAGAAATATCTTAAATTTAGTTTCTTGTTTTGAAAAGTTTCCCACTTGAAGATTTATTTTCCAAGTTGTGAGAGAGTTCAATGAGAATTTAAACAGAAAAAACAAGGAATTTCAAAAAAATAAGAGAAAAATTAGCAAATTTCTTTCAAAAATCTTGAAAGTATAATTATGTAAATATGAGTTTTACGTTAATTACAGATTTGAAAAATTTTATTTTTAAAGAGGAAATTAAACTAGAATGAGGAGTTCTTCAGTTCTTATTCCTTCATTATGTCAAATATCAAAAATAAGAATGGTCTCTATATCAAAGTCGAATATTTAATTTATAACAAATCTTCTTAAGTGGTAAATAAAAAAAAAGACTATTTCCTTACGAAACTAAATAATCTGTTAGAATATATATATATTTATATATATACATATATTTATATATGTTGGTCAGCGCAGGGCCTGCATATTAAAGCACAACTACTCTATGCTACAAACCAACCTGAAAGTATAATAAACGAAGCTATATCCTGAAAAAACAAACAATGAACATGTTTACTAATTATCGAACTGCGTAATATACCAACAAACATCATCATTAAATAATATAAAAAAGTAAACAATAATGCAACAAATGCTACAATAATAAACGTAAACAATAAAAATTAAACAGTAAATTTTTTTTTATTTATTTATTTTATTTTCATTCACTACAATTGCATTGACTAAGTTCATATTGAGAGTATACTTAATATATAATTCTAATTAAAATATATTCTCCATACGCACCCATACCCATACTACCTGTAGCGGAACAATTACTCTGAAAAGTATGCAATAAAATATGAGTTTAATTTTGTCGTATAACGAAGTTATGGAATCTAATATCACTCATACGTATGCTTGGTATTAAATTCAATATGGGATACATTACGCGGCCATAGTGCTTGTACTGCCATAATTGTCCTGAAAAGTATACAATGAAATAATAGTTGAATTATGTTGTATACGTTGTTGAATATCACTTTCAGTAATTTATACTCGTATTTGAAGAATTAATTATTAATTTATTATAATAAAAAATGAACTATTAATTTATTGTAATTAATTTATAAATAATATGTGTACATTTATGGAGATTTCGTGAGGGCGATGTTAAGAATGTGAAGAACGTGAAGCCGCCGTAGTCTAGTAGGTAGTGTGTTGGCATATTAGACGTAAAGCCAGGGTTCAAAACCCAGGCCAGACATTTAAACGAAATATGAACAAATATTTCTTCGTCGACTAGCTCTCAGCAGATTCCTGGCAAAAACTCTAGGAGTAAATAAAAATTGCCAGGAAAAGTTTCTCAAAAATATGTCGTTCGGAGTCGTTTTTAAACTGTAGGTCCCGCCACTCATGTATAAAATTTAACACACACACCATAATTGGTGTGAGAAACTAGGACATTGTTCAATGGGTCAATTCGACCTCCGGGTACAAACCTAACCTAACCTAAGTACTATGGTCCCGGAAGCTGTTCGTCTTTGATTTTAATATCTCGATTCACAGTGTTTTTGGTAAAGCGTGCATGACTTGCACGGGCAGTTTTTTCGCAAAAAAATGAGAAAAGCAAGACTTTCCATAAGTGTTGTTTTTTTCAACAGTTTGAACGATTTTTTAACGTGAAATACTTCATTTTGATAGCTCTAGAATTACTCTCTTCAATGCTCTCTCATTGATATAAAACAACGAATTAAATTAAACTTTTACAAATCTAGTAGATATAATAAATAAATATTGAAATAAAATATCAATTGATTTCGTAGAAATTGTGCACAAAAAGTAGCTTGCATTATATAACAATCAAATATTGTTGGATTATTTTCTTCTTTTCTTTCGAAGTTCTAAACTTTTATTGAAAAAAAAACAGAAATTATTTTCGCACATTTGGGCGGAACCATATGTTACTTGTCATTACTTTATTTTTGTTTTACGACATTAAATCATTGATGGTCAGAAAACACTTAAAAGCAGTGCTTTAATAAAATAAAATAGAAATGGAGAAATATATGGAAAGATAGGCCACAAAAAAAAACAAATATAGAGTGACTGTAGTACATTTTGATTTATAGAGGAAGATGTGAAATGATTTTTTTAATCGTTAATGCCTCGATAAATTAAGGAAAAACTATAAAAAAATATTTTTAATTGAGTTTTAATGGCGTTTTATTTATTTTAAATTTTATTTCAAGTGAAAATATAGCAGCTGCAAATAAACTGGTGCAAGAAAGTTAAAACTTTTTCGTTTTTACTTCTGGGTCAAATTAAAATGGGAAAAGATATTGTATTTTAAATCTACTCTTAAAGAGCTGGACTTCTGAAAAAAATATCACTGTTAGTGTGAAATATAAATGATGAAAACAAAGGGATACATTAAGGTAAAGATTTTTCAACTGTGTGAAGTTCAACACATGGAGTAGGACTTAATTCATGACATATACGCATGTATCTTGTAACTTTTGAAGTTTCCGGCTCTTAACCACACCTATTAACAGGCATCTGTTAGTCGACTCCTGTTAAAATTCAAACAAGCTGTGTTAGTTGTTTATATTGTCGTTGATAGCAGGCTATTAATAATAAATTTCATGTGCCCATTGAGTACTATTTTGTGCGGTAAGAAACTGCTATACGAATGCAGTTATAACTAACGTGGGAACTCTGCCCAATTAATAACAATTCATAGCGAGCGCATAAGCATATAAGTTGTCGAATTATATAACTAAACTGAGAAATTCACAACATAATATTGAGCAATTGAAGAGTAAAAGTGTGAACACTTACTACATTAATCACTTGGGCGTATATATGATTTTTGCAAGACGAGCGTTATTTTTACTCTCAATCGATCACTAACGTAATTGTATGATAACTTCTCAGAAACCACACAAACACCAGTCAAAAGAGCAGGTTTAGTAGCGTTTTAATAAGGTCGAAGTGACTTTGTAACTCAATAAAGTAATCGCAACTGTGGCAATCGGTTAGTCATTCTAACGTGAAATTGACACATTTTGCGATAAACAATCAAAATCCATCAAAACTTTTGAAAAATTTTTAACTGAAAGTTCATACATATATAAAAAATATAACACGGCTGTTAAACTATTTGAATAATAATTAAAATTTTAGTCAGATTTGATCAAATAGAGTGTCAAACTCTTCCCAATGAACTGCGCTTTCAGAATGTCATCACTTATTTTATATTTTTTAGTAAAATTTTGAAATTAAGAATAGCTAAACCTGAAAAAATGAGAAAAAATTATTTTTTTCAAGTTTAGCCGATCAAAACTCATAAGTTTGAACCATATGTTTATGTACACCATTTTAAAGGCTCATCTGTTCACTTTTCAATAACTTTGGATTTTGAAAATATAGGTTAAAAAATATTTGGGTAATCAATAATTTTGTGTGAAAAGATCAAAAATAAAAATAAAAATTTTGTGTGGAGGGTTCAAGAAATTTAAAAAAAAAAATTTTATGTTCTCCTCAACAAAACTCACAATCTACACTATGTCATTAGCTGCGTATATTTCGACTATCAGAAAACAACTTCTTGCAGTGCCAAAACTAGAAGGTTTTGCTCGAGAACATTAAGTTAAGGCCATTTCAACAGCTCTTTTCGACTGAAACCTTTATGACAAAGTACAAATAATGTGCATGGAAATAAGACTAATGTTAGGTTTTAAAGTTTAGAACCCAATTCATTATTTTTATGAACTAGTCCTAAAAACTTTCTTTGAAAACAATATTAAGAAAAGTTTTTCTTAGATAAAATACTGGAGGATATTGTATCGGAAAAGAGCCAACAATTTCTGTCACTTTTTGTCAGTACTACAGAAAACAAATTTTGGCAAATATAAGGGACACCCTAATGGATATATTAAGATTAATTTGTTAACTTTTGTTTAGACAACCTTCTGTATTATTTTATGCATGTATTCAGTATATTCAATGTCCGGTATATGAGAGAAAAATTGAAAGAAAGAGTGTCTGACAATTTTTATTTTTGTCTTTACAGAATTGTTTTTTATTATCACACTAAATTGTATCTTATCTTTCCCTGATTTATTGAACTATCTACGCTAAAGATGGACAACGCAATGAGTATACTTGTCTATATATGCTGGATTTTGTTGAGACAGGCTCACGTGCCTGTCAAAATCATACCTTTCATGTTAAACACTTATTGGGTCATTCACACTTCAAAATATAAATTTTCATAAATGTTGTAGGCATCTACATACATGCATATATATACTCATTTAAATGGTTTTTTTAGGATATTTCTAAACTAAAGTTCATTTTCTTTATGATTTTAGGGGAGAATACAAACTAAGTGAGCACAGTTTGTTGAAAGTTGCAGGCATCACTTGAGTGACAAGCAGCATACGTTATTGAGAATGCTGGAGGGCGTTTATAGCGACATATACAAACAACTAACTTTATAGGAGTTGAGTTCATTGACTTTAATTACAAAAAGTGTACTGTATGGAATATTTTTTTTTTTAATTATTTCTTAAGTTAACCAAAAATAAAAATTTTTAAGATATAAAAAGGGTTTCCTTTTTTAGTATATTAAATTATAAATATTTCGAATGTTGTACTAGGTGTATTCAAAAAAAATTTATTTCGGAACACTTTAAATTTCTTCATTTCATATTTACAATTACCACCGCTATTTATCCACTTGTCTCCACGCGTGAACTAGTCTTTCAGTTATAAAATTTTATTAATGGTGTAAACTACGTCTTTCCAACAAGTTTCCAACGCAGCATATCTATGAGCCACAGACCATATGAAACACCATTGCGGCCAATGAAAATGAATTTGTTTGCAAGCGAAAGACAACAGAATAAATCAGCCATTTACTATATCTCCAAGAAGGCATTTTCCAATTTTTTTCCTTACAATATTTATTGAATCACCAATTCTTATTGATATCCCAAAAATTTATAAAATCTTAAAAACTAAATACATTATTTAGATCAAAATAGAATTTTTTTACATGAAAGTAGATATATACTATATATGTAAATATATACTATATATGTATATATATATGTTCCTCTTACTCCTCTAGGTCAGCGCGGTGTTTGATTACGTTCAACTGTAGACGTAGTTTGGATTATTCGATTGTGATTTGGCGTTTCCAGGTGTGTGATGGTCGTCCGATGCGCCTGCTTCCCTGGGGGTTCCAATCTATGGCTTTCCTTGTGATGCCATCTAATGAATTACGAAGAGTATGCCCAAGTGGGGTTGGCTTGGGCGTCTTCTTATTTCCATCTCTATTGGTTGCTGGTTTGTATCTGACCAAAGTTGGGCATTGGATATTATGTAGGGCCAGTAAACACGCATGATTTTACGCAGGCATTTGTTAACAAATACCTGAAGAGACTGGGAATCTCGGGGTGCCACATTCCACGTTTCGCAACCGTAAGGTTAGGTTAGGTTAGAGGACGTGTACTTGTCAATTAAGACAAGTACAGTATCCGGAGGTCGAATTGGCCCATTGTACAACGTCCTAGTTTCCCACACCACTTATGTTGTGTGTGTTAATTTTATGCATGAGTGGTGGGACCTACAGTTTAAAGTCGACTCCGAACGACAGATTTTTGAGAAACTTTTTCATGGCAATTTTATTTGCTCTCCGAGTTTTTGCCAGAAATCTGCTGAGAGGAAGTCGCCGAAGAAATACTTTTTGTATTTTGTCTTGATGTCTGGCCTGGGGCTCGAACCCTGGCTTTACGTCTAATAAGCCAACACACTACCTACTAAACTACGGCGACTTCTCGCAACCGTAAAGTAATGTGGATTTGACGTTGGAGTTAAAAATTTAAATTTCGGTGCGTCTCGATATGTTATATGATTTCCAAACAGGATTAAGTTGGGCAAAACATTGCGTGCCTTATTAATGCGACTGGCAATATCTGCTGATGAACCGCCGGATTTATGGATTATATTGCCTAGATAGCAGAAGGACTCCACTTCATCAATTTCCTTGCCGTATATTAAGAATTTCCCCGTTGCGTTAGCATTCATTCTGAGTGATTTGGTTTTGTGGATACTCATCTTTAATCCAGCTAACTTTGCGGTTTCGCTAACTAGATCCATTTTCGACTTCACGTCGGAGAAAGAATGGCTCAATAAGAATACAGTGTCGGTCAAAACATATTGGACTAAAAATTGGTAAATACTATGTCTTCAGAGAAAACAATACTGATTGTTATCACAGAAAAACCGTAAGGCGCGCCTAAAATTTGCTCGAGAATAATTGAACTGGACAGTTGGACAATGAAACACTGTTTTGTTTTCCGATGAATCCAAATTGAATTTTGTGGATTCTGATGGAATGAGAAGAGTTCGAAGAACTGTCAGTAGCAGTCTAAGTCCGAAATATTGTTCCGGAACAGTTAAGCATGGAGGTGGCAATGTTATGGTGTGGGGTTGCTTTCTGGGGAAAGCTTAGGACCTTTACACAAAATCGACAGTATTATGGACAAACAAATGTATAAAAATATATTGCTGGAGAAGATGTTGCCACATGCCCGTGATAAAATGCCACGCCAATGAATATTTCAACACGACAACGACCCGAAAACACATCCAAATTGGTGAAAGGGTTTTTGGAACAAGAAGGCGTCAATGTCATGCAGTGGCCTGCACAGTTACCCGACCTTAACCCTATAGAAAATTTATGGGAAATAGTAAATAGAAAGCTAAATCGGGAATCGGTACATCGGGTTCCAAATAAATTATATCAAGCTATAAATGAGGCATGGTCAACTATTCTAATGAATATAATAGAGAATCTTATTAGTTCTATGCCGAAAAGATGTGCTGAAGTTTTGAAAAATCACGGTTATGCAACAAAATATTAGATTATGCTGCATAATCCAATATGTTTTGTCGTATGAATTTTTTATCTTTATTTACCTTTTTGTTTAATTTTTAATAATATTATAATAAACACTGAAATTAAATTTTATTTTTAACTATACTAGGGATGTATTTTTATTTTAGTATGTATTTGTTGTTTCTAAAATATCTAATTTTTTTTAAATCGTACAAAATGTTATAACCTGAATTTTGTCCAATATGTTTTGACCGACACTGTATATTATCCGCATAGTACAGGTCTTTTAATCTGTCTTGTAAACCCCATGTAATCCCTCTCCTATGATTTGTTGTGTCCTTATCAATTTTATTACTTTAGTAGGGACACCCTTGCAAGTCAGTGCGTTCCATATGGCCATGTGATTGAGCGTATCAAAAGCCTTTTCAAAGTCAACAAATACAAGATAAAGAGGCGATCTCCATTCAACTGACTGTTCCACAATAATCCTGAGACTATTGAACTGGTCGACGCAAGATTTGTTGGAACGGAAGCCAGATTGTTCCCCTCTGATCTCAATGATTCCTGGGCACTCAGTAGATATGTTCTGATTCGACAAATACGAGGTGCAAGTGCAGATTGAATCTTGTATAGCAGACGTTGTATTCATCATATTGGCGTAAAATTTCTCCCACAAGCTGAGTTGCTGCGTTTTTGATGTTATAAGTTCGCCAGCATCATTTTTCAGGGGTCTGTCAGACGAGAATGTTCTGTTAGTGAGCTTGTTCACAGCTAAATATAGGTCTCTCGTGCGATGGGTTGCTGCTGCTGCTTGTAGCTCGTACATACTATATATGCATGTATCTATTATTTTGTATAAACAGATGAGAGCTGCCCTATCTCTCTTTTTTAAACGAATGTAACAATTCAAGTTACATTTGGGGATTAAGGGAATAAAAGAGAAAGTGAGAAGACCGTTAATAAAAAAATTGAGTTAGAGAGTCTGAATTCAGTTTGAACTAAACTGATTGAATTTCATTTACTATACTAGTTGTAGTGTACTATAGTGTCATCTTTGAGAAAGCTTGAAATAAGTCTGTAGATATAACTACAAACACCAAAAGCAAAAGCTTTAAATGTATGGCGCAACGCCACTTTCTCTCAAGAGCCAGAGCCACAAACTTGCTTTCACCAAATCGTTGGATAAACTAGATCCACCATTCTGATAGTAATGTCAACAGATTGCCCATAGAACGGGGCCTATCGTAACTGTAATGTCTATTACAGATAAGGTTGTTAGCTCCAAAAATTATTAAATTAATTAATTTAAATATTATATATATTAAATATAAATATATATTAAAATAATTAATTATTAAAATTTTATTTGCGTTGGAAGTATAAAAAAGATGCTATTTTCCCTAGTACAAATAAAGATAAAATAAAATACCTCTTCAATTCTGTATACAATTCCAAGATTAGATTTTCCATATTTTTTTTATTTTTTTTTTGTTCTAGTTGAATTTATTTTTAGTTTTTTCTTTGCTCTAAAACATAACAAATTAATAATCAAAACTTTTTTCTGATTGACAGCAATAGTAATAATTTATTCTTTTTAAATATACGATAATAATTTTGTGAACAGAAAAGCCTTTAGGGTAATTAAACTACAAAAATTTCAACCACAAGATCAAATTAATTGCAATAAAAACAAAAGTTTATTAAATTTTAGTTGGAATTGTGTTAATTGAAATGTAATTACGGGAAAAAATTTTAGTTGCTAAGAATTTGATATAATTTGTAAGAGAGTTTATAGGAAGACCTTAATTATACATTCAGAATATCAGACTATCAGTTAAAAAAAATAAAAGTTTTCAATACTTTATACAATTATATAAAACTAGCTGTACCCTGCGCGTTTTGCTGCGCCACCAACTAATGTAACTTTGAAGGAAAGACATTATACAAATGTCCAATTAATTTTAAATCATTTTACTGATTTTTTTTCCCGTTGTCCTGATGATTCAGATGAACGGGCCTGAGTAACACGCATTCGATCAGATTCTAATCTCACTTCTCGTTGTTCAAGTGGTTCAAGCGAACGGGTCTCAGCAGAATATACTCGAAGATTTTCCATTCTCAATGCTCGTCTTATTCTGAGGCTCGTAATGCTCTTTTCTTCCTTGCTTGAAGTATAGGTCGACCAATTGCTTGTCATTCATTTTGAATAATTTTCAGTGACGCCATCCATCGGAAATTAATCGCATCAACCTCCGTCGCCTCATGCGCAACAACTTTGTTAAAGAATGCACAGTTTACGATTTAATTCATTTTGAGTAATTTTCAGTGGCACCACCAGTCGGAAATTGGTCATACCAACTTAGAAACCTTCGTCGGTTCGTGCGCAACAACTTTGTTAAAGATCATATCATGATCAAATGCACAGTTTACATTAATTTTTATATATATAGACTATGGGAGGTGACGTGCCCACTATAGCCAATCTGCCCATTTTGTTCATATATACGTCAAAGTCGTCCATACAAAATTAGAGCACAATAGCTGTTGCAGGTTATGAGATATGCGACATGAAATACTTATTGGGTATGTAGGCGTGGCACCTCACCTACTTGAAATTTTAAAATAAAAAGTAGCCTATAGTTCCTTCCAGACATACAGGAAGGTACTGTTAAAATTTCAAGAAAATCGGTCCAGGCGTTCTGGCGTGATTGGGTAACAAACAAACAAAAAAACAGACTTACAGAACGATTTATAATATGGGCAATTTCGTGTCAAGTGACCCAATTTTTAAAATCGATGTCTTCCGATTTGGATGAAATTTGCACCAAGGTTAGTACTATTGGATAGTAGGCCAGACACCTACTATTTTCAGCTCTATCAGTGAAGAACTGCCGGAGTTAGAGGGGTCAAAATTGGACATTTTGGTCATACAGGTTTTTTTTAAAATGTGTGTAACTTTTCACCTATTGGTCCTTGCAAAAATTTTCCAAAAATAATTTTTTTTAATTTTTTAAAAATTTTTTTATATTTTTTTTTAATTAATTTTTTTTAATTTTTTTTCAAAATGGGCCTTTTTTTCTCATAAGCTTATAAAATTTCCTTTAAAGCCTTTATAATCGTTCAATGGGATGCGAGTGGGATATCTATCAAAAAAATTATTTTTTAACTCAAGAATAAGATTTTTCAATATTTGGCATAAAAACGTACTACCTAAATGATCTAAAAAAGTATTTATATGCATTCTAAGGACATTCAGAAATTAGTCCTTTCGTCCTTCTTATTTATTGCCTTCATTTGGCATAAAAACGTACTACCTAAATGATCATTAAAAAGTATTTATTTGCATTCTAAGGACATTCGGATATTAGTCCTTTCGTCCTTCTTATTTATTGCCTTCATTAGGCATAAAAATACATACATAATTGGTCATTACAACCCTTCAGTCAGGATTACGACCTAGTTTCTCACACCACTTATGTTGTGTGTGTTAATTTTATACATGACTGGCGGGACCTACAGTTTAAAATCGACTCCGAACGACAGATTATAAAAATGTACTACCTAAATGATCTTCTTTTTAAATTTTTAAAAATTAAAAAAATTATTTTTGGAAATATATTATATAAATAGCTATTTCTTCAATCTTTCTTTTGGAAAATTTTTGTTGGGACAAATAAGTGAAAAGTTACACACATTTTAAAAAAATCCTGTATTACCAAAATGTCAAACTTTGACCCCCTCTAACTCCGGCAGTTCTTGACTGATAGAGCTGAAAATTTCCAATAGTACTAACGTTGGTGCAAATTTCATACAAATCGAAAGACATCGATTTTAAAAATTGGGTCACTTGACACGAAATTGCTCATATTGTATATTAGGATATTAGGATTACATAGAGCTGACGGGTGACGTATACGTAATATTTTGCCTATTTCAACATAAAAAGTAGCCTATAACTCCTTCCAGTCATACAGAAAGATACTGTGAAAATTTCAAAAAAAAAAAATTGTTCAGCCGTTTAGCCGTCTATAGACTTCAAACAAACCCACAAACAAATAAAAACACATTCATTTTTATATATATATAAGAAGAATATAATATTTTAGATTCACTATTTTAAATATATTTGCAAAAAATATAGTGATGTCTTCAAAATAATTATCTTAAAGTATTACTCAAACTACTTTTAGCATTTTAGAAAAGAAAGGAATTAATAAATTTTATTTAAATTGAATGCATGTAGTACTTTACCTTAGAAAATGAGGTTTTTGCGGTGTATGTCCTAAAGTGCTAATTGAATTAATTAGTCCTTACTGTTTACACACATATATACAATTACAATTGACTAAAAGTATATAATTTTACAATCTTATTTTATTTATTTTTAAATGAATTGTATTTGATTAGATATATAAATCGGATTAAACGTATTTAAACCTGTGGTTTTCGAATTGAATAAAATAATGAAAAGTTTTGTTAATTAGAAACAAAATCTCTTCCTTTATTTGATTACATATGGGCTGAGACAACAATTAGACAATAGATAATGTATGTCATGTTTGGTAATAAAGAACATTGTATTTTACTTTAGGATAATGCATACTTAAGGGACTAAATATATTAAAGTTTATTACATCACTATACTACCCTTAACTATTCCTAAGTCTGATTGTATTTTTGCTGTTATTTCGTAGTATCTGCAAAGCCGCCTGGAATACATGTACACAAGTTCCGATCGCAATCCTTAACCCTTTCACGTTATTTAACCCTTTCAGGTTATGAGAGGCATAGTTATCATTTTTTGCATTTGGTATAATTCATTAGATGTCCAAAAGACATTTCTTAAAACCAAACTACCAAAAGCAATAATGGCTTGTCCATTTTTTCTTGGAACATATGTATGTCGTTAAGGGATACAACTAATATAAATTTTTTCATTAGTTAATATCCAGAGAAAAGTAATCGCTCCCAGTATTTTAGGTACTAACACCTTGTTTTTAATAAAATGATAAATTTGCTACAATAAAGAAAATAAATTTTATTGTCGGCCGTTGGTTTGTCCACAAATCTGAAGCCCCATTTGACAGGCTTATTTTTTTCGTACTGATTCATAATATTGTGTCTCTTAAAAAAGGGTATGCCCTGTGTTTACCACTTATTAAGAAAATGAATGAGGAAATGCCAATTTGTTCAAAAGCAGTTCAATGTAAGTAATAATATTTAAAATTGATTAAAAAAAGTGTTTTGTACGTATTAAATGTTTTATATGTATTAACGCTTCTAGATTGGACTGAAGGAGATACCAAAAGATTTGTTTTCAATAAAATATGTAAATATGAAGAAGGTGTTGCCAGATATCTAATTTTTCGGCTTCATTTTTTGAGCGCTTTTTTTTGTAACAAAAAAAAGTTTGTTACCACTGTTCTAACATTGAATGCAATTTTTTTATATTACTGACCATGTAGCTTTAATAATGTAATGTTTCTTAAGGTTACTCCACAAAACAATAAAAAAATAAACTTTAAAATTGGATAACGATACCAGGCGACGTTTTTTAAATTTCATCTGGTAGCCCTATAAATAAACAAAAGTCATCTGCTTTACAGGGTATTATCAGCACTCTCGATTCCACCATTGGCAAGTGCGAATCATTTAGATTAAAACATACCACCCTTTTAGAGGGTGAAACATTTTTCAGAAACAAACACAAAATTGCATTTTTTTAAATCAAATGCACATTTTTGGTAGAAAAGAAAACACCATAAGTATCATAGAGTTTTAGTAGCTTTAGTTGCAAATGTTGAAGGCTCGGGCTATTTTTGCTGTTAGAATATCGTATCTTTAATTTCAACATCAGAAACGTTTCGGTCATCGTCTTGTTTTAAAAGCCTTCGCCTTCGTCAACACTATTGTCTACCATTAATATGTGCTAAATTTCATTTTTAAACTCTCTTCGAAGTTAATCTACATGAACAAAAGTAAATAGTAATAGTAAGGGTTCATAATTTTTTACGGGCTATAGGGATACCGGTGTCTCTTAGGGTTTACAATAAATTTTTTACGTTTTAAACACTAATAACTTTTCCTAGTTATTCAAATATTAAGGAAAATATACCCATATAGAAACAAATAATTTATAATAGATGAAGTGAGAAATGAAATCTACATATCAAAACTCTTTTACAAAATATTATAATATCATGCGACAAAAACTGTCAAATGACCATATATAAATAATGATTGTTTGAATATACCTGGCTATAAATAGGAGAAATAAATAAGCATTTTTAATTATAATATAACACCCACCCGGTTTTAAGTTATTAATATTTATGAAATTAAATGTGTCCTGTGGTCGTTAAAGAATTACGATAACTTGTTAATTTCAATTCAAATAAATAAAGAATGCTTACAAAAAACAACTTGTTTATACTATTTAGGGCTTTTTACATATATAGGGTCTTCCAACAGGGAGTTCCAAACTTTAACAGTTAATATCGGTCATCTTATTCAAATAATTTTTTTTTTTGATACCAACACTAAGGAGATTCATGCAGTCTTGTGTAATACAGGATAGTGGGCGACAATTTTTTAAATGACAAGAATATATACCATCGTCACTTATTTTTCGACGATTGCTTTTTCTTAATAATTCTCACTTCCTTTTTTCTATTGCGACTAATCACATATAATGTCTGACAAACAATCAGACAATCACAAACACCCAGAGTCTCTGATGGGGATCGACACCACGGCCTTGGCACATGAAGTTTAGCATACTAACAACTAGGCTATTGGGGCTCCCGAAACGTATAATCAAAATTGTCGATTTAGGGACGACAATTCCCATCATTGTTGTGGATATGGTTGGCTGCTTCGTCGGTCAATATTTCTTTGACAACCACATTGGCCAGGCCATCACTGTAAACTACGAGTACTATATGACTTCTTTTGGCTTGAGTTGCATGATCTGACCACCAACGACGGCAAAGAAATATAAATCACAAGGGATACAGTCTACTTATACCTCATTATGAGAAAATCTTAGGGCCATTATTACAATTTGTCGTTAAAGTTGGATTTATTAAAAGGTAACTTTAGCTAAAGTGAACTTTAAAGTCCCTTTAACTTCTTTTCGTTATTACAACCTACAGATAAAATAAAGTTAACCGTTTCAAAAATATGGCAGTGCCGGAGCAGTGTCGATAATATTTGCCAAATTCAACATTTCTTAAAGCAGTGGCAACGACGTGCTTCTTTTTTTGTTTTGATTGCTCATTTTGTTTATATTTGAAGTTGCCACATTAAAAATAATATATTGTACGGCAATTCAAACATAAATTTAACTATAAAAGTACCTGTTGCCAAATAACCTTTTCGAGATAATGTACATAATAAATTATGGCTTGTAGAAAACTTGTCGAATGTAACATTATATTGTCTTGGATCTGAAATATTCTTTAATAGTCGTAGTACCACGTTTTCTCCAAGCCCGCATTATTATTAGCAGAAACGCCAGCATATGGGATAAAGAAATAACAACTAAACTTAACTATAAAATTTAACTATAAAAGTTAGAGATAGATCCCTTTAGCTTAACGCTCACGTTTACTTTATGTAAGAATGAAAAACAAGTTATCTGTCCGTTAAAACCCTGCGTTTAGTTAACGGAAAGTTGTACTAATGGCCCTCAATATAATAATCTAGGGTACCCTGGTAGTTTAGTGGGTAGTGTGCGATACTATTAGCGTGAGGGTCGTGGGTTCGATTCGTACCAGAGACTCTGGTCTGTGACACTACACCGAGCATATGGTCAAGTTATAACTAAGATATAAATTGAATTGTATTATAATTAATAAATAAATAAATAAATACTAAATGACGATCTAGTAGAGGCATAAAGATTTAATAACAAAGAGGTATAAATATATATCCCTAATATTGGAAATATTTCAAGTAAGCCGAGAAAAGTCCCCTTTGCAGAAATTTTCGAAAAATATTTCATTATATATTGTTTATAATTTACTCTAGAAAGAGTTGCTAATACTATTTAATAATTGCCGCCGTTGTCTCGTAGGTGGTGCGTAAGTAGTGTGTTAGAAGGTAGTGTCTAGTATGTAGTATATTGGCTTAATCGTGCCTTCACGTTTCAAACCGGCCAAGTCAGAGATCAAGATGAAACAAATATTTCTTTGGCGACTTCCTCTCAGAATATTTCTGGCAAAAGCTCTGAAAGTAAATCAAACTGTTTCTCAAAAATCTTTAAATTGTAGGTCTCGCCACTCATGTATAAAATTAATGCACTCGACATAAATGGTGTCAGAAAATAAAATATATACTTAGATAAGCTATTGTTCACACATACAGTCTGCTTTCTACCAGTCAAATACGACTCTAGCCATCTTAAACTCCTATGATTTACACCCATTAAATCCAATTTAGTTAACAGGAGTTTATGATTCACTTTATCGAACGCCTTACTAAAATCCGTAAAATTACATCAGTTTGCTATCGTTGAGAAAAAGCCGCATATATCATGGATGTTAACTGAAGCACGTTAGTTGTTGTTGAACAGCCCTTTCGGAAACCATGTTGATAAGGTGATAATAACGATGAAGTATGATGAACCATAAAATCGGCAATCAGTTTCTCGAACATTTTTGGAATAGCACTCAGTTTTGCAATGCCCCAATAATTTGTAACATCAGACTTATTGCCAGATTTAGAAAGTGGTATAATAAAAAAAATATATAAAAAAATATAATATAAAAAAAACATATATCTATATATATTTTATCCTTTAATTTATTTTATTTTAATGTGAACTATTATTGTTACAATTTTCTCCTTTATTGTCTGCTTTAATATTTATTATTTAAGTGTTCTCGTGGTTTAAAATGAATCACTCTTAGTTTAAATTTGTCAACAGAATACGAATTCAATAACATTTATTACAATATTTTATAGCAAAACTAAAGTTTTTATGCCTTTAATTAGCAACGTTTTGTTAAATGGACTCCATTAAAAATTTAATTACTATCATACATATTATCTCCACAATGTGTAATAAATTTTAATTGATATTGTTCGAAAACGTGTGTCGTTAATAGACTCGTGTTGAGTTAATATTTTAATGTGATATGCAATGTTCCTTTTGCTCCATATTTAATATATTCTTTGTATACATGTGCGCATTAGTTATTGTATTTCTAATGTGCAATAAATGTACCGTAGAATTTTTATTTAAATGAGTAGAATCATGTTTTGACCCTACAATCATATGTCAATGAAGTGTAGCCCCGAGTAAATTTTGTACAAAATAATCTTTAAAACGTGCCTGGCAGGTTTTTGTTTATCGTATGAAATAAATATTTCCTCCTGGTACTAACATGTTTACGATAATTCTATAAAAATTTTTGCTGGGGATCTTAAATTGGCTACCACCTGAACTGACAGCGAATAACTAAAGTTCAAATTACAGTGTTTAAGTTGATAACATATACTACATAATTGTTCATTACAACAACAATACCGGCAGAATAGAAAAAGAATTAGCTCGATGCAAGAGTACAAATGTAGTGTCCCTCACGCAGAAATCCCTGTCATAAGACTATAAGCTGTATGTGGTAACCCTGAGAATAGAGATAAGCTGTTCATTGCAGATAGTCAAGCAATATATGATATTTCAATATTATAATACCTCTCAGAGATTTTTTAGTTGTTTAATGTCCTAAAGGACTATCACATTAAGACAATTATTATTATCATTATTAATAATGACAATTATGATTATCTCATGCATAATGCATTAAATTTTAAATTTTCATATTTGTTTTGAAAATTTAAAGTATTTTTCGATATTTTATTGTAAAATTTTTTAATAATAATGGCGCGTTAGCTCAGTATAGAAGAAGAACGAATTGCTGCTTTGTTACAAAATGTTCTACAAGTTGTAAGTGAACTAAAAAATAAGTAAATCATTCGCGAGCTCGGCCTGGAAGAACTACTATATTTTCCTGCGATTATCTTTTCAAATTTTTATCACACAAGCCTAAGGCATTTAAAATGGTATATCAGCCTTCTTTCTGTAATGAACGCCAGATACTATTTTATATTATAATCAAATAAAAATGTGTGTAAGAAAAATATGGCAATACTTTATGGAAATAAAACAATATGAAAAACAATGAAATGAAAAGACTCTCAGTAGAAGTTTCTGTAGAAAAGTTTCTTCATCCTTGACGACATCTTGGATACACGGCATGCTTGAATTATCACCCTGTTGCGTAAGATATTCAAAACATGGATACTGATACGGTCAATAATTACTCTAGTGACAGTGTAGATAAATCTGTTTCTAAAAATAAAATATATTGCGGGTAGAGTATCTATAAAATTTGGCAAACTTCAAAAATGTTACATACCAAATATTAGTATCTAGCGAGCAATTGTTGTATACAACAGTATAGCAATTAAGTTTCACTATTAAATATAAAATGTTTGATGTATAAATACTTAAATGGAACAAATTAATAACACTATGTGACAAAATTAAAAAATTTAAATACTCCCAGCAAATGACATTGTGTAAGTGGCGAGTTTTGTTGAGTAGAACTCAAAAATATTTTTTTTTATATTTCTTGAACCCTCTACAAAAACTTTGACAAAAACTGTTTTTTGGACTTTACGCACAAATTTATTGATTGCGCAAACATTTCTGAACCAATTTCACAAATTTAAACCCTGTTAAAACAATATACATACATATATATAATATTTGACTTAATATGTTATGAGGTTTGATGAGGAGAGATGTGAATTTTTTCATATTTTTTCAAGTTTGTCCGTTCATAGTAGCAAACTTTAATTAAAAAATATGAAATAAGTGATGAAGTTCTGAAAGTGCATTATTTTGTGAAGAGATTGACTCTTCGTTTTATTAAATCGGACAATAATTACCGTAGTTATTATTTAAAGAAGTCGCCGTAGTCTAGTAGGTAGGTCGTAATCCTGACTGAAGGGTTAGAGTCTAACAGTCGAGTTATAATTTTCATACATATATTTTTTCAAATGAACTTTTAGTTCAAAAATTTTCAGAATTCTTGATCTCGATTTTTTATTGGAAAATGTGTCAATTTCACGTCTGCACGACCACAGAAGTTGGCCAGTGTTTGTGCAAAGCAAAAAAAAACATAAATATTAGCCGACTTCTGGTAGTCGTGTAAACGTGAAATTGATACATTTTGCGATAGACAATCAAGATCCATCAAAACTTTTGAAAATTTTTGAATTGCTAGTTCATTTAATAAGATGACATATGTAAAAAATATAAGCGACTGTTATACTATTAAACAGTCGTTAAATTACTATGGTAATTTTAGTCAGATTTGATCAAACAAAGTGTTAATCTCTTTACAATATAATGCACTTTCCGAATGTCATCACTTATTTTATATTTTTTAATTAAAAATTGCAATTAAGAATAGCTTAACTTGAAAAATTAGAAAAAAAACGTAGTTTCCAAGTTTACCCGATCAGAACTCATAACATGTAAGTTTGAACCATAGATTTATGTATGTCGTTTTAAAGCAGGGGTTACCAAAATTTTTTTGATTATGTATTAGTAAGTAAGAGAGTGAAAATAAATTGAGAGAATTTATTTATTTACAGCCATATAAAAATGTTAGTTATATACGTTATTTTGTCATTCTGAAATAAAATGATTAAGCATCCGCCACACATTTGTTCTTGTCGCAGTCTGATGGACAACTACATCAAAAAGCACAAGAATGTGCGTGTGAGTTCTATCTGCACAATTGTGCTATAAAATGGTAATCCCTGTTTTAGACGCTCATCTCTCCCCTTTTCAAAAAACTTTATACATAGGTCAAAAATTATTTGGGTAATCAATAATTTTATGTGAAAAGATCAAAAAACCGTTTTTGTCAAATAAAACAAGTTTGGAGGGTTCGAGAAATACAAAAAAATATTTTTGTGTTCTACTCAACTAAACTCACAACCTGCACTGTGTCATAAGCTGGGTGTATTTTGACTGTCGCACCTTGTTATTTACTTTTTAGTTTTTTCATATTGTTTTTGAATCCTTAAAATAGAATTGACGTATATTTAATTTTTCGTTATTTCTTTTTATTATTATGTTTAACTACTAAAGTTTGAAGTAGAAGTCGCCGTAGTCTAGTAGGTAGTGTGTTGGCTTATTAGACGCAAAAGCCTGATGCCCCAGGCCAGGCATCAAAGACAAAATACAAAAAGTATTTTTTCGGCGACTTCCTCTCAGTAGATTTCTGGCAAAAACTCTGAGAGTAAATAAAAATTGCCATGAAAAGTTTCTCAAAAATCTATCGTTCGGAGTCGACTTTAAACTGTAGGTCCCACCACTCATGTATAAAATTAACACACACAACATAAGTGGTGTGAGAAACTAGGACGTTGTACAATGTACTTGTCTTAATTGACAAGTACACGTCCCCTAACCTAACCTAACCGAACCTAAAGTTTGAAGTAGATACTGAAAATACTTAATTACATCATCACAATAAACAATACATTTTTAATTTGTCATGCGCTTAAAAGGATGTTAAATATTACACATTTTCAAGACCTATCGTTGTCATCAATGCACAAGAAAAAATTAATTTTATCTTTCTACGGGCAATAAATATGTGTCTTCTTTAACAACTAGCACCCTAAATAATATTTTGTACACTTATAGTTCATAAGTTAGTTGCATACAAGTGTATACATATGAATTTCAAATAATTTTGTTTGTCGTTCGTCTGCAGCTGTTGTTTATTACTTTACAGTACTCATACGATTTGATTACTTCTGTATTATTCTATGAATTTTGATGTTACTTCATAGTAACTATAAGAATACACATTAATATTTATATAGCTGTGGGTCAAATTGTCAGCAGTAAACTTATTTTGCTGTATTAGGGTCTTATTTTCTTCGCACTGGGTACATTAATAATTTCACATTAGAATACCTTGAATACTAAGGAACTTGTTATACAGTATTATATTCAAATACACTCAAAACCCAATGCTAGCAATACTACAATGTTCAGATTTTTTATTATAATAATTATACTTACTTACTTAATTGGCCGTAACAACCCGACTAACGGATTTCGGTCTTGTAGAATATTAGTTTTGTCGTACGAGAGAGGTCTCTGCTACTCAATTGCCTATTGAGACCATAGTAGCAACTGTTGGCAAAAGCGATCCTGCGCTTGATCTCCAGACTGACATCATTTTTGGTGGTAACGGCGGAGCCAATATAAATAAATTCCTTGGCTGTATCAAAAGTATAGTTATCGGTCGTAATCTGAGAATCAATACGCCGCACATCTCTATTTGTCAATAAGATATACTTTGTTTTGTCCTTATTTACTGCCAGACGCATCTTACTAGACTCCCATTCAATAGCACTAAAGGCAGCAGTAACATCTCGCTTGGTACGCCCTTTAATGTCAATGTCGTCAGCATATGCAAGCAACTGGACACTTCTTTGAAAAATAGTGCCATTGCGATACACTCTCGCCTCTGGCAGCACACTCTCCATGACGAAGTTGAAGAGGTCGCATGATAAGGCGTCGCTTTGTCAGACCCTCGCACTGTATCAAAAGGTTCGGAGAGGTCCATTCCTATCTTGACGGAGCGGCAGGAATTGATCAACGTCTTCCTGCATAGCCTTATCAGCTTCGCAGGTATACCGAAGTATACACGATCCCTTATGGGGCTATCGAAGACTGCCTTATAGTCGGCAAAAAAATTTTTCAAAATGGGACAGAGGACACTGAGGTTCCAATCGTTGGGCATACTTTCCTCTAGCCATATTTTGTAAATAAGCTGGTGCTTGCGCCCTACCAACTTATTACATCCGGTCTTATACACTTCAGCGGGTTGGCCATCAAGACCTGCCGCTTTATTGTTTTTAAGACGCGACTTTTACCCCTTCATGGCTAGGCGGCGGAATCTCCAGGCTGTCATCATCGATCGGGTTCGGCACATCATCTCTAAAGGCGGTATTGGTGTCATTATCGCCTTGTAGCAGAGTAGAGAAGTGTTTCCTCCACAACCTCAGCACCCCCTGCGGATCTGTTACCAAGTTTCCATTCTCATCTTTGCAGAAAGACGCTACGGGCTTATAACTCTTGGTTAGACGCTTAACCTTTTGATAGAATTTTTGATCGTCATTCCTACATCTATACATCTCGACTTTCTCATGCTCACGCCTTTCCTGCTACCTCTTCTTGTGCCGGAAAAGGCGACTCTCATCCCTTCTCCTCTCTCAATAGTTCTCGACAATGGCTGTCGTAGCAGTTTACTGCAACGTTCCTTGTATGCGGCGTTTTTCGCTGCAGCTGCCTCGCGACATTCCTCATCGTACCCTTGATTTCGTTTGGGTGTGCGCTCAAAACCAAGGACTGTTTCGCATGCGAATTCGTACTTATCCTCATAGATACAGAAGATAGTATTTTGTATCATTTGTTACAGACATGATAAGATGTTGTGTAGCAGCAAGAATACATTCTATAACATCATTTAATTCTATTCCCCTCTTTTACTACATGGTTTGCACCGCTTTAATAACATAAACAAACATTTCATAAACAATGAAAGCCAAGGACGAATATAAATTGCTTGGAATATTTGAGTATCCAAAATTTGTTTTGAAGGTGAATAATATAAGCGAAAGAGAAAACAAATTTCCTGTATCTTACAAAACATATGTATATAACTTTAGCAAGTGAATGACAGAAAGTGGTGGTGATAAATTAGACACAAAATACATATGCCACATAGGGTGATGTTGTCTAACGTATGATGATTTTATATGTATCCTGTGTTTTCATATCCATTGTGCCTCATCTAATTTTATTCTGTGTCGGATTACTGAATAATTTATAAGTATATCTATCTAAGTTAATGACATAAAATAGACAAAAATTTGATACGATTAACAATAAAGGTAATGAATATCCTTCTTCAATGTTTATTAAATTCTAACAATTCTTATCATCATACTTATCAAATGATTTTCTTTTTAATGTTACTTTAGTTAATTAGATAATCCGTATTGCTATTAGTTAACTTTTTAATCATTTCTTGGCCAATCAGGACGTTGGTTATGTTAAAGCCAAATACAGTCGAACCTCCGCAACTTGAACTTCGCTAACTTGAATTTAGTAGAGTAATAGTAGCATTAAGATAATAAAAATATGCAATTTATTCTCAACAAATCGAACACCAATAACACAAAAGTAACCATAACTTCAACGATTACATATAATGGATGGACCAACGAAAACGCACAATTTTTATTGTAAATAAAACAAAAAGTTTTCACAGAATTACCTTTGTAATAACTCGAAAACATATTGAGGTACAGTGTCGTTAATCTGCCGAATGACCACGTAATTTAGCTCTTGAATTATTATTTAGGCTTACTGAAGCACACATTTTCTTTTAAATGTCCCCGAAGAAAGAAGACCAATGGTGTCAAATCACATGGTCGTGATGTCCATTGAATTACACGCGCGAAATAGCTATTGCTTCGTTGGATGTGTGGCAAGTGGCAACACTCTGTTGAAACCACATCTCGTCCAGGTCCATATCTTCAATTTCTGGCCTTACGAAATCCCTTGTCATTTCGCGATAGCGAACGCCATTTACGGCGACTGCTTGGCCGCCTAATGACGGTTGTGAGCTTTGTTGAGCAGAACTCAAAAATATTTTTTTTATTTCTTGAACCCTCCGAACTTATTTTATTTGACAAAAACTGTTTTGATGTATTTGACTTAATATGCTTTGAGGTTTGATGAGATAAACTTGTCAAATGTGAATTTTTTTCATATTTTTTTGAGTTCGTCCATTCATAGTAGCAAACTTTTATTAAAAAATACAAAATAAGTGGGGAATTCTTCAAGTGCATTCTGCTGCGAAGAGATCGACATTTCATTTGATAAGAGTAGAACAGGAGTGTTATATTTTTCATACATATTTATTTTTTGAAAAGAACTTTCAGTTAAAAAATTTTCAAAATTTTTGATGGATCTTGATTGTTTATTTAAAAATGTGTCAATTTCACGTTTGAGCGACAACTAGAAGTTGGTCAATGTTTGCGCAAAGCGAAATAAAAAACACAAATATAAGCCTACTTCTGATAGTTGCCCAAACGTGAAATTGACATATTTTGTCGTAAACAATGAAGATCCATCAAAAATATTTAAAATTTTTGAACCAACAAGTCATTTCATAAGGTGACATACATATATAAAAAATATAAGACGACTGTTATACTATTTAAATAATAACTACGATAATTTTTGTCCGATTTATCTCTTCAATAGATAATGCACTTTCAGAATGTCACCACTTTTTTCATATTTTTTAATTAAATTTTGAAATTAAGAATGATTAAACTTGAAAAAATAAAAAAAAATTTTTTTTCCAAGATTTCACGATTAAAACTCATATGTAAGTTTGAACCATATGTTTATGTATATCATTTTAAATGCTCATCTCTCACCTTGTTAAAAAAGCTTTGGATTTTAAAAATAGGTTAAAAAATATTTCGGTAATCAATAATTTGTGCGAAAAGCTCAAAAATACCGTTTTTGTCAAATAATTGGGAGGATTCGAGAAATATAAAAAAATATATTTTCTACTCAACAAAACTGACAACCTACTCATAGTCATTAGCATTTTGACTGTCGCACCGTGTTATTAATGTAGGAATTGAAGGTGTGGATAGAAATTGGAGATTTTTCTTATCTTTTGTTTTTGTAGTTTCCGTTATGCTAGTACTTAGGCAATAACAATTATAAAAGTTTAGCAAATGAAAGTTGCAAAATGTTGTTCTTCAAACGATAACGCAATGGACCACTAAGTTCAATAACCCCAAACACGGTTCTTTCCTTACAAAATTTGTTTCTGTCAGATGGTAGTCTTTATTTAAATTCAATACGAATGAAGCCAATCAAATCATTGTCTACATGAATGAATTGAAAATGATTCAACATTGATTGCAGCTCATTTTTATGATACAGCATAAAAATGGTTACAAACAAAATAGCTTGGAAATTATATTATGGCGGGATCTACATTTTAAAGTCAACCCTGAACAGCAGATGATTGAGAAACTTTTCATGGCAACTTCATTTTCTCTCAAAGTTCTTGCTGACAGGCTGTCGAGGGAGAAATATTTTTTATACTTTGTTCGAGATGTCTGACCTAGAGTTTGAACCATTGCCTCACGTCTTATAAGCCAACACAATACCTACTCGACTACGGCAACAACAGACAGATTTAAGACGCCTTTTTATGCCAATTGGTTAACCTCAGAGTTTTTCAAGATGTCAGAGCCATGAGTGGAGCTTGATATCTAGTTTAGTAAGCTAGCACCCCGAACACAAAACAAATCAATGAACTAAAATTAAACTCTCATATACGGGCCGGTATCACGAAGTCTATTTTGATTTGATGCTTCTCGATAGTAGGGTAATCAACTACATTGGTTTGCTGGAGGAGACATCGGCCTTTCGCTCCTTTACAGCTACTTTACCAGATTGTGCTCAATAGAAATAAAAGCACTTGTTTAACAGGATCGTATAATTTTACATAATACACTCCTATCGCGTAGTGTTCACCCGTTTGTAGTGGATTGGCCGGTTGATAGTAGAATGCATAAACATAAAGAATATGCCTTATTATCCGTAAGAAGGGAGATACTCTTCTTTCGTGTCACTTACAAAATAAATGCATTCAATTCTAATGTCCATAAACATTACTTCCACTTTCCTCCCTCCCATATCCTATTTATCAAGTTCTATTGCAATGCACTTCACGAGAAGGAGGGGTCCACCGTCAAGAAAATAAAAAGTGCACATAGGCTGCCTTCCAAAATGTATCAATACAAAGTTTGTATGCAGTTCTACTACTGTATATAAACAATGTAGATATGCAAAGTAACCAAACAATGCATCAACTATATATCCGATGCCTGAATGCTTTTTGACGGCGTTAAAAATATATTTTGTTTAGCGGCATTCTGAAACACGATACTTAGTTCAAATACAAAGGAACTAACATTTTGGAAGGCAGCCATACTATACTAGTCCCCTGAAACTCTTTTCTACTGCTTCTGCTTACCTCAAGGAACTGTACATTGAGCTGAAATGACATTAAATTGAGTATTTATTAATTACATTACAACTACATATTAAAACTAATTATTACGAGCTGAGTAACGTAGATCTTATACGGCGTTGGTATATGCACCTTTATTTCGTAAATCGCAATAAGCGCCATTATTGTTGTCACTATTTCATATAAAATTTCAGTTAATTATTGCGCAATAAATACGCAAATTGTTATAATATTGAGTAAAACTTGAAATGCAGCACTGTCACAAGTATGTTCAGTGAGCATATAACAATTAACCCAACACTTTTTTGTTGATATTTGACAGCACAAACGTCAATAAAGACAAATAAAAACAAAAAAAACAATGTCGTTGAAACGACCAGCTGTTTTGATTACCAGCTGTCAAATAAATGCTGAATAAGCAGCTGAACTGCGTATATTATTAGGCCCGAACACATAAAATATTGTACTCAATAAACCGAATATCGACTCAATAAAAGTGCATATCTGAACATATTATTATGCTCGGTGTAATGTAACAAAGGGAACCGAACTCTTAACCCTCACGCTAATACTCTAGCACACTACCCACTAGATTACCAGGGCACCCATAAATTCGTATTTATTTATTATTGAATAAATAAATAAAATTTAAATTTATTTTAGTTCGTTGGCCTATCTACTATTAATACAAATATTTTAAATGAGTTCACATTGTTTTAGTTATATATGTATGCATGAATGTACATGCACGTTTGCATGTGACAATATGTTTTATTTTAATATTTTTTTTCTTTGCTTCAGACACAATGTTAGATTTTTAATATGCACAGTTCTAGTAGCGTCAGTGTTCTGGATTTCATGTAAATCTTTTCCATTTACCGTCGGTCTAAAAGCGGATTTTGACATGTAATGGCATCTGTTAAATATTTCATTCATTTTATATTCCCTGCTGGCCAATATCAGCATCCGTTTGGATAATGTAGTTCCATTATAAACATGAATACAATAAGGCAATGTAAATTATTATGTATAAATTCTAAAAAAAATATTTGTTAAATTTTCGGGATTTCGTCTAGGAATTCTAAAAATTATAATTTTATAGGCATTGAATTACAAAATTATGAATGTAAGTAATTTTAAGTAATTTTTTTACTAAATTTCATTTATTGTAGAAATGTTAAAATGAGAGTGGTTATTATGATTTTAACCACCCTAAGGGCCATTATTACAACTGGCAGTTAAACTTGAGTTTAGTTAAAGGCACCTTTAGCTAAATTGAACTGTAAAGTTACCTTTAACTTATTTTCGTTATTACAACCTACAGATAAAATAAAATTAACTTTTAAGTATGGAGGAGCAATGTCGCTAACACTGTTCAAATTAAACAAGTTTTATATAAACGCAGTGACAACGACGCGCTTCTTTTTTTGTATTTGCTCACTGTGTTTATATTTGAAGTTGCCGTATTGAAGATAATAAATTTGTATGGCAAGTTCAAACATAAACTTAACTTTAAAAGTTACAAATACGATATGAAGATCATCGTATCATTTAGATCATTTAGCTTGACGCTCACTTCTAACTTATCTGCACTTATAATAATGAAAAACAATTTTTCTGCCAGTTAAAATCCTCAATTTAGTTAACGGCCATTATTACAACTTGCCGTTAATTAAAGATAGTATTTTAACGGGCAGCTAACTTGATTTTCATTATTATGAATACACAATAATATAAAAGTGAGCGTTAAGCTAAAGGGAAGATCATCCTACCTTTAACTTTTAAAGTTCACATTATTTTTGAGCTTGCCATATTATACATATTATTTTCAGTATGGTAACTTCAAGTATCAACATGAAAAATAAAAGTTAACATATTAATAGTTTTTCAAATCAAAATGGATATTGGCATATTCATTATATTTATTTTAAAACAAAAAACACAAAAATAAAAAAGCTAAAACCTCAATACACAAATTTTATAAACAAAATTAATAAACATAACACATAAGAAGGTACGTCGTTGTCCCTGCGTTTTTAAAACACTTGTTTAATTAAGCAATGTTATAGACATTGCTCCAGCACTGCCATATTTTTGAAAAAGTTAACTTTACTTTATCTGTAGGTTGTAATAACGGAAAGAAGTTAAAGGTGACTTTAACGTTCACTTTAGCTAAAGTTGCCTTTAACTAAACCCAACTTTAACGGCAAGTTGTAATAATAGCCCTAATATTTTTCTTTTTTTTTAATATTTTCATACATTTTATTTGCACTTATTTCAGTTTTTGATCCTTTGTTGGTGGTATCATAACTGATAACAATTCCCCGTTGTACTTAATTGTATTGTATTGTATTACATTACTCTCTATAGATTACGTGTGTAATTATGTGAAAATAATGACATTTATTTACGGCTTAAATAGAAGGAAAGTGATTGCAGTTGTTAGTAAAATTAAGTAAATTTTTCTGAATTTATACCTATATACGTATGTATGTACTTTATTATCAGTTAATAGCAATCCAGACTGGATCTTAATACATCATCGGACCAGTAGATATTTGCTATTTGTTTAGGAATCTTATTGAATCCCACAAAATTTCATAAATTTCAAAAGTTATGTTATGAAATACCCTTTTTAATCGTGGATATTATCAGCCACTCGTAGAAATGCTTACCACTAGAATCGGAGCGAATACAACAGGATCTAAAGAAAGATCTTTCATGCTTCACTGGATAGCCATGTCCATAACCCAATACCAGTGGATGTTACGGGTAAAAGAATGATTGATTTTGATTTCTACTTATTTTTTACACCAACATAGGTATGATAAACGATGTATTGAAAAACTTCTCACATTTCAAAGTAGCCGAACGTAGTTGTTCCGAACGTCTTTACCTAATGAAGTGGGTTTGTAAATATCAACTTATCTTGTCAGTATTTATTATCGAAATGGTTGAATATAGTTATTAAACCACGGTTTGTGAACTAATTTGCAATTTTGGTTCAAAGAAGGCGCCATTTGTTTCAATAAAGGTTTCAAATATTTTCATATAAGAATGTTTGGAGCAACCTTTGAAAATATTTCATTAACCGCTCTTCCACTCCGTTACCAATTTAAGTTCCTATAGCTATCAAAAAAGCCTATGAATATACATAATGTACCCAGATTCGTGAAGTTAATTAATATTGGTCTGTTTTAAAGCGGTAGTGTTGTAATGGATAATACACTGCATCCACAGTTTATAAAAATTGGATGCGGATTGAAGATTTGGGCAAGAGTTATTACTTACATACTTTATTTAATTGGCCATCCGGTTAACGGATTTTGGCTTGCACACATTCTTCCAGATGGCTATACCACTTGCGCGACTTCTGCAGTTCGTTATAAAAATCGATAAGAGGGCTTCCTTTATTTAGTTCTTCCAATGCAGGCCAGCTCGTCCTCTACGCTGACTTCCGCTTATCCACGCATAAAATACCCGTCTGGCTGGAACATGGCCGCGCCAACACAGGCTTTGAATGTTAATGCGTTGCACAACGTCCTGCTCATACTGCTCATTGTTGGATCGGATGCGGTAATCAACACCAACTTACAATGGACAAAGGATCCTAGGTATGACTTTTCTCTATAATACTCTCAAGGTTGCTGCATCATTGCTTAACAATGTCCAAGCTTCTGTACCGCCAAAAAGCATAAGGAGAATGAGCGAGCTGTATAGCATTAGTTTCGTCGTACGGGAAAAATCTTTGCTATTCAATTGCCTAATAATACCATAATAGCACCTGTTGACAAATTTGATTCTACGCTTGATCTCAAGACTCAAGAAATTACAATTGCTGGTAACGGTGGGGTCAAAATAAATAAATTTATTGAGAGCATCGAAAGTATAGTTTGGGATCCGATACGCTACACGTCCCTACTTGTCGACGGCATATACTGTGTTTGCTTTCATTAACTGCCAGACCCATTTGATAGTAGTGCTATTTTCGCCTTCCTCTCTCCAGGACGAAGTTGAAGAGTTGAAGCGATCGCCTTCTCTGCAATCTTGCACGGTATCAAAAGGTTAGTTTATACATTGACGGGGCTGTAGGAGTTGCTCAACGTCATACCGAACACAGAAACTACTGCAAGAACACATTATCTTATGGGGCTATCGAAGGCTGCCTTATACTCAAAGACAAACTGATGTTTATCGACTTGTTGTTTAGGGGTCTTCGTTAGAATTTGACGTAATGTGAAGATATGATTGTTGTTGGGCTCACTAGGTTGGAATCCGCACTAATAAGTCCCAACGTCTTTTGATGAGTGGATTCAGTCGTTTACACGATTCGCTCGTAAGAACCTTGTGTGCGATAGGAAGAAAGTTTATAGTCTTTAAGCCCTTTTCAGGACAGAACAGAGGACGCTGAGGTTAAAATCATTGGGCATATTACACGATAGTTGTGTGAATTGGCCATTTATTAGAAATAATTTCTCATTTAAACAAATACGAGTAATTTTAGCTTTTAATGTGTAGTGACAACGAACAAAATGATAAAAATAATAAATAAATTCATATGGATCATGTCTTTGCTAAGTAGAAAACCAAAAAATCTATTTAATCCAATAATAGAAGAAATTATACCTATGAGCCACAGCTCTTAATCCAGGTATGAAGTTTAACTTTGCTACTTTAAGCTGATATTTAAATCGTACTGTTTGTATGGTTATGAAATTACAGCCTCTTAGTTGTAACAGATGAGAGATTGGAAGGTAAAAAGGATTGGCTTTGTTTTTAATCTAATATTATACTGTCTTCATTTTTCTTTTTTTGTTGTAGATTTAGTCAGTCATGTCAGTTTTATATTAACGTCTTAAAAGGAAGCAATATTCTAAGTCTGGCGAATACGGCGGATGGAGTAGCAGTCCCCAGCATAATATTTGAACATAATACATGAACTGATTTTGTTTTGCAGCCAAAGTTGATGGTTGTTCCGGATTAACCAATGATTTTTCAAGTTTAGAATTCTTAAAATTAATCCATTTTTCATAACCACTTACAATTCAATGCAACACCGGTTTTTATCGTGTCTGAAGCAAAATTTTATTAAAGGGTTTTCGGATTACCATATGTCTGTCATTCAATTTATGTGGCACATATTTTCAATGCTGTGGGTTGGTTCGTATAGATTTTAAATGGTCAGAAATTGTTTGTTGTACAGAATTTAACATTTTTTCCATTTGTTTCTGACTTCAAGTGTAACCTTCCTTGAGTATTGTTTGCAATTGGGCGTCTTCAACGTTCTTTATTTCGCACATCAAAATTGTTACCTATGAACCGCCGATACCATTTTCAGCGTGTTTTAACTTTAAGTTGTTATTACAATATCAAAAATTTTCAAAATTTTTGATGGATTTTAAGTGTTTATTGAAAAATGTGTCTTTTTCCGTTGGTCCATCAAAATTTTTGAAGATTTTTATCTTAAAGTTCATTTGATGAGACAGCATATATAAAAAATATAACACGACTGTTATACTATTTAAATAAAAACTAATTTTTGACCAATTTTATCAAACGAAGTGTCAATCTCTTCACAAGATAATGCACTTTCAGATTGTCACCACTCATTTCATATTTGTTTAGTAAATTTTGCAATTAAGAGTGACTAAACTTGACAAAATAAGAAAAAAATAATATTTTACCCCATCAAAACTCATAACATATAAGTTTGAACAAAATTTTATGTACACCGTTTTAAAGGGTAATCGCTCTACTTTTTTTTCGATGTTTAAAATTGGTTCAAACATATTTGCGTAATCAATAATTTTATGTGAAATGGTAAGAAAAACCGTTTTTGTCAAATAAAACAGATTTGGAGGGTTCGAGAAATATAAAAAAACTATTTTTGAGTTCTACTCAACTAAATGAACAAACTAGACTAGGTAGTTACTCGGGTGTATTTACATATACATAATTGGCCATTACAACCCTTCAGTCAGGATTACGGCCTAGCTTCTCACACCACTCATGTTGTGTGCGTTAATTTTATACGTGAGTGGCGGGACCTACAGTTTAACGTCGACTCCGAACGACAGAATTTTGAGAAACTTTTTCATGGCAGGTTTATTTTACTCTCAGAGTTTTTGCCAGAAATCTGCTGAGAGGAAGTCGCCGAAGAAATATTTTTTTTCATATTTCATTTTTGATGTCTGACCTGGGATACGAACCCGGGCTTTACGAATAGTAAGCCAACACACTACCTACTACACCACGGCGACTCGGGTGTATTTAGTTTTTTGTATTTTGTCGCATACTGTAATTGGACAATCTATGCATCCAATCGGATAGACACAAATTTTGCAAAACTTTATTATGAACAAAATTTAAATTTAGTTCATGTATGCTAAAGCCATAAACCTTAAACATAATCGTCAGCTAATTATTTCTTTTGTAGAGCTTCATTTTGTTTTGTGTGCTATACTTTTCCAATATAAGTTTTGCCATGACACTTTAACGTTTAATTTAATTTCTTTTCTCTCTCTTTATATAAATTTACGCTGACTTATTCCATAATTTCAAAAGAAACGCAGCAGCTAGCAAAGCAACGCGCATTTTCTGGTTCTCTTCACTGCTTTATAATGAATAAAAAAAGTATTTCTATGTGGGCTTTATTCATTTTCTTTTCCGGTTTACGTTGGGTTCTGCATTTGTTAAGTCACTTTTGTAAAACCGCATTCAACACTGTGTGGAAATAATACAACAAAAGTAATATTGTGGTTCTATTTTTTTGTAGCAATAGCTTGTTATTCAGACTAAGATTTTATCTATCTATGTCTATGTGTTGCTGCAAGTAAAGCATTTCATTATAGTTATCAGGAGTCACACACTCTGTGAATAGTTTATAACATAATTTAGCACTAAATAAATGTAAAATGATTCCCCAAAAACTAGTTTTAAAACAAGATTCTTAAGGGTCTCTTCTTTAAGATTTTAAAGTTGGCTTTAATATGAACTTAGATGAGACACTTTCGCTCGGAGACCAGTAGCTTTCCAAGACGAATTTACTGATAAGAAATTTTTCTTCTCAAAATAGTTTTTTTTTTTTTTTTATTATAATAATTATACAATATTATATATTCATTTAAATTTAGGCCTCAGCGCCAATAAGGCATTATTGAGGCAAGTTGGCAATATATATACTTAACAATAATATTATATACTCAATATACAAAAATGTATCATAATGAAAAACTTAAAAAATAATTAAATTAATATATACTTCTGTATATTATACTTTAAAATTCATATTAGTTACATAAGAAGCATTTCTATTAAACCACACAAGTATTCCTTGCATAATGATTTGAACGTTGCTATTCTGCCGATTGATTTTAAATTAGGTGGTAAATCATTATACATATTACCACCTACATAATCAATACGCTGCTTAGTACTTCCCAACCTGCATCTAGGAACTCTATGGTTTGATATGTTTCGAGTATTGAAATGTGACTGGTTATGCAAAAATGTTATTTTCTGCTGACCTGTGCCGTGAAGAGTTTTAACTACAAATAACAAAGCCTGATACTTGCGCAAACCATAAATAGGCAAAATAGTTCTACAAACACTCCTATATAGGGATATCGTTGGATGTGTTCTTGGTAAATTGTATACAATTTTCAGTGCCTTATTTTCATAAGATTGTAATGATTTCTGAAGAACATTGTTTCTGTTATAAGCATACACACAAGCCAAATAATATAAATCTGGGTGTATCAAACCATTATAAATTATTAGCTTACCTTTCACACTCAGCTTATTTTTAAACTTATACAATATACCTATAGCAGGAGCTATCTTATTCTTCACCTCGTTGATGTTAAGATCCCATGATAAGTTACTCTGTAACGTAATTGCTAAATATTTAACTGAGTGTGTTTCGCTAACAGATGTTCCGTCGACATAAACAGAAAAGTTATTATTCATACTAACTGCATGTGGTCTAAAACGAATTAAGCTGGTCTTATCAGAATTTAATAATAAACCATTCAAACGCGTAAATTCAAATAATAGAGACGCATCTCTCTCAATGTGTGTTTTTAGAATAAGATCAAGCTTAAATCGGCGAACATATACAGTTGACCGGTTAGATTCAAATTTCCCAAGTCATACAAATATATTGAAAACAATAAAGGACCCAGTCCACTCCCCTGTGGTACACCATATGCAACAGTCCCAAGAGCGCTTTTGCACTGCCCAATTTGTACACACTGTTTCCTGTTAATAAAATAATTTCGAAATAATAATAGTTCCCGTCCTCGAACAGCGTAAAATTCCAGTTTCTTAAGCATTATTTCAGGTCAAAAAACATACCCGCTACTCCACTGTTTCCTTCATCGAGACCTTTGCAAACATACCTTACCACATTCAAGACAGCGTCTTGGGTACTCATGCCTCTTCTAAATCCAAATCGGTATTTGTATGAAAGGTTATTCATTATTCATTATCCAGATAAACCGAAAGCTTATTATACAAAAGTTTCTCAAAAATTTTATCCAAAGTAGTTGTTGCCGAAAATATATTTGGCAACAGAATTCTAATTTTTTTATATACATATACATTTTTTTATACATATATATTAGCAAACATAATTCCTTTTGATATTACTAATTAGATCACTTCAGCTGTACACATTAAAATATTTTAATACGTTATCTAAAGAATGTATTTTTAATTTTATTTTTGTCTATTATCTTAATTCCTTTTTCCCGTATTAATTATTTATAATATCTCTCATTAGTACTACTTTAGTGAGAGATGATCCCGTTACTTTATTTAGTACAATTGCTTTAAAGTAATATTACTTGAATTTAGTAATAATTGTATAAGAACAGTTTACTTGTCTTAAAATATAAATAAATCTATGCTTAAAATACTTTACATAAAGTTCTTTGCATAAAGTCAATTTCCCAACATACATTACTTCAACATAATTATTGCTGCCGAAACCCGGGAATTCATAAGTATTCTATATAAAATTAATATTAAAACATAAGAATTCCTAATAAATAATATTTGAATAAAAATTATAATAGAAAAACTGAACTATTTAAAACTCTATTAAATTAAAAAAAAAAATTGAATAAAATTTCTACGAACAATGAGTGAATTAGACCTAATAATAAAGGAACAACGCAACCTGCTGAAATTATTAACTCAATTGGAAACTCGTTTCGAACAAAAAGAAAAAGATGAGAGGACAAGCGGTTTCTTAAATTCTTTGGTGCAGCAACTGGATAAAATATTTAGGAAGTTTGAATCTCAACATGATAAAATAGTGCGTCGAATTCACGAGGAATCTCTAGAAGATGATGATGAAAAAAGATCTTAACTTTGAATTTTCGGAGAAATACTTGTGCTTTAAAGGAAAATTATTGAATTCGAAGGCAGACAACACGATGATACATGGACCGTTATCAAGTACTTGTGTCCCAACTAACCGTCGCACTGATATTACAGTTAATTGTGACGCTAAGTTACCTAAGATTTCACTGCCAAGTTTTCTGGAGAATACATGGAGTGGATTCCATTTCGCGACATTTATTCTTCTGTCGTTCGTAACAATGATTCGCTCACCAAGGTTCAAAAATTTTATTATTTAAAGGGTACGCACAGTGGACCAAATGCCCAATCTAGCGCGCAAGAGAGTTTATTTCGACTTTGAAAGCACTTAGAAATCTGAAATTTGGAATTTGACTAGAAAATGATGTGAGCTGTGAAATGTGGTTGACATCTAAAGGGGTGTGGCACTAATTAAAATGAAATAGGGATAAAACAAAAAATTTTGAACAAAAAATCGGGTTTTGATCATAAACCATTCCGATATTGATAAAATTTGGTACACACATTCTTTGTATAAATACAAAATTTAAAGTTCTCCTAAATTTCCAAATTCATTACGGTTAAGATTTTATCGAGGTTCAAAGTTCATATTTTTTAACTTATTATTTTACCTCTTTGACAAAGTACATTTATTTAAATAAAAAAATTAACATTTCATTTAGTTTAAAAAAGGATTTATTTAGAAAAAATACATATAAAAACATAATAAAAATAAAATACTTTTCATTTCTTCGTCCAAAGAGTTAACTAAATCGAGCTGATGAGCTAAAAAAATTTGTTTTTTTATTTTGTTTGCTCTCGTTAGAGAGGCAGCCAATTCTTGCAACATTTTTGCAGCATCTCTTTTTCCAGATTTATATAAACCGACTTTTGCTGCAAGAACCAATTCATCACACGATTTAGAATTAACAAGAGGAGAAACATCTAAAAGTTGCGCCCTCTTACTTTTTTAGAATAATCCTTTTTCGGTCCAGATGTTCGAGGAACTTCAGAATTAGTTAGTAAAACTATATCACTATTTAACCAGTTTACATATTTAGATTCGAATTTTTGCCTAGTTCTATTCACACTTTTCCATTTCTCGGAAAGATCACGGACAAATTTATATTCAACTTGCTTCGCCTTATCATAATCAACACTTTTGTGTTGCTTGTTTAACCCGATTTTTCCCATTACATATTTAATAACGGTATCACATTTATTTTTATTGTTATGACTGTTTACCCAAATATTAAATAATTCGCGTCTTAATATGGATATTTCAACTAATAACAAAGAAAGGGGCAAAAGGTGGCAGCCAATTTTTCTATTAGTTTAAAGCTTATGATCTATTCTTTCGAATATATACAAAATATCGACAGAAGTAAGCAGGAGTAGTAATTAAAAACTTTAATAAAATTCAAAATTTTTTCAAAAATAACTTTAAAAGAGGCTTATGTTTGATCGCAATTTTCTGGCGAACCATGACACAAACATATATACACCGTTATTTAAGCATACCTTAGAGTTAAAAAATAATAAATTTATTTATTAATTACCTTTTCACAATTATAAGAAAAAAGACTTGAAACTATCAACACATCTCGTTGGAATTTGGAGAAGTTTTTATTTCAAATTATTGCTTATGTTTGAAAGCATACAGCGTTGTTAATTTGGTAGTAAACAAAAAATAATAATTACCGTTAAGATCACTGGGAACATGACAAGTGTAGAAAAGACAACAATTTTAATTTTAAAACATAAAATTTCTCGACCAATTTCGCGCTAGATTGGGCATTTGGTCCACTGTGGTAAGCTTTCTGGCGAAGCATTTAATTTAATTAAAAATATTTCTGCTACTGAAGCAAATTACAATTCGGCATGGAACATTCTAGAATCCAGATATCATAACAAGCGAATACTTGTTGGCAGTTTAATATCAAAACTTTTTCATATTTCGAAATCTGATGGTGGATTTCAATCCATTAAAACTTTATTGGATTCTACCAAGGAAATCTTGTCTTCATCTCAAAACCTCAACATAAACACCCAAAGCTGGGATACTATTCTTACACATCTGATAGTACAAAAGCTAGACTTCCAGACACGAAAGGATTGGGAACAATCTTTGAAATCCTCTACTGAACTTTCTTCTCGTGATGAACTATTTGCATTCTTAGAGAGAACTTTCCGAACATTGGAATCGATTAATGATGATGCTTCATTGTCATCTAAATACAGAAACTCGAAGATTCATAAGCCTTTTAATTCCGCTAAAAGGTCATCGTGTAATTCTGGCAACTTTTCTGCACATTATACAAAATCTTGCTTATTTTGTGATAAGGGACATTCACTTTCGAAATGTTTTAATTTTCTATGCTTACCTTTGGATTCTAAGAATGCTTTTTTGTTAAAAAGAAAGGCTTGGCGTAATTGTCTGGCAGTTGGTCATAACCATGAAAATTGCAGCTCACCATTTCGCTGCATTGTATGCAAACATCTACATCACACTGTTCTTCATTTAGACAAAAATCAGTCGGAGGCCTCTTCTAATCCTGCTATTTCACTCAATTCTAAAACAGGTTCTACTGTTCATATTGCAGCTGCTTACCAAGCAGTATTCTTATACACTATTCGATTACTTGTTCGAACTGACAAAGGTTATTTTCCTTTACGAGCTCTTTTGGATCCAGGCTCACAAGGAAGTTTGATTTCTAAAGCTGCAGTACAACTGATGGGCATCCGAAAAGAAAGATCATATTGTAAGGTAATCGGTATTGGTAACAGTGGTGAAAACGTTTCGAAATACTCTGCTAATATTGATTTATATTCTCGTAAACGAAAACCTGTATTTTCATGTAAGGCATTAGTTTTAGCTAATCTTTCTTCGTATACACCGGATCCTTCGTCCAAACTTATTTCATTGCCTGATCCTGAAAATTTGGCTGATCCACTTTTCTTCAACTCTGATCCGATAGATCTAATTTTAGGCTCAGATGTCTGCTCCATAATAAAACTTCCTGCCGAATCCTTTGTTCACAACAATTTATTCTTCCAAAATACTCATTTTGGATGGGTGTTTTCTGGAAAAAATGGTAGCATTTCTTGCAACAGGCTGCACATACTTAACGTCAAATTGGAGACATTATTGAAGTCGTTTTGGGAGCAGGATAATACTAAAAGAAAGATAAGTAACGCAGAACTGAAATGTGAAAATTATTTTGCGAATACAATTAATAAATCACAATCTGGTCGCTATTTAGTACATTTGCCGTTGAGGTCCCTAGTAGAAAACAACACTGCACTCTCTGTTCCGAATAATATCATTAGCGCCTACAGACGGTTGCGACAATTGGAAATCTCTTTTTCGAAACGACCTACTTTTGCTGAAAGATATAGGAACTTTATGCGAGAGTACGAAATTTTAGGTCACATGACCAAATTTGGAAAATATCCTGAAGATGTCAGACCTAATTCTTATTTCTTGCCTCACCATGGTGTACTAAAGGAGAGCAGTACAACTACTAAACTAAGAGTGGTTTTTGATGGAAGTTTTCATTTGATTAACTGCAAATCGTTAAACGAGAAACTCTGTCCTAGACCTGCGCTTCAAAACGATTTACCAGGAATTATTACAAAATAGAGGAGGCACAGGATTGCATTCAGCGCGGATATTGAGAAAATGTTCCGGCAGATAGATGTTTGTCCCGAACATAGGAAATTTCAGCAAATACTTTGGCGACATGAGTTAAACCATGAAATATCTATTTATGAGCTGAATACCGTAACATACGGTACCACTTCAGCTCCTTATTTGGCTATACGTGTTTTGAAGCAATTATCATATGATTTTAAAGACGACTTTCCACAAGCAGCAGAAGTTCTTGCTTCTGATTCTTACGTAGATGATGTTATTTCGGGCGCAGATAATCTTGAAAGTGCAATTAACTTACAAAGGGATTTATGCAATATTCTGAAAAAAGAATGTTGCAATTTACGCAAGTGGATATCTAATTCTTCTCAATTCTTACAATAAATTCCCGAAGAACATAAGGAAAACTCTAAAACTTTACGATTTGATAAAGACAATGTGGTGAAAACTCTAGGCTTTCAGTGGGATACATGTGGTGATTTCTTTTCCTTTAAGGTAAACGTTGACGATACTAATTCATATATTAAGCGCACCATTCTTTCAGAATCTGCTAGACTATATGATCCTTTAGGATGGCTTGCACCCTCCACCATTGTAGCCAAGTCTATTTTTAAAAAACTATGGGAACATAGTGTAGATTGGGATACTTCGATACCTATTGAAATAGAAAAGGAATGGTTTAAATACAGATCGTCATTGCTAGACCTTGTGAACTTGAAAATTCCCAGATGGATAAATTGGTCACCAGGAGTGAAAACAGAATTGCACGGCTTTTGCGGTGCGTCAACTTTAGCTTATGCAGCAGTAGTTTATCTTAGAGTTATTACTTCGGAAGGTATTTTCGTTAATATTTTACAAGCAAAATCGAAAGTCTCTCCTATTAAAACTGTTACTATACCGAGGTTGGAACTATGTGCCGCTAAACTTTTGAAGATATCAAGAATTCCTTGGATATTAGTAAAATAGAAAACATTTTTTATCGGAGTGATAGTTCAACTGTTTTAAGCTGGATACGGAAACCTTCATCAACCTGGACCGTCTATGTTGCAAATAGAGTTGCAGATATACAACGTTTAAGTAACCCCCTGCAGTGGAGATATGTACTTTCCAACTTAAATCCAGCCGATTGTGCATCGAGGGGCATTTTAGCTCAAAATTTAGTAGAAAACGATATCTGGTGGTTTGGTCCGAAGTTCTTGGCCTTCCTCATGGCCTAAGCGATTATTAAATTTAAAAACTTCTGAAGAAAAGAGTCCGAAAGTTTCTATTAATATTAGTATTGAATAAGCCTATCCAGAGTTATTATCCAGATTCTCGAAATTAAGGACACTGATTCGAATTACTGCGTTATGTCTACGATTTGTAAATAATTCTAAAACCTCTCTTTTGGGAAGGAACACTGGAGCTATATCCATCTCTGAAATCAATAATGTTTTATTGCGCTTTGTTAAAATTACTCAATTGATAGATTTTCAATGGAATTGAAATTTCTTTCTAAAAAACAAGAAATTCGTCATAGTCCTTTATTGAAGTTAATGCCATTTTTGGACGACAACGGCATTATTCGTGTTGGGGGTCGCTTACAAAATTCTGATTTTAACTATAGCCTTAAACACCCTATAATTTTATCAAAAGCTAATCCTCTTTAAAAACTAATTATCTTGGATGCCCATGAGAGTTCTCTTCATGGTGGAATTACTTTAACGATGTCTATCGTTAATCGAAAATTTTAGATCGTATCTGGGACTCAGCTAGCAAAAACCATTATACGTAAATGTTTACAGTGTTTTAAATATGCAGCTAAAAGTTCACAACAAATAATGGGCAACTTGCCCTTGGTGAGACTTAACGTTACTAGACCTTTTAAACACAGCGGTGTTGACTATGCTGGACCATTAAATATTAAATCGTCTACTTTAAGATCCGCTGTTATTACAAAGGGCTATATTTGCTTTTCATCTAGAAGCGGTTTCAGATCTTACTACAAATTCTTTCTTGGCAGCTTTTCGGATATTTGTTTCTCGAAGAGGCGCATGCACTGATATCTATTCATACTTTTTCATAAGAACAAAAAGTCATTGCCAGAGGAGTTACTACATGCTTTGAGCCTAAATTATACCAATTGGCATTTCATACCTCCGGCCTCGCCAAATTTCGGTGGATTATGGGAAGCTGGCGTAAAATCCGTGAAGTATCATCTAGGACGAGTTACCAATGATCGACTACTTACATTTGAGGAGCTAAATACATTACTTTGTCAAATTGAAAGTTGCCTCAATTCACGGCCTTTATGTCCTTTATCATCTGATCCATCGGATTTTAACGCACTAACACCAGCATATTTTCTCATTTGCGAACCTCTACAGTGTGTTCAAGAAGAAAACTTATTAGCTTAAAGGAGAAGATATCTTGCACGTTGGCAAACTATTGAGAGAATGAAACAGCATTTTTGGAAAAGATGGTACAGAGAATACCTTAATCGACTTCAAGCTGGGTCAAAATGGTTAAGAAGCGTTCAGAATCCCTATATTGGAGATTTGGTACTAGTAGCAGATGACAGATGTGGACCAGGTCAATGGCTTCTTGGAAGAATTTTTGATACACATCCAGGAGGTGACGGAAAGATAAGGGTGGTATCAGTCCAATCTAAAAATAAAATACTTAAAAGACCTATTTCTAAAATTTTTCTACTTCCAGAAAATTCCAGTGAACCTTTTAAAGAAATGTCAGAGGATAATTCTGAAGCTACTATAAACGTAAAAGACGGAGCCTAGGGCAACGCTGTGAGTTGGAGCATAGCGGAGTTTCATGACTCGACTAAAGTACTCCCAACGATAGGCCGTCTACTACTTACTATATACTGTTTTGAAAACATTCGTTCTCCAGGGGGAGAATGTTGCCGAAAATATATTTGGCAACAGAATTCTAATTTTTTTGTATATATATATATTTTTTTATACATATATATTATCAAACATAATTCCTTTTGATATTACTAATTAGATAACTTCAGCTGTACACATTAAAATATTTTAATACGTTATCTAAAGAATGTAGAAAAACCAGTTTTATTTTTGTCTATTATCTTAATTCCTTTTTCCCGTATTAATTATTTATAACATCTCTCATTAGTACTACTTTAGTGAGAGATGATCCCGTTACTTTATTTAGTACAATTGCTTTAAAGTAATATTACTTGAATTTAGTAAATCACTTGTGCTTTGACTTTGTATAAGAACAGTTTACTTGTCTTAAAATATAAATAAATCTATACTTAAAATACTTTACATAAAGTTCTTTGCATAAAGTCAATTTCTCAACATACATTACTTCAACAGTAGTTTTGAAATTAGTTTTTGTTCCTAATTTTATTTTTTTATTGTCATTTAATTTAATAAAAAAATATAAAAATTATATTTGCATCTAAAGGAATCCTCCTTATTACATGTTCATCTGAAGCACGTGTACCTGACATATAATAATGAATGCAGGGCATGTGGAAAATACATCGAAACAATAGAGCAGTACTTGTGTCATTGCCCTGCCCTCGTAATGTAGACATCCTAATACTCTACCGAACATAATTCTTCTTAGAAAATTGGATTTGATGAAGCAAAGGAGGTAGTAACTGTAGTTTAGTAGGAAGTGTGTTGGCTTATTAGCCACGGTTCAAACCCCAGGTCAGACTTCTTCAACATAACGAAATATGAAAAAAAAAAATTTCAGCAGATTTTTGGATTTTTTGGTAAATAAAATTGTAATGAAAAGTTTCTCAAAAATCTGTCGTTCGGAGTCGACTTTTAACAGTAGGTCCCGTCGCTCATATATAAAATTAACACACACAAAATAAGTGGTGTGAAAAGCTAGGTCGTAACACTGACTGAAGGCTTACAATGACCAATTATGTATATTATGTAAGTCAGGAGGTACATATGTCAGACTTAGTTTAAAAATATGGGTAGTACCTAATAATTACAAGCGCACACTTAACCGTAGATCAAGCTTTGTATCGAAAATGATACATTTCAATTTTTGAGGCCATATAACTTTAATTCAGAAAAAGTTTCTGCCTTTATTTTAAACCAAATAAAAGTAGGAAATTTCAAACAGGGTCTAAAAAATTCCAAAACTTCATAATTCTGGCTTATATATCATTTTTAATACATACGACTTTAAGGATTTTTTGGTGTCGTGTTTGTAATTTTTTTAAGATTTCAAAGATTTTGTGAAGTTTTATCGTAAATAATACAATATTTATGGTTTTTGAGAAAGAATTGAAAGTTAAGTGTGGAACGAAAGTGAAAAGGTTGAATTTGCTATTCTTGATATGTTCTTGATATTGATTGAAGTAGTCTAGTAGGTAGCGTGTTACCTTATTCGACGTCAGACCAAAGTTCAAACCTCAAGTCAGACATTTCCAATTTATAACGAAAGCTTGTAATGACCGATTATATATTAAATATATATGTAATATTCCTGCTGCTAAAGACTTTGAAGAAGAAGAAAATAGAAGCTCGTCTTATGAACTGAAGAAAGTATTGGCAGCAACAAACATGACAACATTATGTTTATCGCCAAAGATGGTACTACTTGGAACAGAACAAACTGCCTTTAGTAGTTTGGGATGAAAAAATATTACCAATTTTCACGCAGATTGCTAGCAGCTGTTTCCTGAAATGTTGTTGAGTCTTTCTTACTGTTCTTCTCATATTTATCTCACGTGACAGACAAACATTAGAAAAATGTGTTTCGTCCCATGTTTTATTACAGATAATAATATTTCGGTCAACTACGAACGTATGAGATAACAGAACCATTCTCTTTTATAATGATATATTTACACCTATTACATACATAATTGGTCATTACAACCCTTCAGTCAGGATTACGACCTAGTTTCTCACACCACTTATGTTGTGTGTGTTAATTTTATCACGAGTGTTGGGACCTACAATTTAAAGTCGACTCTGAACGACACAATTTTGAGAAACTCTTCATGCCAATTTTATTTACTCTCAGAGCTTTTGCCAGAAATCTGCTGAGAGGAAGTCGCCGAAGAAGTACTTTTTGTATTTTGTTTTGATGTCTGGCCTGGGGCTCGAACCCTGGCTTTACGTCTAATAAGCCAACACACTACCTACTAGACTACGGCGACTACACCTATTACGCCTATTCGAAAAATGCGCTGAAAGTCTTACAACCTTTAATAATCATGCTTGAAGCCTTTTTTGAAATACGAATGAAAAGGATTTTTTTCTAAAAAAAAATATTTATATTAATTTTTTGTTAGAAAATTTTAAGAATTTTCATAAAACTTTTATCACACAACTTGTAGCTTTATGTAAGGAATAATTCTCTATAAATAGTTTGGGCTTAGTTATCACACTTTCAGAGCAGCCCATATATCCTTTTTTTAAGATTTTTAAAAATATAATTTTTTGTTCGCCTAAAAGGTAAAAAAAAAAATTAAAGAAAATATATTTAAATAATGATGCTTATGTTTTTATGTTCCTTTTTGGTACATTTTCATCTCAAATTAAAATTTTTTAGCAACAGAAATCAAAAACTTTTTAGTTTTATTGTGGAATTTTATTGTTTTCTTTCCTTTTGTTTTATATTATTACGTTTTCAACTCATATTTAATTTTGCCGCTGTAGATTAGTAACTAATTGAATTTGATGGTCGTTATAAATTTCGTGGTTCACCGAAGTCGAATTGACAGTTTTAGATTCAAATACATGCTACGTGCGTAGCAACTACTTACAGCAGTATTTGGGGAAACCCGTATCTGTGAAACCAGAGAGGAATCAAAGAGAGAAAATTGTTATTGACATAATCGATGTTCTATTGCAACGGGAAACCTTTTTACCGCACATGACGTTGACAACAAATATTTCTAACGAATCACAAGAATGGTTTGTACCATCAATTTCAGCCAGCCCTCAACTGAGAGTGTTACTGATGCGAGTGACAATAAGCTGTCCTATCTAAGCAATAGGAAATTTATAAATCGCCACAAAGCAGGGTGCTGGACGTCAAATTATTAGCATTTAGAAAGAAATAAAACCAAGCTGACATTAAGTGCTTGATTTTTATGTAAAAAATCATTCCAATGTATATCATGTCAAAAATTATGGCGCAAATTTCATAAAAGTGATAATAAAATGTAATAATAGTAAACAAATAAAATGAATTCAAATATTAAATTTTTTAACAAAATCTATCAATAATCGTGACAACTCCATGTACTACAAGTATGTATCAAAAGTGATAGAATTATGAAATTTTTTTAAGGCTTCATCTACGGTTAACCATTCTTTGTTTTGACGTGTTTGAAAATGTTCTATGTTTGATATAAGTTTTTACCAATAAGCCAATGTATTTCTTCATGATTTTCGAGTTAAATTGGTAAAAGGTTGTGCAGCTGTATGACTCCGCATAGGTATTATCTTAGTTGATGCAATCTTTCACTCTTCTCAAATAAACTTAATTGCTATTCGGTGCAGATTTTTATCATCATATACATATATGCCAGAAGGATTCATAGTTTTAATCCATGATTTTGTGGATCGCTCGGTAGTATAGTTGCAGAATTTAGGGGTAAATTTCTAAGATGATTACCGAACTAGCTACCTGCTTTATCATCATTTCTTTTCCAAGTTTTTTGTGCATTCCCTTTACTGTGAATTTCTTTTGAAAGGATCTGTTCTAACGACCCTGAAACGTTTTCGATTATTTGAAAAAATTGTTCACCTTCTTATTCTAAAAATTTCAGATCAAATGAAGAAGAATAGAACTTCGCTTCGACAATCACATATGAAGAGTTTGTACTGTGTTCTGAAATTACGTTAATGGAGAAATAAAAATAGTCAAAATTTTCGCTTTAACATGTATTTTATTTCAGCTGATGTTAAAACATTGCATGTGTTTTAACTACCAATGCTATAGAAAAGTGAAAATAATCTTTATTTTACCTAGAATGCATGGCTTTCATTGTATGTTTATTTGCTTTTTGTTTAATCTCTTGAGTCTATTGCGCCTCACTGCTTGGTTACATTTTTACCACTTGTTATTGCAATAAAAATTATAGGTACTTTCGGGATTAGAAACAAAATTAATTGCAAAATTTATTTGCGCCAATGTCTTGACCATCTGGTATTAAACATTAAAAACTTCAAAAAAAAACCAAAGAATGAGGAAAATTTACGGTTATGTTTTCGTAAAAATATCAAATGTTTTCGTATAATATCAAATGAATAAAGGAAATCCTTTTCATACTTTTTTTCTTAATTAAGTAGATATTTTATTAGATAAGAACACAAAATTTAGAATGTTCTCCTTAATTTTTATTTGGTTTTCTTAAAATAGTTTGAATTATATAGTCAGGATGAAATAGCTAAAATTGCAACATAGCATACATATCATTTATGTTCTCTTAATCCACGATAAACGTCGACTCCGAAGGACAGATTAGAGAAACTTTTCATGACAATTTTACGTACTTATTTATTTTTTACCAGAAGGTTGTTGAAAAGCAGTTGTCGAATGAAAAATGTTTTCATATTTTATTTTGTTCGAGATATCGGAGCTGCGATTTAAATCACAGACTAATAGGTCAACAGCCTTCCTACTAGACTACATACATACATACATACATAATTGGTCATTACAACCCTTCAGTCAAGATTACCACCTAGCTTCTCACACCACTTATATTGTGTGTGTTGTTTTATACATGAGTGGCGGGACCTACAGTTTAAAGTCGACTTTGAACGACAGATTTTTTTGAGAAACTTTTCATGGCAATTTTATTTACTCTCAGACAGAAATCTACTGAGAGGAAGTCGCTGAAGAAATATTTTTTCTTATTTTCGTTTTGATGTCTGACCTGGGATTTAAACCCTGGCCTTACGTCTAATAAGCCAACATACTACCTACTAGACTACGGCGACTTTAATTTAAACCGCTATGAACGAATGTTCGACGACTCACGTAATTGTGTTTGCTTTTGAAATCGTTGAATTATATTTTGTGAGAAGCAGAAGGTTTTGAATGTTTTCAGAAGTAAAACTATACAATTTATCTTCAGGCATGACTCTTTACCAACAAATTAATTTTTTTTCAATTTCAATTTATTTATTTATCCATAATATTTACAAATCAGTTATAACTAAATTTAATTAAATGTTATAAAATTTGCGCGAATTTTAAAATCACCGTGCTAATTCAATGTGATATCAAAATATTTTGTATACAAATATTGCGGCACTACCTTGTTATTAATTCAAACAGGTAACCATATTTCCTTTCTTAACTAAAAACATAGGTGAAGTAATGTTTTCTTATTTATTTTTATTCTCCAGGAAAATATGTTCCTGTAAATATAGAGGAGCTACGACAGAGTTCCCAACTGAATCTCACTGAATCCTAGTATTCCACAACAGTGTTCTCATCTGAGTCTTATTTCCTTCCACCCTTCATTCCCTGCTTGTTAAAATTGATTAGAAATTTTGTTTTTATTTGTATATCAATATCTGTTGTATGCTTGAAAAATATCTTTAAAAAACAAGGCAATATTTTAGTTCTTGGAGCACATTTCCTATGGGATTGTTCAATTTAGATATCAGAACTTTCACAAAAAATGTAAACGTTTTTGGTAATAAACATCTAGGTCCATATGACTCAGCCTTAGTATGATCTTGACTTCACATACAATTTTCCATTGGGTGGGATAATATTTAAGACCAAAAATTGTTGGAATTTACGTGGGCAGTTGACATCAGTATTCCTGCAAAAAATTTGTACTGGAAATCGTTGCTGCATTAAATCAACTGCTGAATGTGTGGCAGGTAGCACCGTCTAATAAATGCTGCTCACAATCTCCTAAATGCAGTTTCGGCCACATCTTCAAATATAAAGTCCAGACACGCCAACTTCCACAAGACGGTTGGTCAGTTGTTGGTGCTTTTTCTGGATTGCATAAAGATTTTTTGAGCCACAAAGTTGACAAATTTGTGTATACACTTAGCCATTCAGATTTAAATGAGCTATATTGGAACAGATGACCTTTTCTCGTAAAATTGTCATTATCTTAACTTTGCGTCTTTATCTACTAAACGATCTGTTGATTTGAGTTCTTGAGTAAGCTACAATTTGTATGCTTTAAGAAGAAAGACTTTTCTTAAGAATCGCTGCTTAGCACTGCGTGGAATTTAAAGTTGTTTATAACGACGTCGAGCTGATTTTTTGTGTTTCCCACACTCTCGTTAACAGTAGCAATGTTTCAAAGAGACGGACTGGTATGTTAGCGCACAGGAGTCTTACTGTCCGTAATCTACCCAAATTTTTCGCAATTGAAAATTTATTGAATTTTGCTAGTGGCCCCTGCAGTAGGTTCTAAATTTGTGTAACACGTTTTCACAATTATAACGATTGTTCTATCGTAAAGCGCTCCATTTTTAATAATCTGAATAAACATGTCACAGAAAAAACATTGAATTTCTAAAATATTTATTATACTCGTAAGAATAATAGAATAAGAATTGTAAAATATATTTAATTTTAATTAAAATTTAATTTTAAAATTTAAGATTTACGCATCAACAGAAATCAGCATAACAAATGTATGAAGCATTCTTATAATTTAGATTTATGTTTTCTATATTTTTTCTATGATGTATTCAAAATACACTTCTATGAATTAACATACTCACTGAAACATTCACGCATAGAGAAACACTCTCAGCCTTATACTTAAATGTGCGTTGCAGCTTATTTGAAGTGCACCTGTTAAAATAAAATTCAATGTTGTTCAGCTTAGTATTGCTTGCATAAACATTTGTATGCCATGGGTCTTTTCGTTTAAGTTTTGTCGTATTTCTTCACTTTCAGAAAGATTGTACTGCAACAGTGTTGCAAAACTGAAATTTTGAAATGGTACTGAACTATAACTGAAAGAGTACTTTTTTGCATTAATTGGTACTTTTGTAAAAAAATATTAACATACAGAAATGGTCATTATAACTCTTCAATCAGGATTATGACCTAACTTCTCACAAGACTTATTTTATGTGTGTTAATTGTATATATTAGTGGCGGGATCAACTGTTTAAGGTCGACTCCGAACGACAGATTTTTGAGAAACTTTATCATGGCAATTTTGTTTACTACCAGAGTTTTTGCCAGAAGGAAGTCGCTGGAGAAATATTTTTTCATATTTCGTTTTGATGGAGATGTCTGACATAGGGTTAGAACCATGGGCTTAAGTTAAGTAAGCCAACGCACTATCTATTAAACTATTTATTTATTTATAATACACATACGGCACGGAACAGAAAAATTAACGACTTATAAGTGTTACTCACATACAAGACAAGAACAGCTGATTCGGAACGTAACAAAACGTAAAAGCTCCGTTTAGTCAAACGTCGATGGAACGTTATATTATATGTTCGTTTTTAGCATAAGAAGAGTAATGCAAATGCTTACTGAAATTACATTACGGTTTGGCAAGCGTTTTCATTGCTTTGGACGTTTGGCTAATCGGTACTAAAGCCTAATTCTGCCTTCAGCATATTGCTAATGCATTAATAGTTGAAAAGATAATGACATTAAATATATAATAATATAAAAAGTGCTGAAAACGTAGCGGGGGTGCTGCGGTATTTATGAAATGAAAAAGTACTGAAAAAAGTACAAAGTACATCTGTACTGAATTTTTCAACACTGTGATACAATGAAATTTTCTCTTACGGACACATCCCATACAAATTTGACAATTAGTTAGTCGAACGGCATGCCGTTGGGATAAAATTAATTTTATTTTCTCGTCGGTTTTTTTGTTCTCTCACATTTGTCTCAATAATATTGCCACACTTTTTCAAAAATAAATGTATTTTGTAATAGATTAATAAACGTATCAATTCAAAATATTTATTAATAAATGCCAAAAGAAAATAATATTAAATTTGTTTAAAACTTTTATTTAAAAAAATTGATACAAATGAAAAAATAATCGAGGAAGTAAAAAAATTTTAGCCTTTATGTAATTTGCAATCAGCACATTACATAAATTTTAGGCTTAAAGAAGAGTTGTGGGAAAAAGTTGCGAATGCTGTTGGAGAGCCAAGTAAGTATCCAGTTTTGACCAATTTTATTAATTTCTTAATATTTACAATTGTTTTTATGGAATATGAAGAAAATGTAGTGAAAAATAGATGGAATAATTTGAGAGATTCCTACAAAAAATCTAAAGTAAAAGAAAATTTGCCATCTGCAAGCAGTCAAACAATACTTAGACCATATAAGTTTTCGGCAAATTTAAGCTTTTTAGACGATGTTCCAAATGCAAGGCCGTGAGTAGTAATAATTAGTATTTAATACAGTTATACATAATTTATTTTACGTTTTCAGAACTATTAGCAATATCCCCACAAATTCTAGTGATGCACTCACTGTAATATCCAACAACAGAGATTCGCCTCCATAGAAAAGAAATAAAAAAGTGTAGAAAAAGTGCATTAAAAGATGCAGGGTTTTATAGAAGCTGGGTCTGTATCATTAAGTAACTTATGCTCTTCACCAAATAATTCTACCAGCCAGTTGTTCGAATCTCTTGCAAACAAAATAAATGATGCAGACTTATCTATAGTGGAAAAAATAGAAATTGAATCAACATTTTTTTCCTTGGTATACACAAAGTTGATTAAAATTTAGGACGAAAAAATTTGGAAATTTAATATAGTGCACATTATATAAAGTCCCTTACAACTTCTCTATGTACTTATTTTTATAAAATGGTTTAATAAATATAGTTTAAAATATTCTACAAAACATGTAAAATAATAAATTTATAGTGAATCCCGACTATGTGGTACCCTACACAAAAACACACATTCCACTATAGTAAATTTTTTTTATCAATTTAATAAAAATGTTCATTCATGTTATTAAATCATGTTTATTTTAAAAATAGTTTATATCTACAGTATTTACGATTCTTTGGAAAACAAATATTCTTTTAAATCTTCTCTCAGATTAAAAGCATCAGTTGTAGAACGATTACATCTCAAGGGTCTTATATTTTCTAAATTTCCACTTGTAATTTCTTCTGTTAATTCGGGGTCAAAATACCTTTTGTCGTTATGCAATATTAAAAAATTGTGAAGTACAACAGCGGCCAATACTATTTTGTCGGCATTTTTGGGATTGGCATTAATAGTTGGATGTCGGCATCGAGTTCCTGAAAGGATTTTATTAAAATATTTTTTATCAGCAGAATTACCAACTCCTGGGTATGGTAGCATTAAATTGGGCAAAAGCGAAAATGCGTTATCAGCAACAAAGTAATATGGAAATATGATATTGCATTCGGGCAAGGCGTCTGGTGCTGGAACATCTAGATCATTGTTTATTAATTGTTTCCCAAAATGTGTTTTTTTAAATATTCCTCCATCGCTTTGACTTCCATATGAGCAAACATCAATAAATGTGAATGCATAATTTGCATCACAGGCATCCATCAAAACAATGCTAAAATATTTTTTATAATTAAAGTAAAGCGATCCACTGTTACTTGGACATGTAATCCTGATGTGCTTGCCATCTATGGCACCTAGACAGTGTGAAAGCTCAGTTTGGTGGTAAAAAGATGTAGATATTTCTTTCCAGTCAGTCTTATTTGGTTTGAAATATAAAACTCATGAAGCTCATCCCATAACACTTCGCAAGTTTCATATATAACTTTCCTCCCATGCTAAAACATGGATACTACAGCCATGAGCGAGATACCTTCAATTAAGCAATTTATTAAATATAAAACGCCTTTAATATTGTACATACTTACAGCAAAGTAAGTGTTAACCTGCTTTCAGGGTCAATGGGTTTTCTGTGTGAAAATTTTTCCAATTTGAATTTAATTTAGCTACAACTTGTACCGGGAGACACTCATCCTGGTTGCTAGATGAAAGTGTTCTTCGTCCATCTCCTCAATTTGTTCCATACACGTTTTTAAAAGTCCCATTGTATCCCGTGAAAGGTTAATAGGTCTTACCCACCATCTTCTAGTATTTTCTTCCAAACATTTTAAACTCTGGAAGGTATCAAAAGTTCGTTTTACTATATTTATGATATTGTCTATATTTTGAAGTCTTTTATTTAGCGACATTATAATAATTGTTCGTGTTTTAAAAAAAATTCATAAAATTGTTCAAAAAAACTGAACAAAAATAAACAAAACAATGCCGTCGTCTTTCCGTCGTTATTATATTTGTATTTTTATGAAAAACGGCAAACCGTACCGGTGCCGACGTTGTTGTGTTTTTACACTTAGACGGACTCTCTCTAGGCCGTACGCAGACAATTTTTTTGTAAAACACCTCATAATTCTCTCTTAAATACTTTCCGTAGCCGGACAAAAATCTAAAATAAAAATTTAAATATGAACCATTATGTATATATTGAGTAATATCAGTATTATAATAATTTTCTTTTTAATTTTAGTTGGCAATCCTTCTTCATGTTTTTTATTGTACTTAATAAGTTCGTAAGTATGAGTACATATGTAGTAGGGGATTCCCATTTTCTTCTGTCATCATTAAAAACGAAAATGGGATTGCAATGTTTAACGTATTTGCATATTTTTTAAACGTCTTGGCATATTAACTGTGGAGAAAATACTAAGTTCATCATAATTTTGTTAGTTATGTACAATATTATAAATGTGAATTAAAAAACATTAAAACTTTGAAATTATTGAAAGTAACTCTCTCTTAAGGGAGAAATCGACAGTCGTTGTTTGGGAGATTTCACTGTACCAATATATAGCATATTAATTGTGGCAAACGAACTGATATTTAACATTTAATGTTCCATTTTATATAAAAAAAGAGTAAGTCACCGCACGAGTTTTGTTTGATCACTGGGTCAACTTGTTACCAAATTCTTTTTTTTTTTTTTGAATTTTATGTCTGGATGACAAATGAAGTTTTGCATCTAGACGGGGATGAAGAATGTCTGGATACAGAGGATAAGAACCTGGATGCTTGGGTTACACATTAAGGGCCATTATTACAACTTGCCGTTAGCTAAAGGGATGATTTTAACTGACAGATAAATTGTTTTGCATTATTATAAGTGGAAAATATGGTAGAAGTGAGTGTTAAGCTAAATTTATGATTATCCTACCGGTAACTTTTAAAGTTAAGTTTATGTTTGAACTTGCCATACAAATATACTATTTTCAATATGGCAACTTCAAATATAAACAAAATGAGCTTATACACCAAAAAACGAAGCCGTCGATGCCAATGCGTTTAAAAAAACTGTTTAATTGAGTAGTGTTATCGACACTGCTCCGGCATTGCCATATTTTTTAAAAATTTTACTTTATTTTATCATTAGGTTGTAATAACAAAAAGAAGTTGAGGGTGACTTTAAAGTTCACTTTAGCTAAAGTTAAATTTAACTAACCCCAACTTTAACGGCAAGGCCCTAAGAGGAAGAAATTTGGAAGAACGATTTACTTACTTCCAATATTGAAATAACCGATAAAAGTTGTTGTAAACATATGAGAATTAAAAGAATAGAATCATAGTAAAAAGTCCTTTAAAAACGACTTCAAAATCTTAGTAAATGACAAATAATAGTAAATGCGAATATTTTATTATTAATTGAATTAAATTATTGACTGTAAGCTGCTACAAGGCGATAAACGATTTGTTCTGCTCACAGCTTGAACATTTATGCAATTAAAAAAAGCTACCAGAATAAACCAATAACAATAGAAGATATTGTGCTGCACCGTGAAAATGCCATGCCACACGTTATTGATAATGCGCCACAAAAATGACTGCATACGATATGAGTAACATTTGTGTGAAGTATCGCTATTGTGTCTGGCTTTCGCCAATGCATGACAGAATTATTCAATTAACTACCAGAAAAATGATTGTTGGATAGTCGTTCCGACTATGAATATTTCGTTTGTATTCCTGAAATTCCTATAATGGACTTTGGGCCGTACAAATTTAATTTTAATTCTAAGTTGCATTTTTGAGGATTATTGCTCGATGAAGATAATGGCTCATAGAAAATTGAATTGCATATATATGACAAATTATTGTGAAAGAATTTTGTCACAAAAGATTGTTTTGAATAAAGCATTAACGGGAGATGAAGTCGCATTAGTCTAGTAGGTAGTGTGTTGGCTTATTAGATGAAAGGCCTCGGTTCAAACCCGAGGTCAGACGTCAAAACGAAGTATGAAAAAATAATCCTTCAGCGACTTCCTCTCAGCAGATTTTTGGCAAAAACTCTTAGAGTAAATAAAATTGCCACGAAAACTTTCTCAAAAATTTGTTTTCATGTATAAAATTACAACACAACATGGGTGGTGTGAGAAGCTAGGCCGTAATCCTGACTGAAGAGTTGTAATGGCCAATTATGTATGTATGTTATGTATAGTATTTGGACGTTAGTTCATTTCAAGCATGAAGTATGTCATTAAAGTGTTTTTAATTGTTTTAATTTTAAAACAATTTGAAGGTTTACTCAAAAATTATATCCAACAATTAAATAAAAAATTACAAACCACACCTCATTTGAATGTGGGAAAAGCTCTATCTGATCTTAGTGTGAATTTTATCTTAGATTGACGAACATTTTGACTATTGCAGTTAAATAAATGACCCACAGAAAACAGCAACTTGTTTGCAAATCAATGCTTATTTATTATCAAAGGGCGTTAGAATAATAATTTTAGTTTTTGGTTCAGTAAACTTACTTAATTAAAATAAAAAAGAGAAATAAAACTGTTTGAATAATAAATTAAACAAAATAAGTTTAACTATACCTGTGTGTCATTTTGTCACACTGCAAGCTAACATGATAATGCGTAATAGTGACTCGTTTATTTGTTATGTACTATATTGTCAATTTAAGCATTCATATTGTAGTAATTGATAGTGTAAGTCCCTTGTCAGGCATGGATAAAAATTTGACAAAAATTGTTGTAAGTAATGACATGTGGCCATTACGTCATTGGCCATTTGGTTGACAGTAATCTCTACATATTTAAATTCTTTTGTGCGTTTATTTTGATCGAGTGATCCTATTTTAATTAAAATTGATGTAAAAGTCAATTGTGATTGTCTGAAGGTGAATGCACAATAAATTGTGAACAACTTAAAATTTAAGAACAAAATCAGTAGGCAATTGAATTTCCAACAAGAAAAAAGGTAAATGAAAAAATTTATGCACAAAACATTTGTGCGAAATGTAAAGGGTGTTCTTTATAGAGGTATAGAACTTTAAGGTGCAATAAAACAACGATGGATTATTCGATTGACATGAATTTTATTTATCCGAAAGATAATCTTGTGGCATTACATTTTAAATATGATTTCTGGCATACGACCGCCAAGGCTCGCGCGGATGTAGTCCAATCTGGACGTCCAATTTTCGATGACTTTTTCCAACATTTGTGGCCGTATATCGGCAATAATACGGCGAATGTTGTCTTCCAAATGGTCAAGCGTTTGACTTTACATAGCCCCACAGAAAGTAGTCTAGCGGTGTTAAATCACAAGATCTTGGAGGCCAATTCACAGGTCCAAAACGTGAAATTAGGCGGGAACCAAACGTGTCTTTCAATAAATCTATTGTGGCACGAGCTGTGTGACATGTTGCGCCGTCTTGTTGAAACCACATCTCCTGGACATCATGGTTATTCAATTCAGGAATGAAAAAGTTAGTAATCATGGCTCTATACCGATCACCATTGACTGTAACGTTCTGGCCACCATCGTTTTTGAAAAAGTACGGACCAATGATTCCACCAGCCCATAAAGCGCACCAAACAGTCAGTTTTTTTGGATGTAACGGTGTTTCCACATACACTTGAGGATTACCTTCACACCAAATGCGGCAGTTTTGTTTGTTGACGTACATGTTTGATATAGTCTTTTAAGATATTGTTACGTTTTTACCTTTTTAAAAACATTTAGAATATGAGTTCGTTGATTGCAAACAAAAATAAATTGGTGTTTAGTTTCAATTAAATTCTTTCTTCTTCTCACTACTTTTGTGTGCCACTATTTACACTTTACGAATACAACAATAAATGCTTGTTTGCTATTATTCTTTGCTTACAAAGCAGATCTTTACAACGGAGATCTTCAAACCACGACAGTTTTCTTCACATGCAACGCGTCTTCACACAAGACTGATTGAATTCTTACTACTGCCTGCTTTATCTTGCCTTTTTATATGCCCACGTAATCAGTCAATCAGTAATGAAGGTTCTTGAAGTAGAACGTTCGGGGTTTCGCCTTCTAGAGAACTTTATCGCGACTATATTGTTTACATTGCTTGTTCTTGGGTTCTCGCTTACTTGTCTATCCCCTTTTCTTTCATACCGATGTTGTTGGTTTACTTGTAACGAGTTCGTTGTATTTGTTTTTATAGCTTTTGCTCATTTTAATGTTAAACGATGTACACCGTTCTCATTTTCGTAACAATATAATTCGTGTACTATTGTAGCTTGTTTATTTAAAATAGTATGAATTTGTTTATTACGAAAACGTATACTGCTTTATAATTTTATATATACAGTGGGCAACATAAACATAAAAAGCAAAAGCTCGTACGAATAATTGTAACCTCCTTAACTTATTTCTATAATAAAACAAAACAATAACACGGTAAAAATACACCTAGCTAATGACATAGTGTACGTTGTGACTTTTGTTGAGTAGAACTCACTTTTTATTTCTCGAACCCTCCAAAATTGTTTTATTGGACAAAAAAGGTGTTTAGATCTTTTCACACAAAATTATTGTTTAAATTATTTTTTTTGAAAGGGGAGACATGAGCCTTTAAAACGGTATAATAAACATATGGTTTAAGCTTACATGTTATGAGTTTTGATCGGGTAAACTTGGAAAAAATGATTATTTTCTTGTTTTTTTAAGCTTAGCCATTCTTAAGGTGATTTCTCTTGTGAAGACGTTTGATAATAGTAGTTATTCAATAGTTATTGTTTAAATAGTATAACAGTTGTGTTATATTTTTTATATAAGTCATCTTATCAAATTAACATTAAGTCAAAATTTTTGATTGCTCTTAATTATTTATCGAAAAATGTGATATTTTTACGTATGAGCGACTCTAGAAGTCGGTTAATATTTGCGTTTTTAACAAATATTATTATAGGGTTGTTCGGGAATTAATTTCGTTTTTCCCGACAGAGGATTTAATTGCATTTTTTGCACCCAACTTCACACTTAAGCCGTATAATTTGTATATGCTTTGAGAGCTCATATAGTAAGCAAAATTCCAATTAATTCTATGCAGTAGTTTTTGGCTGGTGCCCTTTTAATTATGGATTAGCAACATTCAACATATCTTACTGTTTTACTACAGAAAGGGTAAATATGCTGTTCAAGCCATAAAGAAATTGGCCGATCTGTATGGAGAAGATGTGTTGACAGTACGCCAGTGCCAGAACTGGTTCGCTAAATTTCGATCGGGCAATTTTAATGTCGAAGATGCACCACGTTCGAGAAGGCCTGTTAAAGCTGATAAAGACGCCATAAAGGCATTAGTTGCTGCGAACCGGCGAATAACACTACGTGAGATAGGATTGAGATCAAATCTATCAAATTCAACAGTTTATGACCACTTGAAAGGCTTGGGATAATCTTCGAAGCTCGATATATGGGTTCCCCAGGCCATGTTCTCACAGAGAGAAATCTGTGTCACCGCATTGACGTCTGCTATTCGCTTTTCAAACGTCACGAAAATGATCCGTTTTTGAAGCGCATCATCACTGGGCACGAAAAATGGGTTGTATACGTCAACGTAAAATGCAAGAGGTCATGGAGCAAAAAAGGTGATGAACCGGCTCAAACCATTTACAAAGCCGATATTCACCTAAAAAAGGTGATGCTGTTTGTTTGGTGGGATTTTAAGCTTTTACCGGATAGGATAACACAACGATTAATTCGGAAGTCTACTGTCATAAGCTGGACAAATTGAATGAGGCACTTCAACAGAAAAGGCCGGAAATAATCAACAGGAAAGGTGTAGTGTTTCAGCACTCGCCACAGTGTTTGGTCACTCGCCAAAACTCTCCAGACTTGACACCATCGGATTATTATATGTTCCGGTTACTCCAAAATTTTTTAGACGGCAAAACCTTCAACTGAAATGAGGAGGTCAAAAACCGCCTCAATCAGTTTTTTGCCAGCAAAGAGCAAACATTTTATGAGCGTGGAATTATGCTACACTAGACAGATGGCAAAAGATGTTGGACCAGAACGGCCAATATATAATTTAATATAGTATTTGTTTATTATACGAAAACAGTCTTTCATTTTCACAAAAAAAACGAAATTACTTTCCGAACAACCCAATATATTGCTTTGTATTGTTTAGTTGAGGTTATCCTAAGCGAACATGGCACATTGGTTTCAAATCGATTTTTTTTTTGGCCAAAATTATTTACGGAGAGAATATAATAGTTTTTTGTTATTATTTGAATTATTATTAATTATTAATATCATATTTTGTCAATTCTGTGAAATTTAATTAAAAATTGTGTTTTCTCTCTACACATATTAATTAAAAACGACATATTTTAAATATTTCTAAATACTAGTTTTATTTATAAAGAAAAGATGAACAATTATATTTCAAAAAGGAAGGAAGCTAACAATACTAGCCTAAAAACTCTTATTACAAATTAATTGTTAATTACGTCTAATTCTAACATTATATTTTCTAAAAATTCATTTTCAAATTCTTCTTCAAAGTCGTCTTCATCCGTGGTTTCATCAGTATCTGTATTATCTCCAAATATTGCTGGATTATAGGGCTCTTCACATTTTTTATTTCGCACTTATATCCCGAATATAATAACAACTCGAAAATCCATATACGGCAGTGAAGCGGGCTTAGGCCATATTTCAGATTACTTTCTTTTGGCTTAAATTTATCAGATTTGTAATTTTTTATTTCACCATAATTGGATCTGGTTCCTGTAAGGACGTTTAAAACTTTTCCATTTATTACAGTAAGGAATAATCTAACTGTTGTTTCTATTGTTTTTGAATCGTCTATCTGCAATTTTACTGGAGCCAAATTTTTAATTTCATTATCCAAATCGGAATTTTCCTTTAGTATTGCATTTCTTGTTTCCTTTAAAAATTCTAATTTCAAAGGCCTATAAAACCGAGTGGATTGGGGTGTTATGTTACACCATAATGGTCCTTGTGATGTATCCAAAAGTCTTAATGGTATTACTGTTGTTGCAAAAAGACTTGAATCACTAATATGGGATGAGCTTGGTTCGAGAAGTCGTTGTTTAAACTGAGCTTGACCAGTACTTCCATCGAATCCATAGCTCAGAATTAACTCTGCAGAATTTGAATTTTTTATCAATATTCATTACTGCTGAAATTACATCTTTCTGCATTTCTACAATTCTTTTTACAGTGTGTTCTAGTAGCATTTGTAATGGTACTTTTGCTACCGTTTCGCAAACAAATATATTCTTAGGTCGGTCCTTTAAAACAACAGCTAAGTCTTTTTCTCCCTTTTTACGAGCAGGCATACTCGCTGTACTTATTAATAAATCTGTCGTAATTTCTTTGGATGAAGACATAATTGCTGCTTCTCTTCTCTTGCTACGATTCGACATTTCATTAAAAGACATTCGTGGCCGACCAGCTTTAAAGGTGCTTGGTACTTCAGTTAAAACTTTTTTAAAAAATACTTCAGAATTTAGCCATTTCATGTTTCGAGGCATAAATACATTAGTTTTTCTGAAGCATTCTGACCACTTTGCATCTAATTTTACGCAATATATCCTTATTTTTTCTTTTAAATGTTTTAAATAATCCTCAGGAGGATTTGCAGTTCCACTTTTTTCTAGAACGAAGTTCAAAAGTTCCTCCCTTTTTCTTTTCTTTAGCATTATTTTTTTGCCAAATTTTGAAGAGCTCTTCATTTCTGAAGCCAATGTAGTCCAGTAAAAATCAAATATCTTAAGTTATTGCAAGCTATAGCAGGAAAAAAAATTAGAATGTGTTGCACAAGACCACATGCTATTTTCGAATTTTGTTTTTTCACTGGACAAAGTTGGACATTTTTTTAAAAGTTTAAATTTATACATACATAACATACATAATTGGTCATTACAACCCTTCAGTAAGGATTACGACCTAGTTTCTCAAATTTATGGAAAAACAAAATAATAATCGAATCCGCGAATATGCATGTAAACAACACACGTTATTTCTATGTCTATTTATTTTTTTAACTTTTTATTTTACAATTAGTTAATACATACCATAAACTTTATTATCTATTAAAAATATTTTTTTTTAACTTTTTAATTTTATTCATAAACACTATTTGACAGACTACTTAAATTAAACTACTTGCACTTGATTATTCAACAATAATAAAAAGTTCTATGTATGTCGCTCTGTAGACTAACGGTCAATACCGGTTTAGAAAAACAAAATTTATTTTCTGATAATTCGAGGTGTTGTCTATCATGCTGTATTAAAAACTTTACAAAAAAACGAAAATTAAAAAATTACATTTTGGCCAAAAAACTGAATTTTAAACCAATTTGCATGGTAATAAACTGACAAACAAATTGTTGTTTGCATTATTTTTCCTTTGGCGTTATATTGACCCCAATGCTCGAAGTGAATGTTAAGAATATGATAATAATAATGATTTATAAATAGAAAAATGTCTATAATGAAAACAATATTGATGCAATTTCTGACCTAACCTCAATAATATTTCATAACATAACATCACATAGCATAAGAAGTTTGAAAACTTCTGACATTCAACCCCTCATTTTAATATTTTTCAATAAATCAATACCTACGACATGAGCACATATTATGGAAACGAATATAGTAAGCATCCTGCTTGCCTAACGGTCACAGTTTCTTATAAGGGTTGTTCTACTCAGAACTGATTTTAAGATGAAGAAAATAAGACAAAAGAAATTATCTACAACTCTTTGAGGATGCAACTCATGTTACATATGTAGATACATGCCTACTTGTGGGATGTCATAAGCATTTTTGTAAGAACCGACATATTAAATTTCGGAGAATCTGCCTTTGTTACATTCAAATATTTGCTAAGATGCTGGCAGCATTTAAATTATGAATTTTCGTAGAATATTTTTCATATGAATACAAATGCAACAAAAATACTTGTGTTGTTAAAAGTCATCAAATTGTAAAAAAAATTTATGTTTCTAAAAGATGTAAATTAACTGCAGCCAGCAATAAATGAATCTTCTTGTACAACATATTTCAAATTGATATTAAAATCATGCACAACAAACTCTATGCAATCCGAAATTGAATCCATTCACCTAGTCACTACCACTAGTTTTAATTAAATAGCAGAGTATATTGGAATTTCTCACTGTGAGAAAATTTAACTCTTATGCAAACTAACCCTGTACATGGACTTTAATTAAAATCTAGGAATGTATGTTTACTCATGTACTAACCTTATACTAAAGGTAAAAATTTTTTGAAACAATTTTACGATTGGCCACGTTACTTGAACCGGCAATACAATAGATAAACCTCCTCAGTAAAGGGAAGTGTGTTTAGCTATATTTTTAGAGGGTGAGAAGACATTCGAAAAGGTTTGGAAACTAGCTATGCATTTCAAACTACAAACACAGCTACTGGTAGAATGCACTGACTTGTTACAATCAAAGGATCGTTATTTTAGGGTTAAATAGGGAAATGTATTCTCCAATATTATGAACATGACGTAGTCTGGTAGGTAGTGTGTTGGCATTTTAGAGGTAAGGTCACGGTTCGAAGCTGAAGTCAAACATATCGAACAAAACGAAATATAAAAAAGTCTTCAGCAACTTCCTTTCAACAGATTTCTGGAAAAAAAACTATGAAAGGAAATAAAATTGTCATGAAAAGTTTTTCAAAAATCTGTCATTGAGAATCATTTTTAAACTGTAGGCCACGCCACTGATATATAAAATTTACACAACATGAGTGGTATGAGAAACTAGCACGTAATCCTGGCAGAAGAAATGTTATGATCAATTAAGTAATAAAATTGTAAAGAAAATTGAAGTTGCCGTGATCTAGTAAGATAGTGTGTTAGCTTATTGACGTGAGGCCTCGGTTTGAAGCCCAAGTCAGACATATCGAACAAAACGGAATATGAAAAATATTTCTTCGGCGACTTCCTCTCAAGAGATTTCTGGCGAAAACTATGAAAGGAAATAAAATTTCCATGAAATAGTCGTTCGGAGTTGACTTTGGCAAGTCCCGCCACTCATGTATAAAAATTAACGCACACAACATACAGTATCGGACAAAACCTAAGCACCCCCCAGTGCATTTTTTTAAAATGATTATTTTTTTAAGAAAACAAAGTTATTAAATTTTTTTTTATTTATTTATATCCTTATTATTGAAAAACACAAACTTAAGGAATTCAGAATTCAATAAAAAAAAGTTATGATTCAAATACATTTTAAGTCAAAAATATAAGCGGACAAAACTAAAGCACCCCCAATTTAAGGTACATATAAAAACTATTGTAACCAATATTTCTTTGTGAATCTTTTATTCTGAATGGCACATGCCATTCTTTTAGGCATAGATGATGTTAAATTATTAATTATTTCAGGTGTTATTGTTTCCCAGGCTATTTTTGAGGCTTCAAAAATATCGTCTTTGGTTTTGCAATTTTCTCGGTTGATTTTTAAGTTAACGGTGTCCCACAAGTTCTAGATTGGGTTAAGATGAATTGAGTGCAAAATATTCGATCAACAGATCAATTATTTCTAGGCTAATTAAAAAGTCGCACTTCTCCTACTCACCCTGGAGGAAGACCACGTGAAACTTCGCGATATGAAGGCTCCTGAATTAAAAGGACAATCCAAAATGATCCAACAGCATCTTCTAGGCACATACCAAACCGCTTAGGTTTAAAAATTGGCGAAAGAGCGATTTGCAAAAGGACGGTAGAGGCCGGATCATTCAGTCGACAACTAGCAAAAAAATACACTGAGGGGGTGCTTAGTTTTTGTCCGATACTGTAAGTGGTGTGAGAAACTAGGTCGTAATACTGAGTAAAGGGTTGTAATGACCAATTAGGTATGTATGTAATTGTAAAGACAACGTTTTCGAAAACGATCAATGAATACAAATTTTAATTTTTGAATTGAATACCATCTAAAATTATTTTGCTTCTATCAAAGAAAATAAAGTATAAAGAATGCGCATTTTAACATACTTTGGAATATTTTTCAAAAATATTTCATGATACAGAAACCAAGAGAGTAACAATGCGTTGTTCTCATCGTGCGTTTTTGTTGTTTGACCACTTCTTTATTTATTTTTCTGGTGTTAAAAACAGACGTCGCCACCAGCGTTGCCAGAATGAGGATTTTATCATATTTTTGATGATTTTTTAACTAAAATATGATTTGATGATTTTTCTCCAAAAAATATGATTTTTTTCCAAAAATATGATTTTTTAACCAAGACTTTTATGTTTCAGTTAAGTAATTAATTACAGTTGCGGTTACGTTTTATGCATTGTGTTAAATGATCCAATTAAGGTACAAATGCACAAAAATACAGCACTGATTATTTTCAAATGTTAAACGACTTTTACACAACGCAAATCAGTAGCAATTTGAGGAAAATATTGAAAATAAAGACTTTTTTAAACGCCGAAGATGTATATTTAGGAGTATTTGTAAAAAAAAAGATTTCTGTAACAAAATTTACCAATAGTGAATTAACTGAATTCACTAATTACCGCGTTTCATTTTACATTGAGTTTTGTAAACAATTAACCAAACGTTTCAATTTTAAAGATACTTCCTTAAACGAAATGTCATCTATTGATCCACATAATATTATTAATAAGAAAGTTTTTCATTGTCTCCACTAATAGAAAGATTTCCAAATTTAATTAATGAAAATGATTCTCCAAACGTAGACGATGAATTTAGAGAGCTTCGTCACATAGATTTCAAACAATATTTTCAAAACTTAGAAAATATTAATTGTGAAGATTTTTGGGCCAGAGTTGATAACGATTTAGTTTTTCCAACATTGACGAAATTTGTGTCCCGTATACTTTGTCTTCCCAGTTCCTTTGCAAACGTTGAACGAATTTTTTGTAAAGTTAATTTAAATAAAACTAAGTACAGGAACAGGCTTGAAAATGCAACATTAGAAGGTATTTTGTTTACACAGGATTATTTACTAGTTAAAAGGTATGTATTCCTGTTATAATCTTAAAATTGATGAAGAAATTGTAAAAAATATGAAACCTTCCCAGTATTATAATTAAGTTATTATAGGAAACTACTAAAAGTTTTACAAAACTCCACTTTTCTATTTAGATCTCATTTTATACCTTATAAAATTGCTACTTACATATCGTCGGCTGGCCTGCAAAATGTCCTATGTGCCTTTTGGGAAATTTGTTTTATTCGCCCATTTTTAAGTCTTATTTGTGGTCCATCTCTATAGCAAAAATTTGTCCAACGTCTCCGCTGGTTTCAAAATTATTGCAAAAATATTTAAGTAGTTTTGTATGACTTTCATATAAAAATTATGTTGTTTTTTAGGTCTTCTGAAAAGTTGTTGAAAATTACATAGGCCAATTTGAAGGCCAGACGACATAATGTATGTATGGATTTTTTAAAATTAATTTTAATTAAATTGAATTGTCTTTTATGTATAATATACATATTTATTTTTTGTTTTGTAATCAATATAATACACTTTTATTTTGAATTGTTATTTATTTTTTAATTTTTTACAAATAAAAGTTAAAAAGTGATGATTTTTTCCCCCAAAATATGATTTTTTTTCCTTCAAATGATGATTTTTCACCAGAATCTTCTGGCAACACTGGTCGCCACCAATGCCTCTCAGGGGAAGAACATCTTCGGCTTTTTACACACATAGGACACGAACATCAATATTGTTCTTTAAAAAGAGCGTAAAAATCTTGTCAGCTTTTAAAGAAGAACGTTCATGTCGCTTTTTTCAGACTTCAATAATACACCCAAAGAAATATCACAGTAGTATTCACTAATATCAATGAGAAATGATTTCGATTTTTGGAAGAATACTTGCCAAGTTAAATACGGTGTCTTTAGGGATTTAGCGCAGTACAATTTTTCTATATTTTCCTATCACATATACATATCATTGGGTTAATAAGTAGACTTGACATTATTACTAACAATTTTCCTCTAGGTTAACACATGCCTATGGTTATGGATTAGTGAGTGAGAGAGAGAAAATAAGTTGAGAGAATTTATTTATTTACAGCCATGTAAAAGTGTTAGTAATATACTCTATTTTTATTTTCATTTCATCAACATACATACAGTGTCGGTCAAAATATATTGGACAAAATTCAGGTTATAATATTTTGTACGATTTAAAAGAAATTAGATATTTTAGAAAAAACAAATACATACCAAAATAAAAATACATCCCTAGTATAGTTAAAAATAAAATTTAATTTCAGTGTTTATTATGATATTATTATAAATTAAACAAAAAGGTAAATAAAGATAAAAAATTCATACGCGATTTTTCAAAACTTCAGCACATATTTTCGGCATAGAACTAATGAGATTCTCTATTATATTCATTGGAATAGCTGACCATGCCTCATTTATAGCTTGATATAATTTATTTGGATCCCGATGTACCGATTCCCGATTTACCTTTCTATTTACTATTTCCCATAAATTTTCTATAGGGTTAAGGTCGGGTGACTGTGCAGGCCACTGGATGACATTGGATCTTTGGATGTGTTTTCGGGTCGTTGTCGTGTTGAAATATCCATTGGCGTGGCATTTTATCACGGGCATGTGGCAACATCTTTTCCAGCAATATATTTTTATACATTTGTTTGTCCATAATACCGTCGATATTGTGTAAAGGTCCTAAGCTTTCCCCAGAAAAGCAACCCCACACCATAACATTACCACCTCCATGTTTAGCTGTTCCGGAACAATATTTCGAACTTAGTCTGCTACTGACAGGTCTTCGAACTCTTCTCATTCCATCAGAATCCACAAAATTAAATTTGGATTCAACGGAAAACAAAACAGTGTTCCATTGTCCAACTGTCCAGTTCAAGTGTTCTCGAGCAAATTTTAGGCGCGCCTTACGGTTTTTCTGTGATAGCAATCAGTATTGTTTTCTCTGAAGACAAAGTATATACCAATTTTCTGTCCAATATGTTTTGACCGACACTGTATGTAAAGCTGTCTATCTTTGGCTTAATAATTTTGGATAAATAAAAACAAAATAAAAAATCGATTTTATTATTAAAAGAACATAAAGCTATCCATCTTTGGCTTAAAAATTAGGCCATGTTTTTTAGATAAATAAAAAGAATAAAAAAACAATTTTTTATTAAAAGAAAAAAAAAACGAGCATTCCAAAGCGTTTAAAAAAATATACTATGGGACAAAATAAAATTCGCCCAGCTAATGACATAGAACATTTTTAACACAAAACATTCTTCGAGTGTTATTCTGAAATAAAATGATAAAGCATCCGCAGCACATGTATACTTGTCGCAGTCTGATCAACAACTAAATCGAAAAACACATGAATACATACACATGTACATATGTACGATGAGAGCAACACATTGTTACGCTCTTTGTTTGTGTTCATTTTCCTTCTGTCTTCCTCCCCCCTCATCGAGAAATGATTTTTAAAAAGATTTTGGTGAGAGCGGGTCGTAATGGTACAACCCGCCATAAAAAATTTTACTTTTACATAATGCGTATTCTTTATATCCATATTCTTTGTTTCTATTCATAATAAACAAACTATATTTACAGAAATTTACTTAAAATAGTATTTGTGGTTGAAACTAAAACTTCTCTACACGTCCGTATATTTAAATACCCTTCATTTTATATGGCACTATTATTTAATTTTTTGATTATGTAATAACTAAAGGTTGATTTTTTTACTATTTGGCATTGAGTCAAAACAAATATCTTGAAGATAATGCTTACTACGAACAACATTGAACTTTATTATCAAAATAGGTGCAGTGTGAGAAATAATTTATCTATTTAAAATTATTGCTTAATGGATACGTCATCAACCAAAATTGGCGATTTTGTTGTGAGGAAAGTCTAGGAACGTCTTTACAGCTAAAATATGTTTTCAGAAGAAATTTCTTAAAATTTTAAATTAAATGCTTAATATTTACCTTAAAGGAGAGAAAAGAAACAAAAAAGTCATTTTACAATAACGTAATGTTACCCAAAGTTTCTCTTCTTCCTTTTTGTGTTGTTTGTTTATATCGTTATCATACGCTTCAATTATCATAACACAAGTCAATTATTGGCCATAAATCATAGTCACTGCTAATACATCGATTGGTTACAAATGTGTTCATATTTTACCACTAATCTGGTGAATAATAAAGCCCTAGATATGCTACCGTAACGGAATGTAACCGCAACAGTAAGAAACAGCTGATCGTTTTTGTTATGTATAAAGCAATACGAATGGTTATAGAAATGTAATGTAACGTAACCGGGACGTAAGAATCTGTAAAAAATAGAATTTTCTTACATTTTTACGTGACATCTGTTTAGCAGTGTTAACAACATGTCAATGTTAAAAACCACCAAAACTGAAAATTGAAATTATAAACAGAATTTACATTTTGTACGTATGTTATATTTGTCTGTATGTGGAATTCTCTTTAAATAAAGCTTCACATATTTTAAAAACCCAAATTATAATTTATTTCATTATTAACTTTTATAATTTAAAATAAAAATAAACACTATTTTACTATTACATTATGTAGGTAGTGTTTATTTTTATTTTAAATTAGAAAAATATAGTTATAGATTTTTAATTAATTAAAGCGTTCGAAAAGCATTTCACTTTACTTTTATTAGAGAAGATAACTACGTTTTAACGTTAGTACAAATTTGGTTTCCGAAATACCTGGCGGGGGGGTTACTCTGTAACTCGATACAAAAATTAAAATGTACGTATTCGAACAAATTGTACTCTGTAGTACGAAAGTACGGAAATTTTTCGAAAGTGATACCAATGTTTTCTTTTTTCGTACGAACAAATAATTCTATTACTCTGTATTACGAAAACGAGTATAAAAAGCTTAGTAAACATTCGAAAATTCTTCGTTAGCAATTGTGTTGGTGACAACTAATAATAAATTTAAAATGTAAGTAAATTAATAAAAATACATTGCAAAATAAACATAAAATAATATATTTTAAACAATCTCAATGGAGTGAGTCAAAAAGAATTGTATATACCGACCAAAGACAATACAAAACTGTTGTGGGCTTTATGATGACGCATCTGGATTTGGCCAAGGGACATCCAAAAGTGCCGGATGCAAGAAACAAACCTAATAATCTGTGGCAGAAACTAAGAACAGATTTGGTTTCACTTGGTCCACCGCAGCGAGATGTTAAGGTTTGGAAAAAAGTAAGCTTATCGCGGAGTTATTAAACATTTTAACTTTTATTAGGTTTGGGCAGAGTATAAGAATGGTAGCTAAATTAAACACATTGATTCAAATCCACAATCAAGTTCACCAGTAATTACTTAGTATTTAGTTGAAGAAAATTAGGAGGGCTAAGAGTCTGGACACAAAAATAATTAATATATATATGAATATATTTAATGAATTCGGTTTTCTTTTGTTTTTGGATATTTTTTTATAAATTTCTTTATTTTTTAAGGTGCTGCTAAGTTTATTTTTGGTTTTCTATGAAAATTTTCGAACCGAGTTACGGAGTAACCGCCCTGTTTTTCTAAAATAAACGATTTTACTTGCTCTATTTATATGGAAAATACAACCAAAAGTACTCAATTTTGTGCTTATTTTCCTCAACACAAACTAAATTGAGTGTTTTTGTTTGAGTGAAAGTGGAATTGTTTGGTTTACAGAAACAGTACATAAAACTTTTAATAAGTACCTTTAAATACCTTTGAAATGAACCTAAAAACTGTGTAGTGTAGTAGATAACCAGTGTTATCTGCAATTTTGTATTTTTTAATTGTTATTGTTTATTTTTTTTATTGTTTTGTTTACCTAAAAACATATGATTACGTTTTTACGTTCTATAATTGCTCTTACATTTTTACGTTCCGTGCACAGTACTGTTACAATGAGTTACATTACGCTCCGGTAGCATGACTAGGGCTTAACTGTTATGGTTTCTTTTACACGACATATTGGCACTTTGTGTACGTAATAATCTATGTGAACAAATTAATTTCTTCAACATTCTTACATACATATATAGTGATGTGAAAAATAATAAGGACAACAATGTGTTGCTTAGAGATTTGATAAGAAAGGAAGTAAAATGAGTCAAAATAAATTTCATTGCGAATATAATAATGTACTTGCAATAAGTTAAATTCTAATCTTGTTCTAGAGTGGTTAATATTTTGCAGAGATTCCTATCACCACGAAACCTGAAAGTATCCCAAAAATTTTATGTCATTTATATATTTATTTTTTTATTTTATGCATCTCGCAAATTTAAAGTTTGAACTTCTTCTGATAGCAAAAGTTGACTGATTACGCGTAAAAGTTATTGTGCTATGGCCAATGTTATGTAGGGATTTAAATACAAAAAGAAGTAATTGCTTTTTATGTATTCCGTTTATAGTTAATATATTTTTGAGGAAGGTTGTACACGGTTTTGAGTGCTTTAGTTTGTGTTCTTTGAAGAGATTGCAGCTTCATATTATTTTTATGTGCATATATAGAAAAACAAGTAATTCTAATGGCTTTGTATTAATGCCTCATATATAACATGTTTTGTTTTTTTTATTAAATTCGAATTTAAATTTGTACCAATTACTGGCGATATTTCCGATTTAATATCTTTAATATGCAAGTTCCATGACAAATTGCTTTGCAAAGTCACACCCAAATATTTTATTTTAATATTATTATGTTTGAAAAATTTCCTCTCCCTCTACAATAATACTAAATTTTGGTCCATTAGTGTTTATGTGTGGCTTAAAACTTATAACTTTGGCTTTTGATGAATTAAGAATTAATTTGTTTAACCTCATATATTCAAAAATTAAGGCAGCATCTCTTTCCATATACACCTTTAAAACGGTTTCATGTTTGTAGGGGTAAAATCATCGGCATACATATACAGTTTTCCAAAAAGCTCAGGGTTGCTAATATTATTAACGTAAATTGTAAATAAAGCGGGCCCAATACACTGACTTGTGGTACACCATGTTCAACATTTCCAAGACAACTCTTGCTATTATTTACTACAACATATTACATAACATACATAATTGGTTATTACAACCTTTCACTCAGGATTGAACAACACAACACCACTTATGTTGTGTGTGTTACTTTTATACATGAGTGGCGGGACTTAAAGTTTAAAGTCGACTCCGAACGACATATGTTTGAGAAACTTTTCATGGCAATTTTATTTACTCTCAGAGTTTTTGCCAGAAATCTGCTGAGAGGTAGTCGCCAAAGAAATACTTTTTGTATTTTGTTTTGATGTCTGGCCTGGGGCTCAAACCCTGGCTTTACGTCTAATAAGCCAACACACTACCTACTAGACTACGGCGACTTCAACATACAACATATTGCTTTCGATTATTCAAATAAGTTTTAAACCGGTTTGGTTCGGCTCTTCTAACAACATAGAATTGAAGCTTTTTAAACATTATATCATGATCTTCAAGATCAAAGGCTTTTGAAAGATCATAGAAAATACCAGCAACAGCATTATATCCTTCGTTCAGTCCTCGATATATCAAATTTACTACATTAAGCATCTTCAGTACCGCTACCGTTTCCAAATCCAAACTGGCAATCATACAGTAACTTCTTATTTTCTGATATGTTGCGAATTGGTGATGAATTAGTTTCTCAAAAATTTTATGCATTATAGACAATACAGCAATAGGTATATACGTATTTTCTTTATGCGCATTGACAGCTTTTGGTATTGGAACTATTTTCGATATTTTTAAAATGTTTGGATATTCCGATGTTAAAATAACATTATTAAATATGTGTAATAGAAATGGCGTTATTTCATTATTTAAATTTATAAAAAATTTTGCTGTTATGGCCAGGGAACTTACTATTTCAAAACTTAGTTGGTAAAGTTCATTGTCTGAATTGGATGATATTGTTTAGTCTCTGAGACCGAAGAAAAGCAATTTTTTCCAAGAGATACTCTGGTTCACCGGTGCATATGAATTATTTTTGTGTAAATGTAATATTAGGATAACTTTAAGCAAATCGTTAAATGTGACTCCATAAAGTTTTTAAAGATTGTACTTCGATAGTCCATAGGCATATCTCACTACAGCGTTATAAACTTCATTTAATGTTCTTAGGACGACAGCATGAGGCCAAAATTTTAACTACGTACAAAAGTACCAGAACTAAATATGACTTAGCGACTAATAACCACAAGCTTTTTGAATTAAAGAAATGTGTTTTTCACAAGCTTCTTATCATTCATCTCTCATATTTCCGTTTGTGCTTGTATAAATTTGTACATCATCGGCATGCTCTACCAAACGTCAGATATTGTATTGTATTAAATCGTTAATATATTGTGAAAAGAAGTGAACCAAGAATACGGCCTTCCTTTTGATACACTTAAAGGGCAAGGGAACTCTTCTTAGAAGAAAGCTGCTGAGGATAAATGAGATTAGATCAGATTCAGTTCCGAAGACAGTGTGGTCCAGTATAATAATACATTGATATTTTTACCTTTGAAACATTTATTAGTGCACTTTGCAGTATTTTTTGGGCCATTATTCAGCTGGAACAAGCATCGAAGGGACATATTTTGATTTGACATTATGTAACATAAAATATATAAGAATTACAACTTAATACACAAACAAATATTAAAACTACCGCCACCAGACTTTAATGTGTTAGTAGTGGTTTTGCTTTGTGGATCATGGTAATACTATGTTTAGATATGCACTTTTATTGAATTAATATTCGGTTAATTGAGCATAATATTTTAAGTGTTCAGGCATTATAAAATACGCAGTTCAGCTGCTTATTCAATATTCATTTGACATCTGGTAAACAAAACAGCTGGTTGTTTTTATTTAGTTTTGTTGTTTTTTGCTTTGTTTTCTTTTTTTTTTTGTTTATCGTTGTTGACTTTTGAGTTGTGAAATATCAACAAAAAGTGTTCGGTTAATTGTGGTATGCTCACTAAACACACTTATGACAGGTGTTGAATTTCATGTTTTACACAATATTATAACAATTTGCGTATTTATTGCGCAATTATTTATTGATTGAAATATTGAGCTCAATAATGGCGTTTATTCCGATTTATGTAATAAAGGTGCATATCTTAACACCGTATAAGGGTTAATTAATTTAATTTAGATATTCTCCATTCTGTAAGGAGACTAATAAATACAATTAATCCTCAGTACAGTTTTAAGACGGCAGTTACTTGTCAAGAATTTGCTCACATTGTCACATGGGTATCTTTATTATTTTTCACGTCACTGTATGTACATACAGCAAGCGTCAAAAGAAACTAACAATCAAAATTCTAACAATAACCAAACTCAACTTTTACCACTTAAGGAGAGTGCTCGAAAATATTTGACAATATTTCGAAATTTTTTGTAATTTTTTTTGTTTCAATTTTAAAATAAAAAATAACGGCAATTTATTGATTTATATTTTTTAATGTACAGTTTTTTGACGCTCACAGTGTATTATAAAACCATAAAGTCAAGAATTGTGGCGCATGTTCACACACCATTCCTGCGATGTGACAGCAATAAGTAAGTCTCAGAGTATTACCCAGAAAATGCTGTTCATATCATATTTTCTCTTTCTTAAAGATGAATTTCAATAGACTACGTACTCAAATCAAATTTCTGCAATAATTTATAAAAAATATTTGACCTTCAATAATGCACTGATGCAGTAGTCTTAAGAGTATTCGAGAGAAAAGCCTTAGGTAAGCTTCTCGGTCCAGTGCGCGTTTGCTATGATTTCAGCATTCGATCCAGCAATGAACTGTATAAGCTACTCAACGGAAAGGTGTCTGTGCTGGCCCAGTCATGTCGTTTGAATGGAGGAGAACGCTCCGGTGACACGGGTATTTGCGAAAGTCGGCGAAGAGGACGACCTTGTTTGTATTGGAAGCACCAAATCGAGGCTATCGATTGGTGTGACCAACTGGCGAAGAAGCAAAGGCGCCGGGAATTGAGGCCGAAATCCGTTAATCGGGTTTTTAATGACCACTTAAGCAAGTATTTGATCTTCAAAAACTAAGTGTATGACAGTTTTTAAAATGAAGAATAATTGTCGTTAAATTTAATTTTATCATTTTGGTAATACGAACATAATATATTCGTAGAAAGTAAATAAATATAAATAAAAAAGACTACATTAGATAACTTCAATAAATTGATTTGAAATGAATTGATCGAAAGTCGGTATATTATTTTACCACGTTAGAGGACTATAATAACAAAAGAAAATTTGCAGTGTTTTTATACAAATTTATTTTAGCTTTGTTATGAATTTCGTCAGTTATTAAAATATCCATCATTACATACATAACATAATTTGACAATACAACCTTTCAGTCAGGATTACGGCCTAGCTTCTCACATCACTCACGTTGTGTGTGTTAATTTTATACATGAGTGACGGGACCTACAGTTAAATTTCGATTTCGAACGACAGATTTTTGAGAAACTTTTCATGGCAATTTTATTTACTCTCAGAGTTTTTGCCAGAAATCTGCTGAGAGGAAGTCGCCGAAGAAATATTTATATATATTTCGTTTTGATGACTGACCTGGGGTTTGAACCGTGGCCTTACGTCTAATAAGCCAACACACTACCTACTAGACTACGGCGACTTCACATCCATCATTAGTTCGTGGTATTTCATCATATACTGCAGAACATGTTAGCAATAAAGTACGTAAATTCATAGAGAAATATACATACATACATATGTATTAGATATTGAGAGTGGATAGAGTGATAGTGATAGATAGTGGGACTGTACAATTAATGAAGATTGCAAGTAATAATAAAAGCAAATGGAATTAATAAAAAATATTAATAATAAAAATATTTCTTCGGAGACTTCCTCTCAGCAGATTTCTGGCAAAAACTCTGAGGGTAAATAAAATTGCCATGAAAAGTTTCTCAAAAATCTGTACCGCCAATCATTGACAAAATTAACACACACAACATGAGTGGTGTGGGAAGCTAGGCCGTAATCCTGGCTGAAGGGTTGTATTGACCAATTATGTATGTATAAAAATGCTGTCTAAATTAACAAATTGTTGTTTTGTTACATTATAATTTTTTTGTTCAGTTTTTTTATTGCTTTCCTACTAATTATTTACAATGTTTTTAACAATTCAAACAAAAAACCAACAAAATGTTGCAGCTAAAGAAGAATTTTTTTTCAAAGTTGCTACTAAAAAATTTATTTGGCTGAAAAATAAATCGTAATTATCTGAAGAGCAGCGCACTTTGTCACTTCTCTTTGATTGCTCACTACTTTAAAATAAAATACTTAAACATTAAAAGCACAGAAGAAATAAATTTAAGAGAAGAAAAGCTAAAACGGAAAGAAAAATATTCTTTATCCAACAGATTGCAAACTCGTTAAAGATGATGTTACTCTTATAGTTTGCCTTGCCGTCGTGACCCCTTGCCGTTATAAATGTTTTCGCTGTGCTTTTAGTTGTTTGCAAAATTACCGTTGACAGTTTTTCTATATTGTCAACAAATTGCTTTCACAATAAACGTAAGCAGTTTTAAATTGGACGCCAGCGCGTAGGATGTTCATTTGTTTTTATCACTATCATCAGTGTTATTTAGTCTTTGAAGTCTTTTAAATTTATCAGCAATTGAAATTCAGAAAACATTAGTATAAAAATAATTAATAAAAAAATATTGAAATTGTCTTCAAAATCAGGATGACATTTGTTTGAAATACACAACTAAGATTTGTGAAAACACTTTGGCAATACTGTGATAATATCGCAAACGATGCGAAAGAGTCAGTTATCCTAGGATATATTCGTGTACTGTAGTGTATATAAAATTTGCAAAATAGGCAACTAAGCAGAAGCAACAAAGTTCGACTGTTAGGGTCAAGTGCTCAAAACAAGTGATGAAAAACTTCTAAAGTGAAAGTAATAGTTAATTAAACCATCTTCCTTAAGGACGTCCATTTAAAAGAATGAAGAACAAAAAATTGCATCAGCTCTTGCTTGTTATATTCAATTATGGATTCGAAAGATCTGGTCCTACTGAAAGAAATTGTCACCCATAACGAATGCCCGATCCAAACAATCGAGATTATTGTTACGAAAATGGAAACGGTGTTCATCGTTTAACATTAAAATGAGCAAAAGCTACACGAACAAATACAAAGAACTTGTTGCAAGTAAACCAACAACATCAGTATGAAAGAAAAGGGGATAGACAAGAAAGCGGCAACAACAAGCAATGTAAACAAAATACACAAACAACAATAAAGTCGCAATAGAGTTCTCGAGAAGGATAAATAATCTTCATCAGACTAATTACGTGGACATATAAAAAGGCAGGACAAAGCAGGCAATGAATAGTAAGAATTCAGTCAGTCTTGTGTGAAGACGCGTTGCGTGTAAAGAAAACAGTCGTGGTTTGAAGATTGCCATTGTAAAGATCTACCGAACAGTGTTTAGTGCTTACGTGAACAGAAGTGTAAAAATTGTTGTTGTATACGTCAAGTTGTAAACCGTGGCACACAAAAGTAGTGTGAAATTGAAATTTAATATGATGTGAAACACAGTCTGTTGGGTCTCCACAGACCCTTAGTTCCTGTTAAAGTCATTCGTCGGAGTGGCAAGTCTTTCAGCATACCTACCAAAAGGATACTGGCGCATAAGAATCACCATTGTGCGATGGATGGCCATGAGATTTAAGGACAGAAGTCAGTCGGTTCTCTTCCTGTTTAGAAGTTCCTAAAAATAATATAAGCTAGTGTTTGAGTTTCGTGGTACGTTATTAACTATTAAATAAAAAATTAAAATCTTCGCTACATTAAACGTAGGACAGAATTGATTCGGACTAAATATTTTACTAGACGCCGTAGTCCTATAGTCAGTGAGTAGGCTTATTAGACGTGTGGCCACGATTCAAATACCAAAAAATAGCTCTTCAGCAGATTTGTGGCAAAAACTCTTAGAGTAAATAAGATTGCGATAAAAAAGTTTCTCATAAATCTGAGCGACATTAGACTTTACACTGTAGACAGCGGTAGAACCAGGGAACTACTTAAATTCGACAAGAAAACGGTTCGCATTCTAACAGGAATTCTAAAAGGATACACCGTTATGTGCAGTTCTGCTAACAAGCTTAGTCTGCCCCACCAGTGCTGTAGAAGCTGACATTATGTGTAGGAAACGGAATCGGTGCAACGCTTTATGTATATGCGAATGCCTGCACTTCAGGGCAGATGTCATCGATTAGAGGGTGACATAAATGTTTGAGGGTCTGAGCATGGTGTCAAACGCATCACTAGGGGAATTGGCTGGTTTCATCCATAGCTCCGGGATTATGACAAGGGGGCTTACTTCACACCAATAATTAGAGAAACTGATCGATCTTTCCTATTAGGAACTGCAAAACGTAGGCCACGGATATAAAAAAAATTCTATAAGTGACTAAATAAGCGATAAATACTGACATGTGTTGAAATATGAAAACGTTCATTATTTATTTTAAAATTTATAATTCAAAATTAAATAATAAAAAGAGTTTGCTATACAGAGTACAAATGAGGGGTGTGCAAACAAAGGCAGCAATCTCCACTTTTTTCATGAAATGAGTTAATGATGCCATCTTGTTACATCTGTTGAATGCTTGTTATCAGTCAATATGGCAGTGCCAAATTCGTTTTCATCTAATCAAAATATATGGTCAAAATCTGAAGAATGAAACAAAGACAGCAATCTCCATTGGAGTTTGTTCCATTGGAGATTGCTGTCTTTGTTACGCTCACTTTATATGGTACTCATTTTCTTAGAAGAGTTACCATATTTTCGAAAAATTTAATACGTTTTGTTTTTGAATTTTTTGCAAAAATAAAAATATAGGATAGAATAACATGAAGTTATTTTAATTATGGAGTTCAATGCTTGTAGTGTACCTCCTTGTCAAGCCCGAAAAAGGGTAAAAATGAAAAAAATTTGAAGAAAAATGTAGAAAAAGTGGAAGAGTGATGAAAATCTAAAATTTTATACAGATTTTATAAATAACAGCCAGCAGCAAATCGTTGAGAAAGAAGATATTCCCCAGAAGAAGCACCATTAATGAAAATTTAATTCATCATTTTAGTTTTAACTATTTTGAAATAATTAAAAACTTTTTTGTTTATAATTAAAATTAAATTTGTTTACTAGAAGTATCTGTTTCTTTAAAGTAATTTATATAAACACAAGTAGTATGAATACTTTTGTAAATAGTTTCTTCATATTATCATTAAATATATTAAATTTCAACAAAGCTCAACATTGTATTAATTATTTTATAACAAAGTTAACTATCTCCAAAAATTTTTATTTCAAAGGCAGCAATGTCCACTTTGTTGAAACAAACTCAGCAATCTCTAAATTTCAATTCGCATTATCCCAAAAATTTCAGTGAGGATATGTATCAAACTTGGTCGTCATATTTATTTCTTTCTTCTATACTAATTAGCAAAACAATTCATTATAAAATACAATTGTCTTTAAAAATACAAATTTTTCTTATTAATTTCGAGAACTACAAAAGTGGAGATTGCTGCCTTTGTTTCCATACCCCAAAAATATAAAATTAGAAAGAAAACTTCTCAAACATAAGTCCGCCAATAGCATGAAATATTATTTTCCATCATAACATCCATGCCTTAATTTTATATAGAATTTCTATTGAGTTCATGCATTTATAAATCAAACCCATTTAAGTGCAAATCAGGAATCCAATTTATTATTTGAAACGTTTACACATGTTTTCCTAACACAAGTGTACGTTACCATCTTGGTTTTGTTATAAAATGTTTCTAGAAGATATTTTATTTGCTTGGTTCACTGCACATATTAAAATACATTACTGCAGAGGATAAATGTCAAGTTTTATTCTGATTAAATATGTCACCAGTAATGTGAAAGTGGTAAAAGGGTAGTAAATAAAAAAAAAATCCATTATTTTTGAATGCAATTTAAACTTTACTTAGAGAAGTTCTATGATCACATACATAACATAACATACATTTATTTTTTTTAACGCTGAGGAGGAGTAAATGTACATAACCGCACCATAGGGGTAGTCGTCACTATCCAACGTGTGTGGGGTCCTCAACCACTAAATTTCCCCCTCCTCTTTTATACTCCTTTTGCCCACTCCGGATCTACTGTGGTACAACTTCAACAGTGCAATCCGTCTGGCCATTTGGCCCCTTCATATCCATATCCGCGTCCGGATTGCGTAACGAATTCCGAGAAGGTGTTCAAACGTCCATTCTACTTCTCTCATGCAAGTCAATTTTATTAGATTTTCGTAAGACCTCAGCGTATCTGACTATACTATTACAATTCTCCTCACTGTTCAGAATTACATCGCAAAAGTTCTCGACAGTACAGACGCCGACTTTGGCCTCAAGATTCCTTCTTTCCAGTCTCCATCTCTCACAATGAAAGAAAGTGTGTTCCGCATCATCAATCGACGCATCATCATAGACGCAATTTGGTCGTGTCATCTTCCCCATTTGAAATAGGTACTTACAAACATAACATACATAATTGATCATTACAACCCTTCAGTGTTATGTAGACTGCCGGGTCTCCAAATGCCCTGTGGGGAAAAGCTTGAACGATATACACAGGTCCTTGTTTTTCTCCGAATTGTATTCTTCTACTGACCAATTGAAATCCGTTGAAGCAAAACAATTTATGAGAAATTTGTTTACAAATTCTTCCACAGTCCTACGGGCACAAAAATACGTGCTTTGTTATGTTGCTAGCAAAGTTCTATTTGAGGGTTCCCATCTTATTTTTTATTTTGCGACCGAATTTCCAAAATGATTTGATACTCTCCATAAAATGATCTTTAAATTTCAATGGTTTTGTTTCGCAATGCGCATAAGTTTAGTTTATCTGCTATTGATATCTGGTCCACCTTTATCGGCATCAACCTAGATAGTGGCGTAGGTAGCGTGTTGGCTTATAAGACACGAGTCCGTGGGTCAAAACTCAACCTAAGGGTCTCGAATAATGTGAAAAAAATATTTCTTCGGCAACTTTCTCTCAGCAGTCTTCTAGCAAAAACTCTGAGAGTCTATAAAATATGAAGAAAAGTTCTCATAAATTAGTCAATCGAAATTGAATTTACACTGTAGACCCTACCGCTCAGGAATCCGTAGTGAGAAGCTAGGTCGTAATATTGACTAACGGGTTGTAACGACCAATTAAGTAAGTATGTTTAAAGCTTTGCATCCTGTTAATCGTTCTTCCAAATTGTCTCTTCAATTCTTGCTTGGAGTCGTATCGGAACTGTGTATATATGTTCATAAGTATTAAGCCTGTGAGCTTAACAGCAGTATGACTGGGTTCATTGACTTACTGGGAGTGATGGCCGTTACGAGTTTTTAATTTTTCGGAACTTTTGGTGAATTTGTTCTTAAAAATGTTTAAATACTTATTCCTTGGTAAATTCCAAACTATCATCTTCAAACAAAAGTTAACTGAAAAACTTGCTTAAGAAGGCATGACAGCAAATATCAATAGAAAACACAAAAAAAACTGGTACAGTCAATGTCAAATGGGTTAAATGGAGTGCTTGACCGTAATATATCCTACTACCTCTGAAGTTTTAATTTACTATGAGTTCTTCTTGGGGGTACCTACACTTTTGCGTTGCAATATATAAATATAGAGGTTTAGGTTTATAACAACATTAAACATTTTTTTGTTTTATAATAAAATGAAAATAATTACAAGAAACATGAATTCATGAATTCGCTGTAATAAATTGTGTACCTAGACTTGCTGTTTTCTGTATACATATATACCTACATATACACATATCAAAAAATAGGTGTAAAATTTTTTTTCTTTCAACTTATTAAAAAATACAATCACAAAAATAAGCTTGTCTCAGATAAATAGTGCGGCATTTTCCTTTAAGTGCGAATTTTACTTTGACAAAATAATAGGTGTGTGGTTTGTAATTTAGTTAAAATTTGATTTACTGTCAAAAAATTAGAAACAAAAGGAAGAAAGTAAGTGAAATAAGATTAATTAACAATAAATTAAACATTATATCAGACATAATTAATTTTTAAGATGGGTCGTGGGCGCCATTGCAGTAATGAAGAACGAATTCTTGTTCTTAAACTTCGCGAGAAAGGTAAAACCTACAAATTCATTGCAGATGATTTAAATCGGTCTGAGAATTTTGTAACCAACGCTTTTAAAGAAAATAATAACGTTGAAACACGAGGTAGACATAGAAAAACTTCATTAACTACAGACAAACGCATAGTCACACTATCCAAACGGGACCCTTTTAAGTCATCTAAGGGGATTGCTAGAGAAATTAAAAATACAGTGTCATCACGAACTGTGCGAAGACGATTACAGAAGGCAGGCCTACAAGGTAGGATAGCTCGCAAAGTCAATCTGCTTAGAACAAACAATTTAAAGAAGGGGAAAAATTTTGCCTTGGCTCACAAAGATTGGTGTGGAGGGAAATCCTTTGCAGCGACGAAACCGAAATCAATTTGTTTGGAAACGACACAGAAAGAAATGTTCGTCGCCAAAAGGTAAAGAATTCGACAGTAGGTATACAAAAAAAGACCATCAAGCACGGAGGAGGCAATATCATGGTATGGGGTTCCTTTTCCTGGTATGGAGTAGGTCCAATTCACCGAATAAAGCAAACAATGGACAGATTAGTGTACACAAATTTGTTATGCTACCCTTTGCCGAGGAAAATGTGGATGTTTCAACAGGATAACGATCCAAAACACTCATCAAAGTTAGTAAGTGCATGGTTTCGTCAAAGGAAGATAAACGTTATTGCATGGCCTAGTCAGCCCCCGACTTGAACCCGATATAAAATCTTTGGTGAGAATTAAAAAGAAGAGTTTCCAAGTTTCCTTGTTGTAATAAATACCAATTATGGGGAAACGTTCAACATGTTTGGTACAATATTGGGGTAGAGACTTGCCGTAATTTCGTCTACGCCTCGAAGAATGGAAGCTGTCCTCAAAAACAATGGCAATTATACAGGCTATTATGATATCATTTAGTTTTTATTTGTGAAAAACAATTTTTAAGTACAAATTTTTCATTAAATTTTAAGTTGTTTTGTATACACCTATTTTTTTGTCCACATCAAAAGCTGGTCTTTTTTGAATTCACTTTATTTTAAACATAATTTACTGTTATTTTCCCTTCCTTTTAACTTTTAAGAACGTAAAATAAATTAATTTAATAAAAATAATTGACTAAACTATGACGTATAAATAAAACCGAAAATATATACGGTTTGCTATGTAGTTCACACCTATTTTTTGGCCATATGTGTGCATATGCATATGTGTGTGGTTGTGTATAATGCACAAATGTAATACATGTTTTTAATTATTTATTTTCATACTAAAATTAAATCAGAAATTTAAACAATATTTTACACTGGAGAAAAGATAAATTCTGTTTAAAATGTTTCTCTAACTGATTATAAGATTTTCTAGACGTAAAATTAAGTTTCTTTAGTAATTGAAATAAAGTTATGTAATCCATAAACTAAAAAGAAAACGAAAACAAAATTAAAATTTTTGAAAATAATTAATGAGGCTTGATATGAAAGCCGTTTATCATTTAATGCACACATGCACAATAATCCTATACATTTTCACTCGTGTTTATTTTGGAGTTTTTTTAATTACATTTTCTTGCAGTATTATTGTTTCCAACGTCCATTACATATTGTCCTTCATAAATCTTCAAAATTTAATTAAGTTATCCACACAGTATATTAACAAAAAGCAATTTTAACATTTACATTACATACAAGAATTGTTTGGTTAAAAAGCTTCAATTGGTGTTACTTCGGTTATCGTCATCTCGACAATTAAGACTATTGGCTTTCTCTGCCATAGATGGTGGATTAGTGTCAAGAGAGAACACACCAGCAAGATAAATAGAAAACAATTCTGCTTTTTGCCTATTTGTTCTGGCACAATTTCCGTCTGCCCTGTGAACAAATAACACATTTTTATAATTCATATTATCTTTCCCCTTGCTTGTCTATGTATTTTAATATTCACTTATTTCCACCTTAAACAATTCGTTATTAATCTATCCACTGCAGATATGAAGCAGCCTTCTTCTTCGTGGGCTACCTTGGGAATTCCAACCTATTGCAGTTCAGGTTGGGTTTTTACGGGGTTTTCGTATCATATGTTCACTCATTCCCATTTGCGTTTTCTGATTTTCTGCTTAATTGACATTGGATTTGTCGATGTCAATAACAAACCATTTGAGATTGTGTTGGAAATTCTGAATTATTGGCAAGTGTGTATAGTTCACCGATAAAATCGGAATGCTATCCGCAAAGTTTTGATTGTCTAGAGTATTTACGAGATTTGTTCATATTTTTAGTCATTTTAACATCTAATCACAAACATCTAGCATTATCTCTGAAGATCAAGAAGTTCATTTTTCACACATAGCCAATCAGTACACATATAGAAAATAATGGGTCTTCCAACAAGAACTTCAGAACTTTGGCAGTTGATAACGGCCATCTTGTTGAACATATATCGGTCAGCTACCAATTTAACATGGACGACCGTGGACAACAATAAGGCCCATATCGGGACGAAGACTCATTTCTTGACGGGTATATAGCAGACAGTATGAGTTTACATACATACTTGACCTATTGGTCAACAGCCTTCCTGCCAGACTACATACATACATACATACATAATTGGTCATTACAACCCTTCAGTCAGGATTACGACATAGTTTCTCACACAACTTATGTTGTGTGTGTTAATTTTATACATGAGTGGTGGGACCTACAGTTTAAAGTCGACACCGAACGATAGATTTTTGGGAAACTTTTCATGGCAATTTTATTTACTCTCAGAGTTTTTGCAAGGAATCTACTGAGGGAAAATTGCCGACGAAATACTTTTGATATTTTGTTTTGATGTCTGGCCTGGGGCTCGAACCCTGGCTTTACGTCTAATAAGCCAACACACTACCTACTAGAATACGGCAACATACGGAGACCGTATGACTTTATGAATATCAAAAATGCATGAAATAAGTTTCGACTTACATACTATTTCGTCTTTACTTGTTATTTCTAAAAGAGATTTCATTCGAACAATGGAATCAGCTCACAAAAAATCAAATTTAATGATATGATTATTTGGAGCGAATACAAAACTAGAATCCAATTCCAATTTGATTTACCGAAAAACGTATGCATATGCATCCAATGGCATGATTACTGGAATTTGTTTTATTTTTCGGTTTTCGCTTTCTTACTTTAAACTCATATGACTAAAGTTTTTTAAAATTGCAATTAAAAACAATATTTTGGTTTTACAACATCAACTACCTTTCTACACTCTGTGAAGTGCTAATGACCACAACAACCTGATGTAATACTGCCGACTAATACTGGCCACAAGCTGACAACACTTTACGATGGGCAACACAGTACAGCTTGTAGTACTTAAATACTATGAAACCCCATAAAACCATGAAAGCCAATTATTCTTATGAACTTATTCTTGCTTTTAAATAGAAAATTTTCAGAAATTATTTGCAAGCCTAAAAACATAAAAGAATTGGAGAAAAATAGAACAACTTTAAATTTAAAGTGAAAATTTAGAAAAAGTAAGTGAATTTCTATTATATTGTTACGTTTTTACCTTCAAAAAATGGTTAAAATATGAACTCGTAGATTGCAAATAAATATAAATTTGTGTTTAGTTTTAATTAATTTATTTATTGTTCGCACAATTCTGTGTGCCATTGTTCACAACTAGATGTAAACAACTACAATTGCTTTGTTTGTTATTCTTCTTTGCACTCTTTTGCATAAACAATAACAATTGCTACTCAATTTGTTCGATAGATCTTTATAATGGAGTTCTTCAACCCACGATTACTTTCTTCAAGCACCGCGTCTTCACACAAGACTGACTTAATTTTTGCTGACTCCGTTGCCCGCTTTGTTTTGCCTTTTATATCGCAAGGTGAACAGTCTGACGAATGCTCTAGTAGGCGATATCTCGAAATTTCTGTAAATGATACTACTCTGATATACTCTGATATTACTGTGAATAACGGTAGAACAGAGTTTATATAAGCGTATAGTAGGTTAGAGGACGTGTAGTAGTCAATTAAGACGAGTAGAGTACCCGGAGGTCGAATTGATCCATTGTACAACAAGCGTATAGTAAAACTCCATGAAAACATTTCACAAGTTACCGTAGTATGCAACAAGATAGCTCAAGTTATGCAAAACATTATATTTCTTCCACAAATTTCATTTCATTTACAATTCTACTTTGTAAATTTTTTCTCTGGAAACTTATCAGCATAAAATGTTTCATAAATATTTCCTTCTAACAGTACAAGCAGCATAGTTTACCAGATGTTTGTTAAAAATATTAAAAAAAGTAATGGCTAGTTTTTTAGAAGTCGCCGTAGTCTAGTAGGTAGTGTGTTGGCTTATTAGACATAAGGCCGTGTTTCAAACCCCAGGTCAGACATAAAAAAAAAAAAAATATGAAAAAAAAATATTTCTTCTGAGAATAAATAAAATTGTCATGAAAAAGTTTCTCAAAAATCTGTCGTTCGGAGTCGATTTTAAACTGTAGGTCCCACCACTCATGTATAAAATTAACACACACAACATAAGTGGTGTGAGAAACTAGGACGTTGTACAATGGGTCAATTCAACCTCCGGGTACTGTACTTGTCTTAATTGACAAGTACACGTCGTCTAACTTAACTCAACCTAAAGGGAAGTTTAATCTAAATTTAAAATAATTAACACTACGAAACATGACAACTTTAGTTCAATGTACTCTGCTGATCTAGTGGGTAGTGTTCCCTGATCTTTAATGTGAGGACTGTGGGTTCGATTTGATTAGCGCGATTAGTTTCAAGAAATAGAAATTCAAGTTTCTCATACATACTACTAAGTAATACTTTTTTAAAGCGTTAAAAATTCTAATGAATTTTTTGAAAAATTAAAACCAAATGAGAAAAATCGAAATAATTGGCATGATAAAGTACATGCAGTTGAAGCTCTAAATCGTCAAAATGACGATAAATCGTCAAATCTGGCAGCTATGGCTGCAAGACCAGATCGATTCGGCAGGTACACCACGCAGTGAGTCTGGTAAGACCAGAAAGGTAACCTACTAAACCGTGGTGAAATCGTTAATACAGATCGCTAACGAAAACAAAAAATCAATACATTGATTGAAAAACGATTAAAATAGGGCACAAGACTCGGCAACATGACAAAGCACCTGCTCTTAAAGTAAAATCGGTCTATGTTACAATCAAAGTATAAGGCTGGGGACTGTTATCACACCCGCCTATTCACTGCACTTGTTACTTTCACGAATTATAGCTAGACTTTACCTTATGAAAGTAATAAAAAAGATTCCTAAGACTGTAAGTTTGCAATATTTATTCATGAAGAAAATATTATAGATTCTGGTGTTTTGCTTCTACATCGTTTAAAATTAAAATTATAAACTAAAGCTACAAAAACCAAACAATGAACTTGTTTACAAATTGTCGCACTGGATAATACAACAAAAAACACCTGCATAAAAAACTGGTAAACAAGTAAATAAAAATACAACAATAAACACCACAAGAATAAATGTCAACAAAATACACAAACAACAATAATGAAATAACGATGTTTAAATTTGTAGAGATCTCGAGAAGGCGAAGCCACGACCATTCGCCTTTAAGAACATTCATCAGACTGTTTACATTGCCATATAAAAGGCAAGACAAAGCAGGCAACGGTTGTTGCTTACATCAAGTTGTGAACAGTCGCACACAGAATTGTACGATTTATAGCCTTATTTTGACAATTTTTGGAAATTAAAAATGTACATCATATTCTTTACTTTAGTATCTTAAAAGCCACTTTAAGCTTTGTATTTAGTTTGCAATTGTTACTATTGGAAATTTAGTAAAAACAAGGAGTGAAGTATTATATTTTTAAGTTACTTTCGAATACATGTGATGAGTTTTCAATATTTTATTCCTTTTTAAACCCTTAAAAGCTGAAAAATTACAACTCCTAAGTAACCTCGTAGTTGAGAATAATTTATCACTTGTCGTTGCAGACAATTTTATAAATTCCAGTAAGCTTCTAATATTAGCATTGGAAGAACAAAGACAAGCGCCGTTCGTACGACCAACATTCAGGGGATCGATGGCATTGTGTTTGGAACTATGAAAATATATTATGTGAAGAAGGAAAGAGAGAACAGTGTTTATGGACACTAGGCTTGTGCATATTTATACCATAAGTAACAGGAAAGGCCTCTGCAGGGAATGAGTTCCACATACGAATAGTTCGACTAAAAACGTATTTTTACTGTAGTGCAGTGTGCTATTCATTGGCCAATCAACCACATACGGAAGTGGTTGCCGACAAAGACGAGCGTTACGTAGAAATATATGATTTTCGGGAAAAGTCCTCTTACTTCGTTCGAGCAAAATCCTTTTGTCGAAGCGATAGAACAGTGAAACACAAACCACATTGCAACGATGCTCCAATGGAATGATTCACTGGAGTTGGATACATTACCGTCATAACCGAGCTACTACGGCCTCTCCTTACACGATCGTGAAACCTCAGATTAGACGTTATGGCACCGACCCATACATGAGAGTTGTATTCCAGTCTCGGTCGGTTACAAATGGTGTAAATAGTAAGATCATAAGATCTTAAAAAGGAGGATGCTTTGGTAGTCTAGAGGGTAGTGTGCTAGACTATTAGCGTAAGGATCGTGGGTTCGATTACCACCAGAGACTCTGATCTTAGACACTACACCGAGCATATGGTCAAGATACTCCGCTCGTATATAATTAGAATATAATTTGTAATTGTATTGTAATATATAAATAAATAAATAAATAAGAAGGAACTGAAGGAATTGAGTCAACATTACACTGAATTTTCATGCTCAGAATGTCAAGAGCTTCTGACTCCTTAATATTTGCACCACCCATAGATTAAGATGATGCAATATTATTGAGAAACTAGATCGTAATCCTGACTGAAGGGTTGTAATGACCAATTATGTACGTAATATTATTGATGCGCTTATGTGTCAATAAAAAACACTGGGATACATTGTTTAATCCTTAAACAATTTTTTCCTGAACATGATATAAAATATCTCAGTTTTTGGAAAAAAATTAATTAATAACTTTAAAAGTTGTACGAGAATTTCTGAGTGAAACGATTTGATTTTAATTTTACTTTATTTAAATAAAACCGAATTTATTAAGTATTAGTGGCAGACCTTTACATTTCAATGTTAAAAACTCAATGTGACTCTTTTAACTTTCAAATTGTTACGAAAGTCAGTTTTAGTACATAAAGTTAATTATCAAGAATAGTAAACAAACATAAAGTTGACATTTCATTAAGTCAGGGTTAGGAAATAACAATCAATAATAAAAAACTCCCAAACATTCCTCCCCCCTAAGAACAATAGTTCTTAAATCGGGTTAGTTAGCAGGATCTTGTAGATCGTTACAGCTTGCAGGTAGAAAACAAATTTTTGTTATAGGACGCTTTACATATTTGCCCTTACAGTAGAGTATTACAACTCTGATGTGGCCATCAGAACCTGGATGTACTTTTTCTATTCTGGCAAGGGGCCATTGTCCTGGAGAGAAGCGCTCATCTAATATTAGGACAATATCTCCTACTTTAGCTTCCCTTTTTGTTAAATTCCACTTTGGCCTGGATTGTAGTCGACACAAATATTCTCTTAACCAGCGCTGCCAAAAGTGTTGTTTAAGTTTTTCAATTTGTTTCCATCGTGATAGACGGTCGATTTTGGTATCTAAAAGATCTCGCTCAGCTATAGTAGTAGTAGGTTCTCCAACTAGAAAATGTGCTGGTGTAAGCACGTTTAGATCAGTTGGATCAGAGGAAAGTGGGCATAGTGGCCTTGAATTTAGGCAGCTTTCAATTTGACATAAAAGAGTTGTAAACTCTTCGAACGTCAGTACACGGTCTCTCATGAGGCGACGCAAGTGGTGTTTCGTTGATTTTACGCCGGCCTCCCATAAGCCACCAAAGTGGGGTGAAGCTGGGGGAATGAAGTGCCATTCGGTGCCATCGTTATGTAAAGTGGTAGTTAAGTCATTAGGAAGTGAAGTCATTGAATTGTTGTGTAACGCGCGTAGCTCTTTACTTGCTCCGATGAAATTAGTTCCACAATCAGAATACAAGTCTGTGCATTGTCCTCTTCTTGAGATGAAGTGCCTAAATGATGCTAAAAAGGCTTCAGTGGTAAGATTAGAAACTGCTTCGAGGTGCACAGCTTTGGTGCACATGCACACGAAGAGGCAAATGTATCCTTTACTTGTAATACTTCTGCGTAAGGTTGATTGTTTGATTAAAATAGGGCCAGCATAATCTAAGCCACTGTGCTTAAATGGTCTTGATGGTTGTACTCTAGCAGATGGTAAGTTGCCCATAATTTGCTGTGAGGCTTTAGCACTGTATTTAAGGCAAATTACACACCTTCGTTTAACTAGCTTCGCAATGTTTCTTGAGGAAATAATCCAGTATAGTGACATAACGTATGCTTGCATCAATTGAACGCCATGTAGTGTCTTATAGTGAGCATCTGTAAAAATAAGAATCGAAATAGGATCATTTTTTGTTAATAAAATAGGGTGCTTCTTGCAATATGCCACATTTGCTTTTCCTATTCTTCCGCCTACCCGTAATATACCTTCGTCATCAAGAAAAGGTTGAAGTTGTTGAATTTTACTATTAGAAGGTAAAGGCTTTTGATTGGAAATGCGTTTAATCTCTTCATGAAATGAAATTTGTTGACATTGTTTAATAATAATAACCTCAGCTCTTTTTAAATCTCTTGTAGATAAATAATTTAAGTCTTCATTTGAGAAGTTTATTCCAATATTTTTCTTTTTTAAAACCTGGTGCTTTACTTTGTTGTACCAGCGAAGAATAAAAGCTGTTACCCGTACTAATTTTGTAAATGTTGAAAATTTTGAAAATAAATCTGGGTATTGCTGATTGGTGTTTAATACCGTCGCTGAATTTACTTCTATGTGAGATGATACTAGTTGGGTAGAATTTTTAAATTTTTTTTTTGGCCATTTTTCAGATGAATCAACCAGCCAATGAGGACCTTTCCACCAAAGTGAGTGTTTACGAAGGTCTATAGGTAATAGTCCTCTTGTTGCACAATCTGCAGGATTGTCTTTGGTAGAAATATATTTCCAGTCAATAACGTTAGTGAGACGTTGTATTTGTGATACACGATTTGCTTCATAAACTGGTAATAATGAAGATTGAATTTTAATCCAATTTAAAACTGTGCTGCTGTCAGTCCAAAAAGTAGTTTTTTGAACATTAAGTCCAATATTGCGTTGAACTTTGTTGGTTAATTTAGCTGCTAAGACGGCTGCACACAATTCAAGCTTTGGTATTGTGGCTACCTTTAATGGAGCCACTTTTGTTTTGGCTTGTATTAGACTTACGTCTACAGCGTTATTTCTAGAGGTAACTCGTATATAAACGGCGGCAGCAAAGGCTTGCTTGGAGGCATCACAGAATGAATGAAGTTCAATAGAGACAGTAGAAAGGCAGTTAAACCATCTTGGTATACTTATTTGTTCGATTTCCTTTAACGCATTTCGATAGATAATCCATTCTTCACGCAATGGTTGTGGTAAAGAATCAGTCCAGTTGAGCCCTTCACGCCAAAGTTTTTGAAACATTATTTTCGCCAGAATAGTGGTGGGGGCCAACCAACCAAGAGGGTCGAAAAGTCTTGCAGCGTCAGATAGTACGCCACTTTTAGTTATTTTATCTGAAAAATTATAATTTATTTTAAAACAGAAACTATCTGATTCAGGATTCCATGATAAACCTAATGCTTTTACCATTTCTTCATTTTTTAGCTCAAAATTGTTAGTTGCTAAACTCTTTAGAGGAAGTTGTTTCAAGAATTCAATAGAATTTGAGTTCCACTTACGCAAATTAAATCCAGAGCGCTGTAATACTTCACATAGTTCTTTTTGCAATTGTGTTGCTTCATGGAGATTATCAGCGCCTGATATTACATCATCTACGTATGTATCTGATTTTAAGACTTTGCTAGCAAGCGGAAAGTTTTCAGCTTCATCATAGGCAATTTGCTTAAGAACCCTTATTGCCAAGAAGGGTGCACTTGTTGTGCTATAAGTTACGGTTTTAAGTTTATAAATATCGATGTGGTTTGTATTTTCATTGCGCCATAAAATGCATTGATAATTTTGATGTTCCTCGCAGACGTTTATTTGTCTGAACATTTTTTCTAAGTCAGCTGTCAATCCGATTTTATATCGTCGCCAACGTGTAATAATATCTGGCAAGTCATTTTGTAGAGGAGGCCCAGGACTAAGCTCTTCATTTAAAGATGAATTTGGTGGGATTTTACTGCTACCGTCAAAGACTACCCTGAGCTTCGTCGTAGTACTGCTTTCTCGTAGTACCCCATGGTGTGGTAAGAAAAAACACTGATCAGGGATATCATGTGGATATTTACCAACTTTCTCCATATGATCGAGTCCTATATATTGTTATAAATTCCCTGTAAGCTTTTGCAAACTGTGGTTTGTTTTTAAACAACGATTCTAAATATTTTAATCTCCTCAATGCGTGGAAATCAGTATTATTAAATGTTGGTAATGGTTTTTCAAAAAGTAAATTTTTGAATGGCAAACTTACTGTATACCGTCCACTTTTGCCTTTTGATACAGTTTTTATAAAATAATTTTCGCACAGTTCCTCTTCAAGAGACAATTTTCGCTCATCTATCAGCTCTTCTTGTTCCCAAAAAGTCTTAGTTGGTCTTCAAGGCAACTAACGTTTACATTTATATTCTGATCAGTGAAACAGTTTCTTAGAGGTCCAGACACCAGCCAACCAAAATTGCTTCCCTGTAAATAAATACTATTTGGAATTTTATATGAATTAGATAACAAGATTTCACCATAAACATCAGTTCCTAATAGTATATCTATTTTTGCTGGTAAGTAAAATTTAGGATCTGCTAATGAAAATTGTTTTAAATTTGGTAAATCACGTTTACTGATATTTTGTGGTTTATATGAAGTTAATTTATTTATTACTAATGCATAAATTTGTAAACAAAAACTTTTGTTGTAGTTGGACATAAGCTGGAGATGTACACAGTGATTTATTAACATTTTGTTTTTATCTCCTATTCCACTAACAGACTTTTCTTTTATTTTTTGTTTATGGAGATTTAACAGCTGTGTTAATTCTGTTGTTACAAAAGATGCTTGCGAGCCTGGATCTATTAAAGCTTTTACAGTATGTAAACCAAATTTAGTTTTAATTGTTACGTTTGCTGTAGCTAACAGAACTTGAACGTTGTTGCTTACTGTATGAGACATGTTGTGTGTATAGAAATGTTGATTTGATTGATTAACGTTTGTTGTTGTTGGTTGATCATTTACAGATGTAAACACAGCATTGCCAGTTTGTTGTGTGTTTTGCTTTTCTGTAATGAAAGAACTATGTAAAATAGTATGATGTTTTTGCTTACATTGTTGGCAGCGAGCTGTTGATGTACAGTGATTTGTGCTGTGTCCAGTATGTAAACAATTAGAACAAATATTATTCTGTTGAATTACAGACTTTTTCTCTTGAGGAGTTAGTGAAGATAATTTAAAACATTTGTAGAGAGGATGTCTACGTTGGCAGCAAGGGCAGTAATTATTGTTAATAGTAGTGTTATTAACATGAAATGTTCTTTTATTAAATCTTGTCGGATTATTACTTACAGAATTTTTTTGTAATTTTGATGGTTTTTGCGCTTCTTCTACTGACTCTAAAGTGCGAAATGATGATTCAAGAAATTTTAACATACTTGCCATTGGAGGAATTTGATTGTTGTTGATTATTGATTGCTCCCATTCCTTTCTAGTTTGTTTATCCAATTTTTGGCTGGTGAGAAATATTAGAATGGCATCCCATTTGTCAACTTCAATATTAAGAGATTTTAATAAAAAGATTGACGACTGTGTTGTATCAAGTAATGCTTTGATACTTTCGAACGAGCCGTTAGTGTTTGGTATATCAAGTAATTTCTTTAGAGTCTGATCAACAATTTTTCTTGTATTATGGTACCTTTCTTCGAGTGCCTTCCAAGCGACGTCGTAATTATTTTCAGATGCTGGATATTGATTAATTATCTCAGGTGGAGACCCTTTACATGAACCTTTTAGGTAAAAGTACTTTTGTATGCCAGTAAGAGACATGTTGTTGTGTACCAAAGAAAGGAACATGTCGCGATATGGAATCCATCCTATATAATCACCGGTAAATGATGGTAATTCAATTTTTGGAAGTCTGGCGCTTGAGGCAAATGAAGTATTTTGAACTGAAGTCGATACCACGGTACTTGACATATTCTGTTGTGGAGTTGTGGACTCAGATGACAAATCCAGTAGTTTTGATTTTAGAGTTAAATAATTTTCAAAGAAGACGTAATAAAAATCATCATTTAAATACGGCACATCACTTTCAAGAGTTGAGTTCTCGTTTACTATTTCACAAATTTGTTCGTGATCCTCTTTAAAGCTTTTGTAAGTCAGCTCAACTTCCTCAAGTAGTGTTTGTAGGAAACCTTTTATTAATTCTTCTTTTGGTTTTTTATCAATAGTTGACAAGATTTTTTTCAAATGCTTGTTCGCAGCTTTTTGAGTGTGTATTACTGTTAGAATATTTTCCATTGTGATGAAGTTTTCAACGATGGGATATTGAAATTGATTTAGGCAGGTGTAATTTTTAATCAGTAGATTAAGAAATTATTATACAGCGGATAATAATTGAAATGTAGGTACCACTGTACCCTCGGTTTGGAAAAGGCGATTTTATTATATCCACGTAGGAGGAGTATAATTTTGCTCTTAGTTTACCGACGACAATTATTTTAATAAATTTGTTTATTTTATTATCCATCTTGATTCGATAGGTTCCCGGGTTTCGGCACCATAAAAATGTACGAGAATTTCTGAGTGAAACGATTTGATTTTAATTTTACTTTATTTAAATAAAACCGAATTTATTAAGTATTAGTGGCAGACCTTTACATTTCAATGTTAAAAACTCAATGTGGCTCTTTTAACTTTCAAATTGTTACGAAAGTCAGTTTTAGTACATAAAGTTAATTATCAAGAATAGTAAACAAACATAAAGTTGACATTTCGTTAAGTCAGGGTTAGGAAATAACAATTAATAATAAAAAACTCCCAAACAAAAGTTTTACTTGCCGTTTTGATTTGACTTTATATAAGTTAACTACGCTAGGCTATTTATTTGCGATAAATGCTTTTTTTTTGTCATTGCAGACGTTATTTCTTTATTATGTTGCATTTAAATGCAATTTAAAACATGTATTAATATTAAATTTTACTCTCTCAATTTCAGGTATTCCAAAACCCATCTCAGAGATATATTACAAGGAATAACGCAATGTACATTATTTTTTCTTACGTTGCTGCAGGTACTTATATTTATAAGTAACTATATTTATAAGTAACTATGTTACTTTAACTCCTTCTTTGATTTTTGGCACGCCTCCAGATTGCAGTAGCTTTAGAATGAAATGAAACAACTAGGTGTGGTAATATCTTTAAAACTATAAGCAAGTAAACATATAATTTCTTCGTTTAAAGTTTAACACGAATTGCGTTTTTTTCTGGAAACGAACGCATAATTTTTGATTTGGTTTTTTGTATTATTTGCTTAAAACAAGAAAAAGTAGGTATTGTTATCGGACTCCTTCCATTCACATTTTTTGATGAGATGATATTATTTATGAAATGTTGAAAGTAATCGTTATTATTATTTTTTCATCTTCAATTCAAAATTAACCAACAAGCTTTCAAATCTTTACAAAATAACATAATATATCTATTGTATGGAGATAATAGCTAAAATATCACTTTTGAATATTGCAAATTTATTAAAATATTTTTAAAGCAATACTAACACATGCTTTTTTGCATAAAAAATTAAATATGTAATCATATACATATAATCAGGCGTATGATTACATTTTTAGCCCACATGAACATAAGACTTTTGCTGTGACCTGAATTCAGAATTTTTTATTGATGATGTTCATTTTTTTCATTGAATTATTAAAATACCACTTTTATGAACAAAAAAAATCCTTCTTAATTTTTAAATTAAAATTTTTGCATAATTATGTGCAATTTTTTAGTCAAGTCATGGTAGTTTCTCGTTTTAATAAAAATAAAAAAAAAATTTAAAAAACATTGACTTACGTTACGTATACTTGTTATGATAAAAATTAACAAAAGATTTATCAATTAACTTAAAAACCAATTATTATATAAACTTTATGAAAATCAGATTTATTTCAACAAGCCTTAATAAATACTCGTCTTAAAAATTTCCCTCCCTATCAATCACTATCAATCATTAGGGAAATTCAAATTCTCTACTCAGTCTTAAATTGTATTCAAAACATCTTAAAATTCTCACGAAACCGTCACCAGTTGTATTTTAATAAATTAATTTAATGAAAACATATATCGGATCTTCCTACTAGAACATCTCACCTCTAATATTTCATAACGTTATAATATGTATAAGTTAGCATTCATTCAGTCTGTTTTGCAAAATTAACTTGGACGCATATAGCATTCAATAACAAAAGCAAATAAAAATTCCATTCCACATGAGATCCAATAGCGTCTAATGCATACCAAAAAGTTACTGCTTGATGTGAACTTTTGGCTGGCGGCGTTACTATAGATCGATGATTATCAACTTCTTTTAGCCTGAATTTGATGATCTGAATACCAACGAAAAGTGGTCTCAACCATATATATATATGGCCATCTGCTATATAGTTCGCGAGTGCATATGAATAAGTAACAAACTAAAGAAGCAGTGGCGGACAATATAAAATTATTATTCATGCTTTATATTATTTACGTTTAGCGCAATATTTTGTGGTAGGATGAGACCAAAGTAAATTTATTTAACTCGGATCGAAGTTATTTTCAAGTTCGGAGACCCCCAAAAATAAAGAATTTAATCCTCAATATACCGTTAAAACCGTTAAACATGGAGGGGGTAATATTATGGTATGGGGATGCTTTTTCTATTATAGAGTCGGACAAAAAAAAAATTCATTTGATATTGTGTGTGAAATTTGTTTTTTGTGATACATAGGCTTAGAATAAGTGTAGTTATTTATTAGGATTTTTCTCATTTTACTTACTTTCTAATCAAGTCTCTAAGTGTCTTATTGGTGTCGTTGTTAATTATCACATCAGTCTGTATACGAAGTTTTCTTTTTAATTTTTTTGACCTTTGTTTACAAAATATCTCGTCTTAAAATATATGACATTGTACCTAGAAGACTGATTACATCAACTCTAATATGATGCCACAGAGTTTAAATTTGGAACTGAAAACTATCAAATTACAGTTTCGTTATTACTTGGCTCAGAAACGGAAAATGCGAAATCGCAAGTCTGCAGGCTGTACATGTGAATAGTGTTCTTGGTTTGGTTACTATAGTAATTTTGATGACTAAATGCATCACGATCTGGTACTCTTTTAAATAATAATTGCAATGGCTCTTCAATTGCCCATTACTTAAATGTTGTAAAAAACATTTAGAAATCACTCCTTGCCCGAATTTGTTTCAAGCTGCCATTGCCATTGTTTCGAGTTCGCCTTTAATTGGATTCCTTATTTCATTTGTGTTTTTGTTTTCGCTCTGAAGGTGCTTAAACTTTTTTATATTTTCATTAAAACCGCATCTACTAAAGACAATACACTACTTAACTTCAGCGCTATACGGTAGTGACATATTTATATATCTGCTTTATAAACAGATACTGACATCATAATTTATGTCCTGATTTTCTGAGAAGATTCTCTGTACGGTCAGTATTTCCTAGTAATACGTTAATTAGTATGTTTTTTAATACAATGTTAAATAACAACAGACAGTAACGTACCCGTGTCAAACACCGTTTGATACGGCAGTCCTATTGGTCGCATTTAATGAGATAACTGATCAATGGTAATATTTGCTGTGAATTTCTGTTAAGATCTGTTAAAATCAATGTTCCTCGTAGTAACTTCCGCTGTTATAATCCTATTTATATTCAATTCTGCAGAACTAATTATGCTGTTGCTGATCCGTTAACTGGAATTTGCCGTCAATTTAATTATTTGTCAGACTTTGTTGATTTTTCTTTAAATTTTTGCGTTTTAAAACGGAACGTTATTGTTTTTCTCAATTCATAACTTTATTGTTTTTCTCAATTTGTAACTTTTTATATTTTTTGCTGTAACTATTACATATATTTTTGAAGAAATTGATTATAATCCTATTTAATTTTTGTTTTCGATTTGTGTTATTAGTCAGTAAGGAATTTGTCCATTGACTTAAATAAATAAATAAAATAAAATAAAATAAAACACATAGACTGGTATAGTTTATCAAATACTCTATAAAAATCAATAAAAATTAGATTAAGAGAACGTTCTAAATATTGTTTAACCAGTAATTAAATTGTTTTCTTCTTAATGGCGACTGAAGAAACTAGAACACTTGCTTTTAAATTTTATGGACATTATTTTTTTTCATTCAAGTTGATACCATCTTTAGTAACTTCTGCGATAATGTATCGTAAAGTTTTGATCCTTGGCCTTGGCATTGGATAAATTTCAATAATTTGTAATTCTGTTTCTAATAAATATCAGAAAATTGAAAATGTATGTGAAAAATATTCAATTACTTAAACATACATACATACATACATAATTGCTCATTACAACCCTTCAGTCAGGATGACGACCTAGTTTCTCACACAACTTATGTTGTGTGTGTTAATTTTGTACATGAGTGGCGGGACCTACAGTTTAAAGTCGACTACGAAGCTTTTTTGAGAAACTTTTCGTGGCAATTTTATTTACTTTAATTTTTTTGTTAGAAATCTGCTTGGCATATCTTGGCTGCCAAATCGCATTTTTTAAGTTCAATCGTTACACATGATGGCAATGGTTTGATCAAAATGCGCTGTTCGTTCAATAAGAACATTTCCACGCCATTTTATTAGTTTAACCGTAGATGGGACTTCATAATTCTAGATGGACAGTTGCTAGATGGCTAGTGACATCTAGCACTCTTGTTTTGTGGCGATTTTAAGATCCTAAATATTTTAGATGGGACAGCTTATTGTCACTCGCAACAGTAAGGCTCTCAATTGAGGGCTGGCTGAAACCCGACCGTACAAACTATTGTTTTATTTCGTTATAAAAATACCAATGCCTTCTCTTTGATCCCTCTCTGGTTGCCCCGATACGGACTTCCAAACACGGCTGGAACAGTTGCTACGCACGTAGCATGTACTTGAATCTAAAACTGCCAATCCGAATTCGGTGGACGATCAAATTTATAACGTCAATGAAATGTAATTAGTTACTCATCTATAGTCATAAAAATATTGGGATTATTAAAAGCTCAAAGACTTTAGCCCGTTTTTTGAAAAATCGTAATAGGCGTAAATTTTTAATTACTCCCGATTAGTACATTATCAAAGTAAATGATTCTGTTATCTCAGACTAACATATTGGACCCAAATATTGCCCTTCTGTAATCTCTATGAAATAAAACATAAAATGTTAGGTAAGTATGCGAAAAGAAGTAAGAACGTCTGTACAACATTTCAATAAACAATTGCTACTAATCTGCGCTTAAATGGATAATATTTTCTTTTACCAAACTACTAAAGGTATACGGCTCGCTGTTCTAGGTAGTACCATCTTTGGCGATAAACAGCGGATTGTCATGTTTGTTGCTGCCCATACTTTTGCCAGTTCATAAAACGAGCAGGAATATTAGCAACAGAAACTTCAACCTCTTTATTTTCACCAACACTTAACTTTCAATTCCTATTCAAATACCTTAGATAATGTATTTTTTAAGGATAAAATCTTTGAAAATTTTTGGAAATACTGTCTGAAATGTTCTCTTTTAATTTGGTTTAAAATAACTGTATTTGGTTTAAAATACTAACAAAACGAGATAATATCTGGCATCTAATTTTTTCTGAATTAAATTTATATTGTCTTAAAAAGCTCGATCTATGGTTAAACCTCAAAAATATTTTATTTGTACGAACCTTCCAAACTGGTTTTATTTGTCAGAAACTGTATTCTTGATCTTTTCACACAAAATTATTGATTACCCGAATATTTTTCACTCTATTTTTAAAATCGAAAGATTTTGAAAAGGGGACAGATGAGCCTTTAAAATGGTATACATAAACAACACATGGTTCAAGCTTACATGTTATGAGTTTTGATCGGGTAAACTTGGAAAATATAATTTTTTTCTCATTTTTTATTTTTTTGCCAGAAGTCGGCTAATATGTGTTTTTTGCAAATATTATTATTTCTCTTTGCGCAAACATTGGTCAATTTCTGGTGGTCGTTCAATCGTGAAATTGACACATTTTCCGATAAACAAGCGAGATCCAACAAAAATTTTTGCACTAAAAGTTCATTTAAAAAATTTATATATGAAAAATATAACTCGACTCTTTAAATAATAACTGCGTTAATTTGTTTCCGCTTTGATCATCACTTATTTCATATTTTTTAATTAAACTTTGCTACTATGAACTGACAAACTTGAAAAAATTAGCATTTGTCAATTTTACCTTATCAAAACTCATAGCATGTTAAGTCAAATAACATAAGTATGTATATCGTTTTAAAGGCCCATCCCACCCCTTTCTAAGAAAGTTTAAATTTGAAACATTGGTTTAGAAATATTTGCGTATTCCATAAATTTGTGCGTAAAATCAAAAAAAAAAAAGAAAACACTTTTTGGCAAATAAAACGAGTTGGGAAATAAAAAAAAAAAATATTTTTGACTTTTACTCAACAATACTCACAACATACGCTATTTCATTAGTTAGGTGTAAGCACAGAAATAAAAAGAAAATGTATCAATCCTATGCTATTTCTGAGAATGAAACTTAACTTAATCTGAATAATATCTTTAACATAAAAAAATGTCTACTATTAACAGCAACACTATTGCCTCTTAGATTATTATCGTCGTCAAAGGATAATCCCAGCTCCAGCAAAATATTTAAAAGTTTGAAATTTCATTTTTAAAAACTTTTTAACTTTTCACATTTGAAGATTATTTTTAACATGAACTTCACAAATTTGTTAAATATTTGTTAAAAGTTTTTTTTGGGAACTTTTCAAAACTTTCACCAGCCTCAATTTTGTTTCGTAAATAATCAACTGGTGTCTCGAGTGTGAAGTGTTTGTCAATGACAAATAAATTGAACAAACACTTTAGAATATTAAGCAGTTGTTGACTATGTATACACATATGTACATATGTACGATTGCTAATTCTAACTCTTACAAATCTATTTTGTACATAAACTTGAGCAAACTAATGCGGATAAGCCTACAGATACAGGAATGTTTTGTATTTTAAACAAACGAAATTTAACCAAACTTGTATGTGATTCAAAGTAAAGTGTTGTAGTACGTGCACTTCTGAACACAGACATGGTGTAGAAAATGAAATAAATTCTTAAAATCTCAAAAATACGTTTTTCGTGATTTATATACAATAACAAAAAATACTACAGCAAAAAGTTACAGTCGGTCTCTCTTAAAAACAGTAATGTAAAAAATAACAAGGACGCCAATGTGACACATAGAGATTTGTTAGAAACTGCACTTATTCTCAGATCATATGTCACAAAAAAAATTTTTAATTGCTGTTTTATTAATTTTTTTTTTTAATTTAATATTATTATTTAAATAATACTAAAATAGAAAATCACTCTGCGCAAAAAAATAAGGTCTCCCCATTTTCTATTCAAAATAGTTAAAAAAATAACAACATTTGCGGTTATTTAAATTCTACTCTTATGCTTATCTTATCAAGCATATCATACCAAGCATCTTGAATTATTTCCTAATGTTTATCACAATTTATGGGAAGCTCCCTCTGTTTTTTCTATATTGCACAAGTTCATGATCGGCTTTGGATTTGAAGACCAGTGTAACACATTGATATTTTTATCGTGCTTAGTGCACTTTGCAGTATATTTATGATATCATGGGATACAAATCGTCTACTATTAATGATATAAATTCCAAACTAGTTTCTTTTGCTTGCAAATTTTTGATAGTATTTAAATGCAGAAGCTTTTTTACCATACCTGTTAAGTAATGATTAGTAATCGTAATGATTAGTAATTAGATTATTTTTTTTAATGATTACAAATACGATTATTATTGGTTTAAATAATTACTAATTGATTACGATTACAAATAATCAAAAAATAATCAGAATCACTTGCTATTAGTGCAAAATAATTGAAAAGAATCAAAAGTAATTCAAAACTAATCAAATTGTTTTCTATGATTGTTTTTGATTATTTTCAATAATTGACAATGCATACATGTGTTCTACATTTTATTTTTAAAAAACTTGTTCTGATCTGGTCTTTTTTTCCTTTCGCTTGATGAAGTATGAAAGTCTAGAAGCTTAAAATTACTGTCTGAGGAAAAATTGCTTTTAAAAATTTTTTCTGATATTTCAAAATCTTAAATTAAAATATTATTTGTAAGAATCCTTAACAATAACATCCTTTATACTTACAAAAAAATAAAATGTATTAGTAACAGAGTACAAACTGTTACACAATTAAATAAAAAACTAAAGAATTCCGAAGAATTTTTAAATTAATTTAAAAAAAAATAAATTTCTTTCGAAATAGAATGAAAATTATTGGAAATATTCAAAATGAATTAAAAAGAGTAATTTTTAATTACTTTTGATTCTTTTTAATTATTTTGTACTAATAGCCAATAATCCTGATGAAGGCGAATTCATATAAGGTAGTGCTATTCGAACGAAATCGTCAAATATTTGAGAAAAAATCGTCAAAGACGTTTATTAAAATCATCAAAAATCTTCAGAAAAAAATAAAAAAATAAATTAAAAGTTTTTAAAAACCAAAATTATTTCTGTTGTAGTAAAACGTATAAAGTCAATACATATATGTACATATCTGAGTTCAAAAATAAAACATTTAAAAAAATTGTTTTAGTAATTAAAAAGTAGCGTTCCTCAACTTCATTTATTAATTTTTTTCCAAAAACAGAGAAATTTTATATCATTTTCAGGAAAAAATTGTTTAAGGATTAAACAATCTATCCCAGTGTTGTTTATTGACATATAAGCTCAGTAATAATATTTCATCATCATAATCTAAATAAAATAAATATTAAGGAGTCAGAAGCTTTTTACATTCTGAGCATTAAAATTCAGTGTAATGTTGGCTTCTACCGACACATTTTTCAGTTCCTCCTTAGGATCTTATGATCTTACTACATATTTACACCATTTGTAACCGACCGAGACTGGAATACAACTCTCATGTATGGGTCGGTGCCTCAACGTCTACTTTGAGGTATCCCGATTGTTTACAGGAGAGGCCGTAGTAGCTCGTTAATGGCAGTAGTGTATCCAACTCCACTAAATCATTTGAATATCGTTGCAATGTGGTTAGTGTTTCACTGTTCTATCGCTTCGACAAAAGGATTTTGCTCGAACGAAGTAAGAGGACTTTTCCCGAAAATCATATATTTCTACGTAACGCTCGTCTTTGTCGGCCCCCACTTCCGTATGTGGTCGATTGAACATTTCAGTAAAAATACGTTTTTTAGTCGGACTATTCGTATGTGGAACTCAATTCCTGCAGAGGCCTTTCCTGTTACTTATGGTATAAATATATACAAGCCTAGTGTCCATAAACACTGTTCTCTCTTTCCTTCTTCACATAACATATTTCCATAGTTCCAAACACAATGCCATTCATCCCCTAAGTGTTGGTCGTACGAAGCAAAATAAGGGCGCTTGCCTTTGTTTTTCCAATTGTAATATTAGAAGCTATTCAACGACAAGTGATAAATTTATCGCAACTGCGAGGTTATTTAGGAGTTGTAATTATTTGGCTTTTAAGGGGTTAAAAAGAAATAAAATACAGAAAAATCATCACATGTATTCGAAAGTAACTTAAAAATATAATATTTTGCTCCTTGTTTTTACTAACATAAATTTCCAATAGTAACAATTGTAAAGCACGTACAAACCTTAAAGTAGCTTTTAATGTACTAAAGTAAAGAATATGGTGTAAATTTATAATTTCCAAATTATAAGGACATAAATCGTCAAATCGTCAATATGATATTTTTGGAGCTTAAAATCGTCAAAATGACGATAAATCGTCAGTACACACAAATGTCAAACATATTGTTTGCGTACAGTGAGCAAAAAAAAAATTGTACACTTACTACCTCGAAATAACTTTTGAACAAAAAATTATCTATAAAAAGAAATTTATTGTCTCTAAGACTAAAAAAAGCTTAAAAACTATATTCTGATTATAAACATTTCTCTACTGGTTACGTAACAAGAAAATAATTGTCGAAACCAAGAAATTCCCACATTTTTAGGCAAAAAAGTCGTGATTATTTGACTATGGCGACCGAATTTTTTAGAAAGTCATCTTAAACAAAATCGTGTGTTTTAATTTATTTATTAGTTTTTTACAATAAGTGTACACATTTTTTTGCTCACTGTATATACATTCTTTTGTTTATTTATTTTTTATTTCCTTTTATATTTGCATTCTACACAATTAATAATTTATTTAAAATTTCTGGATGTTCTGGCACAACTTTTGTTGTAGAATCTGCTTTTATGCTTTCCAGTATCCCTCTGAAGGTCGGTAGCGCAAATCTGCCAGTATTTAATTTTTTTTTTAATTTTTTTTATAAATAAACAGAAACAAAAGGTATATGTATAATGACAACTTTATGTCATTATATGGATTCGCCTTTGTCATTTCTGGCTTAAACGTTTTTAATATACGACATAAATTCTCCGATTGAACCCATTTATGTTTTAATGGACACGTAATTAACTTTAGTTGTCTTAATTTCACGATAATTCACAAGCTTTTGTTCCAACACCATCATCCATAGAAAATTATTGTTTGGTGGGATTTCGGGGCTGGCGGTATCTTTGGTTCATCTGCCTCCAAAAACGATAATAGTTACAATGTTAATGTCAATATTGAACGATTTGGGGACATGATAAGAACTTTGTTCGTTCCGCAACTAGTTGGTATTAATCTTATATTATATACACAGCTCTCGCTACATTTGATTTACTCAAACAAACTTTTGATGATGGAATAATTTTAGGTAAGAGTCCAATTAATTGACCAGCAATATCGTGTGATTTAGCCACTTGCAAAATACGAAGAGTTATTGGCAAAATACTGCGGTAAACGTTGCAAAAAGTGTTCAAGATTTCAGCGGTGGATGCCACAAAGCCGTTATCATAAGTAAGTATTAATATTATAAATCCTGCGTCCTATAAAACCCGTTTCTTTGATATTTAAAATACATTTCTCTGTTTCAATATGATACTGCACGGAAAAGTTATTGTCATAATCTTCTGCCATTTTAAACTCTATAAAGCACTTTGCAGTTCAAAACAAAATACAAAAAGTATTTCTTCGGCGACTTCCTCTCAGCAGATTTCTGGCAAAAACTCTGAGAGTAAACAAATTCTGAGGACGAGGAAACAAACACACCTTAATAGAGCATTTATTTTTCTGCCGGATAATACCATAACAAGTTGTAGTTGCTCTACAAATAGCATAACATAAAATACACTAAAAACACTCATAACACGTAGAATTCAAAGTTTAATATGTGGGTGAACACAAAATGTTGCAATATTATACTGACGCAATCACAACATGCTCGTATGCAATGACAAATTAAATTTATTAGCAAACACTGCTATAAGCCCATAACTCTTAGTAACAAATAATAGATATTCACTGAAATTAATGCATTTTCTGTTAGACTCCCTATGTACACATTCTGAAATTAAAGTTTAAAAAGCGAAGAAATAAGATAATAATTTTAATTTAAAGGCAATTAGTTTCTTTTTTTAATACATTTTTGGAACTCACGTTATTTGCACAAACAGACTTTGTTTTCTTGAAAAGTTTTTTTAGGAACACTATCATTTTTACAATTATGAATACATTACAACGCTTGAGTCTGGATTACGATCTAGCTTTTCACACCACTTATATTGTGTGTGTTAATTTCATGAGTGCTAGAATCTATAGCTTAAAACCGACTCCTAATGACAGATTTTTGATAAACTTTTCATAGTAATTTTATTTACTCTTAGAGTTTTTGCCAGAAATCTGCTGAGAGGAAGTCGCCGAAGAAATATTTTTTCATATTCGTTTTGTTGTCTGACCTGGGGTTTGAATCGTGGCCTTTACATCTAATAAGCCAAAACACACCACCTACTAGACTACGGCAACTTTTAGTAAAACGAATCAGAATATTTATTTTTATCATTTCTTACTTGCAGTAGGTGCCCTATTCATTCACCAGCTAAGAACTAGTATAATAAAACAAATTTAGGTGCCTTTGAAACAAAAGACAAAATGTATAAATTATTCCTTGTTGACGTAAAATTTATGTAATCTTTATATTTACATATACAAGTAGATAAATGTATCTACTCAATGCAATAAAATTTGTTGTATTTCTTAAACAAACAACAAAAGAAAAAATTCCGTTGAATTATTTTTTATACCATCATTCCTAGTAATTTGTTTTTTTTATTGATTTTCCATCAAATTGTTGAAAGATTTGACGAAATCCTTAGTATTATTTATACATTCTATGGAAATAGAAAAAGTGAAACAGACAAATACGTAATAAATACGTAATAATTCTTTTGGCATTAAAGAAGTTTATTATGGTCTAGACAGACAACTGTGAGACGAATAAAATTTGAGAGAGTTATGGCCACATCAATAAAAGCAAATAGAATGTTTATCCCTAAAGTGTTGCTGGATTACTATACGAAATGATGAGTGATGGAATCACAATTTTTCAATACTTCACGTTACTTTAGTATTTTAACCTTTCAAGACGAAAGGAAATAAAAGAACAAAAATTAAATTTATTTCAACTTGTAAAAAATTTACTTTTTGCTCTTCAGTTCTTTAAAATGATACAGAAAAAGTCATGAAAATCCATCATTTTCATTTTATGCTCGTACATAAAAACCAAATTTTGCTTGGAGCAGATATTGTTTCAAAAGTGTCTCAAGCATGTCTGTCACACACCAGTACATTTCACATTTACTTTTTAACACAAAAATCGAAACTTTAGATATGTGGCGTACATTTTTAAGGTTTGACTGATTTATAGCGGCTGATTAAAAGATGTTTTATTTGTTGTTGAATAGCATAAAAGTAAGAGGGCAAAACCGTTGCCACCTATTAAAATACCACAACAAATAACATCGTCCTGCAGAAAGCACAAAAGCGAGAGTAGTGTGAAAGACGAGTTGAGAGATACTTAAGTCATCATTCGTTTCATTCTTGGTTGAGTATACAAACTGTCGTTCGATTAAATAACCTGGAAGGTTTAAGCCTTGAAACTTTTATATTTATTTGTATGTATCTATTTACTGGAATGTATATGGACATTTTTCTAAGGGAAATTTATTTATTTGAACCGAAAGTGTTTAGCCTCAGGAAATACGTAAGTAAATTGACAGTTTTTATAAAAATATTTATATAAAGCTAATTTAATATACATATTTTAGTTCAAAAATAAAACATTAAAACACCTTTAAAAAAGAATTTTACAAGTCTTTCTAACGCTTTAATGTAAAAATAAACTTAATAAACGAGTGTTTTATACAATACTAGCTGTATCCTGCGCGTGTTGCTGCGCCACCAACTAAAATAAATTTGAAGGAAAGACATTACACAAATCTCAAATTAATTTTGAATCATTTTACGATCATTTTACGCATTCGATCAGAATCTAATCTCACTTCTCTGTACTCGAAGATTTTCCAGTCTCAATGCTAGTTGCCCGTTTGATTCTGAGGCTCGTAATGGTCTTTTCTTCCGTGTTGCACGGGCATGATTGCACGGGATCGACGTAAAAAATGTGTTAAATTTATTAGAATCTCACAATGTACCCAATCCAATTGAATCCAACAGCATTTTTAAAAATTTTCCAAAATTAAAATGTTTCTAATTTTACGGGAATGAGTTATACTAAATGTTATTAAAATCATAAATGATAAATGCTAAAATGTCTGGTATTTGCCTGATCAACACGTGATCAAATGCAAAGTTTACGATTCAATTCATTTTGAATAATTCTTAGAGGCGCCATCTATCGGAAATTAATCCCACCAACTTAGAAACCCCTGTCGACTTATGCGCAACAACTTTGCTAAAGATCATATCATGATCAAATGCATAGTTTACGATCTAATTCATTTTGAGTAATTTTCAGTGACGACCCGTGTCTTGAATTAGTCATACCAAATTATAAACCTTCGTCGGCTCATGCGCAACAACTTTGCTAAAGATCATAACATGATCAAATGCATAGTTTACGATTCTATTAATTACATACAAACAAACATTCATTTTTATATATATAGAAGATATAGTATTTGTGTGTTAAAAATTCGGTTTTAAGGAATATAGTTCAATTTATTTATTTATTTATTTATTTATTTATTTATTTATTTATTGATGTCTATGGATAGTAGTTCCTTACAGACTAAATTTAAATTTACAAACAATATATATAATTAATATTTAATGATTTAAGTACAATATAATTTTTCTCTTTAAAGAATAATTTCTTTCAGAAAGATCAATTAAATGATACAGATCATTAAACTTTAAACATATTTGACGAAAAGAGTCGTTGTTGGCGTAGACAGAGCGGTAAATTGTAAATTTAATAAATTAAAATTACGAGAAAGTCTAATTGGAACATTAAAATTAATTTTACGTAACAAATAATCAGAATGGACATCTCCACGCATTAAACCCAGACGAAAAGAGACACTTAGCATTATTCTTCGACTTTTCAGTGTAGGTAGCTTTATAAGAGCGAGTCTACTTTCATACGAAGGGAGAACAAACGAGTTCCATCCAAGTCCTCTCAAGCAAAATAACAGAAAGCGCTTCTGTACAGATTCAATTATGTTAATGTAAATGAGACAATGTGGATCCCATATGATAGATCCATACTCAAGAATAGAGCGCACCAAAGATATATATAATTGTTTTGTTACGTATGGATCAGTAAATTCCTTTGACCAGCGCTTTATAAATGCTAAAACACCATTTGCTTTGTTCACCATCATTGATATATGTTCAGAAAAAGTAAGCTTATGATCTAACAAGACTTAAACATCAGGTATATTTAAAACTTTTTCCAAAATTTTTTCTTTAAAATGATAAGAGGTATCAAGTTTCAATTAACGATGAAATGATATATGTTTGCATTTATTAAAGTTTAACTCCAACAAGTTGACTTCACACCATTGACAAAAATAAAATAATTGACCAGATATGCTATCAAGCGAATTAAAAATTTTAACATCATCAGCATACATGAGTATATTAGAATGAATAATAACAGATGGCAAATCGTTTATAAATAATGTGAATAGTACTGGACCAATTAAATTAGCTTAGCTTAATACTCTCCCTAAATTAGCTGAAGAATGTGATAATACTAATATTTCTTAATAAATTTGGTCAAGGCTTTAAATTAAAAGGTACCATCTCTGATTTTAATTTTTTGATATTTTTTTCCAAAAATTGAGAAGTTTTATATCATTTCCAGAAAATTTGTTTTTAATGTTTTAACAATCTATACCAGTGTTGTTTATTGACACATAAACCCAGCAATAGGATTGCAGTATCTATATCTACGGGTGGTGTAAATATTAGGGAATCAGAAACTCGACATTCTGGGCATGAAAATTCACTGTGATGTTCCCTAGAACACACACATTATTCACTGCCTTGGGTTCTTAAGACCGTGCTAGAAATATTTCACTTCATCATCTTCCTATTTACACCACTTATACCTCGCCGAGGATCGAACATAACTCTCATGAATGGGCCGGTGCCTCAACGTCTAGTTTGAGACTTCTCGACAAGAGAGGGCGAAGGTTCTTTAATGACGATAGGGTATCCAACTCCATTGATTCATTAGAGCGTCGTTGGAATGTGACTTGTGTTTCACTGTTCTATCGCTACTACAACGAATTTTGCTCGAGCAATATAAGGGTACTTCTTCGCTTGTATTCCTACGTAACACCCGTCTTTCTCAGAGACCACCTCTGTCTGTGTCGATTGGCCAGTGGATCGCACACAGCATTACAGACACAATTCGTTCTTTAGTCGGACTATTCGTATGTGGAACTCCCTTCCTGCAGAGGCGTTTCCTGTCACTTATGGTATAAAGGGTTTCAAATCTAGTGTCCACAAACACTACTCCCTCTTACCTCCTTCCTATAACATATTTGCCTAGTTGCAACACAATACACTGCATGTGTAGGGGACATCCCATTAGTGTTGTTTGCATAAATACAATTTTTGGCACTCGCCTTTGATCTTTTTAGGGTAATATTGGAAGCTATATTCGAATCTTTAAAAATAGTCTTCAACGGCAAATGGTAAGTATCAATCTTATTTCAAAACTCTTGGTATTGCTATAATTTGCTGGGTAATGTTAGGTTATATGCAGATATTTGAAGAACTTACCATTTTTCTTTAAATATCTGATCATTTTATTGTTAACTTTCTTTACTAATTGGCGCTTATATTTAGGTTATTTAGCATTTTATGTAGTATCCTCACAATGACGATAAATCGTCAAATCTGGCAGCTATGAATGGTGTTATGTTTATTACAATTAATTTATACAATTCTTAATAAAAAATATACAAAAGTATAGAATTAGTAATGACATCTGAACTATGACACAACTTCGGAGATATGTTAACATTGACTCTTACAAGATAACTAACACTACATAGTAATGAAACAAGACAGAACAATTTTAATGTCAATAACCTGGATTTGGAAGATAAGCACTCTTTTGCTATTCGAACATATTTATTATTAAAAATTGTGAATCTGAAGATGTCCCGAGAGCAATACAAACTTACTATCGTTTGCTTTTCTTATATTAATTAGCACTTCAGGACCGTCGACGGCTATAAAATTTGAAGTTCCCATACTGCCCAAATAAATGAAAGTGCCTTTGTAACAACATTGATGTGTATTATTTGCGACATAGCTAATCTGTGTCACCAAGCCAACTGCGAGAGAGTAACCAAATAGCATATATGCATCTAGAAACTTGATTTAGAAGGCAATTATCAGTATATTTACAGGGCTTTCCAAACAATTCTGAGTGCATTACGATGAAGATCAATGTAGCGATATCCTTGATTGAATCTAATAACGGTATTGATCAAAATCCGTCTACATGTCACGATTTAAATTAAACATTTTGAGACATATGTATGCCTACAGTGGCCAACAAAAGTCTAGGTACCCCAATATATTTTAGCCATTTCATGAATTTTATGCAATAGTATGAACAAATAACACTATGCGACAAAATAAAAAAATGGAATACACCCCATAGTGTAGGTCTTGAGTTTTGTTGAGTAGAACTCAAATATAATTTTTTTATATTTCTTGAACACTCCAAACTTTTTTATTTGATTTTTTGGACTTTACGCACAAATTTATTGAAAACCCAAACATTTCTAAGCCAATTCCGCAAATTTAAGCTTTATTAGAAAGTGGAGGAATGGACCTTTAAAATGGTAGGCATATATGTATTATTCGACTTAATATTCTATGGTGTTTGATGATATAAACTTGGCAAATGCGAATTTTTTTCATATTTTTTCAACTTTGTCCATTCATAGCAGCAAACTTTAATTAAAAAATATAAAATAAGTGGCGGCATTCTTAAAGTGCATTTTCTTGTGAAGAGATTGACACTTCATTTGTTAAAATGGAACAAAAATTATCGTAGTTAATATTTAAAGAGTATAACGGTCGAGTTAAATTTTTCAAATGAACTTTCAGTTAAAAATTTTCAGAATTTTTGATGGATCTTGATTGTTTATTGGGATATGTGTCAATTTGAGCGACCACCAGAAGTATTTGGGTAACCAATAATTTTGAGTAAAAAGATCAAAAATATAATTTTTTTCAAATAAAAGAGGGTTCGAGAAATATCAAAAAAAAAAAAAATTTTAGTTCTACTCAACAAAACTCACAACCTACACTATGTCATTAACTGGGTGTATTTTCAATGTCGCACAGTGTAATTGATGGAGATGTATGTCGAAATATTTGTATTTCTAAATAATAAATTCACTTAAATTTCGGAAGAATGAAGAATGGTCATTAATTCCAACAAGTCAATGAACCCAATAATACCGCTGCTAATATGAAGATGTGATTTGCCTACCAAAGTCCGCACAGGCTTAAAATTCCTGCACAAAGTCCCGATATGACTTCAAGAGAGTACTTAGGGGATCATTTGGAAGAACGGTTGTGGAGTCGCTAAACCTCAAACAAAATGCAACTGAAAAACTTGCTCATGAGTGCATGGCATCAAATATCAACAGAAACAGTACTTAACCTTAAGGGATAGTACATTGATAGTACAAAATAAATACAAAAAAACATTTTTTTCCGTACATCGGCTTAAGATACAAGAAATGGTTAAAATATATTGGCTTGTCTAGAGTTTTGCTGCTTTGCTTTTCAGAGCGTGAAAGAATTAAAATAAAATTTCTGATGGCTAAACAAAATAAAAACAAAAAAATAAATATCGAAATCGAAAAAAGTTAATAAAAATGTAGCTCTTATGATAAGCTCTATATTAGAATGGAAAGCTATATCAGTTAGCCTAGACGGTATGCCAGGTTATGTGTGAATTGGCGACAAAGAGCAAGGAAAGGAAAAAGGGGTTTGGAAACTAAACGAAGAAAAGAGGAGCCCGCCCTTTTTACCGGGCATTTTAAACTCAAAGGCACTTGTTTAAGAGTAACGATCGCATCAAGACCAATGCGTAAACTCCGTTATAAGAACAGAAAATCACTAAAACACATACTTAGACAATATGCGACCTTAATGCTTTTCCGAACGACACTCCTAGGTGTTTATCCAGTAATAGACGGGGAATTAACCTTACTGGCGTCCAACAGTATCCTAAAGCTTGCTAGGTAATACAATTGGGGAAAATATTTCAAAAGTATATGTTGCTTAAGGGCAGTATAATAAATCGGTTGGTCGCTGTCCCTATTGTAAAAGATTAGAGAGAAATATCTAAAACCAATAACTCACAAAGATATGAACATCATTAAAAATGCAATTTCACTAGTTTATTACAAAACAGTAATTATTATTGTTACGAAAATGGAAATGGTGTTATAGTTTAACATTAAAATAATTAACAAAAACTGCAAAAACAATGGACTTGTTAACAAGATCAACGCATAAACAAAAATATAGCAACAATATCAGTATAAAAAATGGGGATAACCAAGTAAACGAACAGGCAACAACAACACTGCAAGGACAAACGTAAACAAAATACACAAACAACGATAACGTAAACAACATTTATAGAGATTTCGCGAAGGCAAAGCCATTCTCCTTCAAGAGCATTCATCAGACTGTTTACATAGCGATATAAAAGGCAAGACAAAGCAGGCAACGGGATCAATAAAAGTTCAGTCAGTCTTGTGTGAAGACTCGTTGCGTGTGAAGAGAATAATCGTGGTTTGAAGAACTCCGTTGTAAAGATCTAAAGAAAAATAACAAATAAAGCAAATTGCTGTGGTTTTAATCAAGTTGCGAACAGTGGCACATGAAATTGTGCGAAAAATAAAGAATTTATTTAAAACTAAGCACAAATTTAGTTTTATTTTTATGTTATGTTATGTTATTGGAATACCAACACATTAAGTCTTTAAAGTATGTAACTTAAGGATTTGTTCAATGATTTAAAATTTAAAGTTCAATATACTTTCCACGCACATTTGCTTAAATGGTTTAAAGAAAAGAAATAAATAATAACAGTTTACTACACGTCGTCAACAACAAAGCCCACCTATTGTTTGATATGCCAGTAATAGTCTACATCAGTGCCATTGACTTTCTAGAATTATAATAAAAGATTTAATAATCTGCACACAAGTACACTGGCTTTCTGTCACACCGAGTTTATTTCAGAGAATGGATACATAAATGTCAAGTGTTATACAGTATAAACAACTCAATTCACAGACAACATGTTCAATATACATAAGTGATCATGCTCATTCAAGTGTAAATCTTTAAACAATTTAATGCACGAATTTAAGAAGGACTATAATTTCTTATAATTTCAGACTTTTTTAACAAATAAAAAACTAAAAAGTCTTTAATTAACCAAGAGCGTAAATACACAGAGTGTAGAAGTTTCGCATTGACGTCTAAAAACTAATGAGCATGAATGTAAATAAAACTGCATTCTTTACCGCACTAACAAAATAATAATGATACTCTGAATTAAAGAATATTAGGTAAAGTGGCAAACCTTCACTGAAGGAAGAGATACCATTTACACGAGCATTTAGGCCCATTGTGACAGAGCCAAGACAACCCGAGTCCAAAATAAATCCTGCTATTGCAGGATTACATTTTTCCAATCGTATATATATTTGCCTTAACCCACATAAGAGTTACACCTAAATGTTTCAACGATTCTTTGCAATTAATGGAAAACGAAGGACATTGAAAATACTTTCTTAAAATTAACCGAGTCTGCTTCTGTACTCAAATCTTTCTAGAATTTGCTGGCATCGGTCTCTGCAATCTGAATCTACATATTCATCACATCTTTGCACAACAGTTTTAGTTTCTGAATCAAACAAGCGTTATACCTTCGACAAAAGTGAATAACCGACCACTTTTAAATTGTTGGCCTTTGGTTAAATTTTATTCTTGTATATTTTTTCAAAACCCACTGCGGTCGAACCAAATATTTCAACATGTTTAACTGAAGGTTTGAAACACACATACATATAACACAACTCCGAAAATAATTTTGTTGGTGTTCGATTTATAATATTGTTACGTTTTTACCCTTTTAAAAACGTATAAAATATGAGTTCGTAGGTTGCAAATAAAATAAAAATAAATTTGTCTTTAGTTTTAAATCAATTCTTTATTGCTCGCTCAATTCCGTGTGCCACCTTTGGCAACTTGACTACAACAATTTGCTTTAGTTGTTATTCTTCTTTACACTTTTCCGCGTACACACTAACAATTGTTCGTTAGATCTTTACAATGGACTTCTTCAAACCACAATTATACTCTTCACACGCAACGAGTCTTCACACAAGACCGACTGAATTCCTTCTGATCCGTTGCTTGCTGAGTCTTGCTTTTTTTATATCGCAGGGTAAACAATCTGATGGATGCTCTTGAAGGAGAATGACTTTCCCTTCGCGAAATCCCTATAAATGTAAACATGTTGTTATTGTTTTGTGTGTATTTTGTTTACGTTTGTCCTTGCAGTGTTGTTGTTGCCTGTTTGTTTACTTTGTTTATCCCCTTTTTTATACTGATGTTTTTGCTATTTTTTGTTTATTGTTGATCATGTAAACAATTCCATTGTTTGGTTTTTGTAGTTTTTGTTTACCATTTTAACAAACAAGTCCATTGTTTTGTTTTGTAGCTTTTGTTTATCATTTTAAAAACATCATTTCCATTTTCGTAGCAATATTTTATAATAGTTTTGAAAGCTTTTTATTTTACAAATATTATTTTTATAATATTATAATTTATCATTGCACCACAAAAGGGTGATTAAATCTAAAATTCATCACATGAACTCCGCCTGAGATCCAAATGTATCTGATTGGTTAAAGTAAATTATATGATTGAAAGCCTCCGCCATTAAATTTAAACCCAATTCGCTCATACTTATGCACGTTAAACATTGTAAACATTAACATATTTACATATATAAATAAGCCATTTTGGTTGTTTGTGTATTTCTAATCAAATTAAATTTACCTTCTGTGCCTAAGTTGATAAATACTCTTTACGTTTGAATTAATTTGATTACTGCATGAAATTTTACATACACCGTGTATTCCTGTAGTGAATGTATTCATATTCCGTTACACGTACGCTTGTATGCGTATACATTACGTGATATTACTCAATTAAATAACACTCATACGCAACAGGCGAACAGATGTTAATTACACAGGTTCTTTCAAGCGATTCCTATCTTTAAATATAAAAAAAAAACAAAGAGTGTGTAAGATACTGAGATACTTGTAGTCGTCGTAGTCTAGTAGATAGTGGCTTATTAGACCGTGATGCCACGGTTCAAACCCCAGGTCAGACATCCCGAACAAAATGATATATGAAAAAATATTTCTTCGGCGACTTCCTCTAAGCAGATTTCTGGCAAAAACTCTGAGAGTAAATAAAAATTGCCATGAAAGTTCCTCAAAAATTTGTCGTACGGAGTCGACTTTAAACTGTAGGCCCCGCGACTCATGTATAAAATTAACACACACAACATAAGTGGTGTGAGAAGCTAAGTCGTAATCCTGACGGAAGGGTTGTAATGGCCAATTATGTACGTGTGAGATATTGTGCCCTCACGTGAAATGATCATGCACTCAAATCAATTGTGCAGATTATCCAATGTAACATGAGTTGTGTGAAGCCTAGTGCCATCCTGTTGAATCCACATGCCGTTTGTGTCCAGATCATCAAAATTAGGCCAAAATAAGTTGGTAATCATCGACCTATAGTTGACTTTCGGGCAACAAACTTGTGAATTATATATTTGAAACAACATTTTAAAATAGAAAAGTGAGAGGAGAAGATGTTCTAACACTATGCATCTCATTGGTTCACACTGTCATGCCATTTGGGTTTAAACAATTACAGTTTTTCCTTCGTTTGTCTTTTGTTATAAATGATATCTATTAAGCAGTGGGCAACAGAGTTTTCTAATCCATACAATACGAAACAGATTTACATATATTTATATATCTTACTTGTTAGACCAATTCTTGAGTACGGATTACTGTAACGTTCATATCGAAGATATTTTATCCATGTGGAAACAATTTCTATTGTAACCAAATCAATGGAAAAATTTGCTGTGAATTTAGATAACATCGGCTAAGATTCATATTCCGTGTCGTAATTCTCATAAGTCTAATCATAATTATATTCAATTAAAATATTGCTGACCCTTAATCTGGCAATTTTCTCTGTCAAATTTTTTTGATTTTTCTCTAAATTGTTATGTTATGAAACGAATAATTATTGATTCTCTCAATACCTAGGATAGGGTAGGTTAGGTTAAAGAACGTGTACTTGTCAATTAAGACATGTACAGTACCCGGAGTTCGAATTGACCCATTGTACAACGTCCTAGTTTCTCACACCACTTAATTGTGTTAATTTTTATACATGAGTGGTGGGACCTAAGTCGACTCCGAACGACAGATTTTTGAGAAACTTTTTCATGGCCAACTAGACACCCAATTTTCGACTTTCTCGGATGAAACGAGGTGCTGCTCAGTCGGATAAATTAAAACAATTAGTAGTCGAAAGGTGCCAAGTCTGGTTAACAAAGCGGTTGGAGTAGCAGACCCCAGCCTAATGTTTGGATTGTGTACTGTACCGATTATGCTTTGAGTGCAGTCTTGTCGTCTTTAGATCAATGCATGTTCAAAATGATAATTTGTTTTCGGTAGCGAAACGGTTTCACCAGGTTCTAAATGCGTTGTCTCCCTACCGAATCAGTCTGATGTTGCGGACGATGTTTGTTTATTGAGCAACAATTAAAATGTCTGCCCTTTGTTTCTGACTCAAAGTATTGTCTTCATTCAATGTTGTTTGCGATACGGCGTCTTCAAACTTAATTGCAAACAATATTGCATCAAAGTACAATATTATAGCAAGTGCTCGCATTTTAAAACCTTTTTATTCTTTACGGATTTAATAATTTGCAAGATATCTTCAACGTAGAAGTACACTAAAAAGAATGGAGTTCTTCGACTTCAGTCATGAAAACAGAATTAAAAATAAAAAAAGAAAAATAAAACCAGTTATAATTAAATTCATTACAATTATCCATTTTCCATGTATCTACAATCACATATTTCATAATAATTTTAATTAAACAAATGTAATTGGCTTAAATTTTCTTTTCATATTTATCTGCGTTTCTTCATAAGTTTTAAACAAATAAACCACTCTAGAGTAGTTGAAGTTGAGAAACCGAAAAAATATTCATAACACCAGTGTACGCATTAATTTCAGATTATGAGCTTTTCTTCGGTCAGGATATGAAGTGTATGTCCGGCTTATTATTATACTCAAGTGATGCGCTCTTTTAATTTCCAGTATTTTTATTCTCCCATGTGCTAACAAGACAATACAGCATGTTTTCACTTAAACACGCACGAAGTCATTTTTTCGTACAGTGCATTACAAAAAAATGTGTTTTAACCTGATTATGATTTTGGTTATGCTAAAAATGGAAGATTGAAAAATATAGTGTAACTCAGAGTAATTGCTTTCACTTATCTTTCAAGAATAAATGGACACTTATTTTCTATTTATAAACTTTTGACGGACACTGTAATTTGTTTATATTTCATATTTTCATAAGATGAATACTATGGCATCCGAATTTAAAACAGACAAGTAAGAAAATTGCAGTCAAAAACGACAAACATGCTCCTACATGTGGAAAAGATAAATATTAAGACATGGTAATAAACTCTGTGATACTTCATGCCTCACAAATAAATTAGTTTTAAATCTTGCTATGAATGACTTCAATCTACTTTAACGAAAGTTTGAAATTAAACGTTTTAATTACTGCATTGTGGTTTGCTGCAGCGAATAATAATAGTTAATCTCCCCAACAGGCTGCGTATTATGCTACTTCTGCCAAGCCACAAATCGGACAGAATTTAATTTTATCAGAAGATGTGGAAAAAATATTATCTAAAAAAGAAAAGCGTGACAGTGGCATAGATCCGCTCAACATAAAATAAGACTTGAAGAATGCATAAAACAAATCACAGGACTTGAAAAATCACAAAAAATTAGCTTCCATTACAAAAGGTCCTTCTGAAGGTCTAATGTCGAATTATTTACTGCAGCGTACATCGGGAGCCTGTTATATTTAAGCTATCCTTATGAGACTCCTCTGGAGGCTGAGGTCGAAATGATTCTGAAAAATGTTTGTAAACCACCTGAGATCACTCCAAAAATATGCAATAATACGACCTAATTATCAACTGTTGCTACTACACCCTCAGTATCGCTAAGGTTTAAATTTTCTTAGATTCGGATTACTGCTGCATAACTCCACCCAAAGAAAGCACCTGGAATTGAAAAAACAAGTAACAAGATACTTATATGACTACGAAGATCATTCTCTTTACATTCAACGTTATTTTATGTTTTCTATACTACATTCAAGAATGAAAAGTGGCACTAGTTAAAATAATTTCCGAGCTTGGCAAGGATCATATGAAAACGGAATCATAGAGGCCCATAAGTTTCTTACCAAAACCAAAACAAAACAGTGATGTCTTAATTTAACCATTTATAAATGGGGGTAGATGACCACCTATTTGGGTTCAAAATGATTTGTGTAGGTCATGTAAAATGCATTCGAAATAAAGAAATTCCGCTCTGCCTTACCGTCTTTTTTTTAAATGTTTCCCTAGCATTCAATAGAGTTTGACACGAAAGACTAGTACATAAATTGAAACAAATCTTTCCAACTAATATTGAGATGGTGTTGGAAAGCTATATTATCGGTAGAAAATTTGTGCAAGAGGAGCGATTTGTAAGTGATTCCCAGCCTATGGTAGTCGGCGTTCCACAGCGAAATATACTGGAACATTTGCCTCGGATATGCCATTGAGCATTTATACTCCAATATTTACTTTTGCTGATGCGTCTGTATTCCTTAGCACTCATGAGGAACCCACGGAACTTCTGGAAATTTCCAGAAGCACATTTTTCAGCTAGAGAACTGATTATATCTTTGAAGAATTGAAGTGTATGAACACAAAACAACAATCGCATATTAAATACCTTGGCATTAACCTTCATAGACTCCTGACTTGAAAATTTCGCATTGAAGCAAAATTAGCACAAATGAAATTGAAATGTTTTTAAATAATTTTGCCGATTGCTGGAAACTCCTGCTTGAGATAGGACTGTAAACTCTACTTGTATAATTCACTTCCAAAATCAATATGGTTCAGTTATGGGAAACATCGTCAGCTTTGCGCTCCAAAAAAATGTTCACGTATGATAACAGCAGCTCAAAAACTCTTATATTCTTAAAGACCGCAACGAGCCAACTGTCAAAGCATTCTGACAAGCATAGGAAATTATTCTGAAAAATACTTGAAGAAGTTTGCATTCCAACCGAATTATGGTGATTGTAAAATATTAAAATATCGGGAAATGTATTCTGTAAATATATAACGAATTAACGTTTCTAATTAATTAATTGCTGTCGCCAAGAAAGCACCTGGTTTTGATGAAAAAAAAAGACGAGAAAAGCATTTTCAAAGCATTTCTAGAGATACATTCAGTCATAAGGTAAGCCTTAATCCTTAAACTAAGGTAAGATTTCAGAAGAAAATTAGTACCATCAAGCAGACTTACAGGATTGGGCAAAAAATCAGTAAAACTCTTAAAAATAAGAAATAGCGTTGCGCAGAATTCGTCGACGTGTCACGACGTTAAAGTCTGGGATAAAATTAAAGCACAGATACATTTAGTTGGTGTAGAATATTAAAAAATTACGAGAAACGTAGACTCACCTTGGTATAAACCATTTAGAATTGCAAATCCTAAGTTATATTTTCTGCTTTTCATTGCATCTATTGTACTGAGTTGTCGTCGAATAGTGGATGAAATGTTTGGCTACTAACAAGTGCAATCCTAATTCTTGAAAAGACAAACTAATTTTTGTAACAATTTTTGAATTTATAAACTACGAGATTCACATTTCCATTCACTATCATATGAGCTGAATGGGCGTCAATTTTTGATGAGGTAGGAATCAAAGTGGAAAACTTCTCACTACTAGGCTACAACAGTTGAAAAAATTTTCATCTTACAACTTGGATTAGATAGCTAGCTGAAAAATGAATTACTTACTGGATTAAGTGTGCATTACAATCCTTTAGTAGCGCTTACGATCTAGCTTCTGACACCACCTATGTTGTGTGTGTTAATTTTATTCAGGGTTGACCCCGGTCGAAAGAACCTTTCAGTAGCAATTTTATTTACTCTACTACTACTACTTCTGACCACATGTTCGGTCGAAAGAAATTTTTGTTCATATTTAATTTTTGTTCATATTTAATTTTCTTCAAGATGTCTGAGCCTGGATTTGAACCACTGTCTCTCGTCTAATAAGCCAAGACACTACCTACTAGACTACGGCGACTTCAAAAAGCTTAATTAATGAAACGAAGCAAAAAAATAATGCTATACACAATATGATAATACAATATGATTAAAAAGGAATTAACTAATATCTCCATGCGTCAGTTATATTAACAGAAGGTAGAAAGTTTATTACATCCTCTTCAGTTGCCGCGTGAACGAATATATACGATATACAAATCGATAATCAATTGCTATAATTAACTGTGCATACAGTAGAGTACGACTGCATGAATACAGCAAAATATGAATGAGTATATTTAAAATAACATAATTTAAATATGTACACTTACAGTTGAGAAATAATTATAGCACTATTATATGCACTATTCTAAAATAGAAAGACAAAAACAAGATTAATATTGTATTTTTAATCATGTACGATAAGGTGAAAAAATTAAAAGTGTTTCTGTGAATATATACTTACATATATGTAAGTGTATATAAAATGCACTATATTTTTGTACACTACTAACAATTTATATAAAATTGTTTCTTCACTAATACATAAAACTCATATGCACATGGGATATGATAAACTTAAAGAACAAAAGCCTACTTCAAAAATTTTTATTCAATTCGAAATAATTAAAAAATATTATTCAAGAATGTCTTATTAAGATAGCACACAACACATTATTCGGATGTATGGTACGTATGAAACTGGACTATATCTGTCGACTTACTTCATCATTGCATTTAAAATATGAAATAAATTCGAAAAAGTTGAAACTGATACAATTTAACAGAAATTATGTGATTTAAGGCTGCAGCAAAAACAAGTTGTATTAATATTCGTTCAAATGATTTAACAAATTTTAATTGGGAAACTAATGTTTCTTTTAATTATAATGTATTAAAAATCATGCAAAGTTTCATAGATATTATTACGTTTTTACCTTTTTAAAAACATTTAAAATATGAGTTCAGAAAGTTTTAAATTACCAAGCTCGTTGTAAACTTAACGTGGTTTTATGGCTTGAGCTATAACTTAGCTGTGCTGAGTTTTGTGCCGGTGTTAAATCTTAACTTGAATTTAATTTACATTCCACCTTAAGAATTTCCTCAATTGCTTAGCGTTTTGTACTAAATTGGGTTGTGTTATAATGCAGATGTTTGAATATAAAGCAACAACGCTGTTGCATTTAATGAAATTTAAAACGCTTTGATTCTGTGGTTTTGTAAAGGGTGGGCCATCTATCGGTATAAATTTAAACAATCGGTTATTTCCAATCTGGCAACACTTAAGTCATTTTATACTGTCATAAAATTCAGTATATTATGAACGTAATGAATCTATTTACGCTAGAGCTACGTTATGATTTATTGGGCCAAGGAGATGATATCGATTTGCCCAAAAAAATCATCTTTTCGGATGAAGCTCATTGTCATCGTGCTGTGTACGTTACTAAGCAAAATTGGTTTATTCGGTTGTCAGAAAACAGACACGAGGTAGCCAATGCACCCATTACGAGCAACTGTTTGGTGCGGCTTGTGAAGCGGAGGCATAGTTGGCCCATATTTCTTTGAAAATAAGAACGGTCAATGGAGATACCTATCGGATGATGATAACCGATTTTTTTATACCCGCTCTTCATGGTATTGATGTGAACGGTGGTTGGTTTCGATAGGTTGCTGCAACTTGCCACACACCTCATTTCACAATCGATTTATTGCGTCAAGCGTTTGATGGTCGTTGCATTTAATAAAGCGTTTTTATAAATCCGAAAGAATTTTTTTGATTTTTTAACAGAAATGAGTTTTTTAATCAAACTTTTCGTTCAATTTTCCTTCACAAGGAAGCATATTTCATTTCTGCTTGAATTTGTCGCTTTAACATCGTTGGCCTATGTTCTGTGGGACGCTGTTTAAGAAAAATGTTATGCCGACAAACCAGCGACAATTGAGCATTTGAAGGCCCCATACACTCGAAAAAGTGCATATAAATTTGTCTGATTGAATGAGATCCTGTGAAGCCAGCCTCCAGTAAATGTCGACGACGCCAAAAAGCGAAATATACAACACTGGCAAGAGAAATGGAACACTGAAATAAGAGGTAGAGGGACAGCGAAACTTCTCCCAGATATTAACCGCTGGATTGAGAGGAAATTTGGTGAGGTTAATTACTATTTAACACAGCTGTTATCCGGACACGGTTATTTTTGTAAATATCTCTTTAAAATGGGATAGATGACACGATCAAATTCCATCTATAATGATGCGTCGATCGATGACGCGGAACACACTTTCTTTTATTCTGAGAGATGGAGTATGGAAAGAACGAAACTTGAGTCTGTATTGTAGGAAACTTCTGTGATACACTGAAGCCTTGCTGAAATCTAAGAAACATGACTTGAATGTGAGAACTAGAATGAATGTTTAAACACCGTCTCCGATTTTGTTGCGTAATCCAGACTCGGATATGTATATAAAGGTCCAAATGGCCAAAGGGACTCCACTTCGAAGTAATACTACAGTGGTTCCGGAGAGTACACAAAGAGTCCAAAAAGAGGAGGGGGTAAGGGCCCCACACACGGGAGATAGTGACGACTTCCCCTATGGTGCGGTTAGGTACATTTAAAAAAAATGGCGGAGTTAAGTTGAAAGCACTTTGAGCGACGGTGTTGTGTTACGTAAATTAAAAACTGCTTTGTACTGAGCATTTCTAGTTGGCTAAGAGCAATCAGTGTTTATTCAACTTATTTTATTTCACCTTTGATTTTTGTTTTGATAACAATTTTCGTTAGAAATTAGTTTATTATGTTAGTTTTTTAAATTGATAACCTGTGCAATAAAGTATCATTTCTACTGTTGGTAGTTACCTTAATACTATTAAAAAAAAAGATGTTGTTAAGCACTTGCATATAAATTGTGACATTTTGAAAGTAGATAAAATATATTACTTTTGACATTTACCCTTTGCTTTGATGCATTTTATATGTGCATACATTCAGTACAAGGAGGCATTTATAAAACATAGTTATTATGCAAAAGTACAATAAAGAGAAATACAAAAGTATTCAAAGAATTCCACTTAGAATTGGAAATTTAGTTGATGATTTGCACTTTAATTCAAAAAGATAACAATTTTCGTTAGAAATTGAAAGTAGATAAAATATATTACTTTTGACATTTACCCTTTGCTTTGATGCATTTTATATGTGCATGCATTCAGTACAAGGAGGCATTTATAAAACATAGTTATTATGCAAAAGTACAATAAAGAGAAATACAAAACTATTCAAAGAATTCCACTTAGAATTGGAAATTTAGTTGATGATTTGCACTTTAATTCAAAAAGATAACAATTTTCGTTAAACAATTTCTAACGTTAACAATTCGTTAACGTTCTAACGTCAAACAATTTCTAACGAAAATTGTTATCTTTTTGAATTAAAGTGCAAATCATCAACTAAATTTCATCAACAATTTCTAATTTCTGCATGTCATACATGCTGTATATAGCAATATTAGTTTCTCTTTCTTCTCTTTTTTATATACAATAGTTTTCTTTCATACTTATTTTGTTTATTGACATTAGCATAAATCCTTGGGAAAGTCAATTTTCAATTACGGTTAAAAGGTTCATCTTGATTGAAAAAGAAAATGAAAAACGCCAGAATATATAATGAAAACTTATGTATGGCGCCAATGTCTTCGGTTTAGGATTATAGTCCCCGGATATAATCAATTTCAACAATGCTTACTTATAAGCGGGTAGTTTTTGTATCGAAATCTCGCACCTGTGAGTAAGAAATGACGTGTCATTCATGCTGATAGAATTATATTTCTCTCATTGGGAGCGCTGGCTTAGTATTTAATGAAATGACGGCTGGTCGATGAGGATAAAGGAAAAACGCCAGAATATATAATTAAAACCTATGTATGGCGCAAATGTTCGGTTTTGGATCAAAGTTCGTTATAACCGTGTCTGATATAGGCGTGTTTTACTGTATTTGAACTTTTACATATTCAGCTTTAATATATTGTTACGAAAATGGAAACGGTGTACAACGTTTAACACTAAAATAAGCAAAAGCTACACAAACAAATTCAACGAACTTGTTACAAGTAAACCAACAACATCAGTATGAAAGAAAAGACAAATAAGCGAGAACGTAACAACTAGCAATGTGAACAAAATACACAACCAAAAATGAAGTCACGATAGAGTTACCGAAAAAGCGAATCCGCGAACTTTCGAGTTCAAGAACCTTCTTCAGACTGACTACGTGGGCATATAAAAAGGCAAGACAAAGCAAGCAACGAGTAGTAAGAATTCAGTCAGTCTTGTGTGAAGACGCGTTGCGTGTGAAGAAAACACTAGTGGTTTGAAGATTGTCATTGTAAAGATCTACCGAACATTTGCTAGTGTGTACGCAAACAGAAGTGTAAAGAAAAATAACGCGTAAAGCAAATTATTGTTGGATTCATCAAGTTGTAAACGGTGGCACACAAAAGTAGTGCGAACAATAAAGAGTTTAATTAAAACTAAACAAATATTTGTTTTATTTTGTTTGCAATCAATACATACGAATTGTAATACTATAAACACAATAAACGCAACGCAGTAAGAACAACAATTTTGCAATTGCAGTTAAAGGTAAGCTGCATGCGTATTAAATTTAATAAAGGTAGCGGCAGCAAAGCATAAGTAAAACAAATAAAAAATAATCAGTGCCACTAAAACGTCGTTGCTCATTATACTTCATACATCGCGTTTTTAAAACCTCTATTACATGCTTGTTATTGTATTGACAGCATTAATCTTGCAGTGACAGAACAAATCGTCTTACTATGAGCACCATTTAGCTTAAAAGCAAAGCAACAGAATCTCTGCTTGTTGTCACTCTGCCTTTAAAGTAATCACTCCCATATACGTACATACATGTACTATATTTTTGAGATATTTTGCGTTGGGTTTATTGTGTTTATAGCATAAAATGTAACAGAAATGTTTTTTGTTAGTGGAAAAATAAAGAATAGTCCATTACAACATACTAAAAACTAACTTTCTAATGTGGTAATGTTCTAATTTTTCATGTTATTAGCACAGCAATAATTTGGTTTTGAAACGTCGACTCGTTTACGACATCTTTGCGCTCGTAGCCAAAAAGCTGACTTTGAAAAATGTAGGTGCTATTTAAAAATTATTTCAAAGGAACATCGATTAGTTCTTAGATTAATGTGAAATGAAAGACGAAAAGAGAAGGCGTGTGTTGCAGACGGAGAACTTAGCTCTGATGATAAATATTTTGCAGTAAATGCTGAATGAATGTTTTAATTTATATATTTCGTTTCATATAATGGTTTTAAATAGAATATCCGCGCACCATTATTTGGTGCCTCTCGTAGACATAATATTTTTTTAATTTTATTGAGCGATAATTAGAACATGTTGTCAATATTAAGTTGCTTATGTTATAAGCGCAAGACGAACTAATAAGGCAACGAAGTGTTTGCAGTTTAGAATTTAAATTCCGGTTCGTATCTGACCCGGTAAAAGTGATGTGAGGCGCAAATAAATTTAGCAATTTACAAAGCCACAATGTCTAACGTTCGTTTATTTACTTTAAGCAATCAAAACATGGAATTAAAATATTATCTCATATTAGCCATTGAATGATATGATTTTTAGTGGAAAGATGGCAAAGCAGGACTTTAAGTGCACAAAGGACAGCGTGTTATGTTGCTTTGCATATTTTACCATCAAAATTGACCCGAAGAAGTCTATATTCTGTATAACAAAACGTTGAACGTTTCAAAAACTTCCGCTTATCGAACATATGCATATATGAATTACACTATGCGACAAAATAAAAAAAAAATAAATACTCCCAGCTAATGACGTAGTGTAGGTTGTGAGGTTTGTTTAGTAAAAAATATATTTGTTATAGTTCTCAAATCCTCCAAACTTTTTTTATTTGACAAAAACTGTTTTTTGCACTTTACACAGAAATTTATTGGTTACCCAAATATTTCTTAACCGAATTCCGAAATTTAAACTTTATTGGAAAGTTTTTAAATATTTGATAAAATGACATATGTATATAAAAAATATAGCAATAATAAAAACGTCTCAAGTCTCATGGAAAACTAATACAAACACAAAATGAGTGCTTCGAGAAACTACACTTTTATCCTAACTAAAGGCTTGTAGTAGCTAATAACATGGTGCGTTAGTCAAAATACTCCCAGCTAATGACATAGTGTAGGTTTTGAGTTTTGTTTAGAACTCGAAAAAAAATTTTATATTTCATGAACTCTCCAAACTTATTTTATTTGACAAAAACGTTATTTTTGATCTTTTCACACAAAATTATTGATTACCAAAATATTTTTCAACCTATTTTCAAAATTCAAATTTTTTGAAAAGCCGACAGATGAGCCTTTAAAACGGTATACATAATCATATGGTTCAAACTTGCATGTTATGAGTTTTGATCGGATGGTCTTTTTCTCATTTTTTCGAGCTTAGCTAATCTTAACTGCAAAATTTAATTAAAAACGTTAAGTAAAGTGATGACATTTTGAAAGTGCATTATCTTCTGAAGAGTTTGACACTTCGCTTGATCAAATCGGACAAAAATTACCGTAGTTATTATTTAAATAGTATAATAGTGCGTTATATTTTTTATATATTTTAACTTATCAAATGAACTCTCAGTTCAAAAATTTTCAAAAGTTTTCATGGATCTTGATTGTTTATCGCAAAATGTGTCAATTTCACTTTTGCACCACTACCAGAAGTCGGCTAATAGTATTATTTCTATTATTTCAAATAGTATTATTTCTATTTGCGCAAACATTGGCCAACTTCTGATGGTCGCTCAAATGTGAAATTGACTCATTTGCCGATAAACAATCAAGATCCATCAGAAATTCTGAAAATTTTTGAACTATAAGTTCATTTCCAAAACATATATATATAAAAAAATATAACTCGGCTATTAAACTCTTTAAGTAATAACACTCGGTAATTTTTGTCCTATTTGATCAAACGAGCTATGAATCTCTTCACAAGATAATGCACTTTCATAATGCCATCATTTCAAATTTCATATTTTTTAATTATAGTATGCTAATATGAACGGACAAACTTGAAAAAATATGGAAAAAATTCGCATTTGTCAAGTTTACCTCATCAAAACTCATAGCATATTAAGTCAAATAATATATAATAAATATATGTATATCGTTTTAAAGGCCCACAGCTCTCCTTTCTAATAAGGTTTAAGTTCTGGACATCGGTTCAGAAATGTTTGTGTAATCAATAAATTTGTGCGTAAATTAAAAAAAACAGTTTTTGTCAAATAAAACAAATTTGGAGGGTTCAAGAAATATAAAAAAATATATTTGCGTTCTACTCAACAAAACTCACAACATACACTACATCATTAGCTGGGTGTATTTAATTGCTTTTATTTTGTCGCATAGTCTTATTTATATACTCGTATATATAATTTGAAGAATTTAATTTATTTCATTTATTTAAAAAATACAAAAGATACCGCATAAATACCGATGTGTTTTACCTTGTTATTTAGAATTTTATGGTAAAGAAATGTTGAACTTTTAGCTTTTTGGGAAACGAAATCTACATTTATCCTTACAATTCTTTTCCTTTGACAGATAAAATTGAGCCAAATGTAAAATTCCTTATTTTGGCTTACACGTTATTTCTATCGCACCAACAATGGCAACAGCAATATTCGGGTCAATTCAATAAAACTGAAAACGAATCTGCATGAACAAAATGTTACACGCTTTTTCCTCTGTCGGAAAATTGAATTCCTTTTGCTGGTTTTACAAATGATTTTTAAAATTTTTCTATACATTTTACGTAAAACATTAAAAAGGAAAATTAATTCGAAAACTCGTTAGAATACTTATTTCAGTGTACACTGAATGTACAGAAATGTAATCAAATTTAATTAATTAATTAGCATGATGTTTCCAAAGAAAATAAGCTTCAGTTAACGTAAATCAACAATTTCTCGGTTGTTGAAAAATTTTACTCTTCATATTTAAATTTCAACAAATGCTAGGGAAAATAAATTTTTGGAAACAAAGCAAACGCTTTCAATGCTAATACAAGTTCTTGTTTATTACCGTTCTATTAGTTAACATATTGTAAATGGTGTTACATCGTTTAACATTAGAATGTTTACATGATCAACAAATAAAGCAGTCGCCGTAGCCTTTTAGGTAGTGTGTTGGCTTCTTAGACGTAAGGTCGTGGTTCAAACCCCAGGTCAGACATCAAAACATCAGATTTCTAACAAAAACTCTGAGAATAAATAAAATTGCCATGAAAAGTTTCTCAAAAATCTGTCGTTCGGAATGGACTTTAAACTGTAGGCCCCGCCACTCATATATAAAATTAACACACACAACATGAGTGGTGTGAGAAGCTAGGCTGTAATCCTGACTGTAGAGTTGTAATGGCCAGTTATGTATGTTATGTTATGTATAGCAACAACATCAGTATACAAAACAGGGACCAACAACACAGTAAGGACAAACGTGAACAAAATACAAAAAACAACATGTTTACATTTATAGAGATTTCGCGAAGGCGAAATAATTCTCGTTCAAGAGCATCCATCAGATCCTGCGATATAAAAGGCAACGGCAGAACGTGGTCAGAAAGTATTCAGTCAGTCTTGTGTGAAGACGTTTTGCGTGTGAAGAGTATAATCGCGGTTTGAAGATCTCCGTTATAAAAATCTATTGAACAATTGTTATTGTTTACAAAAAACAGTGAAAAGAAGAATAACCAATAAAACAATTGTTGTTGTTTACATAAAGTTGTGAACAGTGACAAACAGAATTGTGCGAACAATAATGGAATTATTAACAACTAAATACAAATTTATTTTTATTTGCAATCTACGAACTCATATTTTAAAGGTTTTTGGAAAGGTAAAAACGTCACAATACTTTTACTAAAGTCTTTATCATTGACTAAGTATGTGTAATAAATTTCTCCTCTGATCATTGATGGCAAATCTAATCTAAAGAAGAAAAGTAGAAGAGTGTAAAGAAGAATAACAAAACAAAGCAAATTGTTGTTGGTTATATTAAATTGTGAACAGTCGCACACAGAATTGTGCCAATAACAATAAATAATTTAGTTAAAACTGAACATAAATTTATTTTTATTTGCAATCTACGAGCTCATATTTTAAACGTTTTTAAAAGGGTAAAAACATAACAATATTATTTGATAGTGACACGAAAGTCTTGATCATGTAGTTATAAAAATAATTTCTTAATTTCCATCTAATAAATGTTAATAAATGTAAATGTGTTCTTAGGCAAATTTCAAAAATTTTTATTTTCTTTTCAACATTAATGCAGGAGAACGAGAAACAAACGCTATCAGCTAATCAATTAGTATATACTTTATAACATGGTACGCTGTAGACATACTAAAATATGGAAAACATCAATATTTTTAATAACAAACACCTTTAAGTTTCGCTAGAATATTAAATTATGCATTCGTTATTACTTTACCTAACGATAATTAAAGTCAGTCGAATCCACGTTACTTTCAGCATCGTTTTCCTTCTTATAAAAGAGTGAATAAAATGCAGAATATTTTTCTTTCTTTTGAAAACATGAATGCCAATTAATGAACGCATTTGCGTCTGAAGAGTTAGTAAGTGGTACAACCACAATCAGGGAGGAAGCAAGCATTACAGTGTATGAGAAAGAAAACTATAGACAGTATGGGTCAAAATATATTGGATAAAAATTACTTTTAGATTATTTCTTTAGAAAAAATATATACTTACAGATTTGTGAGCAAATAAAATATGTTATGATTTCAACAGTTTCAATTCCGATTAAATAAAATAAACGTAATGTTTAGTAATTTAGCCCGATAAAATAAATTAATAAAGCAATAAATTGAAGCAAGAAATCTAGCGGCAAAACAAATTGGAAATGATTGTTTAAGTATGAAAAATCAAATTAAAATTTCCATTATATTTTAACTGATCGGCATTTTTAGATTAATTTTGAAATAATTTCAATAACAAGTGTAGGGAAATATCACTTTGTATTACAAGGCATAAAGAAGTGGGTTATGGATCTAAGGTAATATTTTGTGATTTCATAGTGAGGCTTCAACGCGTAGATTTTACCTGGTTACCCACACTATCTGGACTGCGATAACCCCAACATTTGTAACGAAAACAAACTAAGGGCCATTATTACAACTCCTCGTCAAAGTTAGGTTTAGTTAAAGATAACTTTATCTAAACTGAACTTTAAATACACCTTTAACTTATTTTCGTTATTACATTGTTGTCGATAACAGTGCTCAATTAAACAAGTTTTATTTTAAACGCAATGTCAACGACGGGCTTCGCTTTTTTGTTGTATATGCTATATTTGTTTATATTTAAAGTTGCCATATTGAAAATAATAATAATATGGCAAGTTCAAATATAAACTTAATTTTAAAAGTTACATGTGGGATGATTCTCCCTTTAACTTAATGCTCACTTCTACCTTATTGTCCACTTATAATAATGAAAAACAATTTGTCTGCTCTTTAAAACAGGGACCGAAAATAACTGTTATTTTTGATTTTTTGATTAAAAAAAGCAACCGCAAGGAAATGTCGGAGAACAAAACCAAGTATACCATTTTGATTGTCTTGGACAAAATTTTTATAAAATGCGATGCTTTTTAAAAACATGATTATTATTTTTTAGAAAAAAAATAATAGTTATTTTTTGATTTTTATTTTTTCTAGCAAAAGTAACAGTTATTTTTGACTTTTATTTTTTCGAGCAGAAATAAAAGTTAAATTTTGACTTTTGTTTTTAAGAGCAGAAATAAAACTTATTTTTTGACTTTTATTTTTTCGAGCATAAATATCAGTTATTTTTGACTTTTATTTTTTAGAGTAGAAATAAAAGTTATTTTTTGATTTTTATTTTTAAGAGCAGAAATAAAAGTTATTTTTTGACTTTTATTTTTTCGAGCAGAAATAAAAGTTATTTTGGTTTTTTCAAACACTATTACACAAAGATTAGTGTTTAATATACTATAAACTTAATTCTAATAATTTTCTAACATAAATTACTTTAATTTTTTTAATAAATATTATGAATTCATCATGAATTAAAACAAAAATAACTTTTATTCCTGCTCGAAAAAACAAAAGTCAAAAAATAACTTTTATTTTCTGACTTTTACGATTAAAGTTATAACAGTTACGGTCCCTGCTTTAAAATCCTACCTTCAGTTTACGGCAAGTTGTAATAATGGCCTTATAGTGTTTTCACACCAAAATTTAAAACCTGATTTTAGCATTAAAACCATAAACAGCTGATTTTGCGTTCACACTGCAAGTTTTACTAAAATTGGTTTTAAATTCATGACATTTATGACTGCGAGAAAAAAATTTTATGAGCAATATGCCTTAAAACTATATTCATTGTGACCAGAAGCAACACACATTTCGATTAATAATTAAATATTTTCAAATTTTTAAAATTTTCATTGAAGAAATTAAAAATATTCCAAATTTTTCCTTTTTTAATACAAAATAAATGATTATTTACATTTATTTATTTATTTACATTTGTTTTTGTTTTTATCAGCTGTTTTCAGGTTTTCAGAGCTGGTAGCTCTGATTTAGTACATTTAGTACATCAAAACAAGGTTGTATTTCATAAAACCAACTTAAAACCAATTCAAAAAAGGTTTTATTTTGGTTTTAACACAATAATTTTGTATGGAAAAATCATGTTTTATTTTTGGTTTTAACGTTAAAACCAACTTTTGCGTTAAAACCACTCGGTGTGAAAACACTATTAAGTTGTTTTAAGAACTGATGTGAATATAAATACTGGTGTGATTTATATGCACTGATGTCCTATAAAGAGTAATGTGTTTATATCAGTGATACTCAAAATCCAAATTTCCTATCACATGTGATAGGCAAAGAAAATTCTGCCGACGCTGCGTTGACACACCTACACTATAAGCTTACTTGTGTGGTTTCTTATAATGATCGTGTGTTTGTTGCTTTGTTTGTTGTTTTGTGTTGAACTCAGAGAACAAAATCAATTCAGTTGATGTCACAGAATATACACAGAATTGAAACCTTTGACGTTTAAAAACGCTCAAAGCAGCACTTTAACCTACCTCGTAGAGGGAGAAAAAAAATATTTTAATGTTTTGCGAATCAAATGTGTTAGAAGCAACAGATATAGAGAGTGAAAGCTGGCGGTTAAAGTAGAAAAATTAAATGTAAATAAAGATTTATTTTGTGTTAAAAAAGGGATAATTTGGAATATTTTTTAATTTCTTCAATGAAAAGTTTAAAGATTCTTAAATATTTAAATATTAATCGAATGTGTGTGATTTTCGGTCACAATGAATATAGTTTCTTGTGCAAGAGGTAATTATGAAGCTAAATATTACAAGATCAAAATAAGACGTACTGCTCATAAAAAAATTTTCTTGCTGAAAGTTGCCAATATTTTTTAATTTCTTGAAAGAAAAACGTAAAATTTGTTATTGTTATTAGTTGTTTTTATTATTTATTAGTAGTTTCACACAAAAATTACATTTTTTATTAACTCTCGCCAATATAAAAAACCACCACGAAAACTAAAAAAAACATAAATAAACAAAACCGAGTTACAATCAGAGAGAGACAGAAATACTTTTTGGTAATATTTGTTGTCTCTTTCTCCATGGAAAGTTAAACGTCAAACTCTTGTTTCTATTCTGTGTATATTCTGTGGTTGATGTTTAGCACTTGATGAAGCAAGACTTCGCGACGCAACTTTTTTGAATGATTTTTTGTTTTTTGCAAATACACTCAGCAAAATGTTTGATGAAAATTGGGAATATGATTTCTTTTTTATAGAAAATACGCACTTTATGTCATAATTCTTTTTTTTTATAAAAAGACATTACGAGGCTAGCCATGCATACATACATCAATATATTCATCAATACATACATACAAACACACATACATCAATATATTCATCAATACATACATACATACATCAATATATTCATCAAGATATACAGACACACATACAATAAAATATTCATCAATGCATACATACATATGTACATACATACATATGTACATACATACATCAATATATTCTACGTTCTACAAGGTAGAATAAGGCTGAGCCTTAGTGCAGAAGGTGCAGCTATTCTCCTGAAGGAAGGTAGAATTAGGATCGGCTGGGTCATATGCAGGATTCGCGAGTGGAACATTCCGACGAAATGCTTCCGATGCTTGCAGTTTGGACATATAGCCCGCCTGTGCAAGAGTAAAGTTGACCGCTCGGGAACATGCCGCAAGTGTGGACAGGACGGTCACATTGCTGGGAATTGCGAACGGGAACCACTCTGCATGTTCTGCAAAGTGGACAACCCAAAGTTCGCCAAACATATCGCGGGGAGCAGGAAGTGTCCTCAGTTTCAAAGCGCTCTTAAATCGCGATCTAGGAGATGAAGTTAATACAAATTAATCTGAATCATTGCGAAGCAGCCCAAGACCTATTGGTCCAGAGAGTAAAGGAGGAGAATATCGATGTCGCAATCATAAGCGAACCTTATAGAGTACCGATGAATAGTACTTGGATCACGGACGGATCTAGTACTGCGGCTATATGGACTTGTGGTTCATTACCCTTCCAGCAAACCTATGCGCGGGACATTGGTTTTGTTATGGCCAGGATAAAGGGAGTTTTCGTCTACAGCTGTTACGCCCCCCCGAGGTGGTCAATGGATGAGTTCCAACATATGTTGGAGAGGCTGGCGTCACACGTGCGCCTGAACACCCCCGTTATTATTGGAGGAGATTTTAACGCTTGGGCGATCGAATGGGGTAGTAGATATACTAACGCCAGGGGTCGCTGCCTCTTGGAAACATTCGCTTCCCTTCCTGTGGCGCTGATGAATGACGGAAGAGGAAGCACATTTAGGAGAGCTGGTTCGAGCTCGATAATAGATTTGTCGTTCGCGAGCGATGGCCTTGTTTCGCGGACCGCATGGAGGCTAACTGAGGACTTCACGAATAGTGACCATCAGGCAATCGTGATGACGGTTACTGGGCGCAACACGAGAGGAAACGGATTGCCGAAGTTTACGGGACCTAAATGGAAGGACTCCCGCTTTGACGAGGAGACGTATAGATTGATGTTGTCGTCTTTTCATACGACTGGCAGCACGGTCGAGGAATTAGTGAGCGGCGTATACGAAATGCTCAACACTGCATGTGATGCTGCTATGCCTAGGAGAACTGTGTGTAGGGGACGTTCCCCCTGCTACTGGTGGAATAACGAGATTCGAAGACTGCGGTCGGCGTGCTTTGGGGCGAGAAGACGGGCCCAGCGCACGAGAGGAAGACCGACATGGGAAGTCGAACGGGCTTCATATGAAGATCTAAGGCGTCAACTTAGAAGAGCCATTAAAAGGAGCAAGAAACTATCCTTTCAGCGGATATGTCAGGAAGCTGACATCAATCCTTTTGGGACGGCGTACAGAGTCGTCTGCAAGAGAATCGGTGCTCGAGAACAGCCTAAACTAGGTTGTCCAGTTTTGCTACGGGGGATCATTGGTACATTATTCCCACGTGGCCAGCCCTACACTTTTATAAGTAGGGAGCCGGAGGCCATTCATACCATACCCGAGGTAACAGGAGAGGAGGTACTCGCAGCATGCACTAGAATAGGAGATAGGAAAACACCGGGGCCAGATGGAATCCCGAATAGGGCACTTAAGGCGGCTATCCGGCTCAGACCGGATACGTTCGCCAAGGTGTTCCACAAATGCTTCGTCGAGGGTGTTTTTCCACGTAGGTGGAAGCAGCAGAAATTGGTTCTCATTCCAAAACCTGGTAAACCGCCAGGGGAACCATCGTCGTATCGGCCCATCTGCCTACTTGACACGATGGGAAAAATACTGGAGAGGATAATATACAATCGACTACTAACATGTGCTGAGGCAGGAGGAGCTCTCTCGGACCTTCAATACGGATTTAGGAAAGGACGGTCCACTGTTGACGCGATAAGGAGGGTGGTCGACATTGCAAGAGATGCAATAGAGGGCGAAAGATGGAGATTTGGCACTAAGGAATACTGCGCGGTTGTCACACTTGACGTTAAAAACGCATTCAACTCGGCGAATTGGGGGCGTATTATGAGAGCCCTCTTTAACATGGCTACGCCGCCATACTTAATGGAGATTCTGAATAATTACTTTCAGGACAGGAAGCTAATATACCTAACGGATGAAGGAGAGCAGGAATACGTAGTGACGTCGGGAGTCCCGCAGGGCTCCGTACTTGGGCCACTACTATGGAACATTATGTACGATGGAGTACTTCGACTGCGATTGCCAAGCGGGACTACAATTGTGGGCTTTGCAGATGACATTGCCATAGTCTCGGTAGCTAAAACGGTAGGAGAAATAGAGGAGAAAACGAACACAGCGATTCGAAATGTTGGAGCATGGCTGGATGAGGCAGGTTTGACACTTGCTGCACATAAAACGGAGGCCGTCTTGATAAGCGGTCGGAAGATAGTGGAGAAGATGGAAGTGACCGTTGGAGGCACAAGGATCGAATCGAAGAGGGCGATAAAATACCTGGGCGTGATTATCGACGACAGGTTGAACTTCAAGGAGCACGTGAAATACATCGGCGAAAAAGCATCTGTAACACAGGGAGCACTGGCGAGGATGATGCCAAATATTGGAGGACCAGGTCCATTCAAAAGGAGGATAATTTCGGCGGTAATAACGTCGATAATGCTGTATGCTTGCCCAATATGGTCGGAGGCACTCTCCGTGGGGACGACAAGGAGGATACTGTCCTCGGTGTATCGTCTAAGCGCGATTAGACGGATAAGTGGCTTCAGGACAGTGTCTGATGAAGCGGTATTGGTGTTGGCAAAGACAATACCAATAGACATACTGGCGGATGAGATGAGGAGGATATACCTTCGCCGTCTCGAGCACCCGGGACGAATAGCAGCTATAAAAGCGGAGGAACGAAGGACTTCCATGCACAAATGGCAGTCACGATGGGAAAGCAGTTTAAAGGGAAGATGGACATTTCGCCTTATCCCTGATGTAACCCTTTGGATGAATAACAAACATTGCGAGCTGAACTACTACGTGACTCAGTTCCTAACTGGTCATGGGTGCTTCAGGAAGTACCTGCACAGATTTGGCCATGACACTTCCCCTATATGCCCAAACTGTGTAGATGAGGAGGAAGATGCGGAGCATATTCTAATATGCTGTCCCAGATTTAGATGGCCCGGGGAAACGAGTTTAGGACCAAACCGGCTAATGGAAGAGCTGTTGAATCGTAGGATTCTATGGAGTCAATATAGCCAGAGAATGGCTGAAGTTTTGATAGTACTCCGAAGACTGGAGGAACAGAGGCGAAATTTGAATTAACGAGATAAAGCTTTCAAGCTAACCAGCTCTCCGCGAAGTAATACCTTACGGCAGTCCCGCGGAGGGAGAGTGGTTGAAGTGTGTAGGGGGTGGGTTTAGTACGTAGGCACCAGTGATGGTGAATCGTGCACTCTTTTGTTGGAACAAAAGTGTCTTTCGAAGATTCCCACCTCCGGCTCAAGACAAAAAAAAAAAAAAAAAAAAAAAACATCAATATATTCATCAATACATACATGCATACACACATCAATATATTCATCAATACATACATGCATACACACATCAATATATTCATCAATACATACATACATACATCAATATATTCATCAATACATATATACATACAATACATTCATCAATACATATATACATACATACATAAGTTCATTATATAATAACATACATGCAACACAATAAACCAATTTTTTTTATTTATTTTTTATTTTCCCAGTGTACGATTCTCAAAAATTAAGTTGAATTTTGTTCTCCGCTGCTTTACCGCAACAACAACTATGCTAGTATGTGTTTGAGCCAGGGATGGAAAAGTTGGTACAATTGTACTATTTTAGCACTATTTGGAAGTCAAAAACACCATAGCACCTCAATGACTTATTTAGCACTATTTAAAAATTTTCCCTACTTTATTACATTAATCAATTATTCTTTCTCATCACTTCTCCAGATATCAAGAATATTTTGGTACTAGTTTTCACGTAATTCTAAAATACTCAAAAACGCGTTGGCTGTCACGTGAAGAAGTAATTAACAGAATTTTGGAACATTGGCCACTTCAATATTATTTTACGCTCAAGGATTTTGGAGCTGATTTGCAAAACGGTAGAATTAATTCAATTTTATCCGGATTTTTAAATCCACTTTATAAAATGATATTTTTATTTTTACAATATGTCCTTAAAATTATTAACAATATTAATTTAGAAATACAATCCGAGGATGCCAGATGCATATTTTTTATTGAAATTGAAATAAAAATGATATATTAAAAATCGATATCAATGAAAACCATATTCCTATTGGCGAAATATATTGTTTAACAGAAATTGATGTATACATATCAATAAATAACACAGTATTATTTTGGAGCTTAAAGAAACAGCAAAAAAAAATTATTTAAAGTTTTAAAAGCAAAAGTTGATTTAAATAATGAAATGTTACTATAGTTCAAAAAATTTACACTAGAAAACGTTGTTTCAGGTAAAAACATTAAGTGTTGTACCGTTTATATTAAAAATGTTTCCCAATAAAATTAAGAATATTGAATCAATAAATAACCAATTTCAGGCGCTTTCGGACTTAGAAACTATTAAAGCTTTAAAAAATGGGAACATATGCACCTTTTGTTCGAAGGTATCAGAAATAAAAAATGAACTAAATGAACCAATTTTCAATGACATTTCAAGAGTTATAAAAGGAATATTATCCATTCCACATTCATCTACAAATGTAGAAAGTATATTTTCGTACCAAAATTTAATAAAAGGGAGAAATAGACTGTTTGCTTCGACTGTCTCCAATTTAATCCAAACAAGGGATTTATTGAAGTCATTTAATTCGTGTTGCTACAATTTTGAAATAACAAATAGTTTGGTAGCAAAAAATGTATCATAAATAGTGATTTCAAATTTAGATCTCATAAACTTTTGTTTTCCTTTATAGTTAAGTATTAAAGAAAGTTGTTAAGTTTACCTATTATATATACAAGTGCTTAGTACAAAGAAACTGCAATGTACCTTTTTGTTAATTCTTACGTTTTTTTACACATATACATACATATGTACATAAATATATGTAAAATGAATTGTCATTTATATTTTTATTTAATTTTTAATAAAAAAGGTTAAAAAATAAAAAAAGTGAATTTAGTACAATCGGGCTGAAAAAAGTACAATTTTCTGTGAAAGTTGGTACAATCTGCTAAGATCAATTTCCCATCCCTGGTTTGAGCACCACTGTGAGCATCACTGGCTTACAATCATGGATATTTATATAAACAGTGGAGTGTTTATATACAGCGATGTGTGGAACGTTTGTATACAGCGATATGTTTTTTACCAGCGATGTGTTTATAAACAGCGATGTGTTCATAATCAATGATGTGTTTATAAACTATGATGTGTTTATAAACAATGATATGTTTATAAACAAAGATGTGTTTATAAACAATGAGGTGTTGATAAACAATGATTTGTTTATAAACAATGATGTGTTTATAAACAATGATGTGGGTATAAAAGTAAACGGTATTGTTGGCTCAGCCAGTGGAATAATTTCTGCACAGTAAGCTATTCTTTGTTTTTCACCGTGCACCTGTGTCCGATCAAGTTACACGATGGGAAACAAAATTATAGTTAGCGGTATGCACCTGTGTCGGATCAGGTTGCAGTATGTGAAAATAAAAAATAAAATCTACAGCAAACATGTGGTGGTGCAACGCGATCGTGAGATGGGATGAGCATACTTGGTTGAGGACAAACAGATCAGTTTGGGTTGTGCAGTCGGAGTTTACGGTTCGTGAAAATTTAAATAACACAGCCCTGCATGGGTTTTGCAAATAAGATTGCTCCAGGTGTTTCCGAAGGCATTTTGTGCGCTAAACACGAATCTGGTTTCAAAAATTTTCCATCACGTCAGGTTTTCGAGTAAAAGGGGGTTGAAAACCCTAAAAATAGCGTTTTTGATCATTTTTGAAACATTGTAGAGCTCAACACTGACGTGCTAGAACCATCGCTATCGTTAGAAATTGACAATTGATCTTTGCTCTTTAAAATGAGCCCAAAGCCAAATTGTTTGCATACACCCTTAAAGTAGGGGGTGGGTTTATGTCAAGGGGTGCAAAAGAAAAAGAAACACATTACGGAGGTCCTTAAAAATTAATCAGATTTACTTGAAAATTGTTACTCAGGGGTTTTTGGGGCCGCTGATTACAGATCTTCATTCAGATTTAAAAAATCCAAAATGGACCTGAAGCCATCTTATTTGCACACAAAAAGTCCAAATTTGCAGCGCTGTGTAATTAATTGTATACTTAAAATATTTGATATTTGTGTTAATCAATAATCTTTTCATTATATTAAATTAATTGTGCGAATAAATTATATTTGTGTTAATCAACAATCTATTATATTGATTGTGCGAATAAATTAAATTTAAAGTAAAAAAAATTGTGTTTTATTCGGTGGTTCAGTTGGTCGAATATATATTTTTTTTTAAATTATCGGTTCAAGGTCCTTTAACTTAAACTGATGTGATTATAAACAATGATGTATAAATCATTGATTTGTTTATTAGCTGAAATGTACTTATAAGCACTACTGTGTATATAAACAGTGTAAAAAAAAACAAAACGTTTTTAGAGAATTATCCGAGCAATATTTATTATGATAGAAGTCTCTGTGACAATTATGTGTGAAACATACTTTACTTCACATTTTCAATGACTTTGAAAAATAATTTCCGTTAGCTCTTGAATTGTTCTTGGTTTATTGGCGTCCACTTTTTCTTTTAAATATCCCCCGCCAAAACGGCGTTTAAGGATATGATCGTTGAGGTCAATTAACATCGCCATGACGTGAGATAACACGATCATTGAATTTCTCGTTCAAATAACCACTGTTTGGTTTGCTATGTAGTGGAATCACATATCGTCCAAGTTCATATCTTCTATTTTGGCCGCAAGAAGTCGATGTGCATGCATAAATGTTTTTATATTTCCCATCGGCCCTGTTTGCTGAAACTTGGACGCAATTCTCTCGACTGTGGACACATTTGACCGATTGTGCTGACCATAAAAATCACGAAGTGCAGAAATTGCAACTTTATTTGAACGCCCATTCTTGCTGAACGCTTTAATAATCTTAACGCGCTACTCAATTGTGTACCTCTCCATGATATAAATCAAACATTAAAACAAATAAATGTAAAATCAAGTTGGGAGAAAAACATGGCGTTAATGTGTGATTCACCTTATCATGCGTTATCGTTGGACCAACCTTTATCTAAACGTTATTGTCAATTTTAGATAAACAAGTAATAAGTAAATAAGCAATAAAAACTAACAAAACTAAACAATTTCTTTTACAATTCTTGAATCAGTAAATTGAAATACAGGATTGCGCATTGTGGCACGGAACTTTGTTTATTGAGTGCTACCATTTGTCATCAGAAATTCAGACGCAACACAAATGGTGTGAGAAGCTAGGTCATAATCCTGACTGTAGGGTTGCAATGACCAATTGCGTATGGTCATATGGCCTGACCATTCACCTCTTATGTTTTGACAGAAATGTGTTCGAACTTCAAAGCAAATTTACCTCTCCTGTCTATTTAAAATTTAACTAAAATTTTTATATAAATTGCGAATTAGTTTCGCTTTAACAACGCATTTTTCAGCTATAACTAGAACATATGGTATACGCTTGAGCGCGTCTGTATGGCATTAGCAATTTATATTATTCTTCAAATTGCAAAAATACTGATGTGTTGTGTTACAGAATACTTTGTGGCACACTAGTCAATGCGATTTGTTACATTTTTGGTATATGCAGCGGTGAATTGGCAAAGATTTGTTTGCTATTTATATATGTATGAAGGTCAGCATATATGAAAGTCTTTCTGTTTACTTGTATTCTATTCAAAAATTAATGGCTTTGAATTTCAACAATGGAAACGAAACAGCAATAACAATAGATCACGTAATATTATAATCGCGGCTAAGTGTTGTATTATATTTAAATATGGTCTATCTGGTATGTGTGTAACATCATTCGTCTCTGTCACTATAAATTTTCACAATTTTCCAAACGATATAAAAATTAAAAAACAAATTCTTTCATACTTTTTGTTCTTATTGTACTTTTGTATTATTTTGATGTATTTTTTGGATATGTGGTTGCAAGCACGTACACATTTCAATATTCGTAACATGTATGTAATACAATATAAATAATAAAAATATAAAAAACGAAAGTGTCTATAAAATAAATTTTTTAACAGTTGGCTGCCAGATTTAAAATATTTAATGTTTCTACATGTGAAATTGTTTATGATGAAAATTCATTCATTACCGGTAAAAGTTGTTATTTGAATTTTTTTTTTGTTTTTACAAAGCAGTTAAGCCGACAAAGTTATTTAGTGTATATCCAGGTGAGACGTTAAAAATAAAAATTGAAAAGTTTTTTAAAACTCTGTCGTTCGGAGTCGACATGAGTGTCGGTCCCGACAGAGCATACCATACGTTCATCTCGTAGTACTATTATTTAATGAATATGAATGAGAATATGTTTCATATTTTGTTTACAAAGCTTACTGATGAAAATAAAATTTATTATTAGTTTGCCCGACATTTCTATCAGTTTTAAAACCATATGAATCCATATATTCCTGTCCACGTTATATTGTAAAGGAAATTTGTCGCAAACATTAATTTTTATTACAAAACTGAATGCATTTTCCATGCGATTAAATTTTTATAAATTAATTTGGATATAAAAGTAATGTTTTCTCATGTACATATTTTTCAAATCATAATGGAATATTCACCTTTCCTTTTACTTATTTTCAGTTCATTATTTATTTATTTATATAATTTTTTTACGTTTTCATACCTACTTACGTCAATTGAGTTGAAATTTTCAATTAAATTTTATCAATAGCTTGCCGCACTTTTACTTGTTTAAAGCGAGAGAAAATGCTAGCAATAGTAATGCCCTACTATATAATACTGTATATCAATCATGTACTAATATAAAGTGCTAAAACCACTCTAGAGTCAACTACATTTGTCTTTAAGAGCCATGGTTTATTCGATTAATATAACTCATCTGATTGTTGTTCTTTCGGATAAGAATTTGTCCGCCAATTATGTTGGGTATTCGAATAATTCAAATTACAAATTGTCAGTAGATGACTTAAAAGTTTAACATCTACGGAAATACTAATTACTTCGCTTTGTTAGACAACTTGATTACACGGTTTCACAGATATAATCACCTTCGAAATGCTTGCAGGACAGTGCTTATATATCATTCAAGCTGATAGAATTCTTTTTGTCTCATTTGCAGCACTGGCTTCGCATTCGACGGAATGCCGGCTGCTCGGAGGGGGCTTTGATCATCTTATAAATTAGATGTGATCAAGAAAGTTGTAATTTGCTGGCCCCTGTGTGACTTCGAGATGAAGAAGTCAAATATCTAATTGCAGCATTAACTTGGCAGAGAGCCTGGTCGTTGTCTTGTCTGAGACCTGAACCAGGCCAAATTAGTAGAACAAGAGCTTTACAAATTACGAAAGGCGAACATTGGTGGATTGTAGGTTTTCTATCAAGTTCTATCATGGTTATGTCTTCTAACTTCACATATCCCCACAAAAAAAATCCAAAAACTTTTAATTGCACGCATGAGGAAGGTACTAAACAGGAACAATTTTGAAAAGAAAGTTGTCACAAAACAGGTGCATATAAACGAATTTTTTTAAAGAATATATAAAAGTATATTGAAGTACTCTTTTTCGCACTTATAAGAGGGGAGTACTTAACAGAGCGATGCATATATCGAAATAGTACACTTTGAAGCAAAAACCAAGATCGCTTATGTTTCAGTGATACTATAGAAGGAATTTTATATCCGGGTGTTTATATCTGGGGAGTAATGTACTATTCTTCATTGTTTTATAAAAAGTTATCTACGCATTAAACATTGTATGCAAAGCACATTTTCTGATGATTGATAGTTGAGAGTGGGACACATATTTGTTCGGGTATTGCAACGGCATGGAAAAATGTTGTCGCTCTTATTTAAATGAAATCAAGTGTTTGAAGTCAACTTCTACCATTCAAACGCTCGCATAGAACACAAGTTCGCCGCGAAATTTTTGCACACATAAAATATTTAAAAATATTATACACCACCATATTTTACTTTTCTGTTATAGAAATACTAAGCATGTGGAGCAGGCAGCTAAGAGAATTTGTGATACGACACTGTAACTTTCCGATTTCATGATTCTGATGTTAAAGATGCAATTGTCTCTAGGTGCCCAATCGTTGATTCTAGTCAAACTATTGACTCCGATCTCTAATGCCTACAATAATGATATTCGAATTGATTAAAAGAAAAAGTGTTTTATTTATTTAAAATACTTTTTATTTTAATTTATTTTCTCATTTGTACGATTTTCCATGTCATTGAATTTAAATTAATTTTTATTATTTTTTTAAAGAGCGATTAATTTAAAATCCAACAAACTCAACTTATCAATAACTTTTGGGTTTAATATAATTTTAATTGAGCGTTTACATTTAAATGTGCATACAAAATTAATATATGAAATACAATATTGTATATGAATTATTTATGGTGAATGAGAGACCGCTAATAAACAATAAAAAAATGATTAAATATGTAATCGATTAAATTTATAATAATTTTAAAAGAATTTTTTTAATTTTTCAATTTTTTCTGAACTTGTATTGCATTATTCTTATTCATTAAATGTACCACAATCAGAATTGTTTACTGGCATTTAAAACTACTTCATCGGTCGTCAGCCACGTCACTATTGGTCTAGTATTCATACTATCTCGTACGGGCATTATGACCATAAGGGTGTCATTAATTATTTGTTAACAGCTATAATGCACTTATTGATAACATCTGAGTCTTTCACAGACAGCAGTTCTAAGCATTCTACATCGCTTGTTTTGATCTTGTCTATCACGCACTGAGCTCCCGTTCGGTATTCTTCAACTGAAGAGTGGTTGAAGTGTAGATTAGGTTCTATGCGTAAGAGTGGTGGGCAGATTTACTTTAACAGGTGTACAAAGAAGTGCTTGTCCTCGCAAATAATACACCAGTATAGGAGGAAACCATGAAACCTAAATGGACGTTAATTTTTTATATTCTGAGAACTGTAGTTGGCGATATTGCGAAAACTTGAGTGTTAAAATTTTAAAACACAGTATGTAAGTATATTAGCTAATGTAGCAACGTCTACATTAATTAAATGGACTTAAAACAAAACCTTAAATAAGAACTGAAGAAAAAATACTTGCTAAACCTGAATTAACCCTTTTCGTTGTATTTCTGCAACTTTGATCGATATTGTACATTAGTATTATTGCATTTTAACGGCTTAGATGCTAAGAAGCTTTCTAGATTGCGCCACTATTGCACATACTATAGACTCATACTATACATATATAGTATATACATTGTCTGTTGAGCTGCATTATTTTATTATTTTCCACCAACGTAAATACTTCTTCTAACACTGCGAACGTACATAGTACTTACATACATAATTGATCATTACAACCCTTCAGTCAGAATTACGACCTAGCTTCACACACCCATTATATTGAGTGCGTTAATTTTATACAAGGATTTGAACCGTGGCCTCACGTCTAATAAGCCAACACACTATCTAGTAAACTACGGCGACGTACAAAATATTTCAGCAAAATTGAAAGATAGTGAAGATCTTCTAGGGTTTGTTGATGACGATGATGCTGTCTAAAATACTGTTACGAAAATGGAAATGGTGTTATCGTTTAACATTAAAATAATAAACAAAAGCTACAAAAACAAAGGACTTGTTTACATGATCAAGGAATAAAATAAATAACAAAAGGGGTTAAACAAGTAAACAAGAAGCAACAACAACACTGCAAGAACAAAGAAAAACAAAATACACAAACAACAATAACGTAAACAACATGTTTATATTTATAGAGACTTCGCGAAGGCGAAGTAATTCTACTTCAAGAGCATTCATCAGACTGTTACCCAGCGATATAAAAGGCAAGACAAAGCAGGAAACGGGATCAGTAAAAATTCAGTCAGTCGTGTGTGAAGATGCGTTACGTGTGAAGGGAATAATTGTGGTCTGTTATAAAGATCTATTGAACAATTGTTATTATGTACAGTACACTCGGGAAAACGTCAACACTCGTTTACGTCAACATCCCAAAACTTCAACCCTTAATTTTTTACATTGTCTACTCTAAAACGTCAACCAAACCACAAAGCTCTAAAAAGTCAACTTTAAATAAAAGAAAATTTTGAATTTAGCAACATTTAAAATACACATATTTGTGCACACACACATTTATTTTATGAAATTACTTCAGAAATTCGGGATTCCCTTTATAAGTATGTATGAGTAGAAAAGAAATCTGTACATATTTGCATATGTATTAGAAGTGACCGATGATGATGACAACGGTTTAACTACAAGTACAAATGTGCAGACAATAAAACCAAACGAAGCTGTCGAAATATATAACCGGGCTTTGGATTGGACTCAATGCGGCAACGTTGAGCAAAATGACTTATGAAGACGTTTGCGAGAGAAAGCTCTTTTCGTGAAATTTGAATATAATGAAATATAATATATGTGAAATTAAAAATATGATATCATTTAAAATTTGTTCTTTTAGTTTTAGTTAGGCTGAAAGTCTTTTATGTTTCTTTTTTGGATTTGGTTTATAGTCAATAAAACCGTTTTAAATCACTATCAACATGTATTTTTTTAAAATGTTTACATTCATAAACGTCAACAATTTGTTAAACGTCAACACCCGCGGTTTTAATTAGTTGACGTTTTCCCGAGTGCACTGTACGCAGAAGAGTGTAAAGAAGGATAACAATTAAAGCAAATTGTTGTTGTTTAAATCAAGTCGTGAAAGGTGGCACACGGAATTTTTGCGAACAATAAAGAGTTTATTTAAAATAAAACACAAATCGGTAGTCTCATTCGCAAATGTGTTAAGTCCTTTTTTTCAAATTTTACAGGAGACAAAAAAGAAACATTGCAGCTTCTTCAGTTTTTAAAATTGGTAACTTTTTAAACGCAATTACTTCTACAAAATAGCTCTCTTTAAGAGATCAAAAATTAAGAATAATTAATAATTAATATTCGTGGAGTTAGCACGTGCTGTTAATATTTTTCGTAGTATTGTGGACTTAGCGTTTTTGCAAACCACAAAATTACAACAACTTTAAACTACATACTGACATTTTTTTTGTCGTATAGTGTTATCGTTTTTCATTAAAATCTCAATTTTGGAAAAAGTGGACTTAGCGTCTTTGCGAATTATACTAACGAAATTTATTTTGATTTTATTTGCAATCTACGAACTCATATTTTTAACTTTTTTATAAGGGTAAAAACGTAACAATACAATCAAGAGCGAATGAGAATGAAAGCAATGATGAGGAATTGAATGCTTTTAGCTGATGAAAAAATGTGTGCCACAAAAGTTAGCAGCGTGTACAGTAATTACAAAGCTTCATAAATTGGGTTTCAAACTGTTATGTGTGAAGTTGTGGTCAAAGAGCTTGTTAACAAGCTGACAAGCACAGGTTCGCAAATCTTCTGGTTAAATTCTCCTAAAAAAATTACAAAATATCGTCGGAAATTTCTATTTTGTAGGTACTCAACGCATTGGTTAATAGTTTCATATGTTGTATTATATGTCCGATGAAAGCAGACAAGACTCTCGAGTATATAACAATACACCTTCCATATCGTTGGAATAATAATCGTATAAATTTATCAATCAAAAAGTATGAATATTATAGAGATCTTTACGTAGACAAATATAAAATAATAATTCAAATTGTTTAACAACATTTGAAACCAGAATAACAAGAAGCACGAACTAAATAAAATGATTTAAACTTTTTTAACTTTTGTTCATTTTCTTTACTTTTCATTCACTGATAAAATATAAGCACTTAACTACGATAAAAACATTTTGTTGTTTGTCCTTTTTTGGATTATACTCTTGTTATTTTGTCTATTGTTTCAGCTTTTATCGTTTCTTTCTTTTCTAATGATTTATCATTTTGTTCATTCATCAGTGGAATGAAAATAAATACGAAAGAATAAAGTTCCGTTGAACATTATTTTGCATTAAATTGACATTTTCATTTAAAATTCATGGAAGTGCTGAAAAAGTTTTATTTTCAATTTTAATTCTTTATTTGTGTTGAAAAATTCAATTTTCATCATAACTTAAAGAAGAAAGCAGAAATAAAAGTTCGTCTCCGTGGAATCAAAGTTTAATTCATTATGTTTTAAAATTGTTACCCGGAAAAGCTATTTTTTATCTTAAAATCAACATATAAATTGGTCACTACAAATCTTTCGTAAGGTTTATCACCTTGCTGAAAAGAATTTCTCAAAGAAGCAACTCCTACAGCTTCGTCAAGGCCTTTTAATACCGTGCGAGGTTTGAGATAAGACGAGCTCTTATCATCCCTCCTTTATTTTTTTATTTCTTTCTTTTAGCCGTATGAGCTCCTCAGCTTATAAACATCCAGAGGCTGCTGGCTTGTTTATGTCTTTCGAATGAAGGAGGATGCTCCGGCGAGACGGGTATTTGGTGTGGGGGTAATCGGAAGTCAGAGAATAGGACGACATTGTTTGCATTGGAAGGACCAAGTGGAGGAAGCCCTGTCATCGATTGGTGTGACCAACTGGCAAAGGTTCGCAAGAAGCAGAGCGGCTGTTAGTTGTGCTGAAGCAGGCCGAAATCCTATAACCGCGTTATTAATGGACAATTAAGTAAGTAAGTATGCGAGCAAAAACCGTTAGTAATGGTTGGAAGCTATGGTACAGAATTCTTAAACTTTTTTTTTTTTGAGAGAAACTACACATTGCAAACCCATATCTTGTGCAGTCGACCATTAGCTTGTCATAATAGGTAACTCATAATACTCCATAATACATACATAGTTGGTCATTACAACCTTTCAGATTACGACTTAGCTTTTCACACCACTTATGTTGTGTGTATTAATTTTTTACGTGAGCGGCGGGACCTACAGTTTAAAGTCGAATTCGAACAACAGATTTTTAAGAAACGTTTCACGGCAATTTTATTTAATCTAAGAGTTTTTGCCAGAAATCTGCTGAGAGGAAGTTGACGAAGGAATATTTTTCCATATTTCATTTTGATGTCTGACCTTGGATTTGAACCGTGGCCTTACGTGTAATAAGCCAACACACTACCTACGAGACTAGGGCGACTAGTTAATAACTTTCAATGTATGTTGTAAACACAGATCCATTTTTTAATGGTATATTCCCCATGACTACTACTTGAATGATATCAATACGTTTTTTCCTGTTGCACCTTACCGCATACAAAACTGTTGCCTGAAATACAAGAAGGCCGAGAATGCAGTTAGCATGAAATCAGACAAAAGAAATTTGATTAGATGGAGTTCAGTTTTATTAAATTCTGTAACATCTACCGACTCCAAAGAACTTGAAGATGAATGGCATTGAGCTTGATTAGTGTCTAATTACAGAGCCAAATCAATGACTACGTCAACTGGACATCATATTTTAAGAACAATTGCTTTCTTCTTCGTCTAATATAGGTCAAGCTTCAGTGTTACCAGTCATTGTATCATAGCACTTTATTTTAATACAAACACATAAACGTATATTATTCGCCAGTAAAACATACCGGGTTAATCTAGTTGCTTATAAAATTTAATGAACAATTTTTTTCTTTAATTATCTTAAATGCTTCAATCTATTGAAATAGTTTAATACATAAGAAATTAAATTTGGTTTCCCAAATTTCTTTATTACAATTCAATAGGAAAGAGTTGAATAGAACCTTTCGAAACCAAATCAAAAGGTAATCTTATTACAAACCACAAACCAAAACAACATAAAACAACAAACTCAAGTGGTTTGAGTATCAAAAGCTGGTAAAATAAATATGAAAGTTACATGTACGGATTATCAACATTCGTATGACTTTCTCAATGAAGGTAGTAAAACAAACTGTTACAGGTGCAGCAACATGTTTGGTGAATTATTGAGTGATTTCTGTATTGGAAATTTGTAGTATTTGCTCGTTGGCATTACTTTGATTCATTTTTTTGCTTCTAGTTGGCTCTTCAGTTAACTGACTCTGCATTGATTGAAGAACTGACCAAAACATAAAATTTAAAATTACATTTTCTTTGCAATATATAAACCGTGAACATTTTAGTAATTCAAGTGTTCCAAAAATATAAGCAAAAAATTGTATAAAAACGAACACAAATATGTATACAGTAAGGTATATAACTACATATTTAAAAAAAAGGTTTAAAAAACACTAACAAAATAAAAATGATGGACTCGATACCCCATATCCAACCGATAGCATACTTACCACAATTATTTTACACCGGAAACCACCAATTCAGGACCAATATTAAACGATAGCATAAAAATTCAATCACCTTATGCGAAACAAAATTTGGTTCAAATAACTTTGAGACTCAAGTTTATATCTGATTGATATACATTCAGATATCCAGTCTTGATGAGTACGTACGTTTACTTACGCCAAACTATGTAATATAGTATTGGTATTGTAAAAATAAGAGTATTAGCGAATCACTTGATTAATACAATTAAGGATACACTGGTTTTTGTATCGTGGCTTTCATTAATTGCTTCGTATCTTTAGATTTAAATAAAACAAAGTATGTGTGACGTACTACCGAAGATTCTTATTTGTTTGAAAAACCTATTACTGCCACTATGTGCGGAATGAAAACTTGGTGACCAATAGTTAGGTAGGCTTTGAGTAACGCTGTGTCTACAATAAAAACTCTAACGAACAGTCACTTGAGCAGAATATCCAATATGGCATGAGCTGTGTTACACTTAACGCCGTCATATTGAACCCTCATGTCGTTAGAGTCCAGACCCTTCATCTCAGCCAAAAGTTACTTACTTAACTCGTCGATAACAGTGATGACTTGGACAACGTCGAGCTCAAACAAATATGGTCCAAACAGTGAATTTTCAGGACTTATTTGATGCATGTGAATTGGTATCATCCCAAATTAAGCAATTTTGTTTGTGCACGCTTCCATTCATGGGAACTCCTCTCTGAAGACGGTACGTCGCAGTACGTCGCTCAAATAGAATGTTTGATTAAACAAATTTGTTATTTGCTATTGTGTACAAACTCCACGCTAATAGTTTAGCATACTAACCACTAGACCACTAGGTCACCCACTTTTTAATACTTATAGGGAGGCATTGGAACAAATTAACAACTTCGTGTTATGCCACATGTAATGAATATATTTAAAAAAATTTAAACGAACAGCTTCTTTTGTTGTTGATTATTTTAGATATGCTGTATGCCGTAAAGAATACTTAAGGCTAAGCAGAATACTGTATAAAAATTACATACACACATACATAATTGGTCATTACAACCCTTAAGTCAGGATTATGCCTTAGCTTGTATTAATTTTATACAAGAGATTTTATACTATCAGAGTTTTTTGCCAGAAATCTGCTGAGAGGAACTCGCCGAATACATAACATAATAGAAATCAAAATTAATTCAAAACACTTCTTAAGTAATTCTATAAATTCAATAACTCGAAGAGACAGATATCTGTTAACTTCGCTGAGATGAAATATCAACAAACTGGGTGCCACGATGGTCTAGATGGTAATGCGCAAAACTTCAACTGCCGAGGTCGTGGATTCGATTCTTACCAGAGACTCTGGGTGCTTGACTGATTGTTGTTGTAGTTTGCGTAAGACATATTGATAGCTGAAGATATCTCTCTTTTGGCTCATAATTTTTTCGATTTTGCGTTACATCTTCACAACTTATCAGAAGTAACAGGTGAATATGATATAAAAATATGTATATAAATATATATATATATTACATGGGGATACATCCATCATATTTACAATAGGCAGCATCCAAATAGTGTGAAAATTGTGTCGTCGCCCGCAGTTGTATGCTTAAACAAGTATTGGAAAATAAAGGCCTCCCAAGCATTGTACCCATTTTCTGGCGAAATCTCATATCGAACAGCAGACTATGGGAACAGACCAATAAAAAATGTATTGCAGATGAAATAAAACATCGAAAATAGCGGTGAATTTGATATATAGAGTAAACAAAGATATAACAAAATCTACAGAGAATTCATGTAAGAGTTTGCCCAGCTCATTTATGTAAACGTTAGATTGATTCGGATATTGATGCAATGGGGAAAAGTTGGAGCGAATTGAAGACGTTGGCGCAAAATCGGAATATGTTCACTCAATTTGTTCCTGTTTATATACGATGATAACATATGTACATAAATTGCTTGTAGGGGATTAAAATCCCCAATAAATTTCAGTCACCAAATAGCGGCTAATAGGATAGAATGTTTGACTACTTAGTCATTTAGCCAGTGTACGTATTTAGGGTTAATGTTACAGATTAGGCGTTTATTGGAATAACTGCAGTTTAATTTTAGAATTTATTTTTAAATGTTTACTTTGTACGTATTTAGGGTTAATGTTACAGATTAGGCGTTTATTGGAATAACTGCAGTTTAATTTTAGAATTTATTTTTAAATGTTTACTTTTAAAAGTTTAATAGGTTATGACAATAAATTTAAACTCATTGAACTCATAACTAAGTAACGATATTGTCCAGTTGAACCATTAAAAAAGTTCTTAATGCAACAAATCACGGTTTTAAGTTTAAAAACAAAATAAATTTGCGCTTATCAGCACACTTTTATGTCGCATTCTTTCTTTAAAACACTTCATCACTGTCATTACGGTCTCTTTATAGTTCTCATTACTTCAATTTCCATTTTTATACCACACTGAATACAGAGGAGTTTTTATAACTAAATTGTGACAATGAAACTAAGGGCCATAATTACAACTTACCGTTAACTAAAGGGAGTATTTCAAGAGTCAGATAAATTGATAAAATTATTATTATAAGTGGACGATAAGGTAGAAGCGAGCTTTAAGCTAAAGGGAAGATCATCCTACTGGTAACTTTTAAACTTAAGTTTATGTTCGAACTTGCCATATTATATTTGTATTAGCAGTATGGCAACTTCAAATATAAACAAAATAAATAACAACAAAAAAAGAAGCCCGTCGTTGACACTGCGTTAAAAAAAACTTTTAATTGATCAGCGTTATCAACATTGCTCCGGCAGTGCCATTCTTTCGAAAAAGTTAACTTTATTTTATCATTAGGTTGTAATAACGAAAAGAAGTTAAAGGTGACTTTAAAGTTCACTTTAGCTAAAGTTACCTTTAAATAAATCCAACTTTAACGGGAAGTTGTAGTAATGGCCCTAAGACTTTAAATGTGTGAATATCGGAACGAGTGCCTTTTTGTTTGTTTGTGAATGATAGAATTTTTTATTTTTTTTAATTTTTTGAGAGAATTCTTTTGAAAGAGTTTGTTATTGTAGTATTAGTCAAAACATTACATTGCAACAGAAGTAGCAGCAGAATTGTTTTATTATATTCTCACCCTATATGAAGAACTTCTTGTTATTCTGAGAAATAAAGCTAAGAGAGTACTTTCCGAACAACAACAGATACAATTACTTTTACTCCTGTTGATTGTTTAAAAGAGGTACTTTAGAATCTAAAGTTTAGATGCACAATTTACAAGACAAAAGCACAAAATGGTACAAAAAAAAGGAAGAAGAAAGTACTAAAATGTTGGTTTTCCAACTGAAAGAATTCACATGCAACGTAAAGACTGAAGCAATACTGTGAGCGTCAGAAGGAAGCAAACACCTCACATTATTTTAACAACGTAATTATTATTTGTTTTAGGTTTGAAGCATGGTATAAGAAATATAGAAGGTAGTTTCATTCTCTCTTTATTTTTTAAAATTCACTATCTGACATGCTTAAGGATTTTGACGTTTTCGTTAAAATAATGCTACCATATTAATTTTAAATTTCCCCCATTTTCAATTTTTTTAAAATTAAGGAAATTCTTTAAATACTAGTCCAAATTACGTGTTAAACTTGTTGGACTTAACTAATATAAATTTAGATATAAAAATTGTTAAAAAGTGATAGCTTTTATTCTATATCTAGAATTCTCGCCCGAGCTCACGCAATTTAAAGTGTTATTGCAGATCTTAACCTATACTATGGTTTGGCCCACTTGGCTTGAGCCAAATGTTATTTCTGCACTGGTCTAAAGATAAAGTCCTTCGAACTCCACTGATTTATTAGTGAACGTTACCAGAGTTTCATAACCAGCCGAAATTTTTCTATTTAACTAGCAGGTTGTTAATGTTGTGTCAATCCCTACAAAAGGTGCAGCTAATACCCCTGACAACTAACATTTTTCCTGGGCTTACTGAAAGAATAATTTATCCACTTGCACAATATCTACAGTCAAACAATCTGACAGTACGTTTTCCATAACGCAACATCTACTTGTAACTAATTTGTTACTATGGAACAGAGAGATAGTGCGGAAATAAAATTTATCTTGAAGTCGCCGTAGTTTAGTAGTGTGTTGGAAAAGAGCCCGTTATTCAACACCCGGCTCAAACATCTCAAAAAAAAAAATTAAATTTGAAAAAATATTTCTTTCAGCGGTATTCTGCTAAAACTCCAACAGTAAATAAAACTGCCAGATCTGTTGCTCAGAGTCGTCATTGATATGGAGAAATTAAAAGACACAATACGATGGTGTAAGAATCTAGATTGTAATTCTGGCCAATTAAGTAAGTAGCTGCCGGAGCTGTACGTCTGAGGAGGAAGAAGAAACTGTTTTTCACTTTATATGACAAAGCCCTAGTCTTGTCATAGAGAGATAACTTTAACCGAGCTCTCTAACATAAGAATTGCAATATTTATTTTGGACTCGGGATGGTTTCTTGCATGGCTGTATCACAATAGGTACAAATGCTGGCCTAAGTGGGACCTCTTCATTTAAGACGACTCCGACCCATAGCTAAACTAACATAAGTTACTTCTCTCGAATCATATCGCGATATCTCAAAGATATGGTCAGTTTGAACTCACAGTTACCAAATATCAAAACTATTTCTAATTTATTTGAATGATCATTTCACAAGATTTCCAATCTTACCTAATGCTTGTCATGTCATTATTATTGAGCATATGAATGGTCGAGGGTGACTTACAGACAATCTCCATTTGCAATTATACCAATAGGGTCAGCACTGATTACCTTAATACGTTAACAGCTGTGATAAATAATGTTCATACGGTTGTAGAATTGAACATCACAATGACCTTATTCAAGAACCAAAATAGAGCCAAGCGCTAAAAAATTATATTGTACATCAAGGTTTCACTTACGTATGTATATCTTCACTGAATAAATAATTCAAGTAAATTTACTTGCCTTAAATCAATAACATTGTGTATTTGCAAATGTTCAATTAAGAAACGTTTTGTTTTAAAATGGTTCTGGTCTTGAAACTCTTGCGTCAGAAATGTCTAAATGAATCCGATAAACCGAAACAAGTTAAAAATAATGTAGAAACAGAAGCAAAGTTGTAATAAATCTCTAAAAAAAGAAATCTTTACAAATATATATACATACAAACATAATTGATCATTACAACCATTCAGTCAGGATTACGACCTAGTTTCTCACACCACTTATGTTATGTGTGTTAATTTTATACCTGAGTGGCGGGACCTACAGTTTAAAGTCGACTCCGAACGACAGATTTTTGAGAAACTTTTCATGGCCATTTTATTTACTCTATTTACTCAAATATATATACAATATAAAAAATATTGTTACTAAAATGGAAAGGGTGTACCATCGTTTAACATTAAAACGATAAACAAAAGCTACACGAACAAATACAACGAACCTGTTAAAAGTATACCAACAACATCAGTATGAAGGGAAAGGGGACAGAACAAGTAACCGAGAACAAAACAACAACCAATGTGAACAAAATACACAAACAACGATGAAGTCGAGATAGAGTTCTCGAGAAGTCGAAACCCCGAACGTTCGACTTCAAGAACCTTCACCAGATGTTTACGTGGGCATATAAAAAGCTAAGACAAAGCAGGCAACGAGTAGTAAGAATTCAGCCAGTGAGACGCGTTTCATGTGAAGAAAACAGTCGTGGTTTGAAGATCGTCGTTGTACAGACCTACCGAATATTTGTTAGTGCGTACACGAACAGACGTGTAAAGAAGAATAACGAACAAGTAAATTATTGTTGGATACATCAAGTTGTAAATAGTGGCACATAAAATTGTGCGAACAATAAAGTTTAATTAAAAATAAACAAAAATTTTTTTTTATTTTGTTTGCATTCGTACGTACGTAATTGGTCATTACAACCCTTCAGTCGGGATTACGACCTAGTTTCTCACACTACTTATGTTGTGTGTGTTAATTTTATACATGAGTGGCGGGACCTACAGTTTTTTGAGAAACTTTTCATGGCAATTTTATTTATTCTCAGAGTTTTTGCCAGAAATCTGCTGAGAGGAAGTCGCCGAAGAAATACTTTTTGTATTTTATTTTGATGTCTCTCCTGGGGCTCGAACCCTTGCTTTTCGTCTAATAAGCCAACACACTACCTACTAGACCACGGCGACTCTTTGTTTGCAACCAACGAACTCATATTTAAACGTTTTTAAAAAGGTAAAAACTTAACAATATTATTTAGGCCTACAATAGGCACAATTTTTAATTGCAAATTTGTGCGAAGAGCTGTAAAATTCTGTTTTATTTCAAATAATACTTAAGTTTTTGGTTTGGTTGGCTTGAAAGTTTTAAGAGCTTTCCTAAAAGTTCTTTTTGTCAATCAATTAGTGCCTCAAATATACAATGTATATTGAATTTAATTGAGACAGATTGAAGAAAGACTTCAGAATATTAACATTCAACATATATACATACATATATACCCACTTACATATAGTATACGATGGCACATAATATAGGAAGGCACAATTACTGTCAAACGCATACATCTTTGCACGAGTAACTTTATCAAATCTTTTTTCGAACTATTGAAAGGGATGTTAGTATGCCAACGCGTGGTCTGGTCTTTCTAATTACACCAACACCCAGGGGTATTGTATTACATTTTGCTGGTAGAAAAGTAAAGTATATCGTGTGCAGTCTTAACAATTCGTGGCATTTGAATGTTTCTTTTGACACTTGAAAATATGTGCCGGCAACACTTTGAATTTCTGTATCGAGAACATCAAGACATTCTGACTCATTGTCACTCATTGTTATAGATGACATATAATTACACGGTGCGACAGTGAAAATACACCCACTAATGACATAGTGTAGGTTGTGAGTTTTGTTGCAAAAACAGTATTTTTAATATTTTCACACAAAATTACTGATTACACAAATATTTTTTAACCTATTTTCAAATTCTAAAATCTTTTGAAAAGGTGTCATTTGAGCCTTTAAAACGATATACATAAACATATGGTTCAAACTTACTTGTTATAAATTTTGATCGGGTCATCTTGAACAATATGATTTTTTCTCATTTTTTCAAGTTTAGCTGTTCTTAATTGCAAAATTTAATTAAAAAATATAAAATTAGTGATGACATTCTGAAAGTGCATTATCTTGTGAAGAGATTGGTTGATTAAAAATTACCGTAGTTATTATTTAAATAGTATAACAGTCGTGTTATATTTATGTCATCTTATCAAATGAATTTTCAGTTCAAAAATTTTCGAAAGTTTTGATGGATCTTTACTGTTTATTGGAAAATGTGTCAATTTCACAACTTGTCTGAACTTGTCATATTATATACTATTTTCAATATGGCAACTTCAGATATAAACAAAATGAGCAAACACAACAAAAAAAAAAAAGAAGCCCGTCGTTGCCACTGCGTTTAAAAAATCTTGTTTAATTGAGCAAATGTTATCGACATTGCTCCGGCACTGCCATATTTTTGAAACGGATAACTTTATTTTATCTGTAGTTTGCAATAACGAAAAGAAGTTAAAAGTGACTTTAAAGTTCACTTTAGCGAAAGTTACCTTTTACTAAACTCAACTTTAACGGCAAATGAGTAAAAAATTAAATTTATAATTATCAACATTACCATTTGAACAAGTTTTTTATGTGTTGTAAATTACAAAGTTAAAATCAATTTTTGAAATGTTTAAACTATTGAAAGCTGCAACTATGAAAGGACAAACTTGAAAAATATGAAAAAATTCGCATTTGTCAAGTTTACCTTACCAAACCCCATATTCACTCAAATAATGAATATATGTATATCGTTTCAAATAAGGTTTAAATTTTGGACATCGGTTTAGGAATGTTTGTGTAATCAATAAATTTGTGCGTAAAGTCCAAAAAGAGAGTTTTTGTCAAATGAAACAAGTTTGGGGGGTGCAAGAAGTATAAAAAATATTTTTTAATTCTACTCAACAAAACTCACAACTAACCCTATGTCATTAACTGGGTATCCTTCATTTTTTTTATTTGCATAGTGTTATTTTTTATTTAAAAATGTTACAAAAAAATATATTATTTGGTTATAAACTGTATTTAGTATACGTACTACTTATCAATTAAATATTGGTCATACGAAAAAAATAACTTTCCTTTCACACTAGAGTGTGAAATCGCAAATTATAAAAACTAATGGAAACGCTTAAAAATAAAATACAAAAGATTTATAAAAATTATAAATGTGTGTACAAAAATCTAAACTCTTCTATTTTGGAATAAAAATTTGACAAAACGTCTAGTCTAGAACACTACCCACTAGAATACCAGGGTACCCATTTTGCATTAATATATCATCCAGAATTATTAAACGACGGCTTCAGTTTCTTCATTTCATTTTCCTTACCTTTCATATCAAAAAAACAAAAAAAGTTTAAATCCAACCTCTATATTTGGCAAACAAGACATAAAGATGGGGATCAGATGAAAAACGGTACTAATGGCGTACCGCCAAACAACTTAATTACCTTTATCCCAATCAAAACAATTAAGCATGATGGCGGGAACAGTATTTTATGTGGTGATTCTGCTTGGCATGGTATTGGAGGTCAGTTTAAGAATGGACCCACATACTTACAAAACATTCGACAAAATGCAACGATACTATACACTGAGAAAAATTTACCGTTAATGTGGCACGTTCATGACAATTACCCTATGTGTACTTCTCGACTTGCGAAAAGCTGCTTAGAGGAACAAAATGTAAATGTTTTAAAAAGGACAGCGAAATCTCATGATCGTAATCAAATTGAGAACTTGTGGACTGAAGTCGAAAAGTGAATGAAATACAAAAATTCTAAGGAATTGTGGCAAAACGTCTAAATTTGTTGGAGGACTATGCCTAACTCTTGCCATTACTCTTTTTATTGAATTTTCCATGACTTTTTCACAGAGATGTGGCTGAATCTCATCGATGGCGTGTTAGATGTTGGATTTGGGTTCAGGAATTGTTTCACATATATTCGCGAAATTGCACAATACCACAACAAAAAGAAAAATTCCTCGGTGTTCAATCGCATGATCTTTGTAGACAGTTGACATCAGAGCAAATCTTTGCTGTAGTAAAGCGATTGTTAAATAGACAGTCCGGCAGATGGAGCCGTCTTGTTACAACTACATGTCGCCTAGATTCATGCCGTCTAGTTGATACCACAAATGTTGTATGTGTCAAATGTATGAATATACATAATTTAGTTTCATAAAAGAAAAAACTAGTCATGCCGCCTGACCAAAATACTCACCAAATATGTCGACATTTGCATTTGTTTCTCATGGACTGTATGACGATGTTCTGAACTCTAAATACGACAGCTTTTCACTTCAGATGGAAATGAGCTTCTTCAGAGAATATGACATTAAAAAGGGCATTGACATCATGAACGCATTCTCGACGCTTTCTATGATCTGCCTGTTTGAAACCCTGTGTAAGCTGATTTTTTTTTTTGCACGCATGAATATGATGGAATTTTATCACAATATATATATATATATATATACGGACCAAGTTTCTCAAAATGTTTTGATTACATTTCTAATGGTTGACAAAATAGGTCCAATTTATTGACTGAAATTTATTTGAATTTTGTGGCCGATAACTCATCAAATTTTCATCATCAACCTTAACGATTGTAACGCGTTGTTATTTCGTTAAACGCTGCATTTTTAACTATCGAATATCGTATTGACAGCAGCCAAATTACAAAGCTGATACTTACACCATTCATGTTGTGTGTGTAAACTTTATTCATGAGTGGTGGGACTGATTTGATAAACTTTTCATTCCACTTTTATTTTACTCTCAGGGTTTTTGCCAGAAGACTGCAGAGTGAAATTCATCGAAAGTATTATTTTTTTATATTTCGTTTGTTTGAGATGTCTGAGACAGAGGTTGAACCACGGGCTCTCATCTACTAGATTACTGCAACTACAAAAAATTATACTGTATTTAAAAAGCGCATTCTTACTTGGTCAACCTTTATTACATTGGGTTTACAATTAATATTAGGTACAAACGATATAAAAAATTTCGAACGAAGCAAAAGCAAATGATGAGGAATACCTTGTATAAATTTTTCTATTTCTCTGCATAATACTTACTTTTTAAAAATGAATTTATTTTCCTTCATACATACATATGTAATTTTATAAAAACGACACAAAGCTAAATCTATTTGAAAATTAAGTTACTGACTTCCTTTTAATTCCCTTTTTTCACAATTTTAGTTTGTAACATATCTAATGGTCAACAAAAAGTTAAAAACTTTCATAGTATTTATCCCAATTGAGTGGTCATATGTAAAATACAAAGAAGACGAGCAGGTGAAGTATACACCCCTCCTGTCTGCAAAAATTTGGAAAAAATGAAGGACCAAAGCCATGCGGAAACCAAAATTTTTTGCTACGTTTTACACGTTTTACATAAAAAACGGATGAAAAATAAAAACAGGAACAAAAAAAAAAGGATAAGAAAAAACAAATACTTTTTTCTCATCATAGTTTACTTATTTAATTTTTTTTGTCATGCATAAAAACAAGCGTGCGAAAATAAAGCTGACAGTTAACAAACCAATTGTGTTGAATTAAATAAAGAGAAACAGCTGGCCACAATAGAAACAAAAACTATTAAAGTCAGCAACTGTAACAGGGTTTCAATTAAATTCTTTATTGTTCCCACTACTTTTGTGAGCCACGGTTTATAACTTGACGTATACAACAATAATTGCTTGTTCGCTATTCTTCTTTGCTTACTGAGATCTTCTGAATTCTTACTGCTCGTTGCCAGCTGTGTCTTGCCTTTTCATATTCCCACGTAATCAGTCTGATGAAGGTTCATGAAGTCGAACGTTCGGGTTTTCGCCTTCTCGAGAACTCTATCGCGACATCATTGTTGTTTGTGTATTTTGTTCACATTGCTGTTGTTGTGTTCTTGCACTTGTCCATCCTCTTTTCTTTCATATTATACACACTACATTCAAAAACGTATATTTTTTTTTTTCGCCGAGGAGGGGTAAATGTACCTAACCGCACCATAGAGGAAGTCGTCACATCCTCCGTGTGTGGGGCCCTCACCCACTAAATCCCCCCTCGTCTCCTGTGGACTTGTTTGTACCCATTCCGGAACTACGGTGGTATTACTTCGGAGTGGAGTCCTTTTGGCCCTTTGGCCCCTTCATGTTCATATCCGCGTCCGGATTGCGAATCGAAAGTTGAGGAGTCATCTAAGCGTCTCCACTATTCGTTTCGTCTAGATCATCGTCTCGGTTACGCCCGGCACGTGTGACAGTATCACCTATGCCGACATGCTTACTCGTTCTGCAGCTTCAAGATCTATCTTCTTCCGTCTCAGAATGCGCTCTATGTAATTCACTACCGAGGTCCAATTTTCACTACTCGCAGTCATAACGCCGACAATATTAGCGGCTGTGATCGTTCCGACTATTGACGTCAGTACAGAGCGATAGCTCTGCCAGCGTGCACACTCGAAAACAGTGTGCTCTGCGTCATCAATTACCTCCCCTTCCTCGTACAGGCAGTAAGGGGAGGCGGCCTTGCCCATTCTGTGCAGATATTTCCTAAAATATCCGTGACCCGATAGCATCTGTGTAACGTAGTAGTTTATCTCTCCAAATTTCCGACCGATCCATGGCCTTATGTCCGGGATAAGTCTCGCGGTCCATCTTCCTCTATCCTCCTCGTTCCATCGTTGTTGCCATTTTGAAATGGTGTTTTCCCTGAAGTAACCGGTTATATGATTTCCAGCCGATTTCGCCTTATAAATCTCCATCCGCTCTGCCGCCAGCAGATCCACAGGGATTATACCCGCTATCACCAGTACGGCCGGAGCGGACACTGTACGGTACGCCGACGCGACACGCAATGCAGCCGTTCTCTGTACCGATACAAATGAGTTTGCCCTCTTCTTAACATCTAGTGTTTCGGCCCAAATTTCGCTCCCATAAAGCATAATGCTGTTTCCAACATCCATCAGGAGTCTCCGTCTCACCGGTAGCGGTCCTCCTATATTCGCCATTAATCTGCTAAGCTGTCCGACGATCTTCTGGGCCTTGTTAGCCGAGTACTGAATCTGATACGAGAATGTCAGTCTGGGGTCCAGCCTTATTCCTAGGTATTTCACCGAGCTCTCGGTCCAAATTTTCTCGTTTCCAATGCTCATGTCCACATGCAAGGGGATACGACGACCAGTGATTAGCAGCAATTCCGTTTTATGCATGGCCAGGTCTAGGCCGTGGGAATCCAACCATGCTTTTGTCCTTAGCATAACGCGTCTCAATTTTCGTTGTGCCTCTTCCGTGTTCCTGGCCGTGATAACAGCTGCGATATCGTCTGCGTATCCAACCAAGAAAGTTCCGTCCGGCATACCCTCCCTCAGAATTCCATCATAGCTAACGTTCCACAGGCCGGGGCCGAGGATAGATCCTTGTGCCGCTCCAGATGTTACTTGTTTCACTCTTGATCCCGAGCTTGTGTTATACACCAGCTGCCTGTTACTCAAATAACTACTTATCTTGGCCAGAATGTAATGTGGCACAGAGAAATTGTTCTCCAAAGCATCCAGTACATCGCTCCATCTAAGGCTGTTAAACGCGTTTTTCACGTCCAAAGTGGCAAGCAGTACCACAGGCCTCGTAAAGTGACTCCCACGCTGTGTGACCATAGCTGCTTCAGTCACCTCTCTCAAAGCGCCAATTGTTGACCGACCGGGTCGAAAACCATATTGCCGGGCAGACAGTCCTCTTCTATTCTCAATAGCAGCGGTAAGCCGTGGCTTCAAAAGCCTCTCTAGCAGCTTTCCTGACGTATCCAGCATGCACAGTGGCCTGTACGCGGATGGGTGCTCCGGATCGCCCTTTCCCTTGCTTATTAAGACCAGTCGTTGTTTCTTCCATATTTCGGGGAAAATACATTCTCTTAGGCACGCGTTGTACATTCCCAGTAAGAGTTGCGGGCTTTGATCGGCAATTTCCCGCACTACCTCAGGCGGGATGCCATCGGGCCCCGGTGCCTTGCCGGGTTTTAGTCCGGCTGCAGCTATTTTCAGCTCCTCTTCGGTAAATGGTAAGAATTCTATACCGAGTGTATTCTGCCGTTGTTCGATCCTCGATTTATGATTAGGAAATAGTGTATCCACTATATTTCTCATCACTCGTTCGTCCATAATTCCCACTGGTTTCCTCCTGTTCAGTTTGTCCATTACAATTTTGTATCCTAATCCGTAAGGGTTTAGGTTTATGTCATCGCGTAGTTCCTGGAACGCCTGGTTTTTCTTGCGCGATATCGCCTCCTTCAGAGATTTCTTTGCCTCTTTGTATAATCGCATTTCGTCAACGGCCGGTCCGTTGGGTATAGCTCTAGTGTACCTCCGTCGTAGTCGTAGACACTCTCGCCTGAGTGCTGCAATATTTTCGTCCCACCAGTACACAGCCTTCCTCCTGCTATTCGGGGGTCTCAACAAGGGCATTGCCTTCCTACATCCGCGTCCTATTATCTTCATAGTTTGTTCTACTCTCGTCCTCGCGTCGTCCGAGAGCTCAATACATCCCATCCTCTACTGTTCGGAGTGTAATTGTTCTCCTCTCCTCTATTTCTCGAAGCAAAGGTGTACGATATGTACTGATGATCACTACCCGTATATATTTCCAATACCTTCCAGTCCCTGACTCTATGACATATGCTCTCCGAGACCATAGTTATATCAGGGATAGTGCCCTCGCATTCCGGTCGTCTAAAGGTAGACACGTTCCCCAAATTCGCGAAGATCAGGCCGGTTCGAGCTGCCATCTCCACAATTCGTCTTCCTCTTGGGTTGGTATCCCGCATTCCCCACTCTACAGCTCTGGAGTTAAAGTCGCCTGCCACTATGAGGTTGCCGCCAATCTGCGTTATTGTATCCTCGATTCTGGCCAATTTCTCCTCAAAGGTTCCCACGTCATCATTGGGAGTCAGATAACAACTCATTAGAGTAATATCGTCAAACTGTATCCAGGTGAAACAATCCCCCCTACCAGATCTTCTCGGTCGGGGGCCCTGGTTATCCGTTATCCATATAGCTGCTGTAGATGTTTCATCACCCAGCCAGAATCCGCTATTTTTAGCTGCATACTGTTCGCTTATAACAGCTAAGTCAACTTCCTGCTCCCTGACTATCTGCGATAGCAAAGAAAAAGCCACCCTCCCTCTATGCATATTTAGCTGCAATATCTTCATGCTGCCTTCCGTAATGTCCTCTCACAACCCCGCGATCCCGGGAGATGATCCAGAGATCTTCCCGACTCGGCAGAGCAAATACAACATTTCATTTCGTTTCGGCATTCTTTTCTCTTATGCCCCTTTTCTCCACATTTCATACATACATTTCTGACCTGTCCGGTCCACCACACTCCCACCGTCTGTGACCTATTGCGAAGCATCGAAAACAGCGTGTCGGTTCTTCCCTGATAGTTATTCTACAGCTTGTCCAGCCTATTTTGATCCTCTGTAGTTTCAGAAGCGCATTCGCACAACCTGCAGAGGTTGTTACGAAGGCTCTTTTCTGCTCCCGGCTGTTCGCCCCGGTTATACGAACGGATATATCCGGATTCATTTCGCCCGCTTCTCTTTGTACCGCTGCCAAAACTTCCTCAGTGGTTGTGAGGGCATCCAGGTCCCGAATTTCTAAAGTGACCGTAGGCACAATGTCCTTTACGGTTGCCTCTTGATTTAGGGCGCTCTTTAGGTTCTCCCTGAACTCGTCTCTTTTGCCTCCTTTACCCATTTCAATGAGAATAGCACCTGTTTTCGTCTTCCGGACGGCTCGTGTCGCTATCTCCAATTCCTCTGGTTTTATTTTGCTCCGTATGTTCCTCAGAACGTCAGCGTAGCTGCGCCCCTCGGTTGGGTGGATGATTACAGCCTCTGGACGTTCTTTCACAATTTTTTGCCGCTCCTTTTTCTCCTTCCTTGCCGTTTTCTTGCTCTTCACTGTTTTCCATTCCTCGTTCACTGTTTCCTTGAACTGTGCCGTGTCCGGCGGTTTTCCTCTCGGCCTCTTTTCCGGGCAGGTATCCGCGGGGCTTGAGACGCCTCTCTTATTGAGGGAACTAACAGGTGTGGAGACATCGTCGTTCCTGTTATTCCTGGTAATCTTAAGAGCCCTAATCGCTTCCTTTTCCATTTCTGCAGCCTTCCAGTTTTCCCTGTAGCTCTTCATTATATCGATGACTTCCTCTAATTCTGATACTCCGCTCTGAACATCCATGCTGATATTCCTTGCTCTCGTCATTGCCGCTCTTATCCTGCGGATAACACTTTGGCACTTAGTAAAGGTCTCCTCCTCTGAGTTTCTCATCTTACATATGAACTGTTGAGTTGAATAGAAATCTTTTGGCAAAGTACTTCGATCAGATTATATCCTAAAATAAAAACGAGAAAAAAAATACATAAACACTATTAGAGAGGATGTTTGTTATGTTTTTAAGTCCTTAAAAGTAAAAAAATTTAAATAACAATACTAAACAATATACAGAGAAAGAATAGAAAATAACACAATAGAATATTTAGTTCTTAATGTATTTCCCATTCCTTTCTTGAAATCAATACGACAGTCCATTTGGTGATAATTGCAGTTGAACTTTAAATACGATTCAATTAAGTGTCCCACGTGATCATCATTATAGGTGTACCGAATAATCATGGTAAGGATAAAAGCAAGCATGATTTAGATTCTTATCATCCTACACGTCTTCCGAAGAGGACGTCATTAATTTCTATTATTGTCGAATTTACCTGTTGGACCCATAACGGGTTTTTCCTATAAATAAACAAAAATTTGTAAGTAGGCAGTTCATCCCTCGAACTAAATTGTGCTTAAATCGCCCTATGTTCGTCTTTTTATACCTTGAAAACTACCATACCGATTAAGGAAGTAATACTCGAGCTCGAAAGGCATATTTGGGCTTAAAACAAGTGTGTGTGTGAGATATCATAGACATTTTTTATTCGTTGGAAAGGCATGTTGATGCCATTATGTGTGAAAAATATAATCGTTTTGCCTCGGTTTCTCTAGTAGTGCGTATTCCATGCCTCTGACGCATAAATCAGCCTGAAGTTGGCCGATGGCATGGGTTATGTTGGGTTTAAGGACCACTGTAAGTCTGACCACGTCAAACGATCTCGGTGAACAGTTCACATCACAACCACGTGAGACAAAGATATCCTGAAATTACATTTCTACAACAAACAATATGCTAAGACCTGTGTGGCACTTAGCATCCTTCTGTTGAAACCATATATTATTCGTATTGAGGTCAAAAGAAGTTGGTAATCATCGACCTACACAGCTAGCTGTTGACACTCAGGGCTTGGCAAATGTCGTTCTGAAAGAAATATGAATCGATGACGCCGCCAACACAATATCCGTATCAGACAGTGTTTTTTTGGGGATGATCGCTTGACTCGATATGTATTAGGAAGATATATTACCTGATGGCCAATTTGTTTTCTGTCATAATTGCAAATTTTAATCAGGCTAACCATTTTATTTACATATGTATATGCAGCTTAAGTTTTATGGTTCTATTAAATTATACAGACTAAGGTCCATTATTGTAACTTGCCATTAAAGTTGGGTTTAGTAAAAGATAACTTTAGCTAAAGTTAACTATAAAGTCCCCTTTAATTTTTTTTCGATACTAAAAAAACTGATAAAATCAAGTTCACGTTCTTAAAAGTATGGCAATAACAGAGCAATATCGATAACTTTTGCCAAGTTAAACAAGTTTTTTAAAACCGCAGTGTTGTTTGCTCATTTTGTTTATATTTGAAGTAGCCATATTGAAAATAGTATATAATATGGCATCCAAGGCAGGATGATATTTTCTTTAGCTTAACGCTCACTTCTACCTTATTATCCAATTAAAAAACTGAAAAACAATTTATCTGCCGGTTAAAATCCTGCCTTTATATAAAGGCAAGTTGTAATAAATTCCGTTAATATATAATGACGCATTAATATATTTTGAGGTTTACTTACAGGTTTGGGGTTTGCATTACTTCTGGATTTGCCACCTACAAAATGTACGATGTAAATTATGTGCATGATAATATCCCTAAATTAACTCTCAGCAATAACTGTCTTATAAAATAATCACTCCAGATATTGAAAATTGTGATGGTTCCATAGAGATGGTATTTTTGATAAGCACCTGGTAGTAAATATATTTGAGAGATACCCGCATTCTTCTCGTTTTTCTGGTTCTTGTCCTATGAACAAGTAAACAGGATAATATTTGATACTGAGGCTTAAACTGTCTTGTCATGTTAATGGTCTTATACTTAAAATGTATACCTTCAAAACTATTACCATATTAACATATTGTTACGAAAATGGAACAGTGTAGTATCGTTTAACATTAAAATGAGCAAAAGCTACACAAACGAATGCAACGAGCTTTTTACAGATGAACTGCCAGCATCGGTGTGAAAGAGAAGGATATAGAAAATTAAGCGAGAACGCAACAACAACAACAACAATGAAGTCGCTATAGAACTCTCGAGAAGGCAACTTCAAGAACATTCATCAGACTGGTTACGAGGGCATATAGAAAGCCAAGACAAAGCAAGCAACGAGTAGTAAGGATTCAGTCAGTTTTGTGAGAACAGTCGTGGTTTGAAGATCGCCTTTGAAAAGATCTGCGTTGTAAGCAAAGAAGAATAGCGAACAAGCAATTATTGTTGTATTCGTCAAGTTTTAAACGGTGGCACACAAAAGTAGTGCAAACAATAAAGAGTTTAATTAAAACTAAACACATATTTGTTTTTACTTTGTTTGCAATCAACGAACTCATACTTTAAACGTTTCAAAAAAGGTAAAAACGTAACAATATTTATTTGATATCCATTTTATGTCATTCAATATTTATTTCGACCTTAGTTTTGCTTTTAGGGATACTGTTAACATCGCAAGCCATAAGTTTTAAACAATGCTCATTCCAATGTTTCGATATTATCCACAAGCTTATGGTAAAATTATATGTAACCATTTCGATAGGTAGTTAAAATATACATATGTAAGTTGTAACTACGATTTGGATGGAAAAAACATAAAATTTTTCTTCCGTATACTGTTCTATCCAACAACAAAATTTTGTTTTATGAATTTTTCACATGAAAGTTTTTGTTCAAGATTTTAACGTCCAGCGTGTTGTCATCATATATTTGTGTCCATCTTAACCAAAATAAAAATTGTTTTTCAAATTTAAATGAAATTCATACTTGAATACTTCGTTAAATGATTTATTATTCATTCGCACAAATGTTTCACTTACGGTCATCTCACTACACATATGGCCATTAATTCCTCAGAGCATATACATTTCAATAAACTTGTCATAATCCATTTTATTCGATTTATTTATTACAAAATTTATAAACAATTTTTTGAAAATTATTGTTTGACAAAAACAAAAAGTAAAAATTTGTTACATTTTGGTTTACAGTTGGCTAAATTCGCTAACTAATCCAAAATGTCATAAATATGCTGCAGGATAAAAGTCATTCGGTGCTATTCACATTAAAATTTACTTTAAAATTTTAATTCCTTTCACACATGAGAGCAAGTGTTTAGTGTATAGGGTCCTCCAACAGGGATTTTGATCATTTGATCAGTCTGGTTTGACAACTTACAGTGGAGGGATATACTCGTAGCATTCAGCAGCACGAGCAAATAATAAATTTGTTTATTCAAACTGGGTAGTCGCCGTAATCTAGTAGGTAGTGTGTTGGCTTGTTAGACGTGAGGCCACGGTTCAAACCCCATGTAAGATATCTCCAATAAAACGAGATATAAAAAATATTTCTTCGGTGACTTCCTCTCAGCAGATTTCTGGAAAAAACTCAGAAAGAAAACAAAATTCCCATGAAAAGTTTTTCAAAAATCTGCCATTCATAGTCGGCTTTCAGCTATAGGTCCCGCCCCTCATGTATAAAATTAAACTAGGTCGTAATCCTGACTAAACGGTTGTAATGACCAATTATATATGTTATGTTATGTATTCAAAATGATCGTTTTTCGTCAAAAATCAACTTCAGCCATGACACCCATTTCTGGATGAATGTGTACTAAACAAGCAAACCTGTGAAATTTGGTACGATAACAACCCACATGAATTAATGAAGCATCCAATGCATCCTGAAAAGGTAACTGTTTTAGGTTGGTGGCATCTTTTGTCCATGTATCTTTGAGAACGATTTTTGTCAGACCATTACTGTCAACAGTGTTCTATATAGGTCGATTATTACCAATTTCCTTTAGCTTTAATTGAATATACGTTTATGAACGACATGTGGATTTAACCGGACGTGCCACGCAGCTCATGCCAAATTAAATACTCTGAAGTAGTGATTTGATGGCATGGTCACGTCTCTTGGAAATCATGTGAACTGGCATATCGAGATCGTTCGACCTAAGGTCTCTTAAGTCGTGGTCACAATGGTCCACATAGCCAACATAACATAAGTCATCGGTCAAATTCGGCTTGATTTATCCGCTAGAGTCATCGACAATTATATTCCACACATAAGTCTTTCAAACGAATGAAATATTTCGATGATATCTCACACACACTTTGTTTTATTTAAATTTAAGGATAGAAAGCGCTTAATAAAGGATCCCATATACAATAGAAATTAAAGGTATATTCAACAGAATGAAATTAATTTCATTGCAATAATAGAAATTATTTCTCTATTGGGATTTAAAATTTAACAAACGAATTTTAAAAATCAAATAAAACATATTTTTTATTCCCGTAAGTTTTATGTAATCCTTAATACGTAATTTAAGTCTTTAAAAATCCAAATTTAATATTAAAAAGAATTCCATTTTTTTAATGAAATTTTAATCACAGATACATAACTAACACAAACATATTCATTTAAAATAAAATAAAATAAAAGAAGAATTAAAAAATTCTACGCCAGACAGATGAAGAAAATCTGTTCCAGACAGCTTGTGAAGTAGAAGAAAAGGGAAATAAAAATGAAATAATAAATTACAATACTTATACAAAACATAGTGTGTTGTAGTCAAAGCACACCCCATTACATTCAACATGATATCAGTGCCATATTCATATAAGAGAAACGGAAAGTAATAAAAATTTTATTTTTAAAAAAATTTTAAAATAAAAACAGAATTTATGAAAATATTGTTTACAAGACAGCAATTGATAGAAACTAAAGAATTTCAAAGGCGTAATATATGAGTCTTTTATTTTGAAAGTGGTTTAAGTCCATTTTTAAAAAAATTTAGTTAATGATAACAATAATCACACACCTATATAATCTTTTTTTTATAAACAATTTTGATTTGGGGCACTTGAAAATTAGCTAGTTAACGAAATGGACAAAAATTTATACTGAAACTGGTTTAAGTCTATTGAAATCCATAAAATTGGCAGTAACATGGTTGAAAATTGCGCAATCGGGGGAAAATAATGTAGATATTATTGACCATAAGTTTTTACTATCAGGACATTCATATTTGGCAAATGATACTGATTTTGGAGTGATAGAAATGGCTTTGAGGAAAAATAATTTAATGTACAGTCAAAGCTCGGTATAACGAAAGATATATTGTCAGGCCCTTTCGTTATAGGGAAAAACTCGTTATATCGCAAAGTTTATTTTTATCACAATTTTATTAAAAAAAAAGAAAAGTACATTTAATTCATTTTCTTAAAAATATATAGATATGTCAATAAGTGAGTAAAAGTGTTAAAAATTATTTAAGTTGGTGGAAAAAAATCATTTATAGACGTTTGTTTACAGGTAACTTGAAGACTCATTTGAAGAGCTTCTTCCTGTATTTCTCGAAGTACTAATTGTTTTGAAATATTTATATTATTTTGGGAACCCCATTGTATACATTTATCAAAACATTTTATTACTTCACAATGTTTTATTTTCGTTTCATTATTAGAAAATTGGTCAACAAATTCAATATTTTCCTCATTTTCGTCATCTCCATCCAAAGTAGTATCATTTAAGTCTCCATTGTTCCAAACGTTTAAATCTTCTGTACTAAATGGAATCTAAAATTAAAGAATAGATAAACAAAATGTGAAAACATTAAGGCAAGGATTTAAATTTGCTTACATTTGGAAAAATTGTAGTTAATAATCTGACTCCACCTCTTATGCACTGTACTTCATCCCCTTAAACAAGTCTAGAAAGTGGGATCTCGTCCTCATCATCAAAATTTTCCAAAAGTAGAATTTTTTTCCAACATTTATACAATGCGTCCTCCTTAACATTGTTCCAGGCGAGACCAATCATACAGGATGCATCGTAAAGAGAAAGACTTTTTAAAAAATTTGTGATGTCATCTGTTTCAGATGCCACTATTTTTGAAAGGAGGCTATTTCTGTAGTGCAATTTAAGTAAGCGAATAGCGTTTTGGTCCATTGGCTGGATAAGAGGAGTCACGTTTGGTGGCATGTACATTGTCCAAATTTTCCCATCTTCTGTAATTTTTACGAGTTCCTCTGGAGGAGGATGACTTGGAGCATTGTCCAGTATCAGCAATGCCTTCATAGGCAAATTATTTGCTTTTAAATACGACTCCACCTAATAACAAATATTTATAATAATCTGTTGCAAATATCTTTTAAGAACGCTTACCTCTGGAATAAAGATTTCAAAAAACCAAACTTTAAAAATTCCGGTATTCATCCATGCATTTTTTGAGTGCAGATAATTAACCGGCAAAATTTTATTTCGAAATGTTCGAGGTTTTTCGCCTTACCAATAAGAACGGGCGTCATTTTCTTTTTTCCTGATGCATTAGCACATAGAAGAGCTGTTATCCTTTCCTTGGATAGTTTTCTTCCAGGTGCTGTTGATTCACCAGCATGAACAAATGTTTTGTTTGGAAGCATTTTCCAAAACAAACCTGTTTCATCAGCATTAAATATAGAATCATATGATAAACCTTCTTCTCGAATAACTCTCTGCAACTTCTTCTTAAACGGATCTACCAAATCTTCTCTTAATGACAATTTTTCTCCAGATTCCTTCAAAAGTCGTACACCATACCTTTTCTTAAATCTGGATAACCAGCAATCACTAGCATGAAAACCACCGGCGCAAAATTGGTTTTGAATTTCCATAGCCCTCAATTTTAATGTTGTCCCGTTGACCGGAATAAAATTCTTTCTTTGACTAAGAAACCACTGATAGAGCTTTTCCTCCATTACGGGATATTCTCCATTTCGGAGGGATCGACGGTTTTTTGATCCATTGTTTGTAGTTTCAAGATTTGACACGATTTTAATTTCCATTTTCTTTAATGTACATATGGATGATTTTGATATTTTATATTTGTTTGAAATAACTGAAAGCGATAATCCATTTTTGCACTCTTCTAAAATTTTTATTTTTTCACTTAAAGAAAGTCTTTTTCTATTTCCCATCTTTTTATAAAATAAAACTCACAACTTGTTACAAATTGACTAAAATTTTTACGACACTTGTTCAAAAGCACTGTGTGTTTGTATACAATGAAAACCAACGGTACTTTAACGAACATTTTTTGTGTTCTCTTTTGTTACATTCTTTTTGTTTTTACCATTTTTTAAATTATTCGTTATACTGAGTTGGAAAATTATACAACATTCGTTATAAAATGTAGTCAATGTAAGAAATTTACTCATTCGTTATATCCCGAATTCGTTAAAGTGAGTATTTGTTATACCGGGCTTTGACTGTATGTCCCAAAGGATTACTATGAAACCATAAAAACATGTCGAAAGGGTAACAAATTTATATTAACCAAATTCCAAAGAAATTCATAAAAGATTAAAAAAACACTAGTGGTGAACCTGTAAATTGGCTAAGGATATGTTGGATGAGATATATAAAAAGTGAATACTATAAAATGATTTATAAAGAATCTATGGAAGTGGATGAAAATACTTGTTTTATTGCCTTGTCGGGGAAGACCATGGAACTTCAGCAAAATAAAATTAACACCATCATACAAAAATGTACATCCCATTCCAACTCCTAAGTATAAGGATAACTATTTAGATTAATCACTATCACTAGTGGAGTAACTTTAAGTGAAAAAATTAACTTATAATAAAATTAAACAAAGAACACAAAGTGGACTTATTCCTTTCCACAAACCAAAAAGTCATTTTTATTAATTTTGAAAGTGGTTTAAGTCCATTTGAGGTTCTGAAACACAGCTTATTTTTCTAGTAAAGTTTACAAAACGTATTCCGTTATATATTATAACCTGTTTTGGTCACAAAGCCATAAAAACAACTTAATACCAGTTAACAATATTTTTGAAACAAATCAAACACAAACCCTTAAATATCTCAATATAAGAAAAAATGGATTTAAACCACTTTGAAAATAAACGGCTCATATAAAATGGAAATGGTGTAACATCGTTTAATATTAAAATAATAAACAAAAGCTACAAAAACAAAAACAATAGACTTGTTTACATGGTCAACAAATAAACAAAAATATAGCAACAACATCAGTATATAAAAAAGCGATAAACAAGTAAACAAATAGGCAACAACAACACTGCCAGGATAAACGTAAACAAAATACACAGCAATAACGTAATCAACATGTTCACTTTTCACAAGAATTCGCGAAGACAAAGTCATTCTCCTTCAAGAGCGTGCATCAGACTGCAATATAAAAGGCAAGACAAACAGGCAACGGGGTTAGTAAAAATTTAGTCAGTCTTGTTTAAAGACACGTTGCGTGTGAAGAGAGTAATAATCTCTGTTATAAAAATCTCTTGAACAATTGTTAGTGTTTACGCAGAAGAGTGTAAAGAAGAAGGCAAACAAAGGAAATTGTTGTTGTTTAATTCAGTGGCACCCGGAATTGGGCGAACAATAAGGAATTGAATTAAAGCTGAACATAAATTTATTTTTATTTTTATTTACAATCTACGAGATCATATTTTAAATGTTTTTAAAAGGAAAAAACGTAACAATATATACACACGTCATTGACCAAACTCTACAACATTTCTTCTAAGACTAGAAGAACAAAAAATGTTAAAAAACTTATGCAGACTTTCTTCAAATAAATTCCAATTAATAAATATATTTAAAAAATCACAAGAGAAAAGTAAGAAATATTATAAAACAACATTCAATGAGAAAAATTTACGTACATATTAAGAAGTAAAGTTTGAGATGTCCTTTATAGGATTTTTACGCATTACCTGAAGAATAAATCTGATGCTTTTACCAACAAGCTTCCTTCGGTATACCTTCCTTCCATTATATTGTATGTACATATGTGACTTTTTTAAATTCCTCCATTTTTGCTATTTGAATATAAGATTTTGATTTGTTTCTTAATTCCGTAACTAAATTTCTAACGCCGCAATGTATTTCTATTATTAAAATTACTATCTCACTTTTTCTGTGTTTAAGCAGTATTCCACAAGCGTATAATGGGAAAATGGGATTATTATTGTGTACGTTCATTTTTGTCGCAACAGTATTTTTGGCGTTGCTCATTTCTTTTTGATTTAAATGAATTTCTAGACAACCACTAAATTTTTTTGCTTATTTTTGAAGCTCTAAATGTACTGCCCGTGACAATATATATATGTAGGTTAACGATGACCATATAAACTAAAAAATAACCGGGCAAGCTACAGGAGAGCTGACTGAAATACTTGTTATATCATATATAAATACTTGTCTATATCATCTGATTGACAAACGTATAGTATTAATTTGAATCAGGTTATAGAATTTTTTTCGATTTTGCCGTAGTCTAGTAGTAAATTTGTTGGTTTATTAACCGTAAGCGTGTGGTGCAAACCCCAGTCCAGACATCTCTAACAAAACGAAATATGAAAAAATTTCTTCGGCGACGTCCTCTCAGCAGTAACCTGGCAAAGACGCTGAGGGTAAATAAAATTGCAATTGCAAGTTTTTAAAAAAATCTGTCGTTTAGAATCGAATTTAAACTGGAGGTCCTATCACTTATGCGTATAACTAACACATACAATATGTTTGGTTTGAGAATCTATGTTGTAATACTGACTAAAAGGTTGTAATGACAAATTAAGTCGATGTAGTGTAGAATGCTGTAGAAATAATAAACATCTTAATAGGTCTCTCTTTCTTCGTCTTCTAAAATTTAAATAAAACAAATTCTGTTTGAGATATCATCGAAATTTGTATCTTTCCATGACTCGGGCGTATAAATCAGGCTGAATTTCTGTTTATGTATGGGTTATATTGACTTTGAGGACTACTGAGGGTTGTGGATCATGCGCATACACTTGCGTTTTAAGAATATCTCGGAATAAAAGTCTAACGGGGTATAATCGCATGATATCGGTGGCCAGATCACATTACTTCTACGTAAGATGAGCATCCTATCAAATCGCTCGTGCAGAATATCAAATCCGGCATGAACTGTATGGTGTGTATGTATAAAATCGCATGTAGTTGGCGTAAAGGTCATCCATTTCAAGCCAAAAGAAGTTGGTAATCATATAGCTATAGTGCTCGCCGTTCACAGTGACGGCCTGGCCAATGTTGTTCTCCAGAATTATAAACAAATGACGTCCTCAACCCAAAAAGCACATAGCTTTGTATTTCCTTATATTCAAATCATTGATTACAATATTTTCTATGACTCATTTTTTTAATATTTATTCTACATTTACTGCTTTAACTTTGATAATTGAATAAGAGATTCCATGCTCTAATCAAAGATTTATTCATATTCTTAATTTTATTTTTAAGAAGTTTTTATTTATTTATTTATTTATTAGAATACATTGCAAATTATATCTAATCATTACGAGCTGAGTATGTTAGTCCAGAGCTTCTCGACCATCCGGCAAATAGTCTAGCAAACTACCCACTAGATTACAAGGTATTACAAGGAATTGCATAGATGTTTCACGATGTTTCATCGATGTTTTCTGTGTATCGATTGATTGTTGCTTGGAAGCACTTTCCTTAATCTATATTGATTATCTCTATAATGTCTCCCCCAACCCTTTTGTCCAACAAAATGTTCGGTGTTAGTAAGAATAACTGCCTACCTAGTACATGACATGCACCCATGTGTTGCTCCTTGAAATGCAATATCGACATTCAGATTTCAGGAATATTCATTATGCTCCTCACAGAATTTGCATATTGGGATTGAATTGATTTCTATTCTGTACGATGTTCTTTTACTCTACTATAATACTCCTATAATATTTTTAGACTATTTCTGAGTGGTCAAAAGTAAAAGCATGTCCGCTGATATAAATTACTACTTGGAAGATATCCTTGCCCAACAATATGTATCAATACATCTGTATACAACAGAGAGGTACGTTTCTTAATACAACAAACAAATTGCTGCATTTAGTTTTATTTCTTTGTCGAGGGGACAGTCAGACAGAGCGTTTTCAGCCATTCGATTTATCACTTCAAAGGTCTGGTCTTCACTAGACAATGTGCAACTAACCTATATCCCTCAGAAAACTGGCTCCCACGACAGAGGGTACACCAACTCGTTTCATGTCATGTAAAGTAATCGAATAAAAAGGATCGATGACTCATCGATGTTGATGAATGAAAAAAAAAACATTTGTCTTGATGTGTTTTTAAAACATTGATATATATCGTCCATCGCTAATTCTGACGCCGTTACATTATTGTTATTGTTTTGGTTTGTCAGCATTTATAAAATGTCTTAGAATTTGAGAATAAAATATTTTGTACTAAAGATAATTCCAGATCTTCATAATTATAACTCAAAACAGTTTATGCATTCTATTCCTTAGTTTTATTCTAAAATTGCGAACATAACAGTTTAAAATAAAAATTACAATTTTCAACATTTATTCTTACAATTCACTGCTTTTATTCAAATTTTCCAACCTAAACATAATAACGGGATATGATAACAAAGGCAGGTGAACAATCAAAAAGTTGGAATGAAATGGTATGGAAGAAACTACATCATAAACTTCATTCACTTTGTCTTTTTGCCCTCATGCATATGCGAAGAAAAGTAAACACACATCAACTTATAAAAATATGTATTCAAATGCATGATATTGCTGTTGTACATTTGCATCTATACGATACATATTCATGAACATGAGTACATAAAAGCCAAAGATCGTAAATATTTTGGTCAACAACCAGGAAATTGTAGAAGAACAGGACGAAAAATTAAACTTGATGAAATTATAAACGGTATTAACAGACCAACTGAAAACTATACCAAATGTTCAACTTTAGTACGTATGAGTTCTAGAATTAAAACAACTTAATAACCGCAGTCTTGACTAAAGGGTTGTAATGATCACACAATTGAGTAAGTAAATTGAAAGTAAGTAAAACAAACTCCTTTCATACAATTTTTTACGCAGGCCAACAAGTTGAGAATGACACCATTTCGACATTTTGCCATCTACTTCAAGATTTCGCATAATATTCCTTCGGTAGGAACATTTCTTTGTCTTGCAGATGGTTTTGCATCAAGAAGAGTAAAATTAGTACAACAACGATCAATAACTTGTTCACTTGGATTATGTTGAAATGGACGAACTTAAGCAATAGATTTATATTTTTCAGTCACGAAGCATTGTTTTGGCGTTAAACTATTCATGATAACTTGCCAAATCTCAACTGCTAAACCATAGTTATCAATAATTCTCACTTAAGCCCACTTCACACGGTAATACTTTACGTACGTAAAGTCTAATGAAAAAGTAAAATTAAATTCCATCCGTATGACAAAAAAGAGAATAAAAGTCTTTTGATTTATATTTTTGCGTTTACATGATCGGTATAAGACAATAACAAAGTAAAATTAAAACAGCTGTTACATTTTTTTCTATGTGTTTACATAAAAATACATCCCTGATCTAATGCGACTTGCTTGTTTTTTGAATCATTTCAAAAGATGAAGAGAGCCATACGACTGTCAAATTTTTCATTCGTATTTCCTCTCAATGTGTGATGGTTTCATTACATAGTACGTTTAGACGATCACATCCGTACTCTTCTACACAAAATTTTGACAGATCATATTACTTGTGGGACCGTGTAAAGTAGGCTTTAGCCGAAAGTAAAAACAGCCAATGTATTCAAAATATTGTTAAACGAAACACCATACAGCTTTCTTGGACAACGGGAAACGTGTTCGGGTTATTCTCCGCCGTTGCCAAAACTAACAATATTACTGTGTCACAAGTTCAACTTTCATTTTTTAATTGAACAACAATTTGCAAAAATTTCATAGTCACCTAGAAAATCTGGAAGAAAGAAGAATTTTTAATAAATTTTGTAACGAGTAGTGGATTAAAATATTGTGCAGCTAATATTTTTATAGGTTTAGGGCCATTATCACAACTTGCCGTTAACTAAAGGGATTATTTTAAAGGGCAAATACATTTTTTTTTCATTATTATAAATGAACAATAAGGTAGAAGTGAAAGTTAAGCTTTAACTTTTAAAGTTAAGTTTATGTTTGAACTTGCATACATATATATTACTTTCAATGTGGCAATTTCAAATATAAACAAAATAAGCAAATGCAACAAAAAAGAAGCCCGTCGTTGCCACTGAGTTTAAAACGAACTTGTTTAATTGAGCAGTGTTATCGACATTGCTCCGGTACTGCCACATTTTTGAAAAAGTTAACTTTATTTTATCTGTAGGTTGTAATAACGAAAAACAGTTAAAGGTGACTTTAAAGTTCACTTTAGCTAAATTTACCTTTAACTAAACCCAACTTTAATGTCAAGTTGTAATAATGGCCATAGGCTGTTAGTAACTTGATTTTTCATATATGGCTGTAGTTAATGATTATTACAATATTATCGACATTAATTCTTTGTATTACTTTCAAGCCCGTTTATTACAATTTGTGCACTGGTATTAGACTAGTGTCCTTTTCTATTTATTACGAACTTATATACGAGTGTTTCCAAACATAATGCATTCCATATGACCCAAACATTAAATGTATTTAATAGAGTATTAAGTCCCGCAATTTTTTCAGCAAAGCATTGTAGTGGACTACTTAAGGACAACTTTATATCACTTGCGTATATATACATCATCCAGGTATCTAATAAGAACACTACAGATTTGATGAGAACGTGAGTAAATGAGAAAATTGTGGATAAGTAACTGAAGTTATACTATAAACACAATAAACTCAACACAACAATCTCTCTAAAATAGAATACATGTGTGTATATGGAAGTGATTATTTTAAAGGCAGCGCGACAACAAGCAACGTTTATGCCTCTTTGCATTTAAGCTAATTTCTATTGTTATTCGCAGCAATGAGAGAATTAGTGCTTACAGTGAGAGGATTTGTGTTGGCAGTGCGAAGATTAATGCTGTCAATACTTTTAAAAACGCGATGAATGAAATATAACGCGAAAGAACGTTTTAGTGGCTCCATTGATAAAGAATTTATAAACTGTTTATTTTTCATTGGTTTTGCTTATGCTGCCTTCATTACTATTAATGCGCATGCAGCTTAACTTAGGCTGCAATTGCAAAATTGTTGTGTTTGCTGTTTTGCTTTTATTGTGTTTATGGTATTATTCTCAGCTTATGTATATCAAAAACAAATTTAAAATGCCTTTTATTTAGTTAAATTTTTTTATTAAATTGTGATAAAAGTTCCAACTGTGAATAAAATTAGGACACCCCTCTTATTTTCAAAATAGTTATTAGAATAATAATAAAAAGCTTTAATGGTGTTTTAATTTGTTGAAATTAAACTGATAGGCATCGTCTAAACATAAGGTAAAGGAGATTTTTTTCATTGCATTTTCATTTTTCATTTTCGCATCAAATATCTAAGCATCTCATTGTCGTTCTTATAATTTTTCACATGATTGTATAGGCACTTTGCTCATTTATCCCTTGAGCCGTGAAGTGCCGAACTCTCTTCGTCAACAATGTTCGTTGTTGGTATTGCACCATTTTGGGAATTAGGAGGCTTCCTTAAGAGTTATTTGGTGAGAAATTAAGGCCACTTGTAATGTAGACTTAAAGGTGTCACTGTAATTCCACGAGATATACAAACAAATACACCTTGTTATATATACTGCTAGCTAGTATATGTATATGATTGCAATATGATTCGTGACGTTGTAAAGACTATCCATTTTATTTATTATCTTCACACTATGTGGTCTGCATAGTATAGATAAGACAAATCAAGGTTTCTCTGGTCTTTTTGAGGAAACACGCTTCTTAACCCTCCCTAAGCCCGTATCCTATGAGCGTAACTTGTTAGTAGGATCCCTAAATTAGACTAGAATATTTTAGTTGATCCATATAAGAGAATTTACATAACCGTTCAACTATTCATTTTGAATTCATTAAGACTTTATTATATACTCAATATATATGTATATAAAATCAGGATTAACTTCGTTTGGCTTAAACTGAGTTAACTCATTTTTAAACGATCATTAAAAACATCAGTATTACAAGTATGAAAACGAAATCAAATCTTAGAAAAATAAACTCTTAATAGAATTTAGTTTAACCGAAGTATAAATGAAATACATATAAATAATTGGCCATTACAACCCTTCAGTCAGAATTACGGCCTAGCTTCTCACATCACTCATATTGGGTGTGTTAATTTTATATATAAGAGGCGGTATCTACAGTTTCCGACTCCGAACGACAGATTTTTGAGAAACTTTTCTTGGCAATTTTTATTTACTCTCAGAATTTTTGCCAGAAATCTTCTGAGAGAAAGTCGCCGAAGAAATGTTTTTCATATTATCGTTTTGATGTCTGACCTGGGGTTTGAAAAATGGCTTTACGTCTAATAAGTCAGCACACTACCTACAAGACTACGGCGACTCCAATAAATAAAATATTAAATATAATTTTAAATTGCTAATTATACATTTTCAAACGTAAACGTTGAAGTTCTTATTTTTGGTTAATTATTTTTTTTATGTGTGAAAATATATTCAGAATTTAGTATATAATAGTAATATTGGGGCAATAAGGATACTAATAATGAAATAGATTAGAATAGAAGATTTATGCTACCATGTTTAGTAGAGTATTATTATTTAATTTTATCTAAACATAAAAACTTTTTAATGAACAGTCTTTCTCAGCATTTTCCTTCTGTCCTTTTTTATAACCTACCGAAAATAATTTTAATCCACAAATAACGATTTATTTGTGGCGTCTGTTCATTAATAACCTTTACATTTATGGAACTTATATCTATGGAATGTGTTATAAAGGAACAAAGTAATACTCTAAACATCTACATATACGCAAAATATATTTTCATACTCAAAAAATTCAAATAGTGAAATTGTACTTACCGCTATTGCAGCAGCGCTAACGGTGAGGCCTCTTCCTGTCGATGCTGGTGTCTCTAATTGAGAGGAGTATATTATGTTATTGTTCTTGCATATAAACCCACCACTCATGTATAAAATTAACACACACAACATAAGTGGTGTGAGAAACTAGGTCGTAATCCTGACTGAATATGAGTTCGTAAATTACAAATAAAAATAAATTTGTGTTTAGTTTTAAATCAATTATTTATTGTTCGCACAATTTCGTGTGCCACCTTTGGCAACTTGATTTAAACAACAACAATTTGCTTTATTTGTTATTCTTCTTTACACTCTTCCGCGTATACACTAACAATTGTTGGTTAGTTCTTTATAACGGAGATCTCCAAAAGACAATAATTCTCTTCAAACGCAACGCGTCTTTACACAAGACTGACTGAATTCTTTCTTATCTCGTTGCCTGCTTTGTCTTGCCTTTTATATCACTGGGTAAACAGTCTGATGAATGCTCTTGAAGGAGAATGACTTTGTCTTCGCGAAATCTCTATAAATGTGAACATGTTGTTTTGCGTTATTGTTGTTTGTGTACTTTGTTTACTTTTGTTCTTGCAGTGTTAAACCCCTTTTTTATACTGACGTTTACGCTATATTTTCGTTTATTCGTTGATCATGTAAGCAAGTCCTTTGTTTTTGTAGCTTTTGTTTATTATTTTAATGTTAAACGATAACACCACTTCCATTTTCGTAACAATATGTATTTCTTATAATTAAGAAATACTATTAAAAGAAGGAAGTTGGTGTTGTTAAAGCTGATGTTGGGTATATGTGGGGTTGAGTATAGATGACGTTGGGTATAGATAAGATTGAGAAAAAAAAACGATATAGATGGTTGATCACTCTGTCGATAGTATAGATGTTGCAAATCCGAGAAGTTTCTGGAGCTGAGAAATACCGTTTTCTAAACTACACCACCTTTTAGCTTTACCAGACTATTCCGTTATCCTAACTTTCAAACTCCTCTAGGATCATTGTACCGTTACTCTCACAAGTATCACAATTTTCTTTTGATTCGGGAAAAATCTGAACGTGCACGTGCCCTTAATAGGCAAAGGCATGTGATATCTAACTTCCCGTAAGGTTTTTTTTTCCTTTTCCGTAAAATTTTTTCACAATCTAACAAAATTATGTCATTAAATAGATGCTAACTTACAAAAAAAAACTATATAAGAAATTTATTTCAAACTTACCTCGGTGAAAAATATGTATTTATTTATTGAAGCTTTGGACAACCAAAGCCAAAGGACGGAAGCACTATTTTTTTAATGTTCTTTTTAACTTGATTAAAAATAGCTCTAGTATTTACACTTTCTTTATATTTAAATACATTTTTATAATTTCTTCTGATTATTATGGTCTGAATGCGACTAATTATCGCTTGATGATACAAAGAATGAGAACGTTCCCACATATGGTTGAAAGCCTAGGTAACTTTCTGAGAAGATTCTATTTGGATAGAACGAAAGCTGTTGGAATTTTACAGTTAATTAAGGTTGCATGTTAAATATTCGATCAGTCAGTGACAACATTACTAATTGACTGGCCGAATATTAATAAAAAATATGTATAACATTGCATTGCATTGCAAAATACAATCAATGGAATTTTTTGGTTAAAAGAAAGATTTAAAATGTCAAACAAATTTATTTAAATTAATTTCTTCATCATAAAAACATCCATTCCTGCAAAGTAGACAATGTCAACATTGTTTATAAACTCTCTCAACTTTATACATGTAAGAGAACAATGTAAAATACATGTTTAACGAGATGCTTATTGTCAGAAGTATTTAAGCTTGGCATTTACGCAACATGTTTATCTGATGTGGATGTTATATCATGATCGAATATACATAATACAGTTTGAACACAATGGGGTGGGTGTTATAATTTTAATAAGAAAAAAAGATTAAAAAAATTTCGAATTTTACCTTTAACAGAATCGTTCACAACACTCATTTTTCAAATTTCAAAGATCAATACGTAAGTTTTTTCGAAACCTTCGGGCTTATATTCGGGCGTTTTTACCATTACAACTCGCCAACTAATATACGTACTGATTTTTGTAAAAATTAAACGGCCAGTTGGTCAATTTTGACCTTGTTCAACTCAATCTGAATTACATTGAATATACTTTCATTTGAGCTATTCACGAATCAAGTCGGTGTAATAGATTTTTTCGATTAGGTCTTCTATTCCAGGTTCAGGTAGATGATCTTTGAAAATAAAATAGTTTGAATGCGGATGTTAAAGATTTTCAATTGATATTTTAATAAATTTTAGTGCAGTTTGCAATTTTTACCAAAATTTTTGCATAATTTACGTCTCAGACGTAAAACTACAAAAATTTTTACTTTTTTTTTTTTCATTTGTTTTGCATAAAATTTAATTTCTAGAATATTTGTTTATAATTTTTTTCTCCATTTGTTGCTACTTACAAAGTAAACAATTTCGTAATAAAAAAACCACTTAACATGCAATGCAAGTATAATACATATACACAAGCCTGCATGTAATTATTTTGTTATTCTTTATATTAAAAAATAAAATAAATAAATAAAAATAAAATAATAATAAAATAAAATAAAAAGTTATTTAAGCTATGACAATAAAAAATAATTAAAAATTAAAACTGTGATATAAAATTTAAATCAATAGAAATGCAAAATAAAATTTTATTTTACAATTAAAAGATGTATTCCATCCACTTTTAATTTTCCAATTAATATTAAAAAGAAATCAACAATCCACAAACAAATCATATGAAAATGTTTTTGTTTTTTACATTTCAATTGTAAATTGTATTTAAAGAAGAAAAAGGCTAAAAAAATTTATAAAATTTTCATTTTATTTATATTATCCACAGTTAACAAAAAAAAAAAAAACACTTGTACACTCCTCGAAATCAAATGTATATCCTTTTTAATTAAATTAATTTTTTAGACTTTATTATTTATATTTATTCGTATATTTTTACTTAATGTAACATATTCTGAAGATATGAAAGAAAATTCGTGTTGGCTATGACAGTAAGGGTGGTGTAGATATAATGGTTTGAAGCTAAATGAGTGCGAAGCAAGTAGGCAGCATTCTGTTTCTTAACCCTAATCTTACTGCCATGTGCCTCTAAGGCTAAAAACTATGAGTTTCTTCTTACGAAAACTTTTCAGCACATTTTTTATAACAAACAGTTCCATTCCTTAGAAAATCTAAGCGGAACCATTGTATTCAAAAATACGAATCGCTTAACTTTTAATTTAAATAAGAAGGGATTTCCCAACGTTAAAGAAACCAGACCAGAGAAATCAGCTTTTTTATATGAAAGGTTATTTTGTATATAAAAGATACATATTTTCATAAATAGAAGATTCCTTATAAATATATGTAGAATGCTTTATTCAGTCAAAAACTTAAATAAAATAGGCTCTGAGGTTCATATCAGTAGTTAACGTTATTATTTTTATATTCCGGTCTCTAACAGCTGCAAATATTTAATAATTCTGAATTTTTTTAACCGAATTTTCAAAAACATATGTAAAATAAATAAATCCATTTTGTGGGGGCATTTGCATGCTTACCAAAAGGACAGTGGCTCCTGGGAATAACTGGTGTGTTATGAAAGGCAAAGTGATTTAAGAATGAAAGTGTGTCGGTCCTCTGCTTATCCATATGTTCCCAGCAGAGTCCACCAGTATTGTAAGTACCCTCTTCCTGATTGAGCCTCTCTGTAAAACGAGTGGATAATGTCAAATTATCAAATTATCGAAAAACCTATTCTGTTCTGTAAGATTGCAAGCTTCGTAATGGCAATCTCTACTGATATTTAAACCCCGGAATCCATATAACAGTTCTTTCGAATGATCCGAAATTATTTAAAAAAATATTGGCATTCATGGACAACATTGGCGATTGAAAATACGTTTGTTAGGAACTCAGTCGCTGCCTGGATGTCCGAGTAAAGCAAAATATATTCATGAAAAAATGAAACCACCCAACAAGAATTGCGCCGCTTTTAAAATGGCCACGATCGCTGGACCTGGAACACAATGCAGTGACCAGGCAGCATACAATAAACTTAAATATCAGAACCCTTTGTGAAAATAGTACAGCTCACCCTGTCACTTTTTTTAGTTTTAAATGGTGTAAATTGACAGGAGGTGTGATGAATTGTCCTGACCATAACTTTAAAATCTATTGACTTTAATATATTAACATTACGTTTAGCTACAGATGACAACTTATTTGTACGACTTTTACGAGCCAATTGCGTTAATTGAAATCCACCTTGTTAACAGGACATTTTCTGTGATTGCCTAATTAAGGTATTTCGACTTAATCTTCACAATATAATAAGACCTGTAAAGGAATATTGTTACAATACAATTTCAGAATCCAACATATTTTCTAGTTAAATAAAGACTGCAAGCTCTGCTATAACTGCGTGTTTCTGTATGTATGTCATTCAACTTTTATTGTTATACGACTTATAACCACCAAAACTTAAAACAAAAAAGTGAAATATAAAAGGAAAAATAAAATAAAAGGAATAATTTATTGATACCGTCTACTGCACAATTAAACAAATATAACCGAAGGCGTGAACATGAACCGATTGTTTGAAAAATTATAAAAAAAATAAACAACACCACGAAAAAATTACCAACAATTATTAAACTCAGAAAAAGCAAAAGAATAAACCAATAAATTCTTATAAAAAACGGTGCATATTCTTATGCGATATTTTATATTATTTGCTACATTGATGTACTCTATACACGCGTACATTTTAAGCAATTTTTTCCTTATGGTCCACAGAATGCAACTTTTCTCACTGTTAAATTGTTCAATAACAAAATTATCACAAATAATATTTTCCACAGTGCCTTTACTTTTTATAAATTAATTAATTTGTGTTACTCTAACGTTAAGTTTTTTATCCAACTTTGGACGTTTCTTTGTTTCAGTGTTTGACAAATTCAACCATGGAGAAGTACACAATTGAACACGGCTTTAAAATTGCTGAAGACCTTTTGGAAAACGGACCTTCAAATCGAAATGTCTTTTGTTCACTTTGTATTTTTTTTGGTCAGCATAATCAACCGAATGTGTACTCAATCGGGAAAATTTTGTGCAAATTTCAGTGAACTGGGTCTGAGGAAATTTAAAACCATCTTTCCATGCACGCCGAAACCCCTATACCTCGACTTGTTATCGTACCCAACAACTGAACATCTCACGAACATCAATGAATTAAAACTCTAACAAAGTTCAATTGACTCAAGAGCTGAAGCCTACGGACCATTTTAAGCGCTGAAAATACGCCAAATTGTTGGTTGAACAGACAAAAACTCAACTTCAGCGACAACTTCAGCCTGTTAAATCGGTGGTTAAATAAAACTGAGTTGCCAAACGCCCATTACCTATTCGAATTCAGATTAATTTGCTAATAAGCTTTTTTGCCGCCAACATCCACTTGATGATGAAAATATTTTATTTTTACTGATTTTCTTTTATTGTTTATTTGACAGAAACTAATTTCATTAATCATTATAATATTAAACATTAGTCAAATATTTACATTGGGATACTTCCCATTAAAAGTCTTAAAATCGCAAATTCTTAAAATAGCAAATATTCCCTAACTGTAATTATATTTTGTATTATTTACATTCATTTTTTCTTAAGATATGCAAAAGAGAAGTTGTTATTAATTATAACGGTACCTATTTATGTATCACATTGGCATCTGAAGTTACCAGTTGTCAATTAGAATATTTGTTTTTTAATCGGTTAAAGGTACGCAAGCCTACAAAATTGTTTTAAAGCGCTCAACGCTCAGGCTAAAAATTAATAAATTATTAAATTAATGCAATTAATGCAGTTAAAAATTTTGTGTTTTATTTAAAGCCGACTCTTTTATAGCGTGCCGTAACAAGCTTGTTGGTCAGTATGATCCAGTTTTGTGAGATCCATGCCTAACTTCGTTATCACTTTCATCAGTGTAACCATCCAATCACGACTGAAATATTTATGTCGTAAAATAGCAAAAAAATGTGTATAACAGTCTTGATTGAGCTGCTCCAACTCTATAGACACCTTCTTAATATTTATGCCAGACAATTGGTTTTCTGAATCTCTCAAAAGTTATAATATGTCTGCTGTAGCAGCAATTATTTGAGGTTGTGCCACATTTTGTGAGTCCAGGACTCCTGTGTGCCTTTCTAGATATTTCTTATGAACTAATTTCATATTGACATGAAGTCTGCTGAAAATACTGTCTTTGAGTTGTTTTTTAAATTTGATATTTGCATATCTACGGAATAGAAATTTTGTTAAATCTAATCTGGGAATGGATTACAGTGGATACTGAGCAGCTTGTCTGTATATTTTCACAAAAGTTGGATATCAACAAACGTCAACATCCAGTTTTGAAGTAACGGGTAAATTAAAACAGGTTAATAATTTATTTACTAAAATTCAGGCTAAATTTTACTAAAACTCTATAAACATGTTCTTATGTATTGTTACACATTTATTGTTGTTTTTACACTTTTAAAATCATTTAAAATATGAATACGCAGATTGTAAATAAATTTGTGTTTAGTTTTACATAAATTTTTAATTGTTCGCACAATTCTGTGTGCCACTGTTCACAACTTGATGTAAACAACAACAATTGCTTTGGTTTTTATCCTTCCTTACACTTTTTTGCGTAAACACTAGAAATTATTCGGCAGATCTTTATAACGGAAATCTTGAAACCACGATTAATCTCTTCACATGCAACGTGTCTTCACATAAGACTGACTGACTTTTTACTGACCCGTTGCCTGCTTTGTCTTGCCTTTCATATGTGATGTTTTGTAGAATGTAATGAAAGTAAGAATTTCAGATATTAAATTTAATTCTCTTGGTAATATCAAACTGAATTGTAATGATCTTCAGATATGCGGTGTTCTAAAATTAACGACAAAATGTATTAATTCTACAAATTTATTACGCCTGCAGAACAGAATTCCAAGACGTTGCCATGTTAATCACATATTTATTTCAAAAGCTATTAACAAATCATAGAGTAAGCGCATTGGCACTGTTTCAATTTCATTCAATTTTTTTAAATTTGCTTAATTAAACCAGAACTAGAGAAATTGCGTCGAGACAATAAAATCTGACTAAAGTGTCTCTGGTTGAAAAAATAAATCCCTGGAAACATTAAAGGAAGAATTTATGATGATGATGACAAAAAACAAAAACTAAAAGACCCATAAGTGGAATGAAGCTGCGAACATTTTAAAGAATATTGTTTGCAACATGTACAATCGAAATTCTCACTTTACCGCTATGGATGACAGAATACAAAGTGGATTGCAACATGAAAAAACTTTTTCTTAAAATTTCGTATTATAGGTGTTTTTCATGTATTTTTTCTTCTTTCTTTTATATTTTTTGTTTTCTTTTGGTCAATGTAGTGAAAAAGTTTTAGTTTAGGAGTGAATTTTATATTCCACCAAATAATAAAGGTAGTCCTTTCATTAGTCTCTACGTCATTCATTCATATACGCTGGCAAGCAAAAGTGAGTACATAATATTATAAAAATAATATGAAGATATTTGTATTTTATTTACTAAAATAAAAAACAATCTATATGTTAACTATTAACTTTGACTATTCTCGAATTAAAAAAAAAACTATTAATGTAACTTATTTCCTTTTAAATATAAAAGACAGCTTAAATGTTATGTAACAGCATTTATCCAGTTTTGCTCCTTTCTCATTTCTGTTTAAATGCTGATACTAGGACGGTTCCTCTCAACGTGCGTAGCGCAAACTTTTCCCTTACACTCGTGTTTATAGCATTGCTGCTGCTTTCGAAGAATTAACTTCATATTTTCGTAACAATCGCACCAGTTGCCGTGTGCCCTCATCATTCAGAGATCTTGGGCGGCCTCCAGGATATTTGGATTGCTTTGCATTTCTATTTTTATGGTTGATGAGAAACACCAACTTTTGCAACAATTTTTCTTAAAGAATATTCTTTTTCAAGAAGAGCGACTATGTTGTTTTCAACTTCAATTGAAATTTTCTTCAATTTCGTTTTTTTTTACAAATTGGAAGAAAAAGTTTCACAAAAAATTTGAAAATATATTCCGCATACCTTGAGCTTGCATACTAAATTTTACTATTTTGTCAATAGTTTAGTTAGTCGATAGCGTAAGAAGTTATTTTACACAATTCCTTACTTATTGGATTTAAAATATTTTGTCTATATTATGTAGCCACTTATGCTCGTCAGTGTATTTCTGTAACCTTTGCGATTTGGCATATATTACAACTTCTATTCTTTTTTTTATTACTACTTTAACCGAAAATGGGGAAAACAACACAGTTTCTTTTATTTTCTTACCTTCGCATACAGTTCCTCATCTTTTGTAATTTGTTTTTCGTCAGAAATTTTAGTAGGCTATGGTCTGTTTGATGCAATTCAGCTTCAATTGAAAATAAAGTGATGAAAAAAATTGTACATTTGTACAACTTTGAAACATAAATTTTGTCTGTAGAGGATATTTTATTTATATTCATATCAAATTAAAGCTTGAATGCATTTGTAAAGAGAAAAATCGTCAAAACTAACGAACACCAATATACATGTGAAAAAAAAACAGATGTAAAGAAAAGAACTTGTTCGGGTAGCTACAAAAATTTAAGATTAAGGCCCCAGATATTTCCAAAGCTTTCGATAGGATATGGCACGCGGCACTCTCTCAAAACTTTTTGCTTTTGGTGTTGGTAGTCACTACTCTCGGTTTATATCGAGATACGGGTTATTACAGGTGGGATCCCATTAAACAAGTTTAGGTAAAATTCAGGGGTCCCACAAGGTTCTGCTCTATCTCCAACTCTTCTAATCCTATCTACTCTTTTGTAGACGACAGCAATATTTGCCATTCATATTCTTTTAATCGTAGCCCGAGCATTCTGGAGACTGATCAAAAAAAACTTAATATCACATCTGACCTACAGTCAATCTCCGAATGGGGTCGTATGAATAGGGTTGATTTCTAATGCGCGAAAAACGCAATGCTGTTTATTAGCACACAAACTCAGCAATAATATTGCCTCACCTTTAATTATGGCTGTTGTAAGTATTAATGAGTCAGACGCTCTTGAAGCTCTGTAAACGAAAATTCAGTGTGATTTTCGCTGAAACCAGCACATTTTTCAAGTGTTGAAAGCATTCAGGCGCCTTTGGTTTCTTAAAACGGTGCAAGAAGTACTCTATTTCATGTGATGTCCTTACTTTTTACACCACCTATATCTGACCAAGAATGGAATACAACTCTTATGTGTGAACCGAAGTCTATTTTTGGAATTTTCGATCTAGTACAGGAGGGGACGAAGGTGCTCTTTAATGAGCACCGTCGCAATGAGTCTTGTGTTTGACTGTTCACTTTCGCCACTACAACGGATTTGCTTGTCCGAAATAAGGGGACTTGATTCCGAGAATCATGTGTTCGTATGTAACATTTGTCTTTCTCGCCGAGCACATCCGTTTATGGCGGATTGGCCAGCGGATCGCACACTACATTACAGACAATATTCGTTCTTTAGTCGGATTATCCGTATATGGAACTCCCTACCTGCAGACAGTCTTTCCTACTACTTATGCTATAAGAAGATGCAAATCTAATGTCCATAAACACTGCTCCCTCTGTGTTCTTATAGAAGTATATATATACATATATATATATGTATATGTATGCATATCACTTAAAACATGACGTTATATTAAAACAACGATCTTGATTCAAAGCATTCATTAAATGCTATAAAAATTACAAGTTTTTAAAGTTATACTGCCATAAATAAGTTTAGGATTTGCCAACAATTTAAAGCAAACAGCACCGTATTTAATATCGAGCAGGAATATTAAATGTTACAGTTATTTTAGATTCTTTTATAATACAGGTTTCGACTTGTCATTTAAGTTTTTATTGTTCGATCCAGTTCATGCAACAAATCTCAAAGTGGAATCTTTTCAAAACAACTGAACATTAGATCTTACCTTGCATTAACAGACTATTATATTACTTTACAGGCTGAAATAATTGTTATTAAAATTGCCGACATCCGAATTCTGTATCAGAATATATCGTATGTTGATATACGCTTATCTACCGACAACAAAGTGTGCATTAGATCACTAGAGAGCATGTACACCACATTCAAAATGACCCAAAAAAGCCAGGTGTCTCCGGAGAAGATAGCGAGATATTTGATGGTTCCAATAATTTGGGTTACTGGACACGGAGACATCGAAGGTATCAACAAAGCCGACGCACTTGCTAAGGATAACACCAAGGAATGTTCAATTGAATTCCTACATGAGATTAGCGTTCATCCGCAGACTGGCAAAAAAACAGTCTCACAAAATCTCCAGTCATTAGCAAAGGTAAAATGAGATAATGAACACACTTGCAGATACACCAGACAGATCTGGATCGACATGGATCTAAGACGGTCTAAGAAATTTCATAGCAGGGATAAGAGGAATACTGGCCTCTGGATGTCCATGCCAGGAGACTGCAGAAGCTGCAACAACGAAGAAGAAGAGGAGTCATCAAAACGTTTTCTCTGCAATTCTATTCTGTGAAATCCAGAATTTAGTGACCAAACAGCCAAAGGCGATTCGAGAAAAATTCACACCTTCACAAAATTCTCGAGGTTTTTGAGAGATGGCACGACGGAGTAGGTAAAATCGGCATTAGAATGGCTATGGGTTTAACATAACTTAATCTGTAGTAACTTTGAGTTGAATTAGAGATCTAGTCTTGTGCTTGTACACAATTTATATATAATTTTAGATATTTCATGTGGAAATATCTCAGAAATATGAAATTTTCTTCAAGGTCTACTAAATATTACAAACAATATATAAATGTACATACATACATACATACATATCCTTGCATTCTTTCATCTTCGCAGACAAAATAATGCAAAATTTGTGGCAAGTAATGTTGTCGACGTCGTTGATTTTTAGTTAAACAAAATCGTTAAACTGTGAAAGTGTTGTATTCAAATTTTCCATTTTGTTTGGTTGGTGGCTTCATTGTAGTGCTATAACTATAGTTTTTCCGCTTGTTTGTTTAACCCGCATTTTGGAAATAATTTTTGTGGGTGTTTTCATACAAAAGCATTTAAAACGAGACAAACTTTGGTATGAATATTTATACCAGCGTTTATATTCGTCTTAATTTCAACAATAATAGAATGGAGCTCTTTGCCAAAGTCACATAGCATGCTATCGTAAGTATTTGTGCCCAACTATTTTATACGTTCGTTCATTCATATATTCATTGGTTTGTTGGTTTCTATGGTAGTTTCCCACAAACAATGAATTCAAATTCTTGTCAAAATTCTTCTGAGGGAGGAAAAAGTGAATGTGACACTCATGCTTAAAAATTTCCTTCTGTATAAGAAATTTGATTTCACGAGTTCAGTCGTACAAAGAATTTCTTTCATGGATACATTTTCATCTCACCATGTACAAAAACTTTTTAAAGTTTTAATAACGGCAAGAAAGAACTCAATAGGGGTATTTTTCATACCATTATGAAACATTATATCATAATGATCCCAGGGGCGGATTTTGGTGTTTTGCAGCCTATGCGGAGGATCAGTCAGGTTGGCAGAAGGACGAATACAACTAGCGGCAGCAGTGTGGCAGTGGCCCTCCTTCTGAATAACGACATATGTACATATAAAGGTGGACCTAATATCAACTTAGCTCAGTATGACGCAAGAGATACTGATTGCATAAACATTCATGGAACTTAATCTGAGCATGATGTCAATCAAGCTCAATCATGATGAAAAAAAGTGGACTTTTGAGCATAGTCGTAGACGAAAATCACAATTACTAAGGCTTACCACATCATCAGTGACTTCACATTTCTGCCTAGAAATCTTGAATGTAGTGAACAGATCAACATTTGTTATTAGAGTAAAAAGAAAAGATTTGGATCTCACTGCAGCTACCCGAGCGAGAAATCTTAAGAAAAATAGCGGGTTAGATAGAAGTTGTATAGAGTAGAGATCCTATTGCACAATCTGCAAAAACATACGAAGTAAACGAAATAATAAGCAGTACATTTCAATCACAAGATCACCAATTGTGACGTCCTTCCATTAATAAAATGAAGTTTGATTGTGAATGAACTCTTTACAAAACTATTTGACGTGGGCATCGACTGACAAGAAAGACAGATGATGTAGTATAAACAGCTAAAGGACGGATTGAAGAAACACTTTGTGTCACAATCCATATCAGTGTAAATAAAGATAAACTCGGACAATACTACCATGGCATCATTTACAAGAAAAAATAACTTCCTAAATTGAAGGATAATCGACTCCTATATGAGATAATGTCATAAAAAATGGAGGTAAAATATATGGAAATATCACTGTATAGATATTAAAGTGAGATGAGGGCCTAATATACTATTGTCTCCTTGGCACTCCTATGTACTTTTTTAAAGCTGACAACATTAATTGATAATTAGAATGGCTCACTCAAAAGGAAACTGCAAACAATATTCAGCTGAAATATATTGAAATGAAGTGATAGTGTTGCGTCAAAGAATAAGAAATTAATCGTTCTAGAACTGCTCATAGAATCGTAGAAATCAAGATCATCGAAAAGCAAGCTGTGGCTGAGAGTGTGAACATTTTACGCACTAGTTTACGTCGAATTTTGTGAAAAGATCTCTAAATGACGCCATACAAAGTCCAATTGGTTCAAGAGTTGAAACCCATCTGCTTCGTTCACGCTTCGCTAGATGGACCAACTAGTAGCTGCACGGCGATATCGATTTTGCAAAAAAAAAATCATCTTTTCGGATGAAGCTCATTTTCATCTTGATGAGTAAGTTAATAAGCAAAATTGCCATATTTGGTGCTCACAAAAAACACACGATAGGTCTTTGAATTTAAGGATGGCGGAACCATTGGTGACACCTGTCGCACCGTGATAATTGATTTTTTGTACCAGCTCTTCGTGGCATTGATGTGAACGATATTTGGTTTCAACAGGATGTTGGAACTTGTCAGACATCTCATTCCAAAATCGGTTTATTACGTCAAACGCTTGTTGGCCGTTTAATTAGCCGAAATGATGATGTCAATTGGCCGCCAAGAAGCTGCGATTTGGCACCGTTGGACTATTTTCTGAGAGGCGCCGCTAAAGAAAGTGCTATGCCGACAAGCCAGAGACAAATAAGAATTTGAAGGCCAACATTCATGATGCCATTGTCGAAATACGACCCCAAATACTTGAAAACGTTCACGAAAATTGGTCCGATCGAATGAGGTACTGTGAGGCCAACCACGGCAGCCTTATGAATGAATTAATATTCCATTTCTAACCGGCACAATACTACTTCCCAACAAAAAAAATAAATTTGGAATAATTTTAAACCGTTTTCCTTTTATTGAATTTTAAATTTAAAGTAAAACTCAGTGAAAATTGTATTGGATCTCTTCCATGCGATATTTTACTCATATTGTATAACAAAACTTGGTGTAAATTGTTGTTTTATAAAAAAAATATTTTGCGCCTTAAATGGATGTAAATTGTCATTCGTTATTAAAAGACAATGAAATTTATTTTTAAACAATATATATAAATTGACAAAACAATATGTTGCAACTTTATAAATACTTGTAATGAAAACGTTAACAACTTTTATTATAAACCACCCAGTATTACGAAACATTAAAAATTTCAAAGGTTTGACAGTCAACAGATTAAAGATATTTCATATTCATTTTAGTTTTTTGTTTTTGTTTAAAGTTTATTAAATCTAGTGGAAAAAATATAAAACAAAAATTTTAAAATTAAACTATTTTTGCATCGTTTAAAATTGCATTAAATAATTGAAATCGACTCAAATGTCGTAGATAGTAGGAATATATTATACTAGATTAAGCTACAATTACAAGATTACGTTCTGTTGTAATTATTATTTCTTTGATAGTGTTAGAATGGAAAGTCATTACTTTTTAACACAATACAAGCAAAGTTGAAATTTTATAACTGAAACCAAATTTATAAACCAATAAAGCTACGAATTGAACTGAACTATACCACAAGGTATCCTGCAGCTCAGCGCATTTAATCAGTATTCCTTAATATGGAGAATACTATGTGTTTCTAAGATTAGACATATATATATACATATATATATATATCTTCGTTTTGTCTAAGCTATATATATATAATATACATATATATACTGTTACGTTTTTACCCTTTTAAAAACGTTTAAAATATTAGTTCGTAGACTACAAATAAAATAAAAATTTGTGTTTAGTTTTAAATTAATTCTTTATTGTTCGCACAATTGCGTGTGCCACTGCTCACCGTTCACTGATTCAGACAACAACAATTTGTTTAATTATTATTCTTATTTACACTCTTCCGCGTACACAATAACAATTGTTCAATACATCTGTACAACGGAGTTCTTCAAACCAAGATTATTCTCCACACACGCAACGCGTCTTCACACAAGAATTACTGAATTCTTTCTAATCCCGTTGCCTGCTTTGTATTGCCTTTTATATCGCTGAGTAAACAGTCTGATGAGTGCTCTTGAAGGAGAATGACTTTTGCCTTCGCGAAATCTCTATAAATATTGTTACATAAATCGAAACGACCTAATATCGTTTAACAATAAAAACGATAAACAAATCTACCAGCTACCCAACACAATACACACGATACAAATACTCATTAACACTAAGAATACAATGAATGTGTTGATTATTTAAAGCTGCACACACACATATGTACGACGAACCTGGTTGCGCCTGGTACCAACAACGACATGTATGTGACCAAAAAGGGATAGACAACATAAGCAAAGTACACAAACAACAATGTATTATCAATAGAGCTCTCGAGAAGACGAGATCACGAACCTTCGACTTCAAGAATGTTCGTTAGACTGGTTGTGTCGAACTATAAAAGGGCTGGACAAAGCAGGCAGCAGTCAGTTATAATTCAGTCAGCCTTGTGTTGCGGTTTGAACGTACAAGTGGTATTGCTTGCAAAAAGGTTGTAAGCAGAGAAGATCTAACGTACAGTTGTTATTGTTAACTCGGACAGAAGTGTGAAATAGAATAGTGTACAAGCAAATTATTGTTGTATCGTTAAGTTGTATATGGTGGCACACAAAAGTAGTGTAAAGAATAAAGAGAGTTTAAGAGAATATAAACACATACTTGTTTTTACTTGGTTTGCAATTAACGAACTCATATTTAAACATTTTTAAAAAGGTAAAAACGTAACAATATGTTGTTTTCGTTATTGTTGTTTGTGTATCCCCTTTTTTTATACTGATGTTGCTATATTTTTTTTATTCGTTGATCATGTAAACAAGTCTATTGTTTTGTTTTTGTAGCTTTTGTTTATCATTTTAATAGCACCATTTCCATTTTCGTAACAATACATTGCAATTAATGACAATTAATTGGTATTCAAAAACTTGAAATTTATGCCATATTAGACCCCGCTCATATCCACTGAATTTTTGCACATGACGTCTCTTCCAAGTCATCTACTGAATATTCAGTCTCCATGACTGCTATAAGTTAATTTTATTCAGTCTGTTTTACCAAATCATCGAGGGCGGATGTAGCATTCAACCGTACCAACGGAAAGAGTATAAGCGCTGTGGCGTATAAATTCGGGTTAACTGGTTAAGTAAACGTTCGGCTAACACCTCTTCGTCAGCGAAACGGCGTGAGGCAGCTAAGTTCTATAAAACATTGCAGAATTGTTGAATGACGTCAAAATTGAAAGTATTTTTGTGCACTTACTTCAATTTTTTACACAAAATTTGATGCAACTTCTTCCAGAGCAAAATATCGCCAAACACGCAAAAAATTGATGATTCTCACAAACAAACTAAACATGCTGTATACCTAAAACTGTGAACATTTTCCTAAAAAAAAAACTTTGAACTAGATTTGCTGGGAGGTGCAAATAAAAACTAATTTATATTCAAATTATTTGGCTAACAAATGAAACAAGAATAACATATAAAACAACATGCTGCCAATTTTTGCACAATAAAATTATTCCATATTCCTGCACACTCAACCAACCAAATACGAGAAGGGCTTTCAACATTTGTTAGTGAAAACAATAGGTGAAAGTGAAGTACGCAATCACTTTAATATTAACTGACCAGAGAGAATGAGAGAATTGTATTAATGAACAATTAAAATAAAATTGTAAATTTGTTTTATTTCATTTATGGCTATAACCACGATTTTGCTGCTATCGTTTTTGTGCAAAAATGTATCAAAAAATGAACAAAGGCTTGTGTATTACTGTTTGCAAATGTTCGTAACCGATTTATTTGTAAATACCACAGCTCTGTGACTTAGCTTGTTGATTCACTGGCAGAATGGCTGACTCACAGTTTGGGCTATAAAGTGGTGATAATAAATATAATGGAAATAATCTTTAAATATAAAAAAGGGTTTTATATTTTAATTTAAAATACCAACATTTAAACAAAACAAAACAAAATTTATTTAAAGTATTAACCAATTAGTGCCCAGTGGCAACTTAAGTTGCCAGCAGGGGTTGCCTTAGTTTTTATGCTCTGAGAGGGAATTGAGTGTAAAAAAACAAAACGGTAACCATTAGAAAAAAAAGTAATTCGGGCATTAATGGGTTAAGAGACGTTTTAGGAGGTTAAAATATTCTATCAAACTCACATTGTATTACAATAAAAAATAAAACAACTGGAAATTTGAATTTTTACTATATTTACTATATTGTATAGTATAGTATTGTTATAACTCCATACCTTCCAGTTCATAATCTTCAATTTCAACTACAAAAACTAGGATATCGTGATTAGAATCAACGGCTGCAGTTGTTCTAGGTACATTTTTGAAAAATATGTACATCTCCAGTGCACAAAAAAACCCTACTAGTCGTTTTTAACGTTTTTTTCGCAATTTCAGTCGATTTCAAGTCGCTCACAAAATTCGTACTTTCGCAGACTACGAATTTAGCATCGTGACTTGGGCATACATACATACACACAAAATTCAACTGACCCTGGAACAGCCGATACGCGACGTGTGTTCAATGAATGGGAAGATAGCAACTGACCCAAAGTGTCCTCAAAAAATCATCTTCAGCGATAAGGCTCACTTCAGAATGAAAAAAACAAAATTTTTCGAATTTGGGACTTAGCAATTCACTTGAGATCCGAGAGTGGCCAATGTAGTTCGAAAAGTTTGGCCAGTCCATCACTGTCAATGGTGAGCACGGTTTGGCATAAAATGGATGATCTGGATGATATCATGCCACGTTGGGTATTCTGTAGAATTGATCTGAAAGCATGATTGTCTCACACGTTGTTGATGTGAACGGTCATCGAGATTGTATAATTGGGCCCCGTTAAACTTTTTCTTGTGGTGTTTTCTTAAGCCGACTATAGATGTTCTTCATAACCCATGCCATCGTTCAAATTCAGCCTTATTAATGCGCCAGATTCATGGAAAATTTGAAATTTCGGGTGCACTCGACTCATAGAAACCATGGCGGCAGTTGAACGATGTTACATTTCAGACGCAAACGTCTGACACACACTGTACCTTAATTATATATCCCTGGCCAGAGGCTGATAAACTCTTGTAATTTAAATTGCTGCCATAAATATAGTATATTGAATTAAATATAATGTTTATGGCAAAGCTTTAATGTTGCGTTCGGTTTCACACAAAATCTAATAAAATACTAATGCAGACTCATATATAAAATTATTCCTTCTCTCACTGGCAATATTGCCTATTTGCATTGCTTAAATTGTGTATACAAGGATGGATAAATAAAAGAGTCACTGCTTAAATACAGGTTAATAGTATGATTTGATTTTTCAAAATAGTCCTTAGAGCTCTATATGTACTTCGTCCAACGTTTGAAAAAATTAGATTTACTCTCATCAATGTAGATTTGCTTGTGGGGTCAATTCATCATTGAAATCAAATATCTTTTCTCTTAGCTATTTCTACACATTTTACATACATACTATTAGTTTACATACTTACTGCTAGATGATGGGGCAATTCCTCAACTTATTCATGGTTTTACTATATCATTTGGGCACGAAATTCACTTTTTTCTTTAACGATTTTTAAACACACTCTAATTTCCATTATTACAACTTGCTGTTAACTAAAGGGAGGATTTTAATGAGCAGATAAATTGGTTTTCCTTATTATAAGTGGACGATAAGGTAGAAGTGAGCGTTAAGCTAAAGGGAAGATCATCCTACTGGTAACTTTTAAAGTTTATAGGCTACTTACACTACAGCGAAATCTAGTACTTATGAGATTTCGAGCCAAATCTAGTTGATTTCAACTAGATTTCCCATACAAAACGAAATCTACTTATTTAGTAGATTTCGGCAAAATCTAGTAAAAATACAAATGCAACTATGTGTTTTTGCCAAAAAGTACATAAAAATACAACGCTGCGCAGGAAAAATATGACATTTCAATTTAAAAACAAAACAAAACAAAACAAATGTGTAAAGGTATAAAATTTTGTATTGAAAAGTGAAAAAGTGTTAAATTTTGTATTTAAATTGTGAAATATATATTATATATAATATATTATAATGGCAGAAGAAATAATTTGTAACAAAAGGTAATCTAATTTTTAAATACATATTTCTTATTAATATCATAAGTACATATATTACTCTTTATTTAAAGAAAACGAACATACAAAAAAAAAATTGGAAAATGGAGGAGGAGTCTCTACTCATAACGCTTTGGGGAGACTATATTGATGATTTTAAAGGGTGCCGCAAAAACAGCCACGTCTATCAAGACATTTCAACTGGGATGAGGAGTAATGGATTTGAATTCAATCCGGAGGAAGTCAGAATAAAAATACATAATCTTTCCAATAAATACAGGTAATGCAGAATAAATAAATATTAACATACATATGTAATCAAATTATTTTTAGGGATGAAAAGCGGAAAGTTGGTCCCTCAGGTGGGTCGCCATCAAGTTGGCCATTCTTTGAGAGGGTCAACCAAATTTTGGGGACCTTTAAGTCGAACTCAATTGAATTAATCATGGATGAGAGTATAGGTAAACTACTGTCGCATAAAAATATTTTTTAATTACTTTTGATTATAATCTTTTTGTAGACACTCCCAGTACATCAACATCAACATCAATCAGCAACAACGGTAGAGAGGTGGAATTGGAATTCCTGAACGATTCATCGCAAAATCAATCGAATGAATCGTACGATGACCCTCCTGCGAAGAAAAGAAAAAGCTTTCAAACGGTAATGATTGAAAAAATCCAAGAGTCGAACGAAATTATAAGAAAGGAGTTGGAAAAGAGTGCTGAGGTTGACGCGAAAATGTTGCAATTTCAAGAAAGCCTCGTATCAATTGAAAGAGAAAGAAATGATATTTTGAAGGCCCTTCTCAACAAATAAATCAAAGCTTTTTTATCATCTCAAAGAATGACCAACTTGATAGCGACCTACCTGAGGGCCCAACTTTTCGCCGTTGTTTTTGCGGCACCCTCTAAAATCATCAATATAGTCTCCCCAAAGTGTTATGATTAGAGACTTCTCCTCTATTTTGGAATTTTTTTGTTGTGATATATGTACATACGATATTATTTAGAAATATGCATTTAAAAGATATTGAATTTTTTTATTTTATTAAATTTTTTATTAAATAAAGAATATGTTATTGTTTATTAATTAAAAAGTTTGCAATTGCGTTTCTTATTTCTTCAGATTTAGGGTTATAATCATAAGTAAAGTTTTCACAATTTGGCTGATCTCTGGCTGTTGTACTATTACATTGCCAGGTCTCATTAAATATTTCGTTGTTGCTATTTAAAAAATTGTGCAGGACGCAGCAACATTTGATTAAATTATTTACGTTTTCAATTTTGTTGTCAATACCCTTACCGAGTCGCCGAAATCTTGATTTTAAATGGCCGAATGCATTTTCAACAACCATACGAGATTTTGATAAATTATAATTAAATATTTTTTGTTTTTCTGATGCATTTACATGAAATGGATAAGGTTTCATCATGCATTCAGATAGACGAAAAGCGGAATCGCCTATTAACAAAACAGGAATTTTCACCCCATCGTAAACAATTGCTTGTTGTTGAAATATAGAATTTTGCATTTTTTTTCTGAATTGAGATCTCTCAAATATGGACGAATCATTGCATCGGCCTGGGCACCCGATATTAATATATAAGAATCGATATCTGTAGTCAACCGCCGTGGTGTAGTAGGTAGTGTGTTGGCTTACTATTCGTAAAGCCCGGGTTCGTATCCCAGGTCAGACATCAAAAATGAAATACGAAAAATAAAAATATTTCTTCGGCGACTTCCTCTCAGCAGATTTCTGGCAAAAACTCTGAGAGTAAAATAAACTGCCATGAAAAAGTTTCTCAAAATTCTGTCGTTCGGAGTCGACGTTAAACTGTAGGTCCCACCACTCACGTATAAAATTAACGCACACAACATGAGTGGTGTGAGAAGCTAGGCCGTAATCCTGACTGAAGGGTTGTAATGGCCAATTATGTATGTATGTATCTGTAGTCAACAACAGCGAGCAAAACAACAGAGTACCACCCCTTGTAATTGAAATAATCACAAGCTTCCGATGCAGGAGGATGAATCTCAAAATGGCATCCATCTATTTTGAAAAAAAAAAAACAAAAAATTTATATAGTCTCTCCTTTTGTTCGTAGATTATGAAAAATATATATACCGATCGCTCCAAAACATTGTGGAAACCCAATTTGATTAAAACCGTTTACGCATTCCATTATTTTAGTTTCATTTATAAAATTTGATGGTAAATATTCTGCTGAAAGACTTTTTCAAACTTCTTTACAAAATTCTTGTAGTATAAGGCATACAGAAGCTTTGGATACTCCAAACATGTGAGCTATTGAAGCATATTCAGAAGAAGACTTAAGACAGTAAAGGGCTATAGCAATACGTTTTTGAAGTGGTATACATTTTCTAAATGTTGTATCAGTTTTGTTCATGGATGTTAGCTTTAAGCATAATAGCTGAAAAGTTTGGCGGCTCATTCTAAAATTTTCGATGAACATATCACATGACAGATTAGGAACATCTTCCTCCCAGAATGACCCATTACGAACCTGTATTAAAGTGCGGATTAATATTTATATATTATTACCTATATATGTGTATACTTACATGTATCCATTCCATTCTATTATTTAACAATTGTGTGTAGTAATACATTTGCATTATTTTTTGAAATCTTATATTCAACAAGTGCTGACGTTTTTTTTTTCGCAACAACATTATTTCTGTTTGAATCTTATTTGCTCTTGATGAAAACAATACTAGCTGTCCTATATTTTCCATTTTTATTTGGTACTAAACTAAATTTGGAAATATTATTATTTTCTTTTAAATTTCAGTCAGCTGTTTTTGTTATTAAAATGAAATCTTGCTACTGTCAAATAAATACAGTGTAAACGATCTAGATTTTGAGCTAGATTTGAAATCTAATCTACTAGATTTCGCTGTAGTGTAAATGGCCTATAAGTTTATATTTGAACTTGTTACATTATATATTATTTTCAATGCGGCAACTACAAATATAAACAAAGTGAGTAAATACAAAAAAAGAAGCCCGTCGTTGCCACTGCGTTTAAAAAAACTTATATAATTCCATATTCTAATTTAACTCAACCACTTTTGTAACACACGCACACACATTAAATGACAATCCAAATATAACTCAGAAAAATACATGAAAAAGACAATAGCTCAGTTCACAATATTGGGCAAATGGTCTGGCATCATGGCATTTGCAAATGTTGGGTATTTCTTTTACCATACACAAACAAAATACACAGAGATACCCTTGCCACGGTTTGGCAAATATCCCGCACTCAAAAACCGTATTTTAAATTTGCCATACTTAAGCAAATGAACAACTGATCATATAAAAGAAAAACATTGAAAAAGAGAGTCAAACAAAAATGGAAACGTACAACATAAAAACGAATTAAAAAAGAAAAGCAGAATAAAAAATGGACAGAAGACGAATTAAATAAAATTATTATTATTATTTTTTCTATTATTTGTTCTTTTGCACAACTGCACTTTTTAAGGAATAAAGTAGAAATATTTTTTTGTTGATAGTGTGTTGAGAAGTTTGCAATAAGTCGTGCAAAGTGAAATAAAAAAAGACCGTTCACAATTAACGGCAAATATTTACAATGGTATAAATTTACCATCTAAATGCCCAAGATTGTGAACTGAGCTAATTTAAAAATTTAAAAACACAAAGCTGTCTAATGTTGCAATTCGAATTGGCGGTCTATTGATTCGTTCTATGATTATATGCACATAATGCATAATGTCGCGCCTTTTGGCCCATTGTAGTCGCCTAGACACATGGTTCAAATTGATCACTTTTTGGCGGAAGCGATCTGTAGTAACAGTTTCATTAGGTTTTGGAAGCTCGGGGTACACCAATCCTTTCTAGTACTATCAGACATACATTCATTGTCATCCTACCGAATAGATCTCATATTTGCAGTCGAAGTGGATGGTTGCAATGTTGATATTCTATTGTTACTTTGAAGCACAATGTCACAGTTGATTTCTAGCTTTTCTGTCATTCAGTTCATGTGGAACTCATATTCAAGACTTTAAATAACTTTTTAAAAGTCAGAGGTTATTTTATGAAGTTATGAAATATTTAAAATTTCTGCCATTTATTTGTCGATTCAAAATATCATTTTTATTCAATATTATTTGGAATTCGGCGTATGCAAACGTTTTTTGGAGGCCTCGACGATATTCGTTTCTGCTATCAAAATCGTAACTGTGAACTGTTGAAACTATTTTCTGCATTTGGCTACTGATAGAGCATGATCACCACATGCCTTCCCAAGAATTCGATGCAACCGTCCAACTTTCTTCAAATGAACGTAAAAGCATTTTGGAATTTGTTGAGTAAATATTGAACAAGAAAGAGTATTTTAACATTCCAACAAACAAATTTACCTAAAGTTCGAAAGAATTAGAAATTCGTATTGGTTATTACTTTTAACAAGTTAATGAACCTAATCATACTGCCGCTAATGAAGAAAATTTGATTTAACTACCAAAGTCCCCAACGGCTTGATATTCTTACATACAGTCCCGATATGACTCCAAGAGAGTATTTAGGAGATCATTTGGAAGAAGAGTTACGTAGTCACTAACCCTCAATTAAAAGTCAACTGAAAAATTCGCTCATGAGTGAATGGCGGCAAATATCAACAGGACCCGCTACACAAATGGGCCAAATGGGTTTAATGGAATGCTTGACTTTAAGGGATATACTTCTAAGTATTGGGTATAACATTTTAATATATTGGGCCTTTGAATTTAAATCTTAATTTACTCTGTGTTCTGCTTGGAGGTACCCATCCTTTTTTGGTACAAAAATATGTAGTAACCAGAAACTTTTGCTTATTTTTTCTTTTGGTTTGTGCAAAGTATTAAAATTTTTTTTTTATAAAAAAATAGGAATAAATTAATGAAATGAATATAAAAAACATCAATTACACGGTGCCACAGTCAAAATACAACCAGCTAATGACATACTGTAGATTGTGAGTTTTATTGAGTAGAACTCAAAAATATTTTTTTTTTTATATCTCGAACTCTCCAAACTTGTTTTATTCGACAAAAACTGTATTATTGATCTTTTCACACAAAATTATTGATTACACAAATAAGTTTGAAACTATTTTAAAAATCCGAAGTTTTTTGAAAAGGCGACAGATTAGCCTTTAAAATGGTATATATAAACATATGGTTCAAACTAACATGTTATAAGTTTTGGTCGGGCAAACTTGAAAAATATAATTATTTTCTTATTTTTTCAAGTTTGGCCATTTTTAATTGCAAAATTTAATTAATAAATATAAAATAAGTGACGGGTGCCCTGGTAGTCTAGTGGGTAGTGTGCTAGACTATTAGCGTGAGGCTCGTGGGTTCGATTCCCACCAGAGACTCTGGTCTGTGACACTACACCGAGCACATAGTCAAGTTAATTCGCTCGTATATAATTAGGATATAATTTGTAATTGTGTTGTAATTAATAAATAAATAAATAAATAAAATAAGTGATGACATTCTGAAAGTGCATAATCTTGTGAAGATATTCACACTCCGTTTGATCAAATCGGACAAAAATTATCGTAGTTATTATTTAAATAGTATAACAGTGTTATATTTTTTACATATATCATCTTATCAAATGAAGTTTAAGTTCAAAAATTTTCCAAAGTTTTGATAGACCATAAGTCGGCTGATATTTGTGTTTTTGCAAATACTATTATTTCTTTTTGCGCAAACATTGGCCAATTTCGGGTGGTCGCTAGATCCTGAACAATCAAGATCCATCAAAAATTCTGAAAATTTTTTAACTCAAAGTTCATTTGAAAAAATATATATATGAAAAATATAAATCGACTGTTAGACTCTTTAAATAATAACTTAACACAAGGTAATGCACTTTTATAATGCCATCACTTATTTCAAATTTTTTAATTAAATTTTGCTGCTATGAACGGGCAAACTTGAAAAATATGAAAAAAAATTCGCATTTGAAAAGTTTTTCGAAAATAATGGTTCTGTGCGGAAAACGTATCGCGCACTACGTCCATTTTATCGTCGACAAAATCGTCTATTCGATTAACCATGGAACGTTTTCGCACCACGTTTACTCTTATTGATAACTCGCATCCCCAGAGACGCTGTACGGTGCCTACAGAAGAAGCTATTGCTGCTGTAGAGTGTAGCATTGAGGAAGACCCGAATGAGTCCCTCCGCCATCGAGCACAGGAATTGGATCTGTGTCCATCCACTTTATGGAAGATTTTGCGGAAGGATCTTGGTTTGCGTGCTTACAAAATCCAACTCGTGCAAGATTTGAAGCCAAACGATCATCAAGTAAGGCGTAGATTTGTCGAATGGGCTCAAAACGAGATTACCGTTGCTCCCGATTTTCATAAGCGAATTTTGTTTAGCGATGAAGCGCACTTCTGGTTGAATGGCTACGTCAACAAACAAAACTGCCGCATTTGGAGTGAAGGTAATCCTCAAGTGTATGTGGAAACACCGTTACATCCAGAAAAACTGACTGTTTGGTGCGCTTTATGGGCTGGTGGAATCATTGGTCCGTACTTTTTCAAAAACGATGGTGGCCAGAACGTTACAGTCAATGGTGATCGCTATAGAGCCATGATTACTAACTTTTTCATTCCTGAATTGAATAACCATGATGTCCAGGAGATGTGGTTTCAACAAGACGGCGCAACATGTCACACAGCTCATGCCACAATAGATTTATTGAAAGACACGTTTGGTGACCGCCTAATTTCACGTTTTGGACCTGTGAATTGGCCTCCAAGATCTTGTGATTTGACACCGCTAGACTACTTTCTGTGGGGTTATGTAAAGTCATTGGTCTATGTGGTAAAGCCACAAACGCTTGACCATTTGGAAGACAACCGTATTATTGCCGATATACGGCCACAAATGTTGGAAAAAGTCATCGGAAATTGGACGTCCAAATTGGACTACATCCGCGCCAGCCGTGGCGGTTATATGCCAGAAATCATATTTAAAATGTAATGCCACAAGATTATCTTTAGAATATCCATACATAAATGTGTGTGCACAAGAGTGTGTTTGTTGTTAACGTAAATGTAATGGTTGTTAATGTTTTCATGCAAACACTATTGTTTTGTAAATTCTATTTTTTTTTAACGAATTCCCTCTGTGTTTCCATTATCAATAAATATGTCTCTAGTTTTTGTTTTCATATTCAACCATAATCTCTCGCAATAGGGTTCTTTATCTTTATTGGGAATGACTCGGTTTGCTTTACATTGGAATTTAAGAGTTTTTATGATAAAAATTTACAATTGAGTTCCGCTAATAAATTAAGCCATAAATGCCATAAATACCCGTCTTTGTTCGTTAGATTTGTATGTCCTTCTAGCATATCTTTGTGTGTGAGTAATGTATGCATTTGAAATATGCGATTATTGTTTATTATTATTTATGCAATTCCAATAAAGTGTATGTTTAATCTGTAGTTCTGTAAACTTTTAATATGTAATAACAAGTACACTGCCTCAAGTAAGTTTACGTACACCACGTAGGCGGAGATAACTTATACGTAATTTCAAAAACTACTTACCAGACTTGAACAAAATAAAATTGTTTTAAAAACTCAATTTTTGCTTATAACAATAGGATACAAAAATTTTGTTTAAAATATTAATTATTTTTTATACAAAACACTAATAAAACAATCCAAAATGCTTTCTCAAAAAAGTCTCCGTACAAAAATGAACATTTAAATTGATTTATTCCGGATTTCTTTTTAATAACTGGTTTGAAATCCTTTGGTGGCAAAAACTTAATCTTAACGTTTTTTCATAGAATAAGCCAGCTTTTGTGTGATATCTGTCCCTATAAACCTGATTTCTGCAACAATGGTACCTTCGGCCACTCGCTTATTAGTCATTATATGCTTCAAAATTTTTTTCCAAAACACACCTTAAAAATTTTAGGAATTTTCTAGGTGATGGAGTATTATTTTTGCACCATTGTATAGAAACCATTTATCCAGAATATTGGAATAACTGAGTTGGATTATTATTGTGAAAGAATAGAAAATCACATTGTATGTCTAAATTTAAGGGCTCGTTTTGAAATTTTCTTGAAATTTGTCGCTCATTATTTCCACAAACAGAAGATTTGAGGCACTCACAGTGGCCACTGCACTCCATACTGCCTGTTTGACGGTTGCTTTAAAATGAAAAATGCTGTAAGATATTTGCATTCAATTAAGCCGTTTTATAAATTCAAATAGTTTTTTACTGTTTCACAGAATATTTTTTTTTAATAACATTATCCATTCGATTTTCCTTCACTAGGAAGTGTCTCTCATTTCTGCTCGAACGCTTCCTGGAAAAATTGAAAGCGAACGCTTTCTGTTGTGTTAAGTTTCTGCACATATTGAACTAATAATCTTGGTCTAATATTATCAGCATTTTCCCGCAATTTTTTGCTATCATTACGTATTTTCACAATCAACTTTTTGACGTCAATGCGAATTGTATGTGATATTTGTTTTTGCACTACCTTTCAAGCCGAATAATTACTAATAACGAAGAATTTTTGATTTTGAGAAAGCCTTAAAAACTTCATAATTCTAGCTTACGTATCAATTTTGATACATACTTGTAGTACATAGAATTGTCTCGATTATTGATAGATTTTGTTAAAAAATTTAAATATTTTAAATTATTTTAATTCATTTTAATAAAACTTATATTATTACATTTAATTATCACTTTTATGCAGTATGGTTTTTCACGTAAAAATTAAACACTTCATGTCAGCTTGGTTTTATTTTTTTATAAATGGTAATAATTTGACATGTAGCATCTTTGCTTTGTTGCGATTTATAAGTTTCTAATTGTGTAGATGGGGCAGCTTATTGTCGCTCGCATAAATAAAGCTCTCAATTCAAGGCTGGCAGAAACCTAATCTAGAGCGACAAAATTATTGGTATTATTAAAAGCTGAAAGGCTTTCAGCTCATTTTTCGAAAAGGCAAAAAAGGTGTAAATTTATCATCATTATCGAGTAGCACAAAAGAAAGATTCTGTTATCTCATGCGTACTGTTATCATCTGTAATATCAATGGAATAAAACATAGGACGAAACACTTTTTTATGATGTTTGTTTGTCACGTGAGATAAATATGAAAACAGCAGTAAGAAAGACTATACAACATTTCAAGAAACAGCTGCTAGCAATCTGCGTGAAAATTGGTAATATTTTCTCTTCCCAAACTACTAGAGGCTCTGTTCCAAGTAATACTATCTTTGGCGATAAACGCCCTATTGTCATGTATGTTGCTGCCAATACTTTCGTAAGTTCATAAGGCGAGCTTTTGTTTTCTTCTTTTTCAGAGTCTTCAGCAGCAGGAGTATTACGTACATATATAATTAATCAGTCATTACAACCTTTCGTTGTAATTTGAAATGTCTAGCCTGATTTTTGAAGCTTGGTCTGATGTCTAATAAGCTAACACGCTACATTCTAGACTAAGACTACTTCAATCAATCACAAAGATATATCCAGAACAAATAATTCAACCTTTTCACTTTTATCCAACGCTTAACTATCAATGTATTATTTACAATAAAACTTCAAAAATATTTGAAAGCATAAAAAAATTACATACGCAACACCAAAGAATCTCTAGTAAAGTCGTGTGTATGAAAAACGATACATTAGCCAGAATTATGAAGTTTTTGAATTTTTTAAGGCCTGTTTAAAATTTTCTATTTTTATTTGGTTTAAAATGATGGCGATAACAATACTAACGAATTCAAAAATTTTCGGGAAATAATTTTACGTAAAAGTTTTTCTTTAGTTAAAGAATAGTTTACGTTAATGTTTAAGATATGGATTGTTTTTTATTTGTAGAAATAATATACAAATATAATCTTCATATTTCGTTTAATATCACTACGCGACAATATTAAAAATGAAATATATCCAGACAGAAAATGATATATATCCAGACTTGTTTTATTTGACAAAAACTGTTTTTATGGACTTTACGCACACATTTGTTGATTACGCAAACATTTCTGAGCCAATGTCATAAATTTAAACTTTCTTAGAAAAGGGAGGGACTTAATATTCTATGAGGTTTGATGATGTAAACTTGGCAAATGCGAATTTTTTCATATTTTTTCAAGTTTGTCCATCCATAGTAGCAAACTTTAATTACAAAATATAAAATAAGTGGCCACGTTCTTAAAGTACATTTTCTTCTGGTTATTATTTAAAGAGTATTTTTTTTTTTCAAATGAACTTGATTGTTTATTGGAAAATGTGTTAATTTCACGTTTGAGCGACCACGAATGGCCAATGTTTGCCCAAAGTGAAATAATAAAATTTGCAAAATAATACAAATATTAGCCGACTTCTGGTGGTCGAGAAATTAGGTGAAATTGACACATTTTGCGGTAAACGATCAAGATACATCAAGATTTTGAACTGAAAGTTCATTTGATAAGGTTACATATATAAAAATGTAACACATCTGTTATACTATTCAAATAATAACTGCGGTAATTGCTGTCCGATTTTCTCAAGCGAAGTGTCAATCACTACACAAGATAACGCACTTTTAAAATGTCACCACTTATTTCATATTTTTTAATCAAATTTTGCAATTAAGAATGGCTAAACTTAAAAAAATGAGAAATAATCATAGTTTCCAAGTTAACACGATCAAAAGTCTTAACATGTGAGTCTGAACCATATATTTATGTATACCGTGTAAGGCTGATTTCTCTGCTTTTCAAAACACTTTAGATTTTAGAAATAGGTTAAAAAGTATTTGCGTAATCAATAATTTTGTGTGAAAAGAAAAAAAACCGTTTTTGTCAAATAAAACAAGTTTGGAGGGTGCGAGGAATATAAAAAATATATTTTTAAGTTCTAATCAACAAAACTCACAGCCTATACTATGTTATTAGCTGGGTGTATTTTGAGTGTCGCACCGTGTATTTAATATCCTCATTTTTTGCCCGCCTGTCTAAAAAGGTTGTTGTTTTTTATTTTGCCTGAAAAGATTATTTTGTTAAAGATAAAAAGAGTTTTAAAAACAGAAACCAGAACCATTATAAGAAAATTTTAAAGCAAACTTTGTAAAACATTTGATAACTTTTAAAAGCGAAAAGAAAATCCTTTTTTCTTATTAAACATTAATAATAATGGGGAGGCAATATAAAAGGCTAATTTTCGAAAGGCTTACACCAAAAAAAAATTTAGGGGCTGTTAATAAATACAAAAAATACTATAAGCTGTAGAAATCCAAACTAATTGCTAATTTCAACCGTAAGGTAACAATAACATTAGTATTAGGAGAAGAATAACTAATTAATACATATGCGATTACAAAGTATTCAGTCATAAAACTTCCTTAATATTTTTAACTTTTGGTTTAAAATACTTTATTTATTTATTATAAACAACATACGCGTCACGGTGGTACCACATCTATTAGGTCTTTAATTTATACAATATAAATTAGGCATATTGCTTAATACGCAATAAATAGTTTGTTTTAATAACACGATATAAAAGGTATTATTGTTTGAGAGATTCTAGAGCAGAGTACTAGACTGTCAGTCCTCCAGGGCCGTTGACATTGACTAAAATTTTCTAATTATCAAATTGCTTTAAATTAAGTTTCAAGTTTTCTGGGACACATAATAAAACTAAAAAAATGAAGGAAATTGCTAAGCAATTTGTTATGGCAGCAGGAGGAAAGCTAATACCGGAAAGTTGTCTAGAATGACAAAAATACCCAGCTAGGTTTACCACTTCAACATGAAAAGACTAATTGCCCAATAGATTGATGGATTATCTTCAGTGACGAGGTTAATTGTTAGCTGAATGGGCACATTAAAATAAGTCACTGGTGTATGTGAATAAGTAACAATCCATAGCGGTCCTCACAGCTTAACCCATACCATCGGTCAAAATCAAACTTATAGACTTATATTTGAACGATGTTATGCGCTACACAAAATATCAAATAAAAAACTTTCGGATGATATTCGGACAGTCTTTGCTTTATTCAAATTTAAAGATTGGCAATTTTATCGTATTATAACATACATCCATACATACATAATTGGTCATTACAACCCTTCAGTCGGGATTATGACCTAGCTTCTCACACCATTAATTTGTATAAATAAGTGGCGGGCAGTTTTAAAGTCGACTCTGAACGACAGATTTCTGAGAAACTTTTTCATGGCAATTTTATTTACTTTCAGAATTTTTGCCAGAAATCTGCTGAGTAGCCGAAGAAATATTTTTCGTATTTCGTTCTGACCTGGGGTTTGAACCGTGGCCTGACGTCTAATAAGCGGCGAATATGGATTATGCAACATACATCACACGACAGCAATAATAAAGTGTTTCTTTAAAGTAAATAATAAGATAAATAAATCTTAAAAAGGAAGCTAAGCAGTTAAATTTATATTTTAAGAGATATTTGGCAAATAGATGTGGCCTTTTAAATATGAGACTCACATATACAGTATCGGACAAAACCTAAGCACCCCTTCAGTACATTTTTTAAAATGATTATATTTTTAAAAAACATAGTTATTAATCTTTTTTTTATTTTTTATTTATTTGTATCCTTATTATTGAAAAGCACAAACTTAAGGAATTCAGAATTCAATAAAAAAAGTTATGATTCAAAATACATTTTAAGTCGAAAATATAAGCGGACAAAACTAAAGCACCCCTAATTTAAGGTACAGATAAAAACTATTGAAATCAACATTTTCTTGCGAATACTTTATTCTGGATGACGCACGAACATCTTTTAGGCATAGAGGATATTAAATTATTAATTATTTCAGGTGATATTGCTTCCCAGGCTATTTTTGCAGCTTCAAATAAATCTTCTTTAGTTTTCCAATTTTCTCGGTTGATATTTAAGTTAACGATCTCCCACAAGTTCTAGATTGGGTTAAGATCAATTCAGTGCAAGATATTCGATCAGCAGATCAATTATTTCTAGGCTAATTAAAGAGTTTTTACAAATTTGTTGCACATCTCCTACTCATTTTGAAGGAAGACCACGTGAAACTTCGCGTTATGAAGACTCCTGAATTAAAACGACAAAATGATCCCACAGCATCTTCTAGCCACATACGAAACCGCTTAGGTTTAAAAATTAGCGAAAGAGCGATTCGAAGAGGGACGGTAGAGGCCGGATTATTTAGTCGACAACCAGCAAAAAACTTTCATATCGTGAAACATTTCATATCGTCTGCGCACACGCCTTATGCCATCTGAATCCTTTAAATTAAACTTAGATTCGTCAGAAAATAGCACAATCCTCCATATTTAGACACTCCAGTTGAGATTGGCCTCGGCGAATTCAAGTTTCGCTTTTTTATTTTTAGACGATATAAAAGTTTTTTTTTTTTTTTGCTGATTGTCGACTGAATAATCCGGCCTCTACCGCTCAAAAACAATTTTGTGTTCGTTATTATATTTGCACTATCTTTTGAATCAAATTTCATGATATTGTAATGTATGCATTCACCTATATATAAAATTAATGAAATAATCAAAATAAACAAAAAAAAAAAACAAATGCAAAGTGACTTCACAAAAATATAATCGTAAATAATATGCAGAGTGTGCAATTTCAAGTGGCTTGTTTTGATTAATATAGGTCACTAGAAATGCATTACAATTGAATTCGATATTACTAGTAATATTATTGTAGGTCACTAAACTATTAACAAATAATGGATTAAGGGGAAATGAAAACAGAAAACTTCGGCAACTAACTTTGCCATGATATAGAGCCGTCTTCTATTCTAAGGCTCTTTAATAAATAAGAATACGATAGGGAAACTTACACACACAATAACAAAACATATTACAATATTACCGCTAGTATTTAATAATCATAAAAGAATACAAATGAATAATCACTTGATTATTTGAAGTGAATGAAATAGTTATTGTAAAAGTAGTGGTAAGAACAATATTAGGAATAATTAATCCTTGGCCACATACATTTAAAAAGAGGGATACTGAAGCTATCTTCTTGGTGGTATTGATGGCGTCTGTATGATAGAATAAATAGAGTTTCGTTTATAGGAATTACGAAAATGATAAATCAAATCATTAATCTATTAATGGATTTAGACAGTTTTACATAAGGTTTCATGTTTACTTAAGGTTGTCGGTGAAACCACCAAATTGTCCTGTTGTGAAAGGAAGCTATCAGGGATTTGATCTTTTTAAATCGTGCAAGTATATTTCACTGTTGTTTACATAATTGGTCATTACAACTCTTGGTCAGGGTTACGACTTACTTATGTTGTGAGCGTTATTTTTATGTATGAGTGGTGTGACCTGCAGTTTAAAGTCGATTCAGAACGAAGTTTTTGAGCAAATTTTCATGGCAATTTTATTTACTCACAGAGTTTTTGCCAGAAATCTGCTGAGATGAAGTCGCCGAAAAAATATTATTGTTTTACATTTCGTTTTTTTGGATATGTCTTATCTTGGTTCTGAACCGTGGTCTCACATTTAACAAGCCAACACAGTGCTTAGGAAAATATTAAAATTTTAAAATTTAAATTTAATTTAAATGCTGATGAATCAGTAATTCAAATGCCTTGGTTGTCGGTTCTTCTCAATCAAAGTACAACAGAAAAAATCCTTCAACTACCCAAAGCTTTTACTTTTGACATGTATATATTTCAATACAACGTCCTGAAGACGATCAAATAAATCCATCAAATAATGCATACGTGTGAGTGTCAGAAGACGAACAAATAATTTCGTCAAACATTATTTAGATTTTAATTTCGTAGTGTTTATTTGCTAAAATGTCTTCTATTCATTATGATTTACTGCTATTGTGTTCTAGTATTATAGTATTATATTCCATATGTATTCTAGCATTATATTCCATAAAGCTGGTAAACACTGATAACACTATGCGGCAAAATAAAATAAGAAATACACCCAGCTATTGACATAATGCGAGTTGTTGGTTTTGTTAGGTAGAACTCAAAAATATTTTTTTTATATATCTTGAACCCTCCAAACTTGTTTTATTTGACAAAAACTGTTTTTTGGACTTTACGCATAAATTTACTGATTACACAAACATTACTGAACCGATGTCCAATATTTAAACCTTATTAGAAAGGAGAGGGATGGGCCTTTAAAACGATATACATATATATACATTTTACTTGATGATGAGGTTTGATGAACTTGACAAACGCGAATTTTTTCATATTTTTTCAAGTTTGTCCGTTCATGGTAGCAAATTTTAATTAAAAAATATGAAATAAGTGATGACATTCTGAAAGTGCATTATCTTGTGAAAAGATTGATATTCGTTTGATCAAATCGGAAAAAATTACCGAATGTTATTACGTAAAGAGTATAATAGTCGAGTTATATTTTTCATATATATATTTTCCCAAATAAACTTTTAGTGCAAAAGTTTTTAGAATTTTGATGGATCTTGATTGTTTATCGCAAAATGTGTCACTTTTGACCGGCCACCAGAAGTTGGAAAATGTTTGCGCAAAGAGAAATAATAATATTTGCAAAATCATATATACTAGCCGACTTCTGGTAGTCGTGCAAAAGTGAAATTGACACATTTTGTGATAAACATATAAATTATAATATATTTGTGTTTAAAAGAAAATTGTATACAGACCATTTAAGACTCATTTACTGCGATTTTAAAAAGCGTTACAGTAAATCCTTTCGTGATTCTATTTTAGTATATTGCTTGTGCGACACAATCTGGCTCGCAATATAAACTGGACGATTTTTATCGATTACCGATACTGTTTATTATAGGAATTTATGCACTTTGCCATGTAATTAATTGCAAAGCTGTAAAATTTTGAAAGACCGAATCTGCTATTTTTGTCTCGAGCGCTCAAAAATTATAAATGTTGTATCACATCGCGGTTTGTCGGTAGTCTATTTCGGTTTAATTCAACTAACGTGAAAGGCAATCATGACACAATGAACAATTATTTCAATTTTTTTTAGTTTAAACCCAACGATTTTGGGAACTGATAAACTTAATTTTACAATTTTGTTTTTAGGCATGAAGTTTTTCGTACAGCATACTTTGATTTTATATTTTTGCAAAGATCTAAATTATTTACATACAATGATGATGTACTTGGCAAAAGAAAAAAAATTGATAATTAAAATGCACCCCATTGCATTTTTGTCAAAACGCGAACTTCTGTGAATTTCAAAATAAAGCTGAGACTAAATCGACTATAGATTAAAATATGTTAATTTGGCATTTTTATTACAAACAACCCGGAACAAAAAATTCAAAAACCATACTTTTTTACAGAATTTCTTTCAAAAAAGGATATGGATGATCGTCCTTGGATGAATTGTATATATTTAACGCGCCTTAAAAAACCTTTCTTATGATACCCATATTATATATGTTGGTAAGGAAACAGATTCTCAAATTAACAAAACATGCAAAAATATACCCCTTTTTTCAAAATGGGCCAGCTAACGAGAAGTCAAAGCTGGAGCTGAAATATTTTAAATGTCATCTTAAAAAGTCCAAGGTTCATTTTTAGGAGGGTACATCGAGCACTTTTTTGGTGAGTCACTTTATTGTACAGTGTCCAAAAAAAAATTGTACACTTACCACCTCAAAATAAAATCTTGAAAAAACAAATTATCTTTAAAAGAAATTTTATTGTTGTTGATATCAAATGCGTACTTGTAGACAATATTTTATTATAAATGAAAGCTTTAGGGCTATACATTTCGTCAAAACTAAGGAATATTAATATTTCTAGAAAAAAAACTTGTAAGGAAATTGGTTCGGTAAATACAACAAATTAGGAAATATGTCACTTAAAAATTGTTTTATTTTTTAACGTCTCTTACAACTAGAAGACTTTTTTTTGCCAGATTTCTAGTTGCATTAGCCTTCTTTTTGAAAATATGATATTTAGATCATTAATTACAATATATTATTATGAAAATGGAAACGGTGTACATCGTTTAATATTAAAATGAGCAAGTACAAAGAACTTGTTACAAGTAAACCAACAACATCAGTATGAAAGAAAAGGGGATAGACAAGTAAGCGAGAACGCAACAACAAGCAATGTGAATAAAATACACAAACAACATTGAAGTCGCGATAGATTTCTCGAGAAGTCGAAACGCCGAACGTTCGACTTCAAGAACCGTCATCAGACTGATTACGTGGTACATACCAACAAGACAAGACTGACTACGTGGTACAAGGCAAGACAAAGCAAGTAACCAGTATTTCTTTACAATTGAATCTAAATACAAATGTATCTTTATTTTGTTTTCAATGAATTCATATTTTAAACATTTTTAAAAAGGTAAAAACGTAACAATATTGTAATAATTATATTAATTATAATACCATAAGTGGAATAGAATCAAGTCCGGTAAAACTTTTTTGTATTAAAAAATAACATCTTTAAATATAGCGTTTCCTAAAACCCATTTTTTGAGGAGATTGAACCAAATTAATTTCCAAAATTTTTAAACAAATTATAACATTTTCAAATCTGTGTAAATTTGCGTTTTTTAAGCCTTCTCTTACCTTCCTACGCTCGGATTTTTGACCGGCACTACCGAATAGGTTTGTCATGTTCTATATTTTTCTAAGTACTTACCTAAGAAATTATTTAAATTACTGTAGACATTCTTTAAATGTGCTAAGCACTCACTTATTTAGTACGGATGTACAGATGAAATCAACATATGCCCTTCAAACAAACAAAAAATTAAGAGAAATATTCAATCTAATGAGGCTATTAGGCAGTAGAATTAGATACAATTGTAAGTTAGGGCAGCTTTTGAATGGTTTATAAAAATGGAACGATTTAGGCTGGATCATATACTTAGGATGCTTAGAAAAATAATATCCTGAAAAGTATTGGACTTGTACCCTATTGGAGGTAGAAGAAGAGGAGGCCTAGAGAATAAATGCATAGCAACGTGTTTGACTTTAGGAGAATAAAAATAGAGCGACCAATTTAGAGAAGATGGACTTAAAAAATTGTAAGGAATTTGCATTAGCACTGTGATGCTGAGAAGAGGTGAAAAAAGTATTACACTTTCTTTCTGTTTTTACTGTAATTGGTCACGTTTTTACTTCACCTTAAAATGGTTTTAATTCATATTACCAAATATAATTTTAATTATTTAATTAGAAATATTCAAGAAACAAACAAAAAATCCTGAATTTCTTCTTGTAATTCTACTCTTCGAGTCGTAAAAGAAAAATATGCCGAGATTCTGAATAAATTTACCTTAAACTGACTTTTAATAACAGCGGTGTTGTAAAATGATTTTTATTTTTCCATTTTATTCTACACAGCTTGCCGTTAAGTAAAAGGACTCTTGCCAAGAGTATGCACCTGGTGTTTATATAGCTTTTAATTAAATGTGCGGTGTTGGTAGGAAAGCAATTAAATAACTGCCCTACGTTAAATTATCTTTTCACATAAAATCGATATTTTCAATTACAGGCTAAAAGGACGAATATCTACAGTACCACGGTATATACAAATATAACAACAATGCGAGTAAAAATTGTTAACCGAGGACATTATAAACAGGGCACCTGCAGGCGAGTAATTTTTGTGATATACCTTTAAACAAAAAAAAATCTATATTCGTCAAGTTTTAGAAATTAAAAATTTGTTCTTAAAAGTATATGTAACAATTTAATATAATACATCACAGGTTAATTTACACACGAGATGGAATTTATATAGAAATGTAAAAACAAACTCAAAGAACGTCTCTTTATTTGGGTATCCATTTCAACATTCTGAAGGCAGAATGCCTCGTCTGCAGAGCGGTATTGTCAATTGCACAATACTCTGGCGACACAATTGTTCTTCCATTCCAAGCACTGTAAGCACAAGGCATAACATACATACATACATACATAATTGGCCATTACAACCCTTCAGTCAGGATTACGGCCTAGCTTCTCACACCACTCATGTTGTGTGCGTTAATTTTATACGTGAGTGGCGGGACCTACAGTTTAACGTCGACTCCGAACGACAGAATTTTGAGAAACTTTTTCATGGCAGTTTATTTTACTCTCAGAGTTTTTGCCAGAAATCTGCTGAGAGGAAGTCGCCGAAGAAATATTTTTTTTTTTTTTTTTTTTCATATTTCATTTTTGATGTCTGACCTGGGATACGAACCCGGGCTTTACGAATAGTAAGCCAACACACTACCTACTACATCACGGCGACTTCGAGGTACTACACCAAGGCATAACATTAATAAGTAAAATCCAAAGTAGCCTTTAACCTCAGTCAAGCCTTAATTATGGACTGCTGGTCATTCCGCTCTCTTTATTTATTTATTTTATAAAAATGGGAATGCCACTGTGTTAAGCACCTAAGAAGTATCAACACTGATTGGTAAAATGTTAGCTCAATAATTCACGTAAAGGTGTTACGTTCTCTAACAGCAGATCGACGATTTGAAACAAGTCGAGTATTATATCGGGTGGTCCATCTATCGCTTTAAATTTGCCGTATTTGGGGCTCCGAAAACTCACACTTCGTTTTAAAGAAGCCAATCCATCCATTGCGAATGTCTGCTTGGTGGGGCTTGTGGGGCGGAGGCATCGTTGGCCCCTATTTCTTTGAAAATGAGGACGGTACAACAATTACGGTCAATGGATAACCTATTGCACCGTGGTAACCGATTTTTGTGTACCCGCTCTTCATGGTATTGATGTGAAACATGTTTGCTTTCAACAGGATGGCGCAACTCGTCATACATCTCATCCCACAATCGACTTATGGTGATGTTAATTGGCCGACACGAAGCTGCGATTTGACACCGTTGGACTATTTTCTACAGGGCGGCGTTTAGAAAAGTGTTATGCCGACAAACCACTTATATTGTGTGTGTTAATTTTATATATGCGTGACGGGACCTGCAGTTTAAAGTCGATTCCAAACAACAGATTTTTGAGAACTTTTCATGACTATTTTATTTACTATCAGAGTTTATGCCAGAAATCGACAGAGAGGAAATCGTGGAAGAAATATTTTTTCATATTTCGTTTTGTTGAGGATGTCTGGCCTCAGGTTTGAACTGTGGCCTCACGTCTAATAAGCTAAGACACTACCTACTAGGCTACAAGGACTTCATTTATATTTATTTATATATTATTTAAAAATTAAAAAGACGTGATGAACACTTTTTTGTGTATAATACAAGCTAGGTATTCATCATCGTAATGGTCTGTGTTGTGTAGCGAAACAAACAGATAACAACAATATTCACATGCCATACGGTAAACAGAAATTACACATTATTTACGAGAAGAGAATTTTTACAAAAATTATAAACATAACTGTACCTGTATGTTTAATTATACGCCCCATATATAAGAGCAAAAAAATGTTAGTCCAAAGCAAGATTTGAAGCTTTATTTAACTTTTGGGGCATAAAAAAGTAGCTTAAAAAACAAAATTTGCAACCAAAAAATGGCTAAAAAGAAAGAAATGAAAAATAATTATGATTAATAATGAAAATTTAAGTCTTTTTTCATTTCAAAAAGGATTACAAAACCATCAGAAACAATAATGTCAACAATATGAATGGAAACTTCCCTGAAATTTTTAGGTAGATAAAAGCAAACTCATCGGTTTTTGATTTTTTACAGCCACAAGTAAAAAGCAAGGCATAAAATACCCATAGGAAATTATGTAGTCAAGCAAAATATTTGATTCCACGAAAGGCGTCATGCAAACCAAAAGTATGCTAAAATAATACTCTTTACCTTTGCATCAATTATATGAAAGATGAAGGTTATTAAATTATCATTCAATCAAGAAGTCAAGAAAATATAATTGAAATGGGTCAATAGAGAAGAAAAGAAATTAAGGTATTATGATTTAAAATAAAGGATATTTTTTTCGTAAACATTTTAAGAAAAAATAAATTGTTGTCTAACGAAGTTATAAGAAAAGATGAGAGATTCACTATTCAAATACTACTTTACATAGCCTTAAAAATATACATATATATATATATATATATTAAAAAGATTATCCAGTCCACAACAATATAAATTATCAATTCAGCTTTCATAACTATTATAACATATATATATAACATATAACAGGCAATCAAAAAAATACAAAAAAGCGTCTTTGGATGAAAGAGTGGTTGAAGAAAAGGTATGAATTTTCGCACGAAAATCTTCTCAATGAAATCAAATTGAGTTCTCCAAATGATTTCGAAACTTTTTACGGATGAATGAGGAACTTTTAAATTTGGTTGTCCCAAAAATCAAAAACAAGATTGTGGGCTCGATTCTTAGCCCAGATTTAAATTATCCTTTTTAATAAAAAGGCAGGGAGTTCTTCTTAGAACTTTAAAATTTACTGTACAGCTTCTTGCTGTTTTATTATACAAAAAAAAAAAAAAGAAACTTGCAGCTTCTTGCTGCTGTGATTAACTTAAAGGTTCGTTAAGCAATGATTAAAAAGATAATTAGAAAGAATTTAGTTAGCATACATGTTTAAGAAAGAAACAATGATAAAGAACAATGATAAATCACTCAACGCTACTTAAATGAGAGTAAAAGCTTTACTTAAGTTTAAAAGTAATGACTTTCCAATACACATAGAGAAATTATGTGAGATATATATTCAAATAAGAAAGAAATAATTAAAATAATTGATATTAAATAAATTAATGATTGATAAAGAAATTAAAATAAGAAAATAAATAAAGAATATAAAAAATGGTTGAAGTCGCTTCAACATTCTCCCGGGCGAGGATGGCAAGAGCAACAGTACTAGATTATCATCCAATTAAAAATGGGCAGGTGGTCCGGAGGTACATCTTTTAGTGGGTTAGCTTCGTTCGGTAATACCTACTCAGCAACTTTTCGTCTGGTTTGTGGGCAAATGTTGGATTTTAGCTGAACTATATTCTTGGTCATTATTATAGGAAAAAGCAAGAAAACAAATATATACAGAAATAAAACATATTCAGTGCAATTGAAAAATGGTTTATAGATTTCTTTTCTTTTTTTTTTTTTCCCATTCGGGACATGGTTACCAGTGGGTAGTACACATAATTTTACCACCGGTCGTATGATGGTGCCATTTTTGGTCTGTAATTCGGCGACTCGTACTTTACTGTCACGCCCATAGATGACATTGGTAACTCTACCGAGAAGCCATTCAGTTGGTGGCAGTGAATCATCTTTAATTACAACGATATCATCTTTCTTTAAGTTTTCTCGTTCGGTTCTCCATTTGAAACGTCGCTGAAGTTCGGTAATGTATTCCGATTTCCAGCGGCGTGCAAAAATATGCTGTAACGCCTTCAATTGCTTCCAACGTTTTAAATGTGATATTTCTTCAAGCGAAGGTTCTAGAGGGGCTTCTGGTAACGCAGTTATTGGTTCTCGTTCGTTCGTTAGGATTTTCAGTGATGGGTGAGAGTGGCCTCGAGTTGAGTACAGCTTCAATACGCACGAGAAGTGTGGTGAATTCCTCAAAAGTAAATGATAAGTTTGAGGCGATTTTTTTTAAATGAGACTTCATGCTACGGACTGCAGTTTCCCAAAGGCCGCCCATATGAGGTGCATACGGCGGTATGAATGACCAGGTAAAACCCAATGCGCTGTACTTGTCGATTAAAGCCTTTTCAGCTGTTTTTAAAAACTCGTTGTGGCTTTTTATAAGAGCGTAACTTGCGCCTAGGAAATTTCTGCCATTGTCTGAATACATAGTCTTAGGAATGCCTCTTCGTCCTGTGAACCGGTCGAAACACGCAAGAAAAGCATCAGTGGAGAGTTCCGAACACGACTCCAAATGTACTGCTTTAGTTGAGAAACAGACGAACACTGCAGCATATCCTTTTACTTTTTTAGCATTTCTTAGAGACGAAACTTTAATGTTGAACGGACCAGCGAAGTCGACACCTGTGTATGTGAAGGGTAAAGAGAAGTTTACTCGCTCTGGTGGTAGTGCGGCCATAATCTGATTTTGGAACCGGTGTTTGTAAATAGTGCACTCTTTGCATTCTCGTATGCATTTCCGCACTAAGTTTTTCAATCTAGGAATGTAGAATCCTTGCCGGATAGCCCGCAACATGATATGGTGCTCAGAGTGCAGAAGAATTCGATGCGTAAAATGAACTAGTAGTTTTGCAAGTCGAGATTCTTCTGGGATTATAATTGGGTGTTTTTCTTCGTAGCTTAACCCTGAGTTGGCTAGCCTACCACCTACTCGCAGAAGATCGTTCTTGTCGATAAAGGGATTCAAGCTAAGTAATCTGCTTTTATTATTTAATGATTTCTTATGTTTTAAACATTCATATTCACGATTGAAATATGTCTTTTGAGCTATAGAAAAAAGTCGAATTTTCATTGCGTTTATTTCCTGCGTAGTGATAAATTTCTCGATAGAGAATGGTCTTTTCAATAATCTATTGATGAAACGCATTCGATAACAAAGAACTCGTAAAGCTCTTGAAAATGATGAAAATTCTTCCAGTACGTCTGTACAGTTCACATCAAGAAGAAAATTGGTTGAATTTTTTGTTTCCAAATCTGTTGGATCAAAGGACCTTGGCTTCGGCCAAAGAGACATAGAAAATTGAAGCCAAGGAGGCCCATGCCACCATAACTTATTATTTATTAGTTCCTGAGGGGTGCAGCCACGAGAACCTATATCAGCAGGATTATCCTCGCTTTTGATGTGTTTCCAATGACCAGTGTCCGCAATGCTAATAATCTGAGACACACGATTTGCAACAAATGTTTTCAATGAATTAGGTGTTCTTTGTATCCACCCTAAAACAATTGATGAATCTGTCCATAAAAACAATTCATATGAAAATCCGCAATTCGACACTACACTTCGGATGAGTTTAGACACTAGTAGAGCTCCACATAATTCTAGTTTTGGAATTGTAATGCGTTTAATCGGAGCAACTTTAGTTTTCGCGACTAGCAAATGAGTTGTTATTTCGTTTTCTGGGCTTTCCGTTCACCACAATATGCTTGTTCAGAGGCGTCGCAAAAACCGTGTATCTGAATGCGATACGTTGGGGAGAAGTTTATCCATCTAGGGATTTGTATTTGAGAAATAAATGGCAAATTATTTAGAAAAATGTGCCATTTTACAAGTAATTGTTGCGATACCCCTTCATCCCAGTCGGACTTTTCCTTCCAAAGTTCTTGCATTAGTATCTTAGATACTATTAATATTGGACCCAACCAACCAAGTGGGTCAAATAACCTCGCAATTACTGATAGGATTTTTCTTTTCGTAGCGGATGGGGTAATCTCAATAGGCTCTACGGCATAGTAAAAATTATCTGTTAAAGCGTTCCAGCGTATTCCTAAAGTTTTGACGATGCTGGAATCGTTGAACTTCAAAAAATCTTCGTCAAGAAGATCCTCCCGGGGCAAATGGTTTAGAAGCATCTGATGATTTGCTGTCATTTTCTTGAAAGGGAATCCGGCAGACTTCAAGGCCTTAACAAGTTCCTCTTGTTTGAGTTTAGCATCCTCAATGGAGTGTCCACCGGACAAGATGTCGTCGACGTATACTTCGCTCTTTAAAATTGTTGATGCTTTTGGAAACAAGTATTGACAGTCTTCACTCAACTTCAGGAGTGTCCTTATCGCCAAATATGGAGCTCAATTCACTCCAAACATTACTGTTTTTAATTGAAATGTGTTCACCGGGCCTTCTGCTTCATTGCGGAATAGAATTTGCTGATAAGGTTGGTCAATCTTGTCCACCAAAATTTGACGGTATATTTTTTGTACATCGCCTGTAAATACATAGCGGTAGTTTCGCCACCGAAGCACGAGCTCCATTAAGTCAGTCTGTAGTGTTGGCCCTTGGTAAAGGACATCATTCAACGAGAAACCACTCGTTGCCTTCTTCGATGCGTTAAATACCACTCTGACCTTAGTAGATTTACTTTCGGGTTTGATAACCGCATGATGGGGCAGAAAAAATGAGGACACTTTTTCGGTTTTCGGTTCAAAATATGTTACTGGCTCCATATGTCCTACGTTCAAATATTCCTTTAGCACTTCAGCGTATTTTGCTTTAAACTCTGGTGTTTTGTTTAACGTGTTCTCCATTCGGTGGTATTGTGCAAGCGCCATGTTCCGCGACGGACCCAAAAAGACTTCATGTGGATATTGTTCTTTGAATGGGAGTCGTACAACGTAGCGTCCATCAGATTGTCTAATAGTTGTACGCTTAAAAAAATCTTCACAAAAAAGGTCGCTGTCGGACTTAAGCTTGGTTTTTTCGGCTTCTTCAATCTCCCAAAATTGCTTTAATTGCTCCTGTAGAGCTAAATCGTGCGAAGGGTGCACCACGTTATGAAAAGACTGTACCTCGGTAGAGGGTTCAGGTCCCATCAAATACCACCCGAAGTGAGATTCCCGCGCTTCAAAATTATTACCGATATTCATTCTAACGCCACCAAGGTTTATAAATGGCAAATAGCCACTACCAATAATCATTTCAATACCAGCTGGATTATAAAAATAGGGATCGGCGAGTTTCAGTCCCCCCAAATTTTCCAAACAGTGTATTGGAATAGGTCGTGAAGGCATAAATTGTGCCAACGAAGACACCACAATAGTTTGCATTTTTATTTTAAAATCAGAAATCCTAGATTTTACAGTTATGTAACATCGTCCTTTGGAATTACCAACCACTGTGTCACCAAATCCAGAAATTTTGCTTCGGTAAGGCTCTAAAGGAATCGACAAATTTTGTTGAACTCGTTTCAACAGAAAACTTTTTGTCGATCCCGTGTCGATTAACGCACGTGTTGTAAATTTTTCACCTAAATGTTCGACGTACACCAAAACTGTGGGCAAAATAGTTGTTCCGCTATGTTGACTCAAGTTGACTTGCACTGACTCGATTTCATGTCCACTTGTAGAGGCATCTCGCACCATGTAATTATTAGAAGAAGTAAAGTTTCGTTGAGTTCCTGATCCAGACGGTATTTGATCGTTGCTATAATTCTGCTTCTGCGACATCTGTTTCACTGGTTGTTCATTTTCAATGTGTAACATAGTGTGATGTCGCTTGTTACATTTTAGGCAACTACTGGCACTAGGACATTTTGTTCGAAAATGATGTGGCGAAAAACAATTTGCGCAAATTTTATTAGAATATACATACTTAATTCTATCGTTGACAGATAAGCTTTTAAAATATTTACAAAACCGCAAGGGATGGTTTTGTTTACACTTTCTGCAGACTACCTTTTTATTTTCAGTTTCAGTCATAGAATAGAAAACTTGGGATTTTGAATGATGAGCATCCCGACTGGAGGTCTTCCTCAAACTATTAAACGTCTCCAATGTTTCGATTCGGTCAGACAAAAATTTGTTTAATTGTTCCCATGTAGGTAATTGCTTGTGATTCGAAAGTGAATCTTCCCAATCACGTGAAGTGTCTTCAGGAAGCTTTGACGTGCAGATATGCATCAGAAAGGGATCATTGCTAGCAACTTCTACTTTAAATGATTTAATAATAGATAACCCGTCGTTGACTGTATTCTGAAGAAGTCGTAAAAATTTCAATGACTCATTCTGAGGAGTCTGTATCCCATAAATTTTCCTGATTTGGTTGTTGATCAAAATGCGTTTGTTCTCATACCGAGCTATCAATGTCTGCCAAGCCAATTCAAAGTTATAATCTACCAACTCATAATCTTTAATGAGTTGGTAGGCCTCCCCCTCGTTTTGCTGAGCAAATAGTATAATTTGTGGGCTGGAGCAACGGTAGGCTCGTTGCCCACTGCAGTCATAAACATGTCCCTAAAAGCAGGCCAGTTATCAAAACCTCCTTCAAAGGTTTTTATTTCAACTGGAGGGAGTTTAAGTGCCGGACGACAATCCGATGGAGTCTTCTGTTGGGGAACTTTTTCCTTCATCATGTGGATAATCTTCGCTTTTACCAACTGGTATTGTTCGCAAGCCTCTTCGTATTTAGCTGATATTTCTTCTAAGACATTATCTTCTTCCTTCACCTTTTCCTCATCAATACTCAAATCGTCAAAGGCCTCTAACATCTTGTTCCATCGGCGCTCTAATTCTGTTTGTTTCACCTCTAAAAGTTCATTTGTGCAATTCCCTGAAGAAAGTTTTTCGAACGCAGCGCAAAAACGCATCAATTGCTGAATAGCAGCCTTACACTTTCTATCCGAAACCATTTTTCAGTTAAAACCCGTAGCCAAATCAATAGAAATAAGTAAATAATTCCAGATGAAACAAATACGTGTAAAAAAAAATTAAATAAAAGTGCTGGAGGAATGGCAAATGCAGACCAAAAAAAAATTTTTCTTTTCAATAAAGTCCTCAAGGTCAGAACACAATTTACAATTTACAGTTTTTTCTTTACATCAGTACCGTATTAAAAAATAAGTACCGTCACTGGCAAATTTGTGGAATCTATTTACTTTACATTAGCTTTCATGCATTAAAATATTCTATTTTTAGTTTGTTGTATTTCATTTACAGAAATACAGTTATTATCAGTGCTGGCACTTTAGGTACGAAATTATCGACGTTGGTACTTTTTTTAAAATATGGTGATTGTGATACAACTAACACCATTAATGTTCAAAATTATTGTTTTTAAACATTTATCCACATTTAAATCAAATTACTCACTTTATAATAATTTCACAAATTTCGAATTGCACTAAATAAATTAAACCTCTGTACATACCAAATTCTTTCTTTTCCCGGTACCAATTAATGTTGTTGTTGTTGATGTTGTAATTATCCCGTTACTGACGTCTGACTGACGATGATTCTAGTCTTCCAGGCTTGTGGCGATATTTATAGATGCTGCGGTGGAATTGTTGTTTCGGTAGAGCAACAGTAAAGATGTATGTATGTGATGTGATGTAGATGTATGAATCAAGGATGCCTTCAAAGGTTTTCCTATTCTAGGCCTTCCTAGAATTTTATCGAAGGACCAAAATGTGGGCTTGATTCTTAGCCCAGATTTAAATTATCCTTTTTAATAAAAAGGCAGGGAGTTCTTCTTAGAACTTTAAAATTTACTGTACAGCTTCTGGCTGTTTTATTATACAAAAAAAAAAAGAAACTTGCAGCTTCTTGCTGCTGTGATTAACTTAAAGGTTCGTTAAGCAATGATTAAAAAGATAATTAGAAAGAATTTAGTTAGCATACATGTTTAAGAAAGAAACAATGATAAAGAACAATGATAAATCACTCAACGCTACTTAAATGAGAGTAAAAGCTTTACTTAAGTTTAAAAGCAATGACTTCCCAATACACATAGAGAAATTATGTGAGATATATATTCAAATAAGAAAGAAATAATTAAAATAATTGATATTAAATAAATTAATGATTGATAAAGAAATTAAAATAAGAAAATAAATTAAGAATATAAAAAATGGTTGAAGTCGCTTCAACAAAGATACTCAAATGTGTGACGCCATCTCTCCGATTCAACGATTATCTATAAAATTGAGTTTTCTTGCTACAGGCAATTCCTTTTCTGATTTAAAATTTGTTAGTGCTATTTCGGAACGAGCATTGTTATAGAAACTTGTGGAGAAATAAAAAAGATTTTAAAATATAACATAAAAGCAATGAAAACAAATTTTTAATGGGCTTAATTTTTTCGGCTTATAATTAAAATAATTTTTATTAAACGAAACAAAGTTCATACAAATTAATGAACAATATCATAAAATTTATAAATAAAAACAAAACTACATAAAAAATAACAAAAAATCTATTTTTTATTTTTATTATCATTTTTTTGCTACACACTTTCGAAAACCCGCAAAACAAAGTGATGTTACTCCTACGAAATCTGGAGAAAAGTGAAATTTGTAGTAATTGCCCGCGCACACATTAAATTTGCTTTAATTTTCTGCGGAGCAGGTAGCGAAAATCAAAAGTATTTTGATATTCTTCAAACTCTTCTCAGTCTGTACGTGTAAGGACAGTTTTCTGTACGTGTGAGCACAGTTTTACCAATGCAATCACAAAAATTGCAGATTGATCAGTTCAGTTTGATCGTGGATGTTCCAATTTTTTTTTATTAAAAGTGGCATTAAAAATTAAATAATAATAAATTGTTTTATAATCATTTCATCTTGGATTCCAGAAAACATAATTCATAAAAGAACTGAAGCCAATTGACCATTTTTGGTGTCGAAATTTTGCTGATTGGCCACATTTAGGACTGGCCGAAGATTAAAATTTTTATCAATGAATTCTGTTTACCGATGAAAGTCATTGCTACGTGAATAAGCAAAATTAAAAACACAATCCTCAAACCATTGAAGAATTATCACTAACGCAATTAAAATCGACTTTCTAGTGCGGTTTACACGACAGCGTCATTATCGATACTTTCGTGGGCAAAGAGCTTCCGTTGCTGAATTTTTGTTTCAAAGAATTAATAAGGTACACATAAACTTCCTCACCCATGAAAAAAAGACATGAAACATTCCTAAAGCTATATATACTGTTTGTCTTTTGATAATTAGTTTAAAATATTACCTTAAATTACCTTAAGCCAAAGCGCATATTTTCGGACTTAAAAAAAGAAAACTAAAACAGAAAGAAACTTTTGCCTTATCGGTCTTTATCTTTATCATGGTTATAAAATTAATGTTAGAATTTTTTCTTTTAATTAAGTTTAAAAATTTAATTTTGAGTTTTTAGTTTTGGCCAAAAACTTTCTGATGGTGTTATCAGTTATCAGTTGTTTGCGGACATTTAATCTTCTTAATATGTTTATAACATTAGCGTTTAAATGCATCACATCACAATTATATTTATCGATTCATCACCTTATGTTCAGATATGCACCTTTAATGAGTCAAAATTCGGTTTTTTGAATACAATATTTTAAGTGTTCAGGCATAATAATATACGCAGTTCAGCAGTTCAGTTCAATATTAATTTGACAGCTGGTAAGCAAAACAGCTTGTTGTTTCAACAACATTGTTTTTATTTTGTTTTTTTTTTTGTTTTTTGTTTTGTTTATCGTTGTTGACATTTGAGATGTGAAAAATCAACAGAAAGTGTTCGGTTGATTGTAATATGCGCACTAAACACACTTATGACAGTGCTGCATTTTAAGTTTTACTCAATATTATAACAATTTGCGTATTTATTGCGCAATAATTATTGAAACTTTATATGAAATATTGAGCTCAATAATGGCATTTATTGAGATTTACACAATAAAGGTGCATATCTGAACACCGAATTAGGTACGCTTAATCCGAGCGCGATTTGTATTTTGCCATCATTATTTTGCATGCGAAAGCAATTTTCTGTTGGCTATTGTAAATCATGGCATAATAAAAGCATTTCTCAATGAAGTCTACTCTTATTCCATTCAATTGGTAATTTAGAAAATAGGCTTAATAATTATTTGTATCCTAATTTATAAGAATTTGTTACTTACGTATTTACTCTGCCACATGGTATTGCGTCGGCAGAAAGATTTTTTTCGTAACTAACATTAATGAAAAATAAGTTATCGAATAGGTTAAAAGTGGACACATGCGAGTCCATGCTTTCGGCACAAAATTTATTAAACATGAACCTGGAAAATTTGGGTGCCTGACGATGAACTTATAAAAAAGTACAGAAGTAATTTATCAAAAAAATAATTTAATCGAATATAAATATACTAATATAACTGTGAAATATATATTAAAACTCATTTTGTAAAATATATAAACCAAAACAAGCAATTAAGTAATATACATATATATACCTTTTTGACATTGAGAAATATCGCTGCATCCTAATTTCTAATTATTTCATAGAACTGCGAATAAATTACACAGACTAGTTTATAGACTTGTTAATAGATTAGTCAATATAGAGTAGATTTATAGGTTATTTAATACACCAGTTCAAAGACTAGTAGACTAGTTCATAGACTATTTAAAAAACTAATTCAAAGGCCATTTAATAGGCCAGTGCACATATATAATAGTCTATAGAGTAGTAAATATATTATACTAGTATATGATAGAATATATTGATCAGTATATTGACTCCTGTGGTCTTTTAATAGCATTTGTACTAGTTTCTTAAAGAGACCATGAGTTAATCAACTGTATAAGTCAATGGTTTATTCGATCGACTATTTTATAGACTACTACTAGTCTATGGACTGGTGTATTAAATAACTTATAAACTATTCTATTGATTAGTCTATTAAATAATCTATAAACTAGTTTGTGTAATTTGATTATTTTTGTTGTTTTGTTTTGAAAAAAAATCTAAATTTCAGAATTTTTATTTTCCATGCCTGAACAATAAAGTTATAAAAAATGTGCCTTCCATTATGATATATTTTTTCATAAAATTGTGATATATTATGACATATAAATAAATAACATAATATAAAATGTAAAGCTATATATCATATTTAACTTATTACAAAATGTTTCTATTTACTTCTAAAATGAACCGTTGTAACAAAATTAGTATTTATGTTTAACTTTTTGATCTCAGTTTGTTTAATACAAAAATTTTCCAAATACTATGTACTCTAAGTCTTATCATACTTTAGCGTAATTATTTGAAATGTATGTACCTTATTAACTTCATTTCTTTTAATTTATTACAAAATTAGTAATTTTGTATAATTTTAAATGGTTTTTTTATTTTAAAATATATATTATATTTTTTGTTATTTTATTTTTAAATTTGTTACATAATACGCAATTTTGTTAAATTTTTATTTATTTTTAATGAACTGTTTTTTAGTTATAATAATAGTTTTGTTTTGTGTTTTGTATTATTATATAGTGGGTTAGCAAAAAAGTTTTATTTAATGGAATTTTTATAAATTTAAAAATGCATTTTTTATTTTTGAAATTTAAATGTCCTAACGTTCATAAATTTGAATGAAATTGCATTTAAAAGCCAGAAATAAAACGGAAAGATAATTTTAAAAAAATTTAAATTTTTGTTTAGGCTTATTAATTTTTGGCTAAAATTTTTTTCTATTATAAAAAATTGGAAAAATTATTAAAAAATAAACTTATTATATGTTTGTTAGTGTACATTACAAAATCCAATAAAAATGTATTTTTTATCTGTATTAGCTCATTTGCTTTTCTTTTAAAAATGTTGTGCGACTTTTTTTTCAAAAATCCCCTTTTTGTGCGACTTCTTAAAAATTTCCAGCGGTAACGCTGGGCCGAAAGGCTACAGACAGCGTTAGCTGTACTTTATATTTTATATGTCTCATCTCTAAAAATAATACAAGGATAATATGCTATGAAATTAAAGTCTAAATGCAAGCACAAAGGAAATTACTTTTCCGACAATGTGGTTCAGTACAAGCGTAATGCTGCTATGATTGGAATATGGACCACTGCAGCTTTAACAGAAAAAAGGTTTCTGTCACAAGATTATGCAATAAAAGAGAAACAGAATCGCAACAAAATGTTTATTGAATTCCATACCAAAAATGGTTTCACAGCAGAAAGGTTGAACAAAACGGGAAATATGGAATCAATTTGACAACAGCAACAGGAGTTCGATTATAATCAATGAGGTAACACAAAAACGCAATTTGAACTTCAACATTACAGTTGTGATGTCACTTTTTGTAAAATATCTACTAAATATTCCATGAATGTGTTGTCCGCGGCCACCTCAAAGATGATCTATTCATGAGACCTTTTCTAGTATTTGTTAAATACCATGCCAATGACAGCTGCAATTTTTCTATCTTGGTCTGAAACCTAGTACAGCCGCTCACATGAAAAATGTAGGATATACAGTCAATGAAAAAAGTCTACATACACCGCTGAATGTACACAGCTGTATGTAAACTTTTTTCCCCTTGATTTTTAACAAATTAAAAAAGGTGTTATAGCGTTGTTTAAGGCAGTTACAATTAAGAATATTTGAAGACAAAAGTGAATTTAACAAAATATAACCCAGAACTTATTAGAAATATACAAAAAAATTACCATTACATATACCGTTGTATGTAGAGCTTTTTCTGTGACTGTATATGATTGGACATTTGAAAAATTGTTTTTAATATTTTCAAAACCAGGTAAACATAGTACGAAGCTATCGGATCTATCATTAAGCGCTTTCTATCATTAATTTAAATAAAACAAAGTGTGTGTGAGATAATATCGGTATTGATATGTTCTTCCCTCTATATCAGTCATTGATATGGTAAGGAGAACAAAAAGGTCAAAAACTCAAACTCATTCGTTTATTAAAGAACTTCTGCTTGCGTTCAATTTTCTTGTTGTGAAAAACTTAATTAATTTGTTAAGGTTTATGGAAAACAAAGTGTGAATAATGTTGAAAAAAAAAATTGCAAAAAACTCTTCCTACCCTAAAGTAAATATTTTCTGTTTCTGTATCTGGTGTTTAACCTTGTACAACGGTTCTGTTGTTTATTTATTTATTAATTTTAATATTCTTTTGAAGGGGGGATAAAAAAGTAGGTTAATCGATTGCACACTTTTCGGATTCGCTTTCAGTATTTATTCGCTTCATCTCAAAAGAGTGGGATACAACTATATACATACGTAGTCTCGTACGTAGTAATCTGTTTGCATTAATGAAGGCCATGCAATTTTTGCTGCAATTTAAATGCTTTTATAATTAAATACTTATTTTTAAAAAGAAACATCAGTGATAGTTTGTAAAAACAAATTTAAAAAATTTGGAATTTCATTTTATCAATTGCAAAATAGATTTTATATACAATAATTATATGAAATTCTATCCTTTCCCATATGTTTTCAACGGTTAAAAATCTTTTGTTGTGCAACACTTAATATTTCTGCCATTTGTTTCTGATTTAAATGTGTAATTCTTCAAATTTTTATGGTAGTTTTCCACATTCTTATTTTTTATAATTGTTATCTCTCATCCATCGAAACCATCTTCTGCGCGATGCTTCTGATAGATAGATATATGCCTAAAAGAGCATTCGATGCGTTGCTCCAGCACTTTTCTTCAAACGGTAATAATAAATTAATGCTTTCATCATTTTCTGATACAAAACTCGCCATATTTAAAACGATGAAAAAATAAGTTATTGTTTGCTCACTGATTTCATGTACATACATATATCTGAACTTCAGCTTCTGCAGAATATGTTTGACACAAAAAAACAGAAAAAAAAATATTGCTCGTTCACAGCAAATGTTGCCTATGAAGACATTGGTATCTTGATACGCAATTCACATCGGTACTTATAAAATATAATTTGGATAAGAGCCTTACTTTCTGATTGACTGTAAACTCTCTTTTGAGTATAGCATTCGGTAACCAAATTTGGCTTTCACATTTATAATTATACCGGATGGGCCATCTATCGGTTATTTCGAATCTGGCAATACTTATATCATGCCATGGCACACCTCAGTTTGCTGCTTGGTGTTAACAATGCCAATTTTCTGCCCAAGTATTCATTCAGGTTTTTGATTCTGAGATGCATTAATATCTCACATGTTTCAAGATTACAAAAGGATTCTGGCCCATGAATGGTGTGGAAGATCGTCTGCTTGCAATTTGCTGAGAATTTCCACTTAACCTGGGACACAGCAAAGGTTAACTTTATTCTGTTTACCTTGCTGATACAGCTTCTTCAGATAGTCCCATACTATTTTTGATTTAAACTCACAATAGCCAAGTGCTCGAATGGTGGCTGACTATCAGAGAGTCCTTTGTCCTTCTATCCAAGTTGAACTGAGCACATCTTTCGATGTTCATAGACTTCAGAAAGATATCTGTGAGTTTCCCCATTGGATAGGAAATGTTTCCGTCTTTGGTGGTATTTCTAGATAGTTCGATATCAAGCACAGAATATTTTATATCCTTTCTTTTCGACTATAGGTGTTGTTAGATACTTATCCACAAAGTACAACACTCTAGTCAGAAATACAGTCTAACTTCTCACACCATACAAGTTGTGAATGGCGATATCTACAGTATAAGATGTCGACACCGAACGACAGGTTTGACAAGCACTTTGTTAGCAATTACTTACTTACTCTCAAAGCTTTTGCCAAAATACTGCTTTTTTATTTTACTTCTTTTATTTCTGCTGTTTGACCTCAGAAGCTCTCGTCTTGTAAAACATTACATACTAGACTACGGCGACCACCAAAATATTATTAGCATATTGAAAAAAATATTCTATTGTTGTCAAGATATTTGAATTTGTATTTAAATTATTTGAAAGATATGCCAGATTCTGAAACTATACATCAAGCATTTACGTTTTTCCGTAGGTGAAATTTTTATACCTTTCACACAAAGGCACACACTGTGAATAACACGGAATTTTAGTCAGTCTTGTGTAATTATTTTTTCTTTGGAATACACTCACTATTACTGGAGCTTTTTGTCCTTCATTGTTACTTCATCGTTTTTACGTTTACAGCTCTAGTTAATCGTGCCTTAAATTCAAAATTCCGTTGTGCTCCATTTGTTTTATTTTTGATAAAATGTTACGCAAATATAAGGTCGTGAATAAACAAGTAAAAGAATTTAAAATTGCGGATTTCGAATTTCGAATACTTGCGTACTGCTTGTATAGCGTATTGCTCGATTTGTCGATTAACGCTTTCACTGCAAAGTTTTATCAGATGGTTCTATCTAACATAGTATATTTCCTACTAGCCCTAGAAATAATTGTCAATAATATTAAAGAAGAAAATGTATTCCTAAATTGGTTTTTGGGAATGTATCCTTATGGATACAAATTGAGTTTGTCGGAGATATTTTGATGAAATGCACACATACGTTGACCGAACAGATTATCCATTTTAATAAATAAATTTTATTATCTGCACATGGAGTTGAATGTCATATCGGTGATTTAACAAAATACACTGAATAAACTCCAATTAATTTGACGGATGTAGCTTTAAATAGATGGTCATTATCATCATTCGGCAGAGCTGTTTGGAAGAGCCAACTTAAATTTGATTGTTATTTTTATTATTTTATTTAAATTTTGTATTAAAAATACTTAATTTTATTTTTTGTTTCGAGTGGACTATGAGAAAAGTTAGTTAGAAAAAATTAAGATATCTAAATACAGTGAAATCTCCCGTAGGCAGACAAAGATCGCAATAAGCGGGTGTTATTTTTAATTAGTCCTGCTTTGCTCTTAAACCCTTCAATTTTTGAGAAAACAACTACTTTTAATGTTTTTTAAATACAGCTTCTTCAGATACATACATAACAATCAGAATTATGACCTAACTTCTCACACCACTTATGTAGTGTGCTTTAATTTATGATTTGAGTGGCGGATCCTACAGTTTAAATTCGACTCCGAACGACAGATTTTTGAGATACTTTTCATGGCAATTTTATTTTACTCTCAGAGTTTTTGCTAGAAATCTGCTGAGAGGATGTCGCCGAAAAAATATTTTGTTTAGTTAGGGATTTGTGACCTGGGGTTTGAACCGAGACCTAACTTCTAATAAGCCAACACACTACCTGATGGACTACGGCGACTGCGTATTAAATAATACAAATTTGGTTCATATTTTGATATTTTAGATTTTTGTCCTTCTACGGGAGGTATTTAAAAGAATAAATTATTAGATTTTCCGTCTGACGGAATTTATTTTGTACCAAAATTGCCTTCAAAGGCATGGGACCAGCAAATTTGTCCGTGATCGAAGAGTGTCCGTAAGAAGAGATTACACTGTATTATTCCGTCACAAAATTCAGTATATTACCTCCGTGTAATGAATCGATTTACGCTTAAGCAACGTTGATATTTTTTAGAAATTTATTTCCACAACAAAGATAATTGGTCTGATGTATGCTGACGACGTTAAAATATTTAATTTTTAACGATGTTAATATCACAATGAGCCCTGTGTGGGGCCTAAGTGTGTCCGCTCATTACTCCAACGAGAGGACAGCCACTTCTACCTATCTAACGATGTTAATGGATTTGATCTACTGACTTTTGCAGTTTTTATAAATAGTCCAAATTGAATTTGTTGGAATTTATTAAAAAGTGGAAACATATGACTTCTTTAGACACACTAAGATTGATAACTTCAATTGCATTGAGAATGCTGTTTTGGATAAAATTAAAACTATTTTGGACCCTGGTATACTACTGGATCGTAGGCTCAACTTTAAGGACAACATGTACTTGATGGTGAATAAATCTTATGGCATATTCGGATACATGAAACGCTAGTCTAATTAATTTCTTGATCCTTATTTAACAAAATTGTTATTTATATCTCTTGTTCGACATATTTTTGAGTATGGTTCTATCATATGGGACCCTTGCTATACAGTACATATAAATAGCATTGAGTCAGTGCAAAAACAATTCTTAATTTTTTGTTTACGAGGTATTGGTTGGAACTCCTATGAATTACTGCCGTATCGGAGTAGACTAGCTTTGATTAAACTGCCAACTGTTGAAAGTCGTCATCCTATGATGAGTACTCTTTTTATTCTGGGTTCCTGCTCAGTGAATTTAAATTTAATGTTCATGTGCAACCAAAACGTTATTAAGAACTGTTATCACTAAAATACTACAGATCGGACTATGCTAATAATTATTCCTTTAGACGAGCCTGTAAAACCGTCAATGAATGCTACCAAGTAATTGACTTCTCGGAGAGTAAAGATGTTTTAAAGAAACCCTAACCATATTTTTAAACCATAACCATAAATTTAAAACATTACTTTAATGTTTTGTTTTTGTTACATTTGTATTAAACTGTGATTGTCTTTAGTCTTTAGTATTTAAATAAGTAAATAAATAAAAAAGAAAAGTATTATGCCGACAATTGAGACAATTGAGCATTGAAGGCCAACATTCGTGATGCCATTGCCGAGATACCATTCCCTCCAATCGAAAAAAATGCACGGATATTGGTTCTATTGGTACCCGCGTTCGTGAGGCCAGCCGCGGCAGCCATACCAATGAAATAATATTTCATTTCTAACGGAAAAATTGTACTTCACAACAAAAAAACGATATATTGGCAAAATTTCAAGCGGGTTTTGTTTTATTGCATTTTTAACTTTAAAATTTTAAATGACCCACCCTATAGATGAATAATTTGCATTGAAACGATAATTAAATGAACGCAAGAATATTACCTGTTTAATCCTTTTATTTAAATAGATTCAAATCTTTTCAATTAGAACTTTAGATGCTTAAAACACATCCTCTACTCAAAGTGTTCGAAATACTCAATTTAAATTGAATGTGAATAATACAACAAAATGGTTCACTGATGTAAACATTTAAAAATCTCACATTATATTTTCCTCAATTTTATTTTAAAAAGAAGTAAATTGAGGAATATTTCTAGAAAAGTGTTTTCAACTATGCTATGATAACAAAAAATCTTTTACCAAAAATATTTACTTATGGCACATACAAATTGTTTACATATACAAAATGTATTTATTTTTTATTTTGATCACTAGAAAACCACCTATTAAAGTGTTTCAGTTGTCGGAAGAAAATAATTTTACCATTTCAGTCAACAAAAAATTACGTTTTCCGCGTAACCAAAATATGTAAAAATGTTGCAGGTTTCAAATACAGGTAAACTGTTTCAACTTTATTGAAAGACTTCTACTTTAAAGCTGCACTGACAAAAAATTGCTACATGCCAGCACTTTGTACTTTAAATATCTTGTGATTTCTTATGATTAAAAAGTTTTCGAAATATAAGAACATATTTTGAGGTAAATGACTTAATTTTTTTAAGTGTAACTAAAACTAAAAATACCTCCATTCTGTGAAATCACTTCAAATGAACAGTGATGTGCAAAGGATTCATTGAAAAAGATTTGAGATAAGATTTGAAGTAATTGGATGAAAAAAATGCAGATTCATTTTGGAAAGTAAATATTTAAAGCGAAACGTTATGATGAACCAGAAGATTTCTATAAAAAATATAGCTGTGGATACCAATCTACGTTGAGAGCATATTTCCTTAAATTAATTTAAACGTCAACGAAATTAGTAATTAATTTTGTCGAAAATTCGCGGTGTTTTAAGACCAAAAACTTATTTTCTATCTTTTTATTATTGCGGTGAAGAGATACTTTAATACTGCGGCTATACTGTCTATTGTACTCTCCATATACTTTACAGGGTATTCCTATAATGTCTCCTCCAAGCCTATTGCCATGGCACACCTCAGTTTGCTGCTTGGTGTTAACAATGCCAATTTTCTGCCCAAGTATTCATTCAGGTTTTTGATTCTGAGATGCATTAATATCTCACATGTTTCAAGATTACAAAAGGATTCTGGCCCATGAATGGTGTGGAAGATCGTCTGCTTGCAATTTGCTGAGAATTTCCACTTAACCTGGGACACAGCAAAGGTTAACTTTATTCTGTTTACCTTGCTGATACAGCTTCTTCAGATAGTCCCATACTATTTTTGATTTAAACTCACAATAGCCAAGTGCTCGAATGGTGGCTGACTATCAGAGAGTCCTTTGTCCTTCTATCCAAGTTGAACTGAGCACATCTTTCGATGTTCATAGACTTCAGAAAGATATCTGTGAGTTTCCCCATTGGATAGGAAATGTTTCCGTCTTTGGTGGTATTTCTAGATAGTTCGATATCAAGCACAGAATATTTTATATCCTTTCTTTTCGACTATAGGTGTTGTTAGATACTTATCCACAAAGTACAACACTCTAGTCAGAAATACAGTCTAACTTCTCACACCATACAAGTTGTGAATGGCGATATCTACAGTATAAGATGTCGACACCGAACGACAGGTTTGACAAGCACTTTGTTAGCAATTACTTACTTACTCTCAAAGCTTTTGCCAAAATACTGCTTTTTTATTTTACTTCTTTTATTTCTGCTGTTTGACCTCAGAAGCTCTCGTCTTGTAAAACATTACATACTAGACTACGGCGACCACCAAAATATTATTAGCATATTGAAAAAAATATTCTATTGTTGTCAAGATATTTGAATTTGTATTTAAATTATTTGAAAGATATGCCAGATTCTGAAACTATACATCAAGCATTTACGTTTTTCCGTAGGTGAAATTTTTATACCTTTCACACAAAGGCACACACTGTGAATAACACGGAATTTTAGTCAGTCTTGTGTAATTATTTTTTCTTTGGAATACACTCACTATTACTGGAGCTTTTTGTCCTTCATTGTTACTTCATCGTTTTTACGTTTACAGCTCTAGTTAATCGTGCCTTAAATTCAAAATTCCGTTGTGCTCCATTTGTTTTATTTTTGATAAAATGTTACGCAAATATAAGGTCGTGAATAAACAAGTAAAAGAATTTAAAATTGCGGATTTCGAATTTCGAATACTTGCGTACTGCTTGTATAGCGTATTGCTCGATTTGTCGATTAACGCTTTCACTGCAAAGTTTTATCAGATGGTTCTATCTAACATAGTATATTTCCTACTAGCCCTAGAAATAATTGTCAATAATATTAAAGAAGAAAATGTATTCCTAAATTGGTTTTTGGGAATGTATCCTTATGGATACAAATTGAGTTTGTCGGAGATATTTTGATGAAATGCACACATACGTTGACCGAACAGATTATCCATTTTAATAAATAAATTTTATTATCTGCACATGGAGTTGAATGTCGTATCGGTGATTTAACAAAATACACTGAATAAACTCCAATTAATTTGACGGATGTAGCTTTAAATAGATGGTCATTATCATCATTCGGCAGAGCTGTTTGGAAGAGCCAACTTAAATTTGATTGTTATTTTTATTATTTTATTTAAATTTTGTATTAAAAATACTTAATTTTATTTTATGTTTCGAGTGGACTATGAGAAAAGTTAGTTAGAAAAAATTAAGATATCTAAATACAGTGAAATCTCCCGTAGGCAGACAAAGACCGCAATAAGCGGGTGTTATTTTTAATTAGTCCTGCTTTGCTCTTAACCCCTTCAATTTTTGAGAAAACAACTACTTTTAATGTTTTCTAAATTCAGCTTCTTCAGATACATACATAACAATCAGAATTATGACCTAACTTCTCACACCACTTATGTAGTGTGCTTTAATTTATGATTTGAGTGGCGGGTCCTACAGTTTAAATTCGACTCCGAACGGCAGATTTTTGAGATACTTTTCATGGCAATTTTATTTTACTCTCAGAGTTTTTGCTAGAAATCTGCTGAGAGGATGTCGCCGAAAAAATATTTTGTTTAGTTAGGGATTTGTGACCTGGGGTTTGAACCGAGACCTAACGTCTAATAAGCCAACACACTACCTGATAGACTACGGCGACTGCGTATTAAATAATACAAATTTGGTTCATATTTTGATATTTTATATTTTTGTCCTTCTACGGGAGGTATTTAAAAGAATAAATTATTAGATTTTCCGTCTGACGGAATTTATTTTGTACCAAAATTGCCTTCAAAGGCATGGGACCAGCAAATTTGTCCGTGATCGAAGAGTGTCCGTAAGAAGAGATTACACTGTATTATTTAGCGATAAGAAGATTTTCAGCTCTCCAAATGCGACTACAAAATGTTCATATGTACTGAAGTTAACTAAATACATCGCTTAAACCCTTATTTTTTCAAATTAACTTATGCAAGCATTTAACTCCATATAAGCATTTAGGGAAATGTTAATGTATACAGTTATTACAAATTAATTGTCTTCAGAGTTAGGAAATCGTCCGCTAAAATGAGGGCAGAAGAAATATAATGCTCTAAAATACACTTTTATGGTCTCCAAGTAAAACATGCTCTTTAAAGTTCTAAATTTTGCTTCAGGAAGTGTTATAATTTCTATATTATTTTAAAGGTGTAGTTGTCCTTAGAAGAGACTTTAGTCAGTAACTGCATTAGTCGTTAATATGGCTGAATACAGTTATATTATACTTTTTACTTAAATATATTAAATCAAATCCAAAAAGAAGTTTTGTTTCGTCAATGTAATTAAATTTTAGTTGTTATTCATTTGCACATATTCTTCTTTTCTTTTGAAACTCACTGTAGATTCGGCATTATAATTTCTTTATAAGTATGAAATCAAGATGAACTTTCGTGTTGTATTCAATGTTTTCTTTGTTCAAATTTATTTTGAAGATCTTCTTAAAGCGCACTTGGACGAATTTGCATTTGAGTCACACTTTTTACTAGGTTGCTCATTAGCTACGATGTAATAAGCGCATCCTGTTTAGAGGCTGCTATTACTTGGCACTATTTCCTCGTCCGCCAAATTAGAATACAACAAATAAGGGTACAGTATTATAACTGGCAATGTACAGAAAAGGAGAATGTCGTTGGGCACTAGGTGTGTGGTAGCCACATATGTATCTTGCAATAATTCGAGTGATAACTTCAGATATTTTAATCTGTTGAACAGGGTCTCTATCAGAACGATTGCCTAAAGTGACACCAGTTGGCTTATTTATTTTAGTTTTTATTAATTGGCAATTGTATGATGTCGGTGCCCTACTGACTATAGTTTTGAGTCATTAACATTCATACAAACATACATAATTGGTCATTACTACCCTTTAGTTAGGATTACGACCTAGTTACTCACACCACTCATGTTGTGACTGTTAATTTTATACATGAGTCGCAGGAGCTACAGTTAAAAGTCGACTCCGAAGGACAGAATTTTGAGAAACTTTTCATTGCAATTTTATTCGCTCTCCGGGCTTTTTGCCAGAAATCTGCTGAGAGGAAATCGCCGAAGAAATATTTTTCCATATTTCTTTTAGTTGGAGATACCTGTCCTAGGGTTTGAATCGAGGCCTCACGTGTAATAAGCCAACACACTACCTACTAGACCACTGCGACTTCATTAACCTAACAGTATGTTTGCTTGTCATGTCCTTAATTCACAGCAGTAGTCAAACAATAAACAAAAGTCCTGATAAGATTATTAAGAAATTATTTGACTATTTACCGACAATTACTTAAAATCTCTCAGTGTAACGAATTTTGTATTAAACTCTTCAGTACGTAGTACGTATGTGTTTTCAATTTGATAGAATACTAATGTTATCTTGTGAAAGCAATCATTTTAAATTGCAATATTTTAACATTCCTTTTTATGAAAATATCTGCTGTTTTACTGAATTTCCGTTTGCCACAACTAAAAGGTCATAAATTTTCGTTTCCCTAAATGGACACATTAATAATGTGTGAATAAAAAATATGTATTCAATACCCTTTTTAATGCACACTTCCTTCCGCTTGCATTGGTTTTAATACCATGCTAAAGGATTCAAAAAATTGATACTATGAACAGATAAAAGATTGCTGTCAATAGGTCAGGCAGTTTTTTATATGAGAAATTGTTTTTTTTTCTTATAAAGGAAGTGATGATAAATTTTAATTTCATTTAAATTATTTTATTTATCTCTTCTTCGTTTTATAGTAACATTTTACAATTTATGAGTATAATAAAATTATTTTAAATAAAAATTTTAAATTCTATTTAGTAGGTTACAATAATTTTTCGTTCCTTTAGGAACGCTGGACCGTTACAAATCAGCAGCCGCATTTTTATCCATCCACAGGCTGGATTTAGTAGAATTTACTCTGAAGGTGTAAAAAATTTGGTTTCTGTTAAAAAAAAGGAATCTTCTTTCTGAGGGGATAAACAAAACAACTCACGTAACGCTTGTTGGCCCAAAAGGCGGCATCAAAGTATTTGTACCCAAATTTATTTATTATTTTCTCTCTACGAAATATAGTTTTTGAGTTTAGAGATATCATAGGAACTAGTGTCGATGAAGTTACTACTACTTGCATAGCATTTAAAATTATTTTTTTATTATTAAATGCTATTTTCCATGTCGAATATTATACTCAAGAGTGTAAGATGGCTCTAGTAAAATTCATATATTAGCCAGGATTGCGAAAAAGCGAAAATCTTATGTACTCGGATAACACGATTCGCGTTGTAGGAAAAAAATATAAATTTCCGCATTTGAATTAAAAATTAAATCTTCTAGAACATTTTTCTGTAAAAGAAAAAAAAAAAGAAATTTCAAAAAAAATTATTTTTTATAGTATTTTGTAGCCAACAATGGCATGGCTTATGTAGACTTCGAAGACAATTATGGTTTGTGGCTTATTCGCATACACCTGCAACTTAAGAAACTTCCACAAGAAGAAGTCTACTGTGTCAAATTTTCGGTGAACAGTTCACATCACCTCCAAATCAGTCATGCAGCAATTATTAGCCAATGTCGTTCTTAAAAAATAAGGACCGATGAAACCTCAAGCACAAAATTGCAACAGCAAATAGTGACTTTTTTGGGATGCATTTTACGATCTGTGATCACAAGTGGGTTAGTATTACCCCAAATTTGACTTTATTTGTTCGCGTACCCATTTATCCCGAAATGAGTCTCATCGCTGATGATGATTTTTCGATGGTAAAAAGGCTCTCCACAGCCCATTCAGCAAACATACATAGTTGTCTACGGTCATCCATGATATAACAGACTGTGTAAATAATAACCAATTTGACAGATAAAGGCCGTTATCAACAGTAAAAACTTATAATTTTAACATTTCGAGATAAATAGTTGAAGAGACTTACGTTATAAAAAATGAGCTGAGGAAGTTTATATTTATATTATATATATTATTATATATATTATATAATAATATATATTATTTATATATATTATATATTCGAATTAAGCTCTTTTAGAATTTAAACATTTCTAAAAAATAGGAACATTAAAATAAAGATTAATAGATTATTAATTTTTATAATTGGTTGCGGTATTACAATGTCACCAAATATTGGCCTAAGTGCGCCCACTTATTTTAAGTTGGCCGCCAACTTACATAACCTAACCGTAATATATTATTTACAAAAGCACATACAACAACGTATGTATGTTTGTAGTTATACTAATGTTCAGATTAACAATTTTATTATTTCCCATAACGTCACAGCCATAGAGAATAAAAACTTTATAAAGCATTTGCCGTTAACGTTAATGGCTATATTCAATTAAATTTAAAATAAATAATATTAACATTCGAGATTTAATTAACGTTTTATTAATATGCAACATAATTAATTAAATAACCTAAAAAAAAAAATAAAGTCCAATAAAAATATTATTTTTTTTTACAAATACTGTCGCACAATATGATTATTGTGAATTTAAACCTTTTGTTATAAACTTTTATCAGTTTTTTCAAGAAATCCAATATCTTTTAAGCTGATGTAGTTGTTAGTTTTCACACTTCCCAGAAGTCGTTGGATTGTCTGGAATACCATTATTTGAGGAAGTTGTTAGGGGTCGTCTTTTGTGCCAGCAATTTCTCTAATTGGAATGAGCGATAAGACAATCAATAAGGTTCGGTCCGAACTTTGGCAATTAAAAAAAAAATTATGTACCACGAGGCTTACAATTTTCTTCAAAAGTAATGATTGTTAGCATTTCGTTAGCAGTTTTTATCAATTTTCTGTACATTTTCTAAAAATCGTATCCATATTTTGTCAATTGTATTTTGGACCATGTCATGAACCAGCAGTATTCATTGTATATCATTTTCAATTCTATTGAAAATATTAGATACTTCGGAAAGCACTAATAAAGAACTCGAATTAAATAGAGACTTTTTAAAATTATACACAAAAAATTATACATATTATTAATTTTAATCCTAATCTGTTTTAAAAATCCTAGACTTAAATCTATTTAATTGATCATTACGTTGCATAGTTCTTGTAATGTAAGGTTTGAGAAATTATTGTATTTTGTTATTCTTACCAGAGATCAGAAATGAGTATTCAAAAAGTAGATTCGAATCATACTCATAATTTCTGATACTTAAACGCATTCATACTTATTTTAATATCATACTCATACTACTCAAATTCAAAATTTGAAGTACTCATCGTACTCATACTTGACAATACGCATTATGTTGTTGATTTCGACTCTCTTTTACTCAACATTTACACGAATCACAAAATTAGTATGATTCGCGTACGAACACTACAATAATCACTAGAAGATTGTGTGTTTGCTTTGCTTGCTGTCTTTGTCTTTTTCTTTTTTCATTTTTTGTAAATGCAACAACAACTAAGACTTTAAATTTTGATGAATGATTCGAATCACTCGAATAATTTATGAGTATTCTAAGAATTTACCTAAATTTATGAATCTGAATGAAACAAACATATTTCAAATGTTATGAGTTTGATGTCAACGTAGTACTCATACTCATTGCAACCTGTACTTATAAATCAATATTGTAGTGAGTACGAATGAATCAGAGTAGTTGAATTTCAATACAGTTGACCCACTCATACTCAAAATTTCATGAGTACTTAAGAGTAGCGGAAAAACGATTCTTTACGGATCTCTGATTCTTAACCGTAGATCGAGCCTTAATTCTAGCTATGTATCACTTTTGATACATACTTGTATTTGATAGAATTTTCGCAATTCGTTACTTCATACGTACATATTTGACCGAAATACTATCATCTGTAATATCTTTGAAATAAAACATAGGACGAAACACTTTCTTCTAATGTTTGTCTGTCACGGAAGATAAATCTGAGAAGAGCAGTAAGTAAGATTCTACAACATTTCATGTGACAGCTGCTAGCAATCTGCGTGAAAATTGATAATATTCTCCTTCCCAAACTACTAATAAGGTTCTCTATTGCAAGCAGTATCATCATTTTCGATTAACGTCCTATTGTCATGTTTGCAGCTGTCAGTACTTGCGTCAGTTCATAAGAGGAGCTTCTGTTCTTCTGTTTTCTTCTTCTTCAGAATCTTCAGTAGCAGGAATATTACATATATATGTACATATTTAATCGGTCATTACAACCTTTCTTTGTAAACTGGAAATGTCTGACCTGAGGTTTGAAACTTGGTCTTACGTCTAATAAGCTAACATAGTACATACTAGACTACGACTACTTCAATCAATATCAAGAACAGAAAATTCAACTTTCTCACTTTCATCCAACACTTAACTTTCAATTTCTTATCAAATATCATAAATAATGTATTATTCCCGATAAAACTTCACAAAACCTTTTGAAAACTTAACAAAATTACATACAAAACACCAAAAAATCCCTAGGAAAGTCGCATGTATCAAAAATGATACATAAGATAGAATTATGAAGTTTTGGAATTTTTTAGGTCCTGCTCAAAATTTTCTTTTTTATTTGGTTTAAAATAACCACAGTCACAATACTAACGAATTCAAAAAATATCCGGCATCTAACTTTTTCTGTATTAAAGTTATATCGTCTCAAAAATTGAAATGTATCATTTTTGATACAAAGCTCGATATACGGTTAAACTCGATTTTAGTCACGTGAAAAAAAATCTTTTCTTTGCTAGTTAGCAAGATCACACACCATTTGATTATATGAAAACTGCTTAATACTTAAACTTCTCAACATGTTGATATAATACAGATACATGTAGCCATTGAATATGTTTGAATTGTAACAAGTAAACAAACATGAATGTTTAGGAACCATAAAGGATTTTGTTTTACCGGATATTAAGTTTCAAAAAATTTCCCTAATATTCAGATGTTTATTTTTGCAATGTAATACAAAAGTGTAATTTACCAACTATTAGCAAAATAAATGAAATTAGTACCAAGGTTAGTACTATTGGGTAGTAGGCCAGACACAAATTTTCAGCTCTATTAGTCAAGAACTGCCGGAGTTAGAGTGGGCCAAAGTTGGACATTTTGGTCATACAGGGTTTTTTAAATATGTGTAACTTTTCATCTATTGGTCCTAGCAAACGATATTAGAAAGCTATTTCTTCAATCTTTCCAAAAATATTTTTTTTTATTTTTAATTTTTTTTTTTTAAATAAATTTTTTTTAATTTTTTTCAAAATGGGCCCTTTTTTTGCTCAAAAGAAAGCTTATAAAATTTCCTTTACGGCCTTCGCTTAATGGGATGCGAGTGGGATATCTATCAAAAAAATTATTTTTTAATTCAAGAATAAGATTTTTCAATATTTGGCATAAAAACATACTACCTAAATGATCTTAGAAAAGTATTTATTTGCATTCTAAGGACACTCGGAAATTAGTCCTTTCGTCTTTCTTATTTATTGCCTTTATTTGGCATAAATCGTACTACCTAAATGATCATAAAAAAGTATTTAGTTGTCCTTTCGTCCTTCTTATTTATTGTCTTCATTTGGCATAAAAACGTACTACCTAAATGATCATAAAAAGTATTTATTTGCATTCTAAGGACATTCGGAAATTAGTCCTTTCGTCCTTCTTATTTATTGCCTTCATTAGGCATAAAAATGTACTACCTAAATGATCTTAAAAAAGTATTTATTTGCATTCTGAGGACATTCGGAAATTAGTTTTTTACAAACAGTGTTAAAGTTTGGACGTGTGTTATTTACAATGACTTCCGCTTCCAAAAAGGAAATGTTTACTTCTTTTTGTTGTAATCCCTTAAACAAAAAGGAGCACAGATCATCAGATATGCGAAATATTTCCGACAACTTATTGAAAAAATTCCCAACGCTTTCAAAACGTTTGCTAATTTGTGGATCGTGCAGGAAAATGGTGGGAAAGTTGGACACATTACCGGTTATTCCAGATGAGAACAAAATCAATTCTGAAAATGATGACAGTTTTGCAGGAGATGATGGTTGTTCTAACTTTTCAGTAGAACCTATAAGACCTAATAATGAGGGCCGAAATCAACATCACAAGGATGCAGTAGAAGTTTTTGAACAAACAAAAAAGAAGTACAAAACGTCACAGAGTAGATCTGAAAGAATTCAACTTTTTACTCTTGCCCCATCGTCATGGAGTTGTTCAAAAACAATGACCGAGTTTGGAACGTCTCAACGAAAAGCAAGAATTGCTAAAAACTTGGTTGCTGAGCATGGGATTCACACGCTTCCAAAGTCAAAAAAGGAGGAGCAGCGAAATCAGCAGCTGAACCTAGTTAACTCCAAGAAAGGATTGGCAAAAAAGGATATAATGAAGGCAATAAATAAGAAGGACGAAAGATTGGCAATTTCAAAACTTATGTATATATTAATTTTATTAAATTTTTTATTATTATTGTTATTTCGTATTATATGTAATAAATAAAATATTGAAATAATATTGAAAAATCTTATTCTTGAGTTAAAAAATAATTTTTTTGATAGATATCCCACTCGCATCCCATTAAGCGATTATAAAGGAAATTTTATAAGCTTTCTTTTGACCAAAAAGAAAAAAGGGGCCATTTTGAAAAGAAATTAAAAAAAATAATAATTAAAAAATTAAAAAAATATTTTTTTTAAATTAAAAAAATTATTTTTGGAAAGATTGAAAAAATAGTTATCTAATATCCTTTTGAAAATTTTTGCTAGGACCAATAGTTGAAAATTTACACACATTTAAAAAAAAACCCTGTATGACCACAATGTCCAACTTTGACCCCCTCTATCTCCGGCAGTTCTTGACTGATAGAGCTGAAAATTTATGTCTGCCTACTATCCAATAGTACTAACCTTTCATTCAAATCGGAAGACATCGATTTTAAAAATAGGGTCACTTGACACGAAATAACTTTATTATCACCTCAATAAAGAAGAACAAGTTTCTGTGAACCGATACAGTCGAACCGTTGTCAGCGATATTTTAGGTATAATCTAATGATGATGAAAAGAAGACATAAATACAAAATTATGTTATCATTCAGCGTCCTTAAAAATTCAAAACTTTCATATCTATGCTTATTATATTTCTATAAAACAGGTGATAATAAAATCATCACTGTTTCTAGAACAAATCAGATTCTGTTCATACATATTTACTATTTCTGATCTAAAATGTTAATTTTAAATAAAATTGTAACTAGTACATTAATTCATTTATATTAAAAAATACAAATATCAACAAAATTTTTTCGCATAAGTTGTAACGTTCTCACTGAACATACTTATGACAGTGATGCATTTTAAGTTTTACTCATTATTATAACAATTTGCGTATTTATTGCGCAATTATTAATTGAAACTTTATATGAAATATTGAGCTCCATAACGGAGTTTATTGCGGTTTATGCAATAAAGATGTATATCTGAACACTGTATTATATCTTCGGTCACATTAATACAACAACATATAACATTCATCTTCTACCGAGGCAGGAAAATTGAATTCAGATTTACTGGTTTGTATTTTTTATTTTGCATACAAAATAAATTTTAAAAAATATCATACGCAAGTATCAAACTCAAAGTCATTTTTTAAAGGAAAAAAATTGTGTTTGGCTGCTGATACTTTAGTACTAACAATTATTCATAATTATATAATTTAAAAAAATAATAATTTGCTTTAGTAGCTATACAGCAAATTAAATACAACAATTTCCAACTCTCTTTCAAAAAAAGGATGTATGAATTTATAGTGAAGAAGATGTAATCCACACTCTCTACATGATGGATGAGGCACTTTCACGTCTTTGGAAAAAGTATCAGTTCTTCAAAAATTAAATTCCAAAATATTCAACATCGTTATCTTCAATGTGTGCAAAAGCCAAAGAGTAAAATGAATTGTTATTGTGTTTTTGGTGATCTGTAAATGAATTCGTGAACAATTGAGTCTTAAAAGTTTGTTTAAAATAGAGATAAGCGCTGCTGTGAAGTTGGTAAACCATAATTTCTGTTTTGGCGGAATTTTTGTTCATTAATTCTAATCTTATGAACAGTCGGTTGGCTTCTTGTGGCTGTGTTTGAATTAAATTTTAAAAGAGCAAAAAACTAGAACGTATTTAAAAATTTGTAAGTATTGGGATGTAGAAAATGATATAAGAAACATATTTACAATATTGATTTAATATCAATATCAGATGTAAGCTAAATGACACAAATTTTAATAACTTCTTCTGAGTGAACTAATTTGACTGTTTATCCATTATTGGCTTCTTGAAAGTCTATTCGATGAAGATATGAAAAACTTGTCTGTGTAGATCCATGTATGTATTCAATTTTAAAATTAAAAATAACGGCATTATCACGGATTAATGGCAGTATTAAAGCTAAAATTTAAAACTTAGGGGAGCTTAAAATCAAAATTCGAAACGTCCAAAAACCACGAACTAAAACTCGCTGTAAATTTAATATACTGACGATTACCTGAAAATGCGGATAAAATGCAACGTATATGAAAATACTGGTAATATACGTGTAGTATCTAAAATTAATTACAGTATAGATTGATTAAACCCAATCTGGAATCACTGTTATTACAGTTGTCAACTGGGATGATCACGTTTTTAGATTATTTTAATTCTTCTGTAGGGGAGTGGCTGCTAAAATAAGCAAACGTCTCTGGGCGACTGGACAGTGGCTTGACTCGGGCATAGGCCACGCAAGAATCCTGAGGGAAGTTGGAGCTGTCGGGAGCAGTGACTACATGACACCGAGGTACGACTTCACGAAGAGATTCAGGACATCGGTTCCGGATAACGGAGCCTGGAAGGGTGGTGTGACCCACCTGTTTAGAGACTCCGTACAAATCTACACCGATGGCTCTAAACTGAACGGAGCGGTTGGCAGTGGAATTTTTTCGGAATCAGTTGGAATAGCTCAGTCTATAAGACTACCAGACCACTGCAGTGTCTTTCAAGCGGAGGTGGTGGCCATACAGGCTGCGGCGAGTATTATTGGGGATGGAAGGGTCTCCAAGCGGAACGTTACCATACTTTCTGATAGCCAGGCGGCTATCAGGGCTTTGAGTTCTAACGTGATGAACTCCAAGACGGTGTACGGCTGTCGCAGATATCTCGACGAGATAGCGGAACGATATGACATCCATATCGTATGGGTACCGGGACACAGTGGTATTCCGGGCAACTGTAGAGCTGATGAACTTGCCAGGCGGGGCACGACCATCGAGCTCACCGCTGAGTTCTCGAATCTAGGCATACCAATGAGGACCTGCAAGCTCATAATTGATAATGCGATCGTCGATTCCGTCAACGACAGGTGGGCGGCCTCGGACACGGGTAGAACGGCTCGTAAAATCTGGCCAAGGCTGGATGAGGGGCGCACAAAGAGTCTACTTAAACTCCAAAGAGGCGCGCTCAGTGTAGTTGTCGGTGTCATTACGGGGCATTGCATTATGGGTACGCATGCGAGGCGCATTGGACTTGGACACCTTGCCAACGACTTCTGTAGAAGCTGCAGAGATGAGGAAGAAGAGGAGACTGTCTCTCACCTGCTGGGTACATGCCCGGCTCTATGTCAAAGAAGAAGGAAGTACTTGGGTACTTACTACATGGATGATCTGGAGGAACTGTCAGAGATTGACATTGGCAGCCTAAATCGCTTCATCAGGAGCTCCGAATGGTTTCGAGACTAGGGGATAATGGATGACTGTGGTAGCACAATGGGCCCAATGCGGCCTAAGTGTGTCCATCAACAAGAAAAATTTTTCTTGGATGGGCAGCCACCTCTACCTACCTACCTACCTAATTCTTCTTTACTTAAAGCCGGTAGCTATACTTTCCATAAAAGAATTATATTTTTCATTTAAAGAATAAATTTTATAGAATCTAAATCTATTCAGCGTCTTTTCATTAAAATAATACAACAGTTACAATGAGTGTAAAACTGTAATAATAAAATAAGGAATACAATCGACTAACAAGATGAATGCCGTGCAATTTACCGAATTTATGAACGTTCAAAAGCAGATGATGGCGCAATTAATGCAAATGAATATGCAGGGTCCTGAACCAGTGCAGGGAGACAACATCAACACTGCAATTGTGCCAAATTTGTGAAATGTTCGATGCTGTAAAAGAAAATTATAAAAATTATGTTGATAGATTCACAAATTACATGAAAATGAAGAACGTCGATGGCGATAAAGAATATTGCAAAAAATTATTATTGAATTCAATCGGAGCGAAAAACTTCAATTTGCTGTCAGCATTGTCAGTGCCTAAACCACCAACAGAGCTAAAGTATGACGAATTGCCGAGAATTCTAGGTGAACATTTAGCTCCAAAGAAGAATATTCTTGTGGCACAACATAAATTTTTAATAAAATATCAAAGTAAAATGCAATCAATAGCCGAATATGTTGCTTCACCACGCATGGAAATGAATGACTGCGATTTTATTTCACCATGTGAGTGCAAGGTTTCTTTGACCGACATATTCCTCAGGGCTCAATTTATTAGAGGCATCCGTGATAACAGTATTCGTGAACAACTATTGCAATCCGGTTCCTCAAAATTTGAGGATAGTTTGTCGAAAGCAGTAGCGCTGGAAGCCGCAAAAATTAACGCCAGAGAGTTAGCTACTCATTCAGCAGGTAATACACAAGAAGTTAATAAAATTTCTGGTAATGGCAAAATGAGTAAACCATTCCATAAGGGTCAACAGAAAAAATTTCAGCAAAAATCATTGAAAATAAATTGTGAAAAATTGGGTATTGCAGGCCTATGTCTCCGTTGCGGGAAAAACAATCATTTTGCATCTGATTGTAATTCGAATAGATCTAATTTGAAATGTACTTTATGCAATAAAAAAGGGCATGTAGCAAAGGTTTGCATAACCTCTCTTTTGGCGAATGGTCCTAATGCCGGTCTTAAAAACAAACCGTATTCAAAGGGAAATTATACAAATCGAGTTCAAGACTACGATTCACAGTACGGAATCTATAGAGTAGTCGACGTAGTATACCGAAATTGCGTAATGCGAAAATTTATATTGAAGGTAAAATTATGAAATTTGAAGTGAATTCTGGGTCTGGTTACTCGTTTTTACCTAGAAGCCAATTCAATGAACTTAAGTTGTTAGACAGGCTAACACCAACAAATATCGTGTTTAGATCGTACACTCGAAATAAATTTGTTCCGGATGGCAAAGTGCGAGTTACCGTTAAGTACAATGAAACAACAATCACTGATGATATATATGTGGTTCCAGATGGGTGTGCACCACTAATAGGTCGCACGTGAATACGCCGACTTGGCATTAATTTAAAAGACTTGGATGAACCAACTTTTAAAACGGTATACATAAACATATGGTTCAAACTTACATGTTATAAATTTTGATCGGGTCATCTTGGACAATATGATTTTTTCTAATTTTTTCAAATTTAGCTGTTCTTAATTGCAAAATTTAATTAAAAAATATAAAATTAGTGATGACATTCTGAAAGTACATTATCTTGTGAAGAAATTGATTGATTAAAAATTACCGTAGTTATTATTTAAATAGTATAACAGTCGTGTTATATATTTTATGTATGTTATCTTATCAAATGAACTTTCAGTTCAAACATTTTCGAAAGTCTTGATCGATCTTTACTGTTTATTGGAAAATGTGTCAATTTCACAAATTGTCTGAACTTGTCATATTATATACTATTTTCAATATGGTAACTTCATTTATAAACAAAATGAGCAAACACAACAAAAAGAAAATAAGCCCGTCGTTGCCACTGCGTTTAAAAAATCTTGTTTAATTGAGCAATGTTATAGACATTAGACGGTACTGTAACATTTTTGAAAAAGTTTTTATTTTATCTGTAGGTTGCAATAACGAAAAGAATTTAAAATAATTTTAAAGTTCACTTTAGCGAAAGTTACCTTTAACTAATCCCAATTTTAACGGCAAGTTGTAATAATGGCACCAATTTAGTAAAACGATTTATAATTATCAACATTATTATTTGAACAAGTTTTTTGTGTGTAATAAATTACAAAGGTAAACTTAATTTTTGAAATATTAACGGACAAATTTGAAAAATATGAAAAAATTTCGCATTTGTCAAGTTTACCTTATTAAACCCCATAACATATTAACTCAAATAATAAATATGTGTATATCGTTTCAAAGGACAATCCCTCTCCTTCCTAATAGGTTTGTGTAATCAATAAATTTGTGCGTAAAGTCCAAAAAAGCAGTTTTTGTCAAATGATACAAGTTGAGGGGTTCAAAAAGTATTAAAAATATTTTTAGTTCTACTCAACAAACCTCAAAACTACAACATTAACTGGGTATCTTTCACTTTTTTATTTGGTCGCATAGTGTTATTTTTTTTAATTTAAAATTTTACAAAAAAATATATTATTTGGTTGGGTGCCCTGGTAGTCTAGTGGGTAGTGTGCTAGACTATTAGCGTGAGGGTCGTGGGTTCGATTTCCACCAGAGACTCTGGCCTGTGACACTACACCGAGCAAATAGTCAAGTTACTTCGCTCGTATATAATTAGGATATAATTTGTAATTGTATTGTAATTAATAAATAAATAAATATTGTTTGGTTATAAACTGTATTTAGTATACGTACTACTTATCAATTAAATATTGCTCATACGCAACAAATAACTTTCCTTCTAGTATGAAATAGGAAATTATATAAACTAATGGAAACGCTTAAAAATAAAATACAAATGATTTATAAAAATTATAAATGTATGTACAAAAATCTAAACTCGTCTATTTTGTAATAAAAATTTGACAAAACGCATGTAAAGTGTTGAGAAAAATAATAAAAACCATAGCTTGTGTTCCTATGAACAACTTTATATTTTGTGGTTTTCTAAGCATCTTTTGAGCAACTTGTATTAAATTCCTAAATAGTTTACATTAGGTTTAATCATTACAAATGTGGTTTTTATAATTGTTTTAAACATCAAAGTTTTATTGCTTAACCCTTTCATGTCCGATGTTGCCTATAGGCAACATTGTACATTTTTGTTCATAAATTCCGTAAAACAAACAAGCTTGGTTAAAAACGTGTAAAACCAGAATACGTAGGACTCTGAATTTAATATCACTTCATATTTAGGCCATGACTAACAAACACATGTCCTTAAAAAAATTTTAGCTCTGGCCCAAAAAATTCGGGCATGAAAGGGTTAAATTCGCTTTTTAAAACCGATCACTTACGTTAAATTGCGCCAATTGCATTGTTTTACAGCAACTAAGGAAAATTCTATAATTATTAGAGCGTCTAAAGCTGCTCCAAGCATCTAAAAGTTCAATAAGCGTTGTTGTACTGGTTATTTATTTATTAATTTGAATACAATCCCAAATTATGTTATAATTATTACGAGCCGAGTAACTTAGACAATATGCTCGGTTTAACGCAGCCGACCAGAGTCTCTGGTGGAAATCGAAATAACGATCTTCCCGCTAATAATCTAGAACACTACCCATGTTCCATTTATATATCATCCATAACTATTAAACGGCGGATTCATTTTATGCATTTCATTTCATTTCATTTTCCTTACCTTTCGTATCAACAAATAAAAAAAATTAAATCAACCTCTATTTTCGTCAAACAAAACATAAAGAAACAATTGAGTTTTTGGAAATATATTTTATCGCGTGACGAATCCAAATTTTTCCGGGGATCAGATGAAAAACGGTAAGAATGGCGTACCACCAACCAACTTAATTACCTTTATCCCATCAAAACAATTAAGCATGATGACGGGAACAGTATGGTATGGGGTGATTCATCTTGGCATGGTATTGGGCCAATTTTGGAAGTCAGTTCAAGAATGGACCCACATATTTACAAAACATTCGACAAAATGCAAAGATACTATACGCTGAGAAAAATTTACCGTTAATGTGGCAATAAAAAGCTGCTTAGAGGAACAAAATGTAAATGTTTTAAAAAGACCAGCGCAATCTCATGATTTAATAATTTGGGGGCTGAAGTCAAAAAGTGTCTAAAATCTAAAAATTCTAAGGAATCGTCTAAATTTGTTGAAGGGCTATGCCTTACTCTTGCAGGCCATTACTGATATTTTCATGACTTTTTCATAGAGATGTGGCTGAATCTCATCGATGGCGTGTTATATATCGGATTTGTGTTTAGGAATTTTTTTAGGTATATTCACGAAATTTCAGAAAACCACAAGAAAAAGAAAAATCCCTCGGTGTTCAAACGCATGATCTTTGTAGATAGGATTACAACCTAGCTTCTATCACCATTCATGTTATATGTGTTAACTTTATCCATGAGTGGTGGAATTGATTTGAAAAACTTTTCTTGTCACTTTTATTTTACTCTCAGAATTTTTACCAGAAGACTGCAGGGTGAAATTCCTCGAAAAAATTATTTTTTCATATTTCGTTTGTTTGAGATGTCCGACACAGAGGTTGAAAAACGGATCTCGTCTACTAACCAACTACTAGACTACGGCCACTACAAAAAAATTATACTAAGTTTAAAAAGCGCATTCTTACTTGGTCAACCTTTATTACATTGGGTTTAAAATTGATATTAGGTACAAACGATATACAAAATTTCTAACGAAGCAAAAGTAAATGATGACGAATGACATATGTAATTTTATAAAAGCGACACAAAGCTAAATCTGTAAGAAAATTAAGTAACTGACTTCCTTTTATTGCTCTTTTTTCACAATTCTATTTTGTAACATATCTAATGGCCATCAAAAAGTTAAAAACGTTGCTAGCATTTATCCCAATTGAGTGGTCATATGTAAAATACAAAGAAGACGAGCAGGCGAAGTATACATCCGTCTGCGAAAAGTTGGAAAAAATTAAGGACCAAAGCCATGCGGAAACCTAAATTTTTTGCTACGTTTTACACGTTTTAGATAAAAAACGAATGAAAAAAAACAGGAACAAAAAAAAAAACAAGAACAAGAAAAAAACAAATATTTTTTTTCTCATCATAGGTTACTTATTTAATTTTTTTGTCATGCATAAAAAACAAGTGTGCGAAAATAAAGCTGACAGTTAACAAACCAATTGTTTTGAATCAAATAAATAGAAACAGCTGGCCACAATAGAAACAAAAACCATTAAAGTCAGCAACTGTAGCAGGATGCAGATGGTTTGTAACAAAAAAAATGGTGCAAAAGTTTTCTACAAAGCAAAAAAACATAATTTTTTTTTTTAAAAACACAATTTAAATACATACGTGCAAACAATTTATTTTTTAGACACCATTGACAGCGTATCATCATTGATTGTAACATGTAGAAAAATATTGAAGAACTGCTAAACGTATACAGTATCGGTCAAAAATAACCGAGTTAATCTTACTCCAAATCAGGAATACAAATTGAGATTCTTTTAAGATAAAATGTTTCACATCCCCTAGAGTAAACTAATCCACAATGCAGGATAAATAAACAATATACTGTTACGTTTTTACCGTTTTAAAAAACGTTTAAAATATAATTTCGTTGATTGCAAACAAAATAAAAATAATTTTTGTGTTTAGTTTTAATTAAACTCTTTATTGTTCACACTACTTTCCTGTGCCACCGTATAGAACTCGACGATACAACAACAAAAATGTATTTATTCGCTATTCTTCTTTGCTTACAACGCAGATCTTTACAGCGGAGATCTTCAAAGCACGACTGTTTTCTGCACACGCAACACGTCTTCGCACAAGACTGACTGAAGTCTTACTACTCGTTGCCTGCTTTTTCTTGCTTTTTAATATGCCCACGTAATCAGTCTGATGAAGGTTCTTGAAGTCGAACGTTCGGGGTTCCGTCTTCTCGAAACTCTATTTGCGACTTCATTGTTGTTTGTGTATTTTGTTCACATTGCTTGCTGCTGTGTTCTCGCTTACTTGTCTATCCTCTTTTCTTTCATACTGATGTTGTAGTTTACTTGTAACAAGTTCATTGTATTTGTTTGGGTAGCTTTTGTTTATCATTTTAATATTAAACGACTTTGCACCGTTTCCATTTTCATAACAATACGTTTACGTTATCGTATTAAAGATGAAATTGTCTAAGAATAATTAATTAACATTTTCCTAACAAAGATTACAAAAACAATCTATTTTTAAAGTGGAATTATATAACAGGAAACCGATATTTCTAGTGTTTCAATTTTGAAGTTGCTGTAGTCTACTAGGTAAGCTTATTAGATGGTTCAAATTACATCTAAGACATCTCGAACGAAGCGAAATATGAAAAAAAAATGTTTCTTTTGGAGAATTCCTCTAAGCAGTCTTTTGGCAAAACTCTAAGGGCCCTTATTACACCTTGCCTTTAACTACACACGGGATTTTTTATTTATTATAAGTGGATAATAAGGTACAAGTGAGTGTTAAGCTAAAGGGAAGATCATCCTACCCGTAAATTTTAAAGTTAAGTTTATGTCTGAACTCACCGCATTATATATTAATTTCAATATGACTACTTCAAATATAAACAAAATGAGCAAAAACAACATAAAAGAAGCTCTTTGTTGCCACCCTGTTTTAAAAAAACTTGTTTAATTTGGCAAATGTTATCGACATTGCTCCGGCAATGCCATAATTTTGAAAAACTTACTTTTATTTTATCTGTAGGTTGTAATAACGAAAAGAAGTTAAAGGTGACTTTAAAGTTTACTTTAGCTAAAGTTTCCTTTTCTAAACCGAACTTTAACGGCAAGTTATAGTTATGGCCCTAAGAGTAAGTAAAATTGCCATGAAAAGTTTCTCAAATCAAAATGGATAAAATTACCAAATACAATATGGGTGATGTGAGGAACTATGTTGGAATCATGATTAATGGGTTGTAATGGCCAATAAAGTATGTATGGAATATTTTGCGTTAAAAAATCTACTAAAGTTGCGAAAATGTTAGGAAACCTGATAAAAGAATTTTAAGATTGCATATTCAGACTATATAATATGAGCGATTGGAAATTAATTTATAAAATTCAGCATTTGTAGTTTTCCATAAAAATGAAGTCTACTTCATCTGTCTCTATATTCTTACTGGAACCAAATGATGGATGACAGCCTATTTTTTGGATAAAGTTAAAATAAAATCCACTGAATTTTACCGGTCGCTTAACGAAATTGTAGCATTTTTGAGGACTTTTATAAGGACATGAAGTCTTAGATATGAAAGAATCGATCTGAATTATATGGACCGGCGGCGTTTCGATTTTAATGAAACATGGTGTGCATTTTCTGCTTATTTTGTTAAATTTATTTACCAAATTTGAAGACTCTTACTGGGGTATTAAAAACATTATGCAAAAAAATTTGTTTTTTCTTAATTTAATAATTGAATGCCCATCAATTTCATCTTTCTATAATTTACACCATGTTTTTGCACAAAGATATGGCTTCATAAAACTGTATACGGTTTACTAGGTGCATGTATGTACAGTGTCGGCCAAAACATATTGGACAGAAAATTGGTATATACTATGTCTTAAGAGAAAACAATACTGATTGCTATCACAGAAAACCGTAAGGCGCGCCTAAAATTTGCTCGAGAACACTTGAACTGGACAGTTGGACAATGGAACACTGTTTTGTTTTCCGATGAATCCAAATTTAATTTTGTGGATTCTGATGGAATGAGAAGAGTTCGAAGACCTGTCAGTAGCAGACTAAGTCCGAAATATTGTTCCGGAACAGTTAAGCATGGAGATGGCAATGTTATGGTGTGGGGTTGCTTTTCTGGGGAAAGCTTAGGACCTTTACACAAAATCGACGGTATTATGGACAAACAAATGTATAAAAATATATTGTTGGAGAAGATGTTGCCACATGCCCGTGATAAAATGCAACGCCAATGTATATTTCAACACGACAACGACCCGAAAACACATCCAAATTGGTGAAAGGGTTTTCGGAACAAGAAGGCGTCAATGTCATGCAGTGGCCTGCACAGTCACCCGACCTTAACCCTATAGAAAATTTATGGGAAGTAGTAAATAGAAAGATAAATCGGGAATCGGCACATCGGGATTCAAATAAATTATATCAAGCTATAAATGAGGCATGGTCAGCTATTCTAATGAATATAATGGAGAATCTTATTAGTTCTATGCCAAAAAGATGTGCTGAAGTTTTGATAAATCACGGTTATGCAACAAAATATTAGATCATGGTGCATAATCCAATATGTTTTGTCGTATGAATTGTTTATCTTTATTTACCTTTTTGTTTAATTTATAATAATATCATAATAAACACTGAAATTAAATTTTATTTTTAACTATACTAGGGATGTATTTTAGTATGTATTTGTTGTTTCTAAAATATCTAATTTCTTTTAAATCGTACAAAATATTATAACCTGAATTTTGTCCAATATGTTTTGACCGACACGGTGTATATAATATACACACTATATCCAAAAAGTATATAATTCACAGATTTTATTGTTCATATCTTCAATAAAATAAGCAACAAGTAACATATTGTCATTTTTGAAGAAACATTTTTGAAGTGTTTATATTGAAGACTTTTGGCAAAGTCGCAACATTGTGTCTCAAGTAATCAACATTTTTTGTAAAAGTTAACAAATAAAAGACGTATCGCTACAACCCAAACTGGCAGTTACAGAAAAAAATCTATATTCTGACGTTTTGCAGCATCTTAGCACATTTTGTGTTGATTTTATTGAATATTTAAACACATTTGTTGAGTCGAATAGAAATCTTTTGGCAAAGTACTTCGATCAGATTATATCCTGAAATAACAACAAGCAAAAAAAGAAAAATAATAAATAAGCACTATTAGAGAGGATGTTTATTTTATTTTTAAGTCATTAAAATTAAATATATTTTAAATAACAATAATAAACGATATACAGATAAAGAATGGAAAATAACACAATAGAATATTTAGTTCTTTAAGTATTTCGCATTCCTCTCTTGAAATTAATACGACAGTCTGTTTGATGATAATTACAGTTGAACTTTAAATAGGTTTCAATTATGTGTCCCACGAGAACACCATTATAGGTGTACCGAATAATTGTGCTAAGGGTAAAAGCAAGCATTATTTAGATTCTTATCATACTACAAATATTCCAAAGAGGACATCATTAATTTCTATAATTGTCGAATTTGTCTATTGGACCCATAACGGGTTTTTCCAATAAATAACCAAAAATTTATAAGTAGGCCGGTCATCCCTCGAACTAAATTGTGCTTAAATCGCCCTATGTTCGTCTTTTTATATCTTGAAAACTACCATACCGATTTAGGAATTAATACTCAAGCTCCAAAGGCATATTTTTGCTTAAAACAAGTGTGTGTGTGAGATATCATTGAAATTTTTTATTCGTTGGAATGGCATGTTGATGTCATTATATGTGAAAAATATAATCGTTTTGCTACGGTATCTCTGGTTAGTGCGTATCCGAAATGTCCGATCTTCCATGCCTCTGGCGCATAAATCAGCCTGAAGTTGGTCGATGGCATGGGTTATGTTGGCTTTAAGGACCGCTGTAAATCTGACCACGTCAAACGACCTCTGTGAACAGTTCACAGTTCACAACCACGTGGGGCAACGATATCCTGAAATTACATTTCTAGAACAACCAATATAAAACGAGCTGTGTGGCACTTAGCATCGTTCTGTTGAAACCATATGTTGTTGGTGTCCAGAGCATCGCATTGAGGTTAAAAAAGTTGGTAATCATCGATCTATACAGCTAGCTGTTGACACTCAGGGCTTGTCAAATGTCGTTCTGAAAGAAATATGAATCGATGACGCCCCCAACACAATATCCGTATCAAACACTGATTTTTTGGGGATGATCGCTTGACTCGATATGTATTAGGAAGATGGCAATTTTGTTTTCTGTCATAATTGGAAATTTGAATCAGGTTAACCATTTTATTTATATGCAGCTTAAGTTTTATGGTTCTATTAAATTAAACAGACTAAGGGCCATCATTACAACTTACCATTAAAGTTGAGTTTAGTAAAAGTTAACTTTAGCTAAAGTTAACTATAAAGTCCCCTTTAACTTTTTTCGTTATTACAACTTACTGATAAAATCAAGTTCACGTTTTTAAAAGTATGGCAATAACAGAGCAATATCGGTAACTTTTGCCAAGTTAAACAAGTTTTTTAAAACCGCAGTGTTGTGTTTGCTCATTTCATTTATATTTGAAGATGCCATATTGAAAATAATATATAATATTGCAAGTTCAAACACCAAGGCAGGATGACATTTTCTTTAGCTTAACGCTCACTTCTACCTTATTGTCCAATTATAATAATAAAAAATAATTTATCTGTCCGTTAAAATCCTGCCTTTATTTAAAGGCAAGTTGTAATAATTTCCCTAAATATATAATGACGCATTAATATATTTTGAGGTTTACTTACAGGTTTCTGGATTTGCCACCTACAAAATGTACGATGCAAATTATGTGCATGACAATATCCCTAAATTAACTCTCAGCAATAACTGTCTTATAAAATAATCACTCCAGATATTGAAAATTGTGATGGTTCTATGCAGATGGTATTTTTTATAAGCACCTGGTAGTAAATATATTTGAGAGATACCCGCATTCTTCTCGTTTTTCTGGTTCTCTTTCTATGAGCAAGTAAACAGGATAATATTTGATACTGAGGCTTAAACTGTCTTGTCATGTTAATGGTCTTATACTTAAAATTTCTACCTTCAAAACTATTACCATATTAACATATTGTTACGAAAATAGAACAGTGTAGTATCGTTTAACATTAAAATGAGCAAAAGCTACACAAACGAATGCAACGAGCTTTTTAGGTGAACTGTCAGCATCGGTGTGAAAGAGAAGGATATAGACAATTAAGCAAGAACGCAAAAACAAGCAACGGGAACAAAATACACAAACAACAATGAAGTCGCTATAGAACTCTCGAGAAGGCAACTTCAAAAAATTCATCAGACTGGTTACGAGGGCATATAGAAAGCCAAGACAAAGCAAGCAACGAGTAGTAAGGATTCAGTCGGTTTTGTGTGAAGACGCGTTGCGTTTGGAAATAACAGTCGTGGTTTGAATATCGCCTTTGAAAAGATCTGCGTTGTAAGCAAAGAAGAATAGCGAACAAGCACTTATTGTTGTATTCGTCAAGTTTTAAACGGTGGCACACAAAAGTAGTGCAAACAATAAAGAGTTTAATTAAAACTAGACACATATTTGTTTTTACTTTGTTTGCAATCAACGAACTCATACTTTAAACGTTTTAAAAAAGGTAAAAACGTAACAATATTTATTTGGTATCCATTTTATGTCATTCAATATTTATTTCGACTTTAGTTTTGCTTTTAGGGATACTGTTAACATCGCAAGCCATAAGTTTTAAACAATGCTTATTCCAATGTTTCGATATTATCCACAAGCTTATGGTAAAGTATATGTAACCATTTCGATAGGTAGTTAAAATATACATATGTAAGTTGTAACTACGATTTGGATGGAAAAAACATAACATTTTTCTTCCGTATACTGTTCTATCCAACAACAAAATTTTTTTAAGGTATTTTTCACATGAACGTTTTTGTTCAAAACTTTAACGTCCAGCGTGTTGTCATCATATTTTTGTGTCCATCTTAACCAAAATAAAAATTGTTTTTCAAATTTAAATGAAATTCATACTTGAATACTTCGTTAAATGATTTATTATTCATTCGCACAAATGTGCCACTTACGGTCATCTCACCACAGATATGGTCATTAATTCTTCAGAGGATATAAATTTCAATATACTTGTCATAATTCATTTTATTCGATTTATTTATTACAAAATTTATAAACTATTTTTTGAAATTTATTGTTTAACAAAAACAAAAAGTAAAACTTTGTTACATTTTGGTTTACAGTTGGCTAAATTCGCTTACTAATCCAAAATGTTATAAATATGCTGCAGGGTAAAAGCCATACGCTGCTATTCATATTAAAATTTAATTTTAAATTTTAATTCGTTTCACACATGAGAGCAAGTGTTTAGTGTATAGGGTCTTCCAACAGGGATTTTGACAGTTAAGAAAGACGGATATAGCATTCAACAACACGAGTAGTAGCCGTAGTTTAGTAGATAGTCACGGTTCAAACCCCAGGTCAGATATTTCCAATGAAACGAGATATTAAAAGATATTTTTTCGGTGACTTCTTCTTAGCAAATTTCTGGCAAAAACTGTGAAAGTAAACAAAATTTCCATGAAAAATTTCTCAAAAATCTGTCATTCATAGTCGGCTTTCAGCTGTAGGCCCCGCCACTCATGTATAAAATTAAACTAGGTCGTAATCCTGATTGAACGGTTGTAATGACCAATTATGTATGTTATGTTATGTATTCAAAATGATCTTTTTTCGTCAAAAATCAACTTCAGCGATGAGGCACAATTCTGGATAAACGTGTACGTAAACAAGCAAACCTGTGAAATTTGGTAAGATATCAAGCCACATGAATTCCAAAAGCATCCAGTGCATCCTGAAAAAGTTACTGTTTTAGGTTGGTGGCATCTTTTGTCCATATATCTTTGAGAGCGATTTTTGTCAGACCATTACTGTCAACAGTATCCGCATCCGATTCAACAGTTAGCTGTATGAGCTCTTCAACGACATAGACGTTGTGCAGCATGTTAACATCCAGCTGCTGCGCTGACTCGGCCATGTCGTTCGAATGAAGGAGGATGCTTCGAAGAGACGGGTACTTGATGCGGGCATCTGCGGAAGTCGGCGGAGAAGTCGACCTTGTTTGCGTTGGAAAGACCAAATCGATGAAATCCTGTCATCGATTGGTGTGACCAATTGATATAGCCCCGTAAGAAGCAGAAGCGCCTGGAAGCATGTATTTAGGCAGGCCGAAATCCGTTAATCGGGTTGTTAATTAAGTTAGTATTACTTTCAACATAGTTCTTTATAGATCGAACATTACCAACTTCCTTTAGCCTAAATATAATGTATGTTCATGAACGACATGCGGATTTAACAGGACGTGCCACGCAGCTAATGCCAAATTAAATATTCTGAAGTATTGATTTGATGGCATGGTCATCTCTTTTGGAAATCATGTGAACTGTCTATCGGGATCGTTCCATGTGAGGTTTCTTAAGTCGCATATTGGCATCAATAGGTCTTTCAAACGAATGAAATATTTCGATGATATCTCACACACACTTTGTTTTATTTAAATTTAAGGATAGAAAGCGCTTAATGAAAGATCCCATGTAAAATAGAAATTAAAGGTATATTCAATAGAATGAAATTAATTTCATTGCAATAATAGAATTTATTTCCTTATTGGGATTTAGAATTTACGAAACGAACTTTAAAAATCAAATTGGAAAAAATATTTTTTACCCGTAAGTTTTATGTAATCCTTAATACGCAATTTAAGTCTTTTAAAATCCTAATTTAATATTAAAAGGAATTCAATTTTTTAATGAAATTTTAATCACAGATACATAACTAACACAAACACATTCATTTAAAATAAAATAAAATAAAATAAGAATTTAAAAAATTCTACGCCAGACGGACGAAGGAAATCTGTTCCAGACAGCTTGTGAAGTAGAAAAAAAGAAAAAGAAAAATGAAATAATAAATTACAATACTTATACAAAATATAGAGTGCTGTAGTCCAAGCACACCACATTACATTCAACAGGATATCAGTGCCATATTCATTATAAGAGAAAGAGAAGGTAATAAAAATTTTATTTTTAAAAAAATTTTAAAATAAAAACAGTATTTATGGAAATAATGTTTACAACACAGAGGAGCAATTGATAGAAACTAAAGAATAGCAAAGACGTAAATATGCATATTTTTACGAAAATGGAAGTAGTGTAGCCGTTTAACATTAAAATGATAAACAAAAGCTACAAAAACAAAAACTATGGACTTGTTTACATGATCAACAAATAAACAAAAATATAGCAACAACATCAGTGTATAAAAAAATGCATAAACAAGTAAACAAACAGGCAACAACAACACTGCCAGGACAAGCGTAAACAAAATACACAAACAACAATAACGTAAAGAACATGTTTATATTTATAGAGATTTCGCGAAGACAGTCATTCGCCTTCAAGAGCATTCATCAGACTGTTTACCTTGCGATATAAAAGGCAAGAGCATTCATCAGACTGTTTACCTTGCGATATAAAAGGCAACGCAAATCAGGCAAAACGGAGTCAGTAAAAATTCAGTCAGCCGTTGCGCGGGAGGAGTATAATCGTGGTTTGAAAATATCCGTTATAAAGATCTGTTGAACAATTATTAGAGTTTACGCAGAAGAGTGTAAAGAAGAAAGCAAACAAAGGTAATTGTTGTTGTTTAATTCAAGTTGCGAACAGTGGAACCCGGAATTATGCGAACAATAAGAAATTAAATTAAAACTGAACATAAATTTATTTTTATTTTTATTTGCAATCTACGAGCTCATATTTTAAACGTTTTTAAAAGGGAAAAACGTAACAATATATACATCACGTCATTGACCAAACTCTACAACATTTCTCCTAAGACTAGAAGCCAATAATTCTTTAAAAACTTATGCAGATTTTCTTCGAATAAATTTTAATTAAAAAATATTTTAAAAGAATCACAAGATAAAAGTAAGAAATATTATAAAACAAAATCTAATGAGAAAAGTGTACGTAAGAAATTAAGTTTGATATATCTTTTCTGGGATTTTTCTGCATTTCCTGAAGAATAATGTATGTATGTCGATCGATTTAAATTCCTGAATTTTTGCTATTTGATTATAAGATTATGATTCGTTTCTTAATTCCATAACTAAATTTCGAGCGTCGCGACTAGTGTTTTTCATTTCCCGGACTTATTCATTTCCCGGGAAACCGGGATTGATTTTGAAATTTCCCGGGATCCCGGGAATTCCCGCCTGGAACATAAAATCATGTTTTTACTTTGTTAAGTATATATTTTTTATTTTAAATTCATATTAATGAGATCAAAAACATAAAACAAAATTACAATAGAAACATATAAAAGGTACAGTTCTTTAAAAAAATAAATAATTCAATGTATTTTAAAAACTAGTTAAAAATATATATGTACATGAAACATAAAAGAACTATATATGTATTAACATATTTATTTAATACTTTTAAAATGAGTTTTTAGAAAACTCTCTCGATTTCAACTGATTTTGGCTTAATAGTGGACAAGGCCTCCAAAAGATTATTTATGGTTTCCGTTTGCTTACCAGATTCTCCAAAATATTTTAAATCTTTTTTTGTCGGACCGGTAGGTACAATAGTGTTTGATGTAGATATTTCACTAATGTTATTTATTGCATCGTTTAAAATGTCCTCAAAATTTTTATTTTCTAAAATATCATTATGGTTGCTTTCTATTTCTTCTAATTCTATATTTTTTTCAGTAAAAAGACGGTTATAAATTTGTTCTGCATATAAAATAATTGAGTGTTTTGAAGCATTCGGAAAAAAATTATAATTTTTATTAAAAATTTCAGGATCTTTCAAGTATTTGGTCAAGGTGGCATAAAGTATTCACTATCACATCAGCTGTTATAATATTAACTTCTCGCCGACATAAAGCTTCCACAGTTAATTTTATTGGGTTTAAAACGTTCAGAAAGTTCTGCAAATTATTTATATTGGATTCTATCCATAGATCACCCATTTCCAAATCAATGAGGCTTTACTTTACTGCATTTTTATAAGTAAAATTTTTTCGATCATTGGAACTAGAGAATTCCATCTGGTTATTATATCCAATACAAGGCAGATTTCCTTACTATTTACATTCAGCCAATACATATTTTTGTAACACAATTTTTTGCTGGACTCTTTCTAAACAATTTAATAACACAACGAGTTTGTTCTAATAACAATTTGTAGTTAGTATTGATAAATGTTGCCAAATAGTAAACATTTTTCATTCACAATAATTCCCGGGAATTCCCGAACAAATTTCCAGGGATTTCGGGATTGAAAAATTTGCGGAATTCCCGGGAATTCCCGTCCCGCCGTTTCCCGTGAAAAACACTAGTCGCGACGCGTCGCACGGTATTTCCATTATTAATATTACTATCTCACTTATTCCACAAGCTTATAATGAAAAAATGGGATTATTATCGCGTATGTACATTTTTGTCACAACAGTTTTTTGGCTTTGTTCATTTCTTTTTGATTTAAATTTATTTCCAGACAACCAGGACATTTTTATCTTGGCTTGCTTTTGAAGCTCTAAATGTAGAAGAAATGTTGGGAGTATTTATGCGTATGTCCATGACAGTACATATATAGGTTAACGATAACCATATAAACTAAAAATAACGGGACAAGCTACAGGAGAGTTGACGGAAATACTTGTTAGTCTATATTATCTGGTTGACAAATAGGAAAAAATATTTCTTCGATGCTTGCTCTCAGCGGTAATCTGGCAAAGACGCTGAGCGCAAATAAAATTACCATGAAAGTTTCTCAAAAATTTATCGTTCGGGATCGACTTTAAACTGTAGGTCCTGCCATTCATGCGTATAATTAACATACACAACATGGTTGGTGTGAGAAGCTATGTTGTAATACTGACTAAGGGATTCTAATGACAATTAAGTGTGTAGTTAGGATGCTATACAAATCATGTACATCTTAATACGTTTATCATCTCATAATAATTTTTTTCTAAGCTTTCATAAATTTAAATAAAACAAAACCTGTATTAAATAACATCGAAACAACTCCAGACTAATGATGGACATTAAAAACCGTCAAAGTATCGCAAAGATTCATCAATGTTATATCAATTTTTTAAGGAATACATCGATATTGTCTATATATCGATTGATTTTTGTAACAAAATGGAACTGAAGTGAACTAGAGCATTAGGAATTAAAAGTTAGTTGCACTCTCCTCAATCTATTTCGGTTATTACTACAACGTCTCTCCCAATCCTGTTGTCCAACAAAGTAATAAGTGTTAGTAAGAATAATTTCTTACCGAGTACTTGACATGTACCCAGGAGTTTTTCTTTGAAATTATCATTATCACCCTATAATATTTTTAGACGATTTCTGGGTAGTCAAAAGGAAGATACAAATATTTATATTGTCTCAAACTAGTTTGATTTGTAAAGAGTCTCTGCTTCTCTATATCTTATATTTACAAACCGCATTTACCCTCATCGGCGTCATAGCAGCTCACTTTCTTCCGATGTCGTCCACATGCGCTTTGTCGGGAATGAGATCAATCAAAGGGTGAATCTATTTTCCCTGCCCAAATGGTCTAATTCTTATATCGAGTCAACTCCTTGTCTTAGTATATGTCATCAATACATCTGTACACAACAGAGAGGTACGTTTCTGGCAAACAAATTGCTGCATTCAGTTTTATTATTTACGCCAGGTGTCAGTCAAACAGAGAGCTATTAGCCATTCGATTTACCACTCCACCAAGCTTTTGTCTATAATTATCCTGATTTATATATATGATTATGTCTTTACTAGACAATGTGCAACTGACTTATATCCATCAGAGTACAGGCTTCCATTATAAGCGCATAATTCGTTTGTTACTCTTATATTTGTTATAATATATTAAATTTGATAACGACATTTAATTCAGTCTATGAAATATTTGCATTAAGTTTTTACTCCGATGCATCGAATAAAAAATTCATGTTGTTTCGATGTATCGGCAATGTATCCTTACATAAACATTTTTTGAAGGATGAAAAAACATTTGTTATTCGATAAGATACATCAAGTGTTTTTAAAGTCGACGCCGTTACATTATCATTTTATTATGTCAAAAGCAGCATCTAAAAAATGTTTCAGAATTTGAGGATAAAATATTTTGTGTTTAAGATAATTCAAGCTCTTGATAATTATAACTCAAAACAGTTTTCACATTCTATTCTTTAACTGTTTAAAATGAAAATGATAATTTTCAACATTCATTCTTCCAATTCAATCCTTTTATTCACATTTTCCAACCTAAACATAATAATGGGAAATGATAACAAGGGCAGGTGAACAATCAAAAGTTGAAGTGAAATAGTATGAAAGAAACTACGTCATAAACTTCATTTACTTTGTCTTTTGGCCCTTATGCATATGCGAAGAAAAGTAAACACACATCAACTTATAAAAATATGTATTCAAATGCATGCTATTGCTGTTTACATTTGCATCCATACGATGCATATTCATGAGCATGAGTACATAAAAGCCAAAGATCGTAAATATTTTGGTCAACATCCAGAAAATTGTAGAAGAACAGAACAATAGGAGTTTTTTAAATTACAGGTACATTTTGAAAAATTAAACTTGATGAAATTATAAACGGTGTTGACTGACCATTAGATACTCCACACCATACTTAGATCTGTAAAAGCTGAATCTGAAAACTAAACAAAATGTTTAATTTTAATACGTATAAATTCCAGAATTAACCCTAACCTGTCTTATTAACCGTAGTCTAGTAGCCAGTGATTCAACCTATGGCTCAGACATCTCGAACAAAACGACGATTTCCTATTAGAAGATTTCTAGAAAAACTCTGAGAGTAAAGTAAAATTGCCACGAACAGTTTTTCAAATCAGTCCCTCGGAATTGACATTAAACTGTAATTCTCGGCACTCATGGATAACATTAACACACCACATGAATGGTGTAAGCACCTAGGTTGCAATCCTGACTAAATGGTTGTAATGAGCAATTAAGGAAGTAAATAAACCAAGATCGTTACATATAATTTTTCACGCTGTCGAACTACACAGGCCATCAAATTGAGAACGACAGCATAGCGACATTTCCCCAACTTTGCCAATCTTCAGTAAGACATTTCTTTGTCCTATATTTTTCAGCTACGAAGCATTGTTTAGTCGTTAAACTATGCATGATATCTTGTTAAACCTTACGGAACAAAACAGTTACCACAGTTTGACATTCTAAACTGTCAAACCATAGTAATCAATAATTCTCACTTAGCTGAAAAAAAAAAACAGCCAATGCATTCAAAATATTGTTAAACGAAACACCATAAAGCTTTGTTGGACAACGGGAAAAGTGGTCGGGTTATTCTCTGCCGCTGCCAAATCTAACAATATTACTGTGTCACAAGTTCAACTTTGTTTTTCGAATCGAACAACAATTTGCAAAAATTTCATAGTCACCTAGAAAATCTGGAAGAAAGAAGAATTTTTAATAAATTTTCTAACGAGTAGTGGATGAAGTATTATGCAACTAATCTTATTACGGTTTTGGCCTGTTAGTAACTCAATTTTTCTATGTCCGGCTATTTTTGATAATTATTACAAAATTTTTGACAATATTTTTTATATTTATTTCAAATGCGTTTATTAAAATGTCTGTGTTCTCTTCTAATTGTTACGAACTTATAAAAAAGAATGTCCAAACATAATCTATTTCGTGTGGCCAAAACATTTATTTTATTTACAATATGTGCAGTAAAGGATTGTAGTCTACTTAAGGACAACTTTACATCACCTGCGTATGTATACAGCATCCAGGTATCTAATAAGAATACTTGTAGATTTGATGAGAACGTGAGTAAATGAGAAAATTGTGGATAAGTAACTGAACTTATACTATAAAGCCAATAAACTCAACACAATATTCTCTCAAAAATAGAATACATGTGTGTATCTGGAAGTGATTATTTTAAAAGCAGCGCGACTAAACGCAACGTTTCTGCTGCTTTGCATTTAAGCTAATTTCTATTCTTATTCGCAGAATATGTGCCCACTGTGAGAGGATTTGTGCTGGGCAGTGTGAAGATTAATGCTGTCAATACTTTTAAAAACGCAATGAATGAAATATATCGCGAAAGAACGGGTTAGTGGCTCCATTGATAAAGAATTTATAAACTGTTTATTTTTCATTTGTTTTGCTTATGCTGCCTCCATTACTATAAATGCGCATGCAGCTTAAATTAGGCTGCAATTGCAAAATTGTTGTGCTTGCCGTGTTGCGTTTATTGTGTTTATGGTATTATTCTTAGCTTATGTATCCCAAAAACAAATTTAAAATTTTATTTACTTTAAAATTAAATTGAGTTAGAAGTTCCAACAGTGAAAATATATAGACACCCCTTTTCTTTCCAATATAGTTATTAGAAAAATAATAACAAAACAAAGCATTTAATTTAAGCTATAATGGTGTTTTATTTTGTTGAAATTAAACTGATAGACATCAAAGTGTAAATTTGTATTTTAATTTTAATGAATAATAATTTTAAAATGAAATGGAAAATAAAATCGCAATGAAGCTCACAATTTTCGCATTGTACTTACTTTCTCATCAAATATCTAAGCGTCACATTGTCGTCCTTATTATTTTTCACATCATTGTATAGGCACTTTAATAATTTATTCCTTGAGCCGTTAATGAAATGCCGAACTCTCTTCGTCAACAATGTTCGTTGTTGATATTGTCCTCTTTTGGCAATTAGGAGGTTCCCTTAAGAGTTATTTGGTGAGAAATTAGGGCCACTTGTAATGTAGACATAAAGGTGTCACTGTAATTCCACGAGATATATACGTATATGATTGCTAGCTAGCAGTCGCGTGGGGGGTTTGTGTCCTAATTTAGCCGCCTCTGTTACATTGCAAAGTAGTTTTATAAAGACTATCTTTTTTATTTATTATCTTTATACTATGTGGCACGTGATATCTAACCTCCCGCAAGGTTAGGTTAGGTTAAAAATAATTTACATAAAATTTTTTCACAATCTAACAAAATTATATCATTAAATAGATGCTAACTTACAAAAAGAAAAACTATATAAGAAATTTATTTCTAACTTACCGCGGAGAAAAATATGTATTTATTTACTGAAGCTTTGGACAGTCAAAGACAAAGGACCGAAGCACTATTTTTTTTTTTTTGGTTTAATGCTCTTTTTAACTTGATTAAAAAATATCTGTTGTATTTACTATTTATTTTTTATATATTTAAAATTTTTATAATTTCTTTTGACTTTTAATGTTTGATTACAACTAATTTGCGCTTGAAGGTGCAAAGATAGAGAACGTTCCCACATATAGTTGAAGCCTAGGTAACTTTCGGAAAAGATTCTAATTGGACAGAACGAAAGCTGTTGGAAATTTAAATATTCGATCAGTCAGTGACAACATTACTAATTGACCGGCCGAATATTAGTTAAAATATGTATAACATTGCATTGCCATAATATTATATAATATTCAAAATACAATCAATGGAATTTTTTTTAGTTAAAAGCAACATTTAAAATGTCAAACAAATTTATTTTAATTAATTTCTTCATCATTACAAACATGCATTCCTGCCAGAGTTGTTGTTGTAGTTTTTTGATTTCAATTCATTACGAATTAGCTAAATTTTGAATTAATTCTTTTCAACAAAAAAAAAATTTGAATCAATTCATTTGAATTTAGCGAACATGAAATGCAATTCATTTTTTAATTCAAAAGAATTGGTAAAATGAATCGCAATTCATTTCTAATAATATAAATTTATATTATTATTATTTATAATAATTCAAATTTATCTAATCAAAAATGAATTGCATTCAATTGAAATAAACTTGGTGTTTGGAGTTCGGTTCTTCAAGTACTACTTATTTCGTTTTTGATATACGCTGAATAACAAGACATTCAGTATTTAAAACCTATTAATAATTTATGAAATTTTGTGACCCACGAACATTAAAGGTCAAACACTTTAGAAATAATTATGTATGTAATATTTCTTTAATATTTAAGTAATATTTATTTAACAAAATGTAATTATATTTTACAAATAAAGATGAAATTAGGAAGAATTATAGACATCAACTAATTTTTCTATCATTTTAATTATAAAATAAATGTTAATTAGATTAAATTAGAATGCATCGTTCACTTTCAGCAATAATAATTTTTCAAAATTATCATCTAATCGATTTCCACGTTTAGGGATATTTAGAACAGACGCGTACGGAAACAATCGTTCAACAGCAGCTGACGATGGTAACGGCACATTATACTTTAAGAAAGCCTTCTTAACAGTCGGATAATTATGCAGCATACTTAAAGATTTTGAAGAATCTGCTAAGTATGCTGTGAATTCTGATTCTGAGGGAATATTGACGCACAAAGTATTTTCTGGAGTTTCTATAATAAATATTATAATATTATTGTTAGCGGTGTTTAAAATTATTTTGCAAAGTGACTAGATAATTACCACAGATAGAAAAATTTTAGTAATTTAAAACGTTACTCTCTGAAATGGAGTAAGTGGTCCCGAAACGCCATAAACTCTTTTGCATTACAGTCTTTTTTTCAGAATCAATTCAATTCAAATAAATTGGAAATGTATAACAAATTCATTTTTCAAGTTAATTCAAATGAATTGGTAAAATGAATTGCAATTCATATTTTAACTCATTTGAATTAATTCAAAATCAATTCAAATGCATTGGGAATGAATTACAATTCATTTTTTCTAAATCATTTATATTAATTCAAAATCAATTCAATTCAAATGAATTGGAAATGAAATGCAATTCATTTTAACAATTCATTTGAATTGAAAATGAATTGCAATTCATGTTCGCTAAATGCAAATGAATTGATTCAAAGTTAATTCAATTCGTTTTTTGGAGAAAAGAATTAATTCAAAATTTTACCAATTCATTGCATGAATGATTCGCGAATTAATTCAAAAATGAATGATTCGTTTACAACTCTGATTCCTGCAAAGTAGACATTGCCAACATTGTTGATAAACTCTGTCAACTTTATACATGTAGTAGAACAATGTTGCAGTATATGTCTAACGAGATGTTCATTATCAGAAGTATCTAAGCTTGGCATTACGCAACATGTTTATCAGATGTGGATGTTATATCATGATCGAATATACGTAATACAGTTTGAACACAATGGGGTGGATGTTCATCATTTTAATAAGAAAAAAAAACTAAAAAAATTTTGAATTTATCTTTAACATAAGCGTTCACCACACGCTTAATTTTCAAATTTCAAAGTTCAATACTTAAGTGTTTTCGAAACCTTCGGGCTTATATTCGAGCGTTTTTAGCATTACACTCCGCTAACTAATGAACCTACTGATTCTTGTAAAAATTAAACGCCCACTTGGTCATTTTTGAACTTGTTCAACTCAATCAGACTTACATTGGATATACATACTTTCATTTGAGTTATTCATGAATCAAGTCGGTGTAATACATTTTTTCGATTAGGTGTTCTATCCCAGCCTTAGGTGGATGATTTTTCAAAATGCATACAATAGTTTGAATGCGGATGTTAAGGATTTTAGTTTAGTTTAGTTTGCAATTTTTACCAAAATGTTTGTTTTTACGCCGCAGACCTAAAACTACAAAAATTTTTATTTTTTTATTTCATTTGTTTTGCATATAATTTAATTTCTATTTGTATATATTTTGTTTTATTATATTTCTTAATAATTTTTTTCTCCATTTGTTGCTACCTGCAACGTAAATAAATAAAAAACACTTAACATGCAATTTAAAACGTATGCATTTAATTATTTTGTTATTCTTTATATTAAAAAATAAAATAACTAAATAAAAAATAAAATAATAATAAAATAAAATAAAAAGTTATTTAAGCTATAACAATAAAAAATTATTAAAAATTAAAACTGTGATATAAAATTTAAATCAATAGAAATGCAAAATAAAATTTTATTTCATAATTAAAAGATACATTCCAACATCCACTTTTAATTTTCCAATTACTATTAAAATATGAAAATGTTTTTGTTTTTTAAATTTAAATTGTATTTATTTTTCTTGATAACAAAGCAGAAAAAAGCTCATAAAAATTTATAAAATTTTCATTTTATATTCATTATCCACAGGTAACAAAAAAAAAAAAAAAACACTTGTACACTCCTCGAAATCAAATGTATATCCTTTTTAATTAATTTAATTTTTTAGACTTTATTATTTATATTTATTAGCATATTTTTACTTAATGTAACCTATTCTGAAGATATGAAAGAAAATTTGTGTTGGCTATGACAGTAAGGGTGGTGTAGATATAATGGTTTGAAGCTAAATGAGTGCGAAGCGAGTAGGCAACATTGTGTTTCTTAACACTAATCTTACTGCCATGAGTCTCTAAGGCTAAAAACTAGGAGTTTCTTCTATAACAAACAGTTCCATTCCTTAGAAAATCTAAGCGGAACTCTTGTATTCAAAAATACGAATCACTCAACCTTTAATTTAAATAAGAAGGGATTTCCCAACGTTAAAGAAAGCAGACCAGAGAAATCTAATTTTTTATATGAAAAGTTATTTTGTATATAAAAGATACATATTTTTATAATTAGAAGATGGAGAATGATTTATTCAGTCAAAAACTTAAATAAAATAGGCTCTGAGGCTCATGACAGTATTTAACGTTATTATTTTATATATATTATATCTAATAATTCTGTCATGAAATTTGGTTACGGTACACATATTAGATATTTCTTTTGTTACATGTCAGTAAGATTAGGGTTAAAGTAAATGTTAACGAAATAGACAAAAGTTTTCTTCAAGTTAGATTTGTTGTAATATAATTTAAAATTTTTTATTAAACAAATAATTCGCTTACTTATTAGCTTAACAAAATAAATAAAACTTAAACATATTTTACATTAATATTAAATAATTCATAAAAAAGTGGAAAAATTAGAGGACATTCCTTTTTACGCAGTTTTATTTAAATTAAAAATAAAGAAAAAATTAAAAAAAAAAATTCCTAATCTTGTTAGCACCCATTTTGTGGAGGCATTTGCATGCCTACAAAAAGGACAGAGTGGCTCCTGGGAATAACTAGTGTGCGATGAAAGTCAGAGAGATCTAAGGATGGAAGTGTGTCGGTCCTCGGCTTATCCATATGTGCTTTGCAGAGTCCAGCAATATTATAAGTACGCTCTTCCTGCCAACGAGATAGAGCCTCTCTGTAAAACGAATGGATAATGTCAAATTAAATTAAGGCAATCGGAAAGTTAAATATTAGAACCCTTTGTAAAAATAGTAAAGCTCGCCCTGTCACTAGTTTAGTTGTAAATGGTGTAAATTAACACGAGGTATGATGAATTGTCATGACCATAACTTTAAAAGCTATTGATTTTAATATATTAACACTACGTTTAGCAATATATGACAACTTATTTGTACGACCTTTACGCGCCAATTGCGTTAATTGAAATCCACCTTGTTAACACGACATTATCTGTGATTACCTTTACTTAAGATTTTATTTATATTAATACTATGTTCTGCAGTGGTGTTGTCGAGCCGGAACGCTGCGGAACGTCGTTCCGGTACTTCCTTTTTGGACAGGAGCGCGTTCCGGAACTAAAGATGATTTCTGATAACGAGAATTAGCTGACGTTTTGAAAAAAAAAAAAATTAAAAAGAATTGCTGATTTTTTTTTTTAATTTTTGACGAATTTTTATATGTATTTTTATAAAAAGGGTTTGAAGTTCAAACTTTGAACCGAACCCGAACCGGAACAAAAACCGGAACGAACCGGCTTGTTTTTCCGAACCGTGAACAGGAGTCCGGAACGCGTTCCGGTAAAAAAAAATTAGCACAACACCACTGATGTTCTGATATTCACTTTTATTGAGTACAACATTTTAAATGTTCAGACTTAATAATATACGCAGTTCAGCTGCTTATTCAATATTCATTTGACATCTGGTAAACAAAACTGCTGGTTGTTTTTATTTTGTTTTGTTGTTTTTTTTTGTCGTTGATTTGTTTATCAACAGAAAGTGTTCGGGTAATTGTAATATGCACACTGAACATACTTACTACAGTGCTGCATTTTAAGTTTTACTTAAAATTATAACAATTTGCGTATTTATTGCGCAATAATTAATTGAATCTTTATATGAAATATTGAGCTTAATAATGACGTTTATTGCGATTTACGCACCGTATAGGGTATTTAGCCTTGATTTCCATAATAGGATAAAACCTGTAAACGAATATTGTTACCATCAAATTTTACAATTAAACATATTTTTTAGTTCAACAATGAGTACAAACTGTGCTGTAACTGCATGTTTCTGTGAGTATGTCATACTTTTATTGTTATTCCATTTATAACCACCAAAATTTAAAACAAAATAGTAAAAAGCAAAATAAAATAAAAAGAATATTTTAATTATATCCTCTGCGGCATATATAAAGCATAAAATAAATAAAAATAAATAAAACCGAAAGCGTGAACATGAACCAATTGAATAAAATACTTATGAAAAATTGAAAACAACCAAACAAGACAACGAAAAAATTGGCAACAACTATTAAACTCGGAATGTTTTAAACAAAAAGTTAATTTGCAATTAAAAAACAATAGAATAAACTAATAAATTGTTATAAAAAAGCGTTGCATGTTCTTATATGTTACTTAATATTATTGGGTACATTAAGGTACTCTATCCACACGTACATTTAAAGCAATTTTTTCCTTATGGTTCACAGAATGCAATTTCTCTCACTGTTAAATTCTTCAACAACAAAATTATCACAAATAAAATTTTAAACAGCGCCTTTCATTGTTTATAAAGGTTGGTGCAACCATAAATCATGATGTTAATTGTTATACTTTAACGTCAAGTCTTTTAGTTATCTTAATTGGACATTTCTTCGTTTCAGTGTTTGACAAATTCAACCATGGAGAGGTACACAATTGAACACGGCTTTAAAATCGTTCAAGCCTTTTTGGATAACGGACCTTACAATCAAAATGCATTTCGTTCAATTTGTTAATTTTTTTGGTCACTATAATCAACCAAATGTGTACCATTCGGGAGAATTTTGTGCAAATTTCAGCAAACTGGACTTGAGGGAAATTGAAAAACATTTTTGTATGCTCGCCCAGATCGTTCTGCCGAAAACATTGTTGTTGTTCGCGATATTGTGCTAGAAGAGTCGTCAACCCTCGCTGTTGTACCCAAAAATTGAATAAAGATTTTAATTAAAACGCTTACAAGGTCCAATTGACTTAAGAGCTGACCATGTCGAGCGTCGTGAATACACCACATTGTTGGTTGAACAAACAGAAAACCACATTTTCGATGGGCACTTTCGTTAAGAAGCAAAATTGTCGCATTTTGACAGATAAGATCCACGAGTGATTGTTGAAAAGTCGATAGATCAACATGGAGTGGCTGTTTGTTAGGGTTCGTGGGCTGGCGGCGTCATTGTGCCATATTTCTTCAAAAATGAGGTTAACTAAACAGTTACAGTGAATGGTGATCGCTATCACGAGATGACAACAAATGTCTTATGGACAGAAAATTAGTATATGGACGTGGACGATATGTAAATCCAGCAAATATAAAACGCGGCCCTATGCTCCCTAGAGGAGTAAGAGGAACATATAGTAAATATAAAATGGATCCAAAAATATAGAGGCACCGTCCAGCTAATTGAGGTACGAAAAAATTTCTAATCACCTCCTACACCTCTCTTCACAATATCTATTATAAGACTTTTCCAGCTTATAAAATGAACCAAACAATAATTTTCTGTGGATATAATTAGGTTGGTATAAATTATAACTATACTATAAAAGTTTATGGGTTATCCTCACTTCAAATGCAACAATTTTGTTTATTTACGTAAACTGGGATTTTCCATTGGTTTTTGTTTAAGGCACTCTAAAGACCAATTATGTGAGTCATATAATGAACGAAGTTCACGATAAACCGAACCATTATTTTGATATAAAAAATTGCATCAATTTGCAAACGCTACTCTGGTATTAGTCTATCCACAATGATAGTCAAACTAAGCTAAACAAAAAGCAAAAAGCATAGGTTGTCAACTGACAGTGATTAACCTAGAAAAAACACCCTTTACGTACTCGAATTTACAATTTCCATTAGTTTAGACAAGAGCTTCAAAAAGATTTGACTGTGTTGCTAATAAGCTTGTTTTTTGTAAAGCTCTGTCTAACTTCGGTATCATTTTCATAATTTTCGGTATCAGTTCAATCGTGACGGTAATATTTAAACCGTAAAATAGCAAAATTTGAATAACAAACTTGTTTGAGCTGCCCTAAGTCTTTATTCATGTTTCCTCATATTTATACAAGACAATATTTTTTTGAATCTCTGGAAATTTATACCTTAAGGGTGGTGGACGTACAGCTGGCAAATTGGACGTGTTGTTACACCATTTTATGGTGAAACAGTTTGCAGCTAATCAAGAAAAAATTTGGTTTGCCCAGTATTAATAAAATAATAGGCCTATCAATATTTTTAATCAAAGACCACAAGGAATAGCTATAGCATCAAATATTTTGAGGTTATGCCACATTTTGTGATTCCAGGGCTCCACAGTGCCTTTTCGGATATTTCTTATGAACTAATTTCATATTGACATGATCCCTGCTGAGAACACTATCTTTGCGTTGTTTCTTTTAAATTGATGTTTCCATATCTACGGAATAGAAATTTTGTTAAATCTAATCTGGGAATGGATTACAGTTAATACTGAGCAGTTTGCCTGTATATTTTCACAAAAGCTGGATAACAACAAACGTCTATATCCAGTTTTGAAATAAATGATAAATGAGAACAGCTTAATAATTTATTTACTAAAATTTCAGGAAAAATTTTACAAAAACTCCGTTAACATGTTCTTATATATTGCTACGTTTTTACCCTTTTAAAAAAGTTTAAAATATGAGTTCGTAGATTACAAATAAATAAAAATAAATTTGTTTTTAGTTTTAGATAAATCCGTTATTGTTCGCACAAATCTGTGAGCCACTGGTCACAACTGTAAATAACAACGATTGCTTTGTTTGCTATTCCTCTTTACACTCTTTTGCGTTAACACTAAGTGTTTGGCCGATCTTTATAATGGAGACCTTCACACGCAACGCGTGTTCACCCAAGACTGACTGAATTTTTACAGACTCGTTGCCTGCTTTGCCTAACTTTTGGCGACTTAAACAGTCTGATGAATGATCTTGAAGTCGAATGTTCGTGGTTTCGCCTTCTCGAGATCTCTATAAATATACACATCTTTGTTTCATTGTTGTTTGTGTATTTTGTTTACTTGTTTATTCAATTTTTTGTACTGATGTTGTTGGTATATTTTTGTTTACTTGTTTATCATGCAAACAAGTTTATTTTTTTGTTTATCGTTTTACTGTTAAAAGATGTAACACCAATTACATTTTCGTAACAATATGTTAGCGTACTGTGTGTGCATTAATTCAATTCGACTATACGATCCATTTTTGAAACGTTCTTCTCATTAAAGGAAGAAAGGAAACTGATGACAGAAAACAAAAATAAAAGACCTATGAGCGGAATGAAGCCACGAACTTTTTAAAGAATATTTTTTGCGACATGTACAATCGAAATTACCACAATATTGCTATGGATGACAGAATACAAAATGGATTTCTTAAAACTTCGTATTTTAGTTTTACTTTTCATGTAATTTTTCTTTTTCTTTTTTCTATATTTTTTGTTTTCTTTTGGTCAATGTATTGAAAAAGTTTTAGTTTAGGAGTGAATTTTATATTCCACCAAAAAATAAAGGTAGTCATTTAATTAGTCTCTACGTTATTCATGCATATACGCTGGTGAGTAGAAGTGGATACATAATATTATAATTATAATATGAAGATATTTATATTTTATTTATATAAGTATATATAAGTTAACTATCAACTGAGACTATTTTCGAATTAAAAAAAACTTCTAAGTTAACTTATTTCCTTTTAAATATAAAAGACAGTTTAACCCTGCTGTTAGGTTTGGACCATTTTAGTAAATTTTTTTTTAATTTTAACTTAAAATGTCAGCTCAGGTATTTTTTTATATTTTAATGGTTTTAGTTAATTTTTAGCTATCTAGGATAAAATCTAACAGAACAAAATTAAAAATTACAAATCTTAGGTGATGGACCATTTTGGTCCATGCAATTTATTTTATTCTGTATATCAGTAAAAGTAAGGAAAAATAATAATTGGCTTATTGCTATTTTCGCAGCGAGATGAACAAATTGTTTTTGGCTTAAATTTGCATACGAATTTATTGCATATAATGCATTTGGCATCACATTTGGACTTACAGCGATTGCAAATTCCCCGTTTTCTAGGAGCTGACTTTTTTGTATCACACTATTTGATGACGATGCTTGTAGTTGAGTCAATAGCTCTGCAGCAAATGAATTTTTAGGTTTGACTGTCCTTTTCAACATGTAATCTTCTGATAGGCACATAGCTAGCTGACGTAAAAACTCAGGTCTTCTGCGATTTGAATCGTTTGCAGCCCACGAAGAATTAATTTCTGAATATAAAACAAATGCATTCAATGCGGATATATCAACTATATTTGAAAACACAACATTTGGCCATCTATTTGTTTTTCTTTTAGACTGTAGTAGCTAATCATTTGATCAGCAGTGTCAACGTCTCCTAAGATAAAGAATATTATTTTTACGGAAACGATAAAAAATGATAAAATATAACAAACCTTTAGTCGAGTTATAGTAAGAAACATTGCATGTTTCTTCTTATGATTACTGAAATCGATTTCATCTGTTTTGTGCATGGTGCTGATCAATATAGTACCTTTATTTTTATGGCCGATATACGAAACAAGTGTTACGATTTCACTGAAACCAAATGTGGATGTATATAAAGGAACTTTTTGAATATAAGCAATTTCTGTGGCACAAATGTCAGTTTCCTTTGTTAAACTTTTTTCCCTAACTCAAAAAATGAAAAAAAATTATCAGCTGTAATATTTTGTCCTTTCAATCGTTCTGTTAACTCCAGCACGACACGCTCTCCTGGATTTTTTTCAGGTTTATCATTTTTTGGTTTTCCAAGGTACGGTTGTATTTTCCATACGTATCCTGATTTGGAGTCTACAGCTAACCAAAATTTAAGCTCATATTTCGCTGGCTTTGCAGGCATATACTGCCTTAAGGAACATCGCCCTTTAAAACCCACTAGCTGCTCATCAATTGTGACATTTTCATGACAGTTATAAAGCATTGAAAGAAGAGCTTCCAAATTGTCCCATAACTCACGAATGGGAGCAAACTTGTCACTACTTTTTTGTTGTCTTCTGTTGATAACATCATCAAAGAGCACTTGTTATCATGTGAAAATTATCCTCGCTGATAATAGACCGGAATATTGGACGACCAAAACTTGCATCAAACAAACCATGCAAATCTTCGTTTTTGCCTCTGTAATACAAAATTATTATAACAACCACTTCACATATACAAAAGATTAGTAATATTTTATGTACCGATAAACCCCAGCAAGAATTAGAATGCCAATATATGCCCGCAATGTGGATTTATCTAAATCTTTCCATTTGCTTTTAAATTTAATTCTACCATATTTATTCGTATTTTCAATGATTATTTTTTCTATTCTCGGAGGAAAAAATAATAAAAAAGTAGAAAAAACATCGCGGCATCTGGACACCGCGAAACGTATTGGACCTGGTGGTAATGATATAATATTCTCCGCTGAAGCTCCAATGGTAAAGGATTTGCATTCCATTGCATTTTGTTCTTCGCAATGTATAATGCATCAACACCACAATCTCCTTCATTTGCCTCATACTTTTGAATTTCATATTCACTTGTATCAATATCACTTTTAATTTCAATATTTTTATCTTATATGGAACAAATTGAAATATCTGAATCACTTTCATTTAGAATTTCAGCAATTGCACTGCTGCCGATTTTCCATTTTTTTTCTCTTTGAGAATGTAAACCCATCAAAAGCTAAACATGAACTGAAGTAAACCTTATAGTCGTGGTATACATACATATATGTATAGAAATGGGGAATCCCGGAATTTTTGTAACAATTTAAATTTTTTAAATGTTTGGTCAAAAGATTTTTTAACGAATTATTTATGAAAAATACAAAGTGGACTAAAATGGTCCTTTACCTAAGATTCGGAAGTTTTTTTTAACCTAACAGCAGGGTTAAATGTTTTTTAACAGCATTTATTCTGTTTTGCTCCCTTCTCATTTCTGTTTAAATGCTGAAACTAAGACGGTTCCTCTCAACGTCTGTAGTGCAGTCCATTCACTAACACTCTTGTTTATAGCATCTGTTTCGCAGATTCTGACTTCATATTTTCTTAACAATCTCTCCAGTAACCATGTGCCTTTGTCATTGAGAGATCTTGGATGACTTCCAGTATATTCGGATTGCTTTGCATATCTTTTTTTATGATTGAAAGTACTGTCCGATGAGAAACACCAACTTTTGCAACAATTTTCTTCATTTTACTTCTTTTTTGTTCCAAAATGGAAGAAAAACTTTCAAAAAAAATATTAAAATATTTTCCGCTTACCTTGAGCTTGCATACTAAATTTTCTTTTTACTATTGGTCAATAGTTTAGTTAGTCGATAGTGCGAGAAGTTTTTTTATTTGCAATTTTTTACTTATTGGATTTAAAATACTTATCTACATTATGTATCCCCTTATGCTCGCCACTGTATTTCTGTAACCTTTGCAATTTGGCATATTTATTATTATTTTTTTTAATATTATTATTTTTTTTTTTTTTTTTTGATTACTACTTGAGCCGAAAATGGGAAAAACCAACACAGTTTCTTCTCCTTCTTAGCTTCGCATATTTATGTTATGTTATGTTTTGTACTTTTTTCTACCTTCAGTAATTTTAGTACTCTATGGTCTGTTTCTTACATTCAGCTTAAATTGAAAATAAAGTGATGAAAAAATGGCACACGGCACTCTCTCAAAACTTTTTGCCTTTGGTGTTGGTAGTTACTACTCTCGTTCTATAGATGGGATCCCATTAAATTCAAAGGGTACCACAAGGTTCTGCTCTATCTCCAAATATTATTATTCTTATTTTCATGAACGATCTGCTTTCTTTAATTTCTAATCATATCTGTAGACGACAGCAATATTTGCCGAAAATTCAGTGTGATTTTTGCTGAAACCAGCACATTTTTGAAGTGTTGAAAGCATTCAGGTGCCTTGGTTTCTTAAGACGGTGCAAGAAGTATTTTATTTCATCTGATGTCCTTACAATTTACAACATTTATATCTGACTGAAAATGGAATACAACTCTCATGTATGGGCCAGTACCTGAAAGTCTATTTTGAGGCTTGTCGACCGTGTTCATTAATGAGGGTAGGGTATTCAACTCTATTGATTCATTTTTCTAGCAAATATGGCATCGTAGTCTTTTGTGTTTCGCTACTACAGCGGATTTTGCAAGAGCGGAATAATGACACTAGTTCCCGAGAATCATGTATCCCTACGTAACACTCGTTTTTCTCGCCGAGCACATCCGTTTATGGCTGATTGGCCAGTGGATCGCACACTACATTATAGACAATATTCGTTCTTTAGCAGGATTATCCGTATATGGAACTCCCTACCTGCAGACAGTCTTTCCTACTACTTATGATATAAGAAGATGCAAATCTAATGTCCATAAACACTACTCCCTCTGTGTTTCTACCCATAATCTAGTTTTCTAATCCCAAAACAATGCACTGCATGAGTAGGGGCATCCGCTGGGTGTTGATCTTATATATATATATATATATATACAGTGGCTCCATCGCATAATCGGTCAAGCATTAGTCTGACATGTATGTGCTTAAAACTTAAAAAGAAAATATTAAATATATGTTTTTTTTTTTACTTTTATTTACACTCTACATTATAGCCTTTCAGATTATAAGAAAAATAACAAAATTTTTTATGATAACGGTAATTTTATAAAGAAAAAGGAAATTAACTAAATTTTTTGTGCTCAACGCATAATCGGACAAAGAAGAGTACCATTGCTAAAAATGACGAAAGAGAACAATTAATACTTTGTGGCATATCCTTTGTTCTCAATAACGGCCTGTAAACGTTTTGGAATTAATTTTACCAAATTGTAGCATACCTATGGTTCTATGGAGCTCCACGCATCCAGTAAAACCGCCTTAAGCTGATTCAAAGCTTTAAATTGTTGTTGGTATACTCTTCTAGCTAATTCTTCCCGAAGATTTTCAATTATGTTGAGATCTGGGCTCTGTGGAGGGGTTTCTATAAGTTTGAGGAAATTATGAATCAACCAAAACTTTTCCACACCCGAAGTGTGCTTGGGATCATTGTCCTGATAAGAAGCAAAATCTATCGCAATGCCTAAGAACTAAAAAAAACAGCAGTGGAAAAGGTGTTTGCTTAAATACTATTCGTAATACATTGCACAAACATAACTACCATGGTAGATTTGCCAGAAAAAAGCCATTTATTAGCCCTAAGAATAAAAACAAGAGAATAAAATTTACTAAAGAGTATTTGCTTAAAACAGAAGATTTTTGGAATAAGGTAATTTGGTGTAAAGATATCTTAAAATACATTTTTGCTGATAGTTTTTATTCGTTACAAGGTTCTGTTCACTGACGAGAGCAAATTTAATTAGCATGTTTGTGCGGCGTAAACCAAATGCAGAATTTAATCCTCAAAATACAAAAGCTACTGTTAATCATGGAGGAGGCTCTGTTATGGTTTGGGCCTGCATGTCGAGTGCTGGGGTGAACAATTTGAATTTTACTGATGGTAACTCCTACCTCAACATTTTGAAGGAAAATGTAAAGCAAAGTGCCGAGTAATTAGGCATTGCGAATGATTTTGCTTCTTATCAGGACAACGATCCCAAGCACACTTCGGGTGTGGAAAAGCTTTGGTTGATTCATATATATATATATATATATGTATGCATATCACTTAAAACATGACGTTATATTAAAAAAACGATCTTGATTCAAAGCATTCATTAAATGCTATAAAAATTACAAGTTTTTAAAGTTATACTGCCATAAATAAGTTTAGGATCTGCCAAAAATTTAAAGCAAACAGCACCGTATTTAATATCGAGCAGGAATATTAAATGTTACAGTTATTTTAGATTCTTTTATAATACAGGTTTCGACTTGTCTTTCAAGTTTTCATTGTTCGATCCAGCTCACGCAACAAATCTCAAAGTGGAATCTTTTCAGAACAACTGAACATTAGATCTCACCTTGCATTAACAGACTATTATATTACTTTACAGGCTGAAATAATTGTTATTAAAATTGCCGACATCCGAATTCTGTATCAGAATATATTGTATGTTGATATACGCTTATCTGCCGACAATAAAGTGTCCATTAGATCACTAGAGAGTATGTGCACCACATTCAAAAAGATACACCACATTCAAGAAAGCTAGGTGTCTCTGGAGAAGATAGCGAGATATTTGATGGTTCCACTAATTTGGTTTACTGGACACGGAGACATCGAAGGTATCAACAAAGCCGACGCACTTGCTAAGAATAACACCAAGGAATGTTCAATTGAATTCCTACATGAGATTAGCGTTCATCCGCAGACTGGCAAAAAAACGGTCTTACAAAATCTCCAATCATTAGCAAAGGTAAAATGAGATAATGAACACACTTGCAGATATACCAGACAGATCTGGACCGACATGTATCTAAGACCGTCTAAGAAATTTCATAGCAGGGATAAGAGGAATACTGGCCTCTGGATGTCCATGCCAGGAGACTGCAGAAGCTGCAACAACGAAGAAGAAGAGGAGTCACCAAAACGGTTTCTCTGTAATTCTCTTCCGTGTAATCCAGAATTTAGTGACCAAACAGCCAAAGGCGATTCGAGAAAAATTCACACCTTCACAAAATTCTCGATGGCACGACGGAGTAGGTAAAATCGGCATTAGAATGGCTATTGGTTTAACCTATCTTAATCTGTAGTAACTTTGAGTTGAATTAAAGATCTAGTCTTGTGCTTGTACACAATTTGTATATAATTTTAGATATTTGTGTTTAATATGTATTCATGTGGAAATATCTCAGAAATATGAAATTTTCTTCAAGGTCTACTAAATATTACATACAATATATAAATGTACCTACATACATACATACATACATACATATGCTTGCATTCTTTCATCTTTGTAGACAAAATAATGCAAAATTTGTGGCAAGTAATGTTGTCGACGTCGTTGATTTTTAGTTAAACAAAATCATTAAACTGTGAAAGTGTTGTATTCAAATTTTCCATTTTGTTTGGTTGGTGGCTTCATTGTAGTGTTATAAGTACAGTTTTTCCGCTTGTTTGTTTAACCCACATTTTGGAAATAATATTTGTAGGTGTTTTCATACAAAAGCATTTAAAACGAGACATACTTTGGTATGAATATTTATACCAGCGTTTATATTCGTCTTCATTTCAACAATAATAGAATGGAGTACTTTGCCAAAGTCATATAGCATGCTATCGTAACTATTTTAGACGTTCGTTCATTCATATATTCATTGGTTTGTTGGTTTCTATGGTAGTTTCCCACAAACTATGAATTCAAATTCTTGTCAAATTCCTCTGAAGGAGAAAAAAGTGAATGTGACACTCATGCATAAAAATATCCTTCTATATACGAAATTTGCTTTCACGTGTTCAGTCGTACAAAGAATTTCATTCATGGATACATTTTCCTGCTTCCATATATATTTTTTAAGTTTTAATAGCGGCAAGAAAGAACTGAATAGGGGGTATAGTTCATAGCATTATGAAACATTATATCATAATGATGTGATGTCTTATACTGAAGGAGAAAAATTCGCTCTCTGGCATTGAAGGGCAGTTGAGGAGCAGTAAACCCAGAGGTGGATTTTTGAGTTTTGCAGCCTATGCTGAGAATCGGTCAGGTTGACGGAAGGACCAGTACTACTTAGCGACAGCAGTTTGGCCGTGGCCCCCCTTCTCAATAACGACATACTAATTTATCTATAAAGGTGGACCTAATATCAACTCAGCTCAGTATGATGCAAGAGATACTGATTGCAAAAACATTAATGGAACTTAATCTGAGCATGATATCAATCAAGCTCAATCATGATGAAAAGGGGCGGACTGTTGAACACAGTCATAGACAAAAACCACAATTATTAAGACTTATCACATTATCAGTGGCAGCACATTTGTGCTAGAAACCTAGAAGTATTGAATGTAGTGAACAGTCTAACATTTGTTACTAGAGTAAGAAGAAAAGATTTGGATCTCACTGCAGCTACCCGAGCGAGGAATCTTAAGAAACATAGCGAAGGGGTATAGAGCAGAGATCCTATTGCACAATCTGCAAAAACATACGCTGTAAACGAAATAATAAGCAGTACAGTACAATCACAAGATCACAAAATGTGAAATCCTCTCATTAATAAAATGAAGTTTGGTTATAGGTGAACTCTATACAAAACTATTGGATGTGGGCATAGACTGACAAGGAAGGCAGATGATGTAGTGTAAATGGCTTTCTTTCATAATTCATATCAGTGTAAATGAGGATAAACTCGAACAATACTACTGTAGTAGCATTTACAAGATATAGAACTTCCTAAATTGAAGGATAATCGACTCCTATATGAAATAATGTCATAGAAAATGGAGGTAAAATATATGGGAATATCACTGGATAGATAGTAAAGTGAGATGCGGGCCTAATATACTGGTGTGTCCATGGTACTCCTACGTACTCTTTTGAAGGTGACAACATTAATTGAAAATGCAAACAATATTATATTTAATAATAAGACAACATTAATTGAAAATGCAAACAATAGGTGTAGTGTCAAAGAATAAGAAATTACAATCGTTCTGGAACTGCCCATACAATCGTAGAAATCAAGATTATCGGAAATCAAGAAATAAATTAAAAACCTCATAGAAAAGTACCAACAGCGCTTGGTACACGCAACTTTATTTATGTGCCAAAACTAGAACGTGCTCGTACTGTGCGTACACTCAAAAATATTGAAGCTGTGGCTGAAAGTGTGTGTGACTCTTAACTCGTCATAGTTTTCAAGAATTGAACGTTTCATTGAACATTTTTGTGTCGAATTTTGTCAAAAGATCTCTGAATGACGCCCTACAAAATTCAATTGGTTCAAGAGTTGAAGCCCATCTGCTTCGTATACGCATCGCTAAATGGATCATTTTTTCGGATGACGCTCATTTTAATTTTGGTGAGTACATTAATAAGCAAAATTGCCATATTTGGGGCTCACAATAAAACACAAATGGTCTTACAAAACCCAATATACCCATTACGAGTTACTGTTTGGTGCGGCTTGTTGATATGGTGATACTTGCCACACATCTCATTCCAAAATCGATTTATTACGTCAAACGCTTGTTGGCCGTTTAATTAGTCGAAATGATGATGTCAATTGGCCGCCAGGAAGCTGCGATTTGACACCGTTGGACTATTTTCTGTGGGGCGACGCTAAAGAAAAGTGTTATGCCGACAAGCCAGAGACAAATAAGCATTTGAAGGCCAACATTCTTGATGCCATTGTCGAAATACGACCCCAAATACTTGAAAACGTTCACGAAAATTGATCCGATCGAATGAGGTGCTGTGAGGCCAACCACGGCAGCCTTATGAATGAATTAATTAATATTCCATTTCTAACCGGCACAATACTACTTCCCAACAATAAAATAAATTTGGAATAATTTTAAACCGTTTTCCTTTTATTGAATTTTAAATTTAAAGTAAAACTCAGTGAAAATTGTATTGGATCTCTTCCATGCGATATTTTACTCATATTGTATAACAAAACTTGGTGTAAATTGTTGTTTTATAAAAACAATATTTTGCGCCTTAAATTGATGTAAATTGTCATTCGTTATTAAAAGACAATGAAATTTATTTTTAAACAATATATATAAATTGACAAAACAATATGTTGCAACTTTATAAACACTTGTAATGAAAACGTTAACAACTTTTATTATAAACCACCCAGTATTACAAAACATTTAAAATTTCAAAGGTTTGACAGTCAACAGATTAAAGGATATTTCATATTCATTTTAGTTTTTTGTTTTTGTTTAAAGTTTATTAAATCTAGTGGAAAAAATATAAAACAAAAATTTTAAAATTAAACTATTTTTGCATCGTTTAAAATTGCATTAAATAATTGAAATCGACTCAAATGTCGTAGATAGTAGGTGTATATTATACAAGATTAAGCTACAATTACAAGATTACGTTCTGTTGTAATTATTATTTCTTTGATAGTGTTAGAATGGAAAGTCATTACTTTTTAACACAATACAAGCAAAGTTGCAATTTTATAACTGAAACCAAATTTATAAACCAATAAAGCTAGGAATTGAACTGAACTATACCACAAGGCATCCTGCAGCTCAGCGCATTTAATCAGTATTCCTTAATATGGAGAATACTATGTGTTTCTAAGATTAGACATATATATATATATATATATATATATATATCTTCGTCTAATCTATATATATACTGTTACGTTTTTACCCTTTTAAAAACGTTTAAAATATCAGTTCGTAGATTACAAATAAAATAAAAATTTGTGTTCAGTTTTAAATTAATTCTTTATTGTTCGCACAATTGCGTGTGCCACTGCTCACCGTTTACTGGTTCAGACAACAACAATTTGTTTAATTATTATTCTTATTTACACTCTTCCGCGTACACAATAACAATTGTTCAATAGATCTGTACAACGGAGTTCTTCAAACCAAGATTATTCTCCACACACGCAACGCGTCTTCACACAAGAATTACTGAATCCTTTCTAATCCCGTTGCCTGCTTTGTATTGCCTTTTATATCGCTGAGTAAACAGTCTGATGAATGCTCTTGAAGGAGAATGACTTTTGCCTTCGCGAAATCTCTATAAATATTGTTACATAAATCGAAACGACCTAATATCTTTTAACAATAAAAACGATAAACAAAAGCTACCAGCTACACCAACACAATACACACGATACAAATACTCACTAACACTAAGAATACAATGAACGTGTTGATTATCTAAAGCTGCACACACACATATGTACGACGAACCTGGTTGCGCCTTGTACCAACAACGACATGTATGTGACCAAAAAGGGATAGACAACATAAGCAAAGTACACGAACAACAATGCATTAGCAATAGAGCTGTCGAGAAGGCGAGATCACGAACCTTCGACTTCAAGAATATTCGTTAGACTGGTTGTGTCGAACTATAAAAGGGCTGGACAAAGCAGGCATCAGTCAGCTATAATTCAGTCAGCCTTGTGTGAAGACGCGTTGCGGTTTGAACGTACAAGTGGTATTGCTTGCAAAAAGGTTGTAAGCAGAGAAGATCTAACGTACAGTTGTTAGCGTTAACGCGGACAGAAGTGTGAAATAGAATAATAGCACCATTTCCATTTTCGTAACAATACATTGCAATTAATGACAACTAATTGGTATTCCAAACTTGAAATTTATGCCATATTAGACCCCGCTCATATCCACTGAATTTTTGCAAATGACGTCTCTTCCAAGTCATCTACTGAATATTCAGTCTCCATGACTGCTTTAAGTTAATTTTATTCAGTCTGTTTTACCAAATCATCGAGGGCGGATGTAGCATTCAACCGTTCCAACGGAAAGAGTATAAGCGCTGTGGCGTATAAATTCGGGTTAACTGGTTAAGTAAACGTTCGGCTAACACCTCTTCGTCAGCGAAACGGCGTGAGGCAGCTAAGTTCGATAAAACATTGCAGAATTGTTGAATGACGTCAAAATTGAAAGTATTTTTGTGCACTTACTTCAATTTTTTACACAAAATTTGATGCAACTTCTTCCATAGCAGAAAATCGCCAAACACGCAAAAAATTGATTATTTTCACGAACAAACTAAACATGTGAACATTTTCCTAAAAAAAACTTTGAACTAGATTTGCTGGGAGGTGCAAATAAAAACTAATTTATATTCAAATTATTTGGCTAACAACAAACCACTAAATATTTTAAAAAGACACAAGAATAACATATAAAACAACATGCTGCCAATTTTTGCACAATAAAATTATTCCATATTCCTGCACACTCAACCAACCAAATACGAGAAGGGCTTTCAACATTTGTTAGTGAAAACAATAGGTGAAAGTGAGGTACGCAATCAATTTAATATTAACTGACTAGAGAGAATGACAGAATTGTATTAATGAACAATTAAAATAAAATTGTAAATTCGTTTTATTTCATTTATGGCTATAACCACGATTTTGCTGCCGTCGTTTTTGTGCAAAAATGTATCAAAAAACGAACAAAGGCTTGTGTATTACTCTTTGCAAATGTTCATAGCCGATTTATTTGTAAATACCACAGCTCTGTGGCTTAGCTTGTTGATTCACTGGCAGAATGGCTGACTCACAGTTTGGGCTATAAAGTGGTGATAATAAATATAATGGAAATAATCTTTAAATATAAAAAAAGGTTTTATATTTTAATTTAAAATACCAACATTTAAACAAAACAAAACAAAATTTATTTAAAGTATTAACCAATTAGTGCCCAGTGGCAACTTAAGTTGCCAGCAGGGGTTGCCTTAGTTTTTATGCTCTGAGAGGAAATTGAGTGTAAAAAACAAAACGGTAACCGTTAGAAAAAAAGTAATTCGGGCATTAATGGGTTAAGAGACGTTTTAGGAGGTTAAAATATTGTATCAAACTCACATTGTATTACAATAAAAAATAAAACAACTTTAAATTTGAATTTTTACTATATTTACTATATTGTATAGTATAGTATTGTTATAACTCCATACCTTCCAGTTTATAATCTTCAATTTCAACTACAAAAACTAGGATATTGTGCTTAGAATCCACGGCTGCAGTTGTTCTAGGCACATTTTTGAAAAATTTGTACATCTCCAGTGCACTACCAGTCGTTTTTAACGCAAGTAATGAATTTTTGCAATTTCAGTCGACTTCAAGTCGTTCACAAAATTCGTCCTTTCGCAGACTACGAATTTTGCATCGTGACTTGGGCATACATACATACACACAAAATTCAGCTGACCCTGGAACTGGCGATACGCGACGTGTGTTCACTGAATAGGAAGATAGCAACTGACCCAAATTGTCCTCAAAAAATCATCTTCAGCGATAAGGCTCACTTCAGAATGGAAAAACAAAATTTTTCGAATTTGGGACTTAGCAATTCACTTGAGATCCGGGAGTGGCCAATGTAGTTCGAAAAGTTTGGCCAGTCCATCACTGTCAATGGTGAGCACGGTTTGGCCTAAAATGGATGATCTGGATGATATCATGCCACGTTGGGTATTCTGTAGAATTGATCTGAAAGCATGATTGTCTCACATGTTGTTGATGTGTACAGGTCATCGAGATTGTATAATTGGGCCCCGTTAGACTTTTTCTTGTGGTGTTTTCTTAAGCCGACTATAGAAGTTCTTCATAACCCATGCCATCGTTCAATTTCAGCCTTATTAATGCGCCAGATTCGTGGAAAATTTGAAATTTCGGGTGCACAAGACTCATGGAAGCCATGGCGGCAGTTGAACGATGTTATATTTCAGACGCAAACGTCTGACACACACTGTACCTTAATTATATATCCCTGGCCAGAGGCTGATAAACACTTGTAATTTAAATTGCTGCCATAAATATAGTATATTAAATTGAATATAATGTTTATGGTAAAGCTTTAATGCTGCGCTCGGTTTCACACAAAACTTTAAGTGTTGGCATACATTTTTAAAATCTGATAAAATACAAATGCAGACTCATATATAAATTCTTTTCTTTTCTCACTGACATTATTGCCCATTTTCATTGCTTAAATTGTGTATACGAGGATGGATAAATCACTGTTTAAATACAGTTTAATAGTATGATTTGATTTTTCAAAATAGTCCTTTGAGCTCTATATGTAACGGGTGATTTTTTAGCTATTATCTTTTTGGCAACACTGGTTTAAACAGCTCACGCACGTTTTGTTTCACTGTCAAACATCTTCAGTTTGGTCTATAATTTAACCATGAATCGCCTTACAAACGAACAACGCTTGCAAATCATTGAATTTTATTATCAAAATGCGTGCTCTGTTAAGAAAATACATCGCGCGCTTCTTCCATTTTATGGTCAGTTTAATCGACCCACTGAAGCGGCTATTCGGGCTATTGTGACTAAATTTCGCACCAAATTTACATTGTTGGAAATTAAACCACCAACACGCTTACGTAGAGTGCGAACTGAAGAAAATATCGCAGCTGTATCGGCCAGCTTGATGACCATCAATTATCGATTCGTCGCCGTTCGCAGCAATTGGGCCTCTGTTACTCAACAACGTGGAAAATTTTGCGGAAGGATTTAGGTGTAAGGCCTTTCAAAATACAGCTGGTGCTAGAATTGAAGCCGAACGAACTACCGCAACGCAGAATTTTTGGTGAATAGGCTCTTGGAAAGTTGGCCGAAGATCCACTTCTTTATCGAAAAATTGTGTTCAGCGACGAAGCTCATTTTTGGCTCAATGGATACGTAAATAAGCAGAATTGTCGATTTTGGAGTGAAGATCAGCCAGAAGCATTGCAAAAGCTACCAATGCATCCAGAAAAAGTCACAGTTTGGTGCGGTTTATGGGCTGGTGGCATCATTGGACCGTACTTCTTCAAAGTTGCTGCGAATCGTAACGTAACTGTGAATGGTGAGCGCTACCGTGAGATGAAAGTCAACCTTTTTTTGCCCAAAATGCAAGAGCTTGACTTGCATGACATGTAGTTTCAACAAGACGGTGCGACATGCCACACAGCACGCTTAACAATGGACTTATTGAGCGGCGAGTTCGGTGAACATTTTATTTCACGTTTGGGACCGGTCAATTGGCCGCCTAGATCGTGCGATTTAACGCCTTTAGACTATTTATTGTGGGGCTATGCTAAAGCTTATGTCTATACAGACAATTCAATTGACGCATTGGAAGACAACTTTGAAGCATTTATTCGTGAGATACCGGCCGAAAAGGTGGAAAAAGTATACCAAAATTGGACTAAGCGGATGGACCATTTGAGGCGCAGTCGCGGTCAACATTTGCATGATATAATCTTCAAACATTAAATTATATGGACCGTACTATCGATTTAAATAAAGATTTCATGCATTTTTCTGAATTTTATGTGTTTTTTTTGGAAAATTTTCCTATAGCTCTTAAAAAATCGCCCATTACTTCGTCCAACGTTTTAAAAAATTAAATTCACTCTCATCAAAGTAAGTTTAAATAAAAATTGTTTAAATTGAGCAGTGTTATCTACATTTGTCCGGTACTGCCATATTTTTGAAAAAGTTAACTATTTTTATCACTTGGTTGTAATAACGAAAAGAAGTTAAAGGTGACTCTAAAGTTACCTTTAACTAAACCCGAGTTTAACGGCAAGTAGTAATAATGGCCCTAAATGAGGCAATTTACTCAAATTTTGTATGATATCAACTGCCAGTTGCCTATTGACAAGAATAATATTGTCCTTTCAGCTAAGAGACGTAAAATTCAAAAAGTTCTAGACATATGGATCCACACTCGTACATTAATAGTACAGCTATGAAAAAGTATATATTTTAGTATAAAGGGATATAAAATTATGTCCAAGTGTAACTACAACAACAAGAGACTGAATTGAAGCCGATGAAACAATAGAGAAACATGCAAAAAATACAAAAATTATACAGCAACGTCGAATACAATAGCAAATTCGCTGTCAATGTTACAAAATTGTCAATTATTGTCAACTGCTTTCGCTGTATTGGAAAATTTAAAATGCATTTACTCATATCTATCTCTATATGTATATCTATATTGACAATGACATATTTACAAACATTATGATTGAAATCTGTTGCAATTTAATCCTCTGCTTTGTTTTATTTTTCTGCTCAAACAATGGGTTTCCTTTTATTTTGGTCATTATACCGCAATATTCTAATTTAATTCAACCACTTTTGTAATACACCCACACACATTAAATGAAAATCCAAACACACAAAAAAAAATATTTGAAAAAGTAAATTTTAAAATATAAAAACACAAAGCTGTCTCATGTCGCAATTCGAATTGCCGGTCTATTGCTTCGTACTATAATTATATTCACATAATAACTGTCAAAGAAAAAAAAGGTAGACGCTTGAGTAGATTACACATTTAAAGCAAATAGTCAAGTTCGAATTTTAATTTGCTGGCAAGAAATTTGTCTTACAATTTGTCTTACAGGCAATTTGTGATTTCCACGCCAATGAAACTGTTCATCTTTTGAAGCAAACCAATTACTCACCCAATTTTCGACTAATTTGTAGGAATCGAAGTTCTGCTCTGCCAATGCGTGCCCCATTGATGAAAACTAATAATATTCCGAAAGCATACGTACGAGCAATTCCCAGCCTTATGCTTTGAGTGTATGCTGAACCGGTTTTGCTTTGTTTGCAGGTGTATTGCATTGTCGAAAAATAATCTTGTCGCTCCTTTTGGCCCATTCTGTCGTCTAGACACATGGTTCAAATTGATCAATTTTTGTCGGAAGCGATCTGTAGTAACAGTTTCACTAGGCTTTAGAAACTCGTGGTACACCACCAACCCTTTCTAGTCCTACCACACACTTTCATTGTCATCCTACCGAATAGATCTCATATCTGCAGACGAAGTTGATGGTTGCAACATTGATATTCTATTGTGACTTTGAAGCAACATTTTTCGCTTTTCTGTCATTCAGTTCATGTAGAACTCATATTCAAGACTTTAGACAGCTTTTTAGAGTCGATTCAAAGTATCATCTTTTTTCAATATTATTTGGAATTCGGCGCATGCAAAAGATTTTTGGAGGCCTTCGACGACATTCATTTCTGCTACCAAAATCGTTTCTGTGAACCTTTGAAACTATCTTCTGAATTTTGCTTCTGATAGATCATGATCCCCACATGCCTTCCCAAGAATTCGATGCAACCGTCCAACTTTCTTCAAATGAACATAAAAAGTTAATACCTTCCACAAATCATCATTTCTGGTACAGAATTAGGCATCTATAACACGATGAGAAAATATGAAAAGATTTGAAATGTTCACAAAAATATTGGAATATACATTACATACATAAGTGTGTGTTTATTTGGTTGTTAATATTTTTGTGCAAACACTATTGTTTTGTAAATTCAATTAATTTTTAACTAATTCCCTCTGAGCTTCTATTATCAATAAATATGTCTCTAGCTTTGTTTTCATATTCAACCATAATCAATCACAATAGGATTCTTTGTCTTTATTGGGAATGACGCGGTTTGCTTTACATTGGAATTTAAGAGTTTTTGTGGTAAAAATTTACAATTGAGTTCCGCTAATAAATTAAGCCATAAATGCCATAAATATCCGCCTTTGTTCGTTAGATTTGTATGTCCTTCTAGCTTATCTATGTGTGTGTAATGTATGCGTTTGAAATATGCGATTATATTTTTATTTATGCCATTTCAATAAAGTGTATGTTAATCTGTAATTCTGTTAAAGTAAACTTTTAATATGTAATAACATGTACACTGCTTCAAATAAGTTTACGTACAACACGTAGAAGCAGATAATTTACACAAGATTTCAAAAACTACTTACCAGATTTGAACAAAATAAAATTGTTTTAAAAACTCAATTTTTGTTTATAACAATTGGATACAAAAATTTTGTTTAAAAGCTTTAATTAATTTTTTTATAAAAAACACTAATAAAACAATCCAAAACGCTTTCTCAAAAAAGTCTCCGTAAATTGTTTATTCCGGATTTATTTTTAATAACTGGTTTGAAATCCTTTGGTGACAAAAACTTATTCTTAACGTTTTTTTTCATAGAAAAAATCAGCTTTTGTGTGATATCTGTCCCTATAATCCTGATTTCTGCAACAATGGTACCTAGGGTCCCTCGCTTATTAGTCATTATGTGCTGCAAAATTTATTTTTCCAAAACACACCTTAAAAATTTTAAGAAGTTTCTAGGTGATGGAGTATTATTTTTGTACCATTGTATAGAAACCACTGTATAGGAACCATTCATCAGACTGAGTTTGATTATTGTTGTGAAAGAATAGAAAATCACATTGTATGTATGTCTAAATTTAAGGGCTGGTTTTGAAATTTTCTTGAAATTTGTCGCTCATTATTTCCTCAAACAGAAGATTTGAGGCACACACAGTGATCACTGCACTCCATACTGCCTGTTTTACGGTTGCTTTTAAGTTATTTAACTGCAATGCACTGTTTTTCCTAAGTCACACAAATCATCTGCCATCTGATCCAGAAATATTAATCAGGCTCTTGTCAGTAAATACAACTATTTACAGCACAAATTAAACGCAGTTTTAAATTCCCTCTTAGAAAAATGTCTTCTAATGTGGAAAACAGGGCTTTTCATTTGTCCATAACCAAAAAATGCTGTAAGATTTTTGCATTCAATAAAGCCGTTTTATAAATTCGAATAGTTTTTTACTGTTTCACAAAATAGTTTTTTTTAATCACTTTATATATTCGAATTTCCTTCACTAGGAAGTGTCTCTCATTTCTGTTCGAACTCTTCCTGGAGAAATTAAACGCGAACCCTTTATTTTGTGTTAAGTTTTTGCCACATTTTGAACTAATAATCTTGGTCTAATATTATCAGCATTTCGCCATCATTACGCATTTTCACAATCAACTCTTTGACGTCAATAGGATTTTTTTGTGATTTTGTTGCACTAACTTTTATGTTCCATCAAGCCGAATAATTACTCTATGCGACAAAATAAAAAAAATTGAAATACACCCAGCTCAAAAACGAATTGAGAACTCAAAAACGAATTGAAGTCGCCGTAGTCTAGTAGGTAGTGTGTTGGCTTATTAGATGTAAAGCCAGGGTTGGAGCCCCAGGCTAGACATCTAAACAAAATACAAAAAGTATTTCTTCGGCGACTTCCTCTCAGCAGATTTCTGGCAAAAACACTGAGAGTAAATAAAAGTTGCCATGAAAAGTTTCTCAAAAATCTGTCGTTCGGAGTCAACTTTAAACTGTAGGGCCAACCACTCATGTATAAAATTAACACACACAACATAAGTGGTGTGAGAAACTAGGTCGTAATCCTGACTCAAAAATATTTTTTTTATATTTCTTGAACCCTCCAAACTTATTTTATTTAAAAAAAAATGTATTTTTGGACTTTACGCTCAAATTTATTAATTACACAAACATTTCTGAATCAATGTCACAAATTTAAACTCTCTTAGAAAGGCGAGGGCTGGACCTTTAAAATATAAATATATATCCATTGTATACATATATATATATATGAATGTATTATTTGAGTTAATATTCTATAAGGTTTTTTCATACTTTTCAAGTTTGTCCGTTCACATTAGCAAACTTTAATTAAAAAATATTAAACATTATATTATTAAAATAATACCTACGGTAATTTTTGCCCCATTTGATCAAACGAAGTGTAAATCTCTTCACAAGATAATGCACTTTCAGAATGTCACCACTTATTTGACATTTTTTAATTAAAATTTGCAATTAAGAATAGCTAAACTTGAAAAGTAAGAAAAAATAATATTTTAGAAGTTTACCCGATCAAAACTCATAACCTGTAAGTTTGAACCATATATTTATGTATACCATTTTAAAGGCCCGTCTGTCCCTTTTCAAAAAACTTTGGATTTTGAAAATAGGTTAAAAAATATTTGGGTAATCAATAATTTTATGTGAAAAAAACAAAAATACCGTTTGTTGTTAAATAAAACAAGTTTGGAAGGTTCGAGATATATAAAAAACATATTTTTGAGTTCTACTCAACAAAACTCACCTTCACTATGTTATTAGCTGGGTGTATTTTGACTGTCGCACCGTGTTATTACTAAAGTAGAATTCTTGATTTTGCGAAAACGAAAGATATTTGAAAAAAAAAATAATCATGTTAAAAAGAGGCTGTACGGACATTTTTTATTTAATAGTACAACAAGCCTATGAAAGAAAAATTGTAGTGAATTTTGGTACACATTTTTATTCATAATGATGGTATTGATTTCCAAAAGGAAAGAAAATTCATTGTTTTTCATTATTCTTCTTCAGAAGAATATGATTTTTCCTTTCGACCCAGTGTTACGAAAATGTCAATTTAAATTTATTATACGTAACAAATTTACTCTTAATTTCATTCCTTAATTGATAAATTTCGCTTGCAGTGCTATGCCAACATTTAATATCGAATATAAACAAAAACTTTTTTATATCAAATAACAACGTCAACCCCGTGTAACTTTAAGCCAAATAAGAAAATAAGCAGCATCTCGTGTTAGTCACGTTTAAACAATAAAATACCAGCCACTAAAACTACAACGAAAACCACTAAAAACACAGCCTCCTCGAACATGTTTTGGTTAAACGCAATCGAAAATTTTCGTGGAATCCATGAAAAGAAAATTAAAAACAAAAATTTTATAAAGCAGCTGCAAGAAATTTAATTTGTGAAGTATTTAAGTTGTTCCATTTTATTAAATATTGTTTTAAACCAGTCAACTGCAGAAATTTCCTTAAATTTTAAATAAAATATTTCAAATTCTCAAATTATAATGGTAATACAGAATTGAATCGGGTATTCCAAAAGGGCCTGAAAAGTTAATAACGGTGAACCTGTCAAATTATTTAGTCTGTTTCGCCAAATCATCATGAACGGATATATCATTCAATAACACGTGCAAATAACAAAATTGCGTTATCTCAATGGATGTTCTATTAGTGCAAGGTATCGTAAGCTTCGTCCCTTCTAGTCCTAACAACAAACGATCGATCAATATCCATACGAAGTTCACCTAGCCCAGGAACTGAAGTCACTCAACCATGGACAACGAGTGTGCTCGCTGAATGTGTTCTGGAGCTAATTGACCATCTAGAAATCATCTTAAGCAATGAGACCCATTTCCTGGTGAATAACTATGTCAATCCATATGCGTCAAATGCATCCCAAAAAAATCAGTTTTGGATGTTGATTATACACTGGCTGTTTTATCGGTCCGTATTTGCTTTAAACGACATTGGCCAGGTCCTTATTTGTTTTAAATGACATTGCTTAAACGACATTGGCACTGTCAACTTTGTGCTCTATAGGTCGATGCTTACCAACTTCGTTTGGCCTGCATTGGATGATCTGGACATCAATGTCATGTAGTTTCAACAGGCAACGCTACGTGCTGCACAGCATATGCCATATCTGCACGAGAAATTTGAGGGCATGGTCATCTGACATGAAGGTTATTTTGTGGTGTTTTCTTAAGTCGCAGAGGTATACAAATAAGCCACAAACCACATCGGTCCTTAAAGCCAACGTTACACATTCTATCGATAAAATGCAGGCTGATTTACGCATCAGAGTCACCGAAAATTAGACATTTCGGATATGTTCCATCCAACGGAGTCGTGACGGACATTTGAACGATGTTATATTTCATATCGACAACAAGAGGTCTTTCAAAGAAATAAAACATTTCGGTGATATCTCACACATACTTTGTTTTATTTAAACTTGAACTTTTTGTCCGGGTAACAATATTCCTATACAATATATTCTGATACTGGATCTACATACAGAATTTGTCATTACAACCCTTCAGTCAGGTTTCTCACACCACTTATGTGTGTTAATTTTACACATGAGTGGCGGAACCTACGGTTTAAAGTCGAATCCGAACGATAGATTTCTGAAAACTTTTCATGGCAATTTTATTTACTCTCAGAGTTTTTGCAAGCAATCTGCTGAGAGGATGCCGTCGAAGAAATATTTCTTCATATTTGCTTTTGATGTCTGACCTGAGGTTTGTACCGTGGCCTCACGTCTAATAAGCCAACACACTACCTAATAGACTACGGCGACTTCTACTGGATCTACATAGCGGTTGTTTTTATAACCATTATTTCAGTCTAGGTTAGGTTAGGTTAGGTTAGAGGACGTGTACTTGTCAATTAAGACAAGTACAGAACCCGGAGGTCGAATTGACCCATTGTACAACGTCCTAGTTTCTCACACCACTTATGTTGTCTTTGTTAATTTTATACATGAGTGGTGGGACGTACAGTTTAAAGTCGACTCCGAACGACAGATTTTTATTTATTGAGAAACTTTTCATGGCAATTTTTATTTACTCTCAGAGTTTTTGCCAGAAATCTACTGAGAGGAAGTCGCCGGAAAAATACTTTTTGTATTTTGTCTTTGATGCCTGGCCTGGGGCTCGAACCCAGTCTTTTGCATCTAATAAGCCAACACACTACCTACTAGACTACGGCGACTTCAATTTTCAATTTCAGTCTAAATAATACTACACCTATCGCATAGTCTAGGAGCTATTGTGATATTTATTGTTATGAAAAGGTTGTACAACCAGCAGTGAATACTTGAATAATATTATTTTGTGCATGTAGCCGATCGTTATTAAAGCATCTGTATGGTAATTTTGTAATAAAATTAAGAACAAATCAGGTCGATGAATCATGTAATCAATAAATAGTTTGACACCAATTTTATCCAAGACTAAGACTTTATCGTGTGTGGTTTTTTCGTCAACACATCTGGTAGTAAACTGTTAAGAATAGTACATAATGCCTGTGAGAATTTAGTTCAAAGAGTAACTGCTATTGTAGTCGGCATAAACTTTTAACTTGGATTTTGATAATTTTTTTTAAACCAAATTTGTACATCCAGGCTACATTTTTCGACTTAAAGCTTATTGCTGCCACCCTAGTGGTACTAGGTCGCGCCTCCAGATTACAGTTTACTTCACTGTTCAATTTAATTCTGACATATTTGTTGTGATAGGATAGACTGGAAGCTACTCTATTGATACTAGGAGGTGCAAATTGAGAAATTTTGTTCTCAGTTTTGTGAATAGTTAATGTTAAACCGTGGACTGTATGTAAAGTGGTGGGTAGTTGTGGTGATTCCTCGAAACCAAAATTGGGCTCAGATTTCTGGCAAGCAAAGGGAAAATTAAAAAAAAAAATACTTCGAAATAAAAAATAAAAACAAGTAAGATACATCAAACAGTGAACAAAAAAATAGCTATTAAGTAAAAGGAAAGTATTTTGTGGTTTATAAGAGAAGTTGGAACTTTTATAATTTTTGGTTAATTTTTTTGTAGTGTTTCGAGATTGAGGACAAAAGTGGTTTACAATATTTCTCAAATACAGTCCACCGAATCTAACATTTGGACAGACATTTTAAATATTGTAATGCTATACGCATGTACGTCTCTAAAATAACGGTTAGAAAAGAATACAATGATTTTGTACCACAATGGAAACTTTTTCATTGTTCCTTTTTCCCAGTTTCTGTGCATCCATGTTTACAGAATTTAAACTGTATCAAAATGAACAGTGGGTGCACAATTATGTAGAATAACAAACAAAGCATATTGTTGTTGTTTACATTAAGTTGTGAACAATGGCACACGGAATTGTGCGAACAATAAAGAATTTAATTAAAACTAAACACAAATTTAATTTTATTTTATTTACAATCTACGAACTCATATTCTAAACGTTTTTGAAAGTTTAAAACCGTAACAATATTTTTGTAAATGGCTTCCCATACGGCTATGAAAAAACAACAGTATACATTGGTCGTTATACTGACTTCTTTGTTTTAAATTTTGGTCAAAATTTTCATTAAAATCTACAAGCATTGAAATCGTGAAAATTGCCTTTGGCTGATCTGTATTCAATTTACACTGAAATGAAAATCCGAAGATATATTTTGTAGCTGTTCCATATTGTGATTCAATATCTTAACTGATGAGTGGAATAATCAAATCGCATGTTGGGCTATAAATTTCATGATATATGTGCCTGAGCCCATAGAAATACCAACACACTCCAAACATTTATTTTAGTGTGGCGTATTGTTGTGTATGAAATGTAACAATAAAAATTTACTTCAGCTTTCGCTTTTATTTACTGTGTAACCATATGTAAAATCAGATATTCGTTCCATTCGTCTAAAACAATTTGCTTTTTAATGCGTGTGTTGTTTTTTGTTTTTGTTTTGCAACCCAATAAATTTGGTTATTTGTTGTCCGTTGGCTAATATTTCTTTACTTGAATAGAAAGGAGTTTCTTTCGTTTTGAAACAGTTTGATGGGAGAGATGGGATATAATGTTTTCAACTGCAACGTCACTTGTAATAGCAGAATACAAGACGAAATTTATACAACATGGCGATACACATGTCGGTTTTGTTCTTTTTGTTAAAATTTCTTTTTATTGCGATTCAAGTTGAGTATAAATCACGCAAGAATGTTAGATACGGTCGTGCTCGGTTATTTAATATCTTTAAAAATAGTGCTATTTTTAAATAATTGGGAACTGTATCTAGAACTAGTCAATTTTAAAATATTTCTACTTCCAAAAGTGAACAACCCTAACCCTGATTTGCATACATATTTGGTTGTTCACAAAAAGAAACCAATTATAAAATTGAAAAATTAAAAACGACAATATTCCTGTTTTTTATAAATAACTTTTTATTTAGCGACTATTCTTTTACGGTTGCACCAGAACGAATGATCTAGAAATTTCTGATGCAATTTTTATTAACGCGCGTTTTCTTTTTCTCCTTTATGAGCCGGAATTGCCATACTTATTGGTATTTTCCAGTTTTACCAGATGTTTTCGTATGGATAGCCCCCACATTACTCCCCCCTAAATAAGGTTGTTATGCAAGAATCTGAACGTACCTTCTGAGTTTATTTATCTCTCTTCCTGCGCGTGATGTTTTGGGCGGAGTAACTATGTTTTCTGCTGAACGTTGTTGTTCTCTCGGCTTTGTTCGACTAACGGGAACTGTAGGGGTACTGATATAAGGTGAAGTTCGTTGCTGATTTGTAGTGCTTAATTTTGGAATCTCTAGTTGGTTTTCGTTGGGCATAAACGCAGCTTTAACTCTGTCTATGCTCACCTTGACGTTCTTGCCTCTCACTTTTATTTCAAAAATTTTGTCAGTTCGATTTATGACCTCATATGGTCCATCATAGGGTGCTTTTAACGGAGGTCGTACTGAATCATCTCTCAAGAAAACATGTGTGCACCTGGCCTTTTTGGATAAAAACATTTTGGTGTGAATGATTCGACGTTGGGACTGGTTTCAGTTTATTCATTACGGCGCGCAGCTTTTGTACTTACTCACTTTCCACGTACTCACTTGTCTGTGCCTCAAAAAATTCACCTGGTAACTTAATTGTGGAACCGTATACCATTTCTGCAGGCGAGGCATTTAGGACTGGTTTGAAGGCAGTCCTTAGACCCAATAACAGTATTGGCAAACTATCGGTCCAATTTGAAGACGTATGGCACCTGATGGCACACTTCAGGGTGCGGTGCATGCGCTCTACTAGGCCATTCGCCTGTGGGTGGTAGGCTGTTGTACGAAGGTGTTTTGAACCCGTCAGGTGAGTAAGTTCCTTAAAAAGTTTCGATTCAAATTGTCTGCCTTGATCAGTAGTTACAACAGCTGGCATACCATAATGGGAAATCCAACCGCTTACGAACGCCCGTGCCACTGCTTCTGCTGTTATATCTTTTATTGGAATAGCGACTGGCCAACGGCTAAATCGGTCTACACAGGTTAAGCAGCACCGAAAGTCATCACATAACGGTAATGTACCCACTATGTCAATATTGACATGTCGAAATCGTTGATCTGTAACATTAAATTGTTGTAATACACTTCGGTTATATTTACCTATTTTTGTCTTCTGACACTCATGGCAGGCTTTTGTCATTCTACTGATATCACTCTTCATGTTCTTCCAGACAAAACGTTCGGTGATCATCTTAATTGTTGAACGTTTTCCAGGATGAGAAATGTTATGAATTGAGTTGAATACTTGCGACCTGAATGGTGGAGAAACATACTGACGAACAGTGGTTGTTGACACGTCACACCACAACGATATTGATGATTCCGGTAACCTGATGAGCTGTAACTGTAACGTGGAGCTTTTCTTTAATTCTTGCAGCTCACTATCTTCTTCTTGGCTTAGGGCCAGTTGCTGAAAGTTTATCTGGTCTGCATTAAACATGGCCTCAACCCTCTACAGTGTATCGGCTACAATGTTGTCCTTCCCCGAAACGTGTTGAATGTCCGTTGTGTATTTACTGATAAAACTGAGTTGGCGTATTTGTCTCGGTGTAGCCTTTTCGGGATTTTGTTGAAAAACAAATGTAAGTGGTTTGTGGTCGGTGTGTATAGTACATTCCCGACCGTCGATGAAGTGCTTGAAGTACTTGACTGATTGGTATATCGCTAGTAATTCTCTGTCGAAAGTACTATACCTCTTTTGAGTCTCCGACATACGTTTTGAAAAAAAACCTAGCAGACGAAGTTGTCCACTTTGCACCTCGTTGATTACAGCGCCTACACAGAAGTTGCTGGCGAGGGGTGCACCAATAATGCTGCCTTGGCAAGGCTATTTCTGCATTCCTCAAAGGCTGATATAGCTTCATCATTCCACTCTATTGGCGTTCTGTCATTCTTCTTATTCGTTTTGATAAGTTTCTGTAATTGGCCTTGTTTATACGCGGCATGTGGAAGAAAACGTCTGTAGAAATTAAGCAGGGCTATAAATCGTCTTAAGTCACAGGTAAGTACTAGTTTTTTAAAATTCAGAATCGCTGAAACTTTTTCCTGCGTAGGTAAAATGCCATCTTTTGTTATCCGATGTCCTAAAAACGTTATTTCGCTTTGTCCGAAGACACATTTCGAAACTTTTAATTTTAACCCTTTTTAAACTCGTTTTGTGTTAAAATTGAATTGCCCCATAAATATTTTATTTCTCTTCTTTTATATCTAAAGCTTAATGAATAAACATATAAAACTTAACGAATAAACTACTTAGATTAACAATAATAAAACTAAACAAGTGATGGCACTATACCTCCCTTTTTATAAAAAAAATTAATTTATAATTGTTTTTTTTTTTTTTTTTTTTAAACTATCTTATCACTAAATTTAAAACTATACTTAAAAATAAATACATTTATAGAAATTATATTTTTTAAAACTATCTTATCACTATACTTAAAAATAAATACATTTATAGGGATTTCCTTCCCTTTTAGAGAAAATAAAAAAAAATTATAAATTATTATTATTTTTTTTTACATAATATTTACATATTTATTGAGTATATACTTTTATTATTTTTTTTTTTTACAGTTTTCTCAATCTGTTTTTATGAACAGTTTTTTCCTCATTATTTTTATTATTATAAATTGTAACATTGACATCATTTATATTTTTTACAATATAGGGACCATCATAAATATTTTTAAATTTGTCATAAGGTTCTTTTTTCAACAAAACATTATCGCCAATTTTTAATTCAATAGGTTTAGCATGTTTGTCATAAAAACTTTTATTTATTTTTTTGTGTTTTTCTATTAAAGTTCTAGCTAAAATGTTTGTCTTTTGCAATCTGTGTTTAACTTCTGTTTTATAATTATCAATATTATATATTGGTTATAAATTCATATTTGTTTCATTCATTATTGATACTTTTTTTCCAAAAACTAGCTCAAAAGGAGTGAATTTATTATCAAAAGCAGTGTTTGATGTAGTATTATGATAAAATGTGAAGTACTTTAAATATGTATCCCAATCAGATAAGTTTTCACTAATGTATGCTCTTATATATTCATTAAAAACTCTATGGTTTCGTTCTATTGTTCCTAAAGTTTGATGATGATAACTAGTCGAGAATTTTATATCAATTTCCAAAAATTTACAAAGTTCCGACAAAACTTCGTTCTTGAATTCCGTACCTAAATCGGATTTTATGACTTTCATTTTTCCGTAAACAAGAATGAAATTTTCGAATTTAGCACGCGCAACTGTACGCGCTGATTTGTCCGGTATAGCTATAGTCACTAAATATTTAGAAAGATCACACATTAAAGTCAAAGCGTATTTGTTACCAAAGTTTGATTCCGATAATGGACCAATTGTATCCATTCCAACTATATCGAAAACGTTAGCGGGTGTTGGAGTGAATACAAGTTTCTCTATATTTTGAGGTTTAACTTTATTCAAAATACATTTTTCACAATTTCTAACAAATTTTGCTATATCTCTAGTCATCTTCCTCCAGTAATATTTCGTCCTGAGCTTCGCATATAACCTCTTCTGACCGCAATGTCCTCCTAAAATAGGGTCATTATGGTAAATTTCCATTAATTTCTGTTTTTTATCTTCTTCTATTATTATTTCAATCGGTTCCGTAAGAATAATTTCAAAAGTTTTCAATATCTTTATACCATGGTTTTTAAATTCCTGTATTGAGAAAATTGTAAAAATTACATCATTTTTTTGCCATTCTGCTCTGTAAATTTTTCCATTGTTGGCTTCAGTTTGTAACCTCGAAAGCATATAGTCTAAACTAAGTGTTTCGTTCACAATTTCGAATTCAACAGATAGCAGTTTCTTAAATTTTTTATAAATATTTATACGTAGTCTTTTGTAATTATTCTGATCAATTATTTCGGTTCTAATTTTTGGAATATTCTTACTGAATTCCTGAGAAAATTTATCATAAATCTTTAGTTCAATGTTCTCATTATTGGAAGATTGGTTAAATTTAATTTCATCATTATTTTGTCCTTTCGACATAGGTTTCGTAACTAATACTTGATTATTATCATTATTCTTCAACTCGTCTATTGATATTCTAGATAGTGCATCTGCGCCCACATTCGATTTTCCTTTAATGTATTCTACACTAAAGTTATATTCTGAAAGTTGAAGTCTAATATGTGTTAATTTAGAAGAAGGGTCTTTTATATTGAAGAGATAAACTAAAGGTTTGTGATCTGATCTGACAATAAATGAAGTTCCATAGACATAGGGTCTAAACTGAGTTATAGCAAAATGAATAGCAAGAAGTTCAAGTTCAATTATAGGTTTTTTCTGTTCAGAATGTGAAAAAGATTTTGAAGCAAAGTATATAGGTAAATCATTACCTTTAAAATTTTGGCTTAATATGGCACCACAACCTAGTTTTGATGCATCTACAGTTACTATAAATTGTTTCGTAAAGTCAGGATATTGTAAAATTTGAGGAGAAAGTAATGCAGCTTTCAATTTTTCAAAAGAAATTTGACATTGATCTTTCCAATTAAACTGAACGTTTTTCCTGGTCAGGTAATTTAATGGTGCTGCTATTGTATCAAAATTTGGAATAAAACGTCGATAATAATTAACAAATGCTACAAAACGTCTAACTGCGTCTTTATCAGAAGGTGTTGAATAATTTTCTACTGCTTTTATTTTTGAATCATCTGGCAGAAGACCATTAGCGGTACATTTATGTCCTAAAAAGGTAACTTCAGATCGGAAAAAATTGCATTTATAAGGATTTACTTTTAAATTATAATGCCTTAAAATATCAAAAACATCTTTCAGATTATTCAAGTGATGTTGTTTACTACAACCAATAATAATAATATCATCAATGTATAAAAATGCTTCATTGGGCGTAAGGCCAGAAAATGCAATAGACATCATTCGTGAAAAAGAATTAGGTGCTATATTAAGGCCAAAAGGTAAAACTTTCCATCTAAAAGATCCTTTATCAGTGCTAAATGCTGTAACGTCCCTTGAATCTGAGTGTAATGGAATTTGGTGAAATCCAGAGAACAGATCAATTACTGAAAAATGTTTCGCACGTCCTAAATTGTCTAAAATATCGTCAATACGAGGCAAGGGAAACTTATCCGCAATAAGTTTTTTATTCACTGCACGATAATCTACACACATTCTATAAGATTTCTGATTATTTGTGCTCTTCTTAGGAACAAGAATTAGTGGACTATTGAAATTCGAGCTACTTGGTTCGATTAAATCATTATCTAATAAATGCTTAACCTGTCTATTTATTTCCTCTCTTTGAGACATGGCAAGCCTGTAATTCTTAATATAGACTGGTGATGAATCAACTAATCTGAGTTTCTGCTCATAAAAATTGTTTATTGTCATTTTGTCCTCTTTAAGTGCAAAAATGTCCGAATAAGATTCACATAGTGGCATTAAGTCATTTTGGATATCTTTTGGCATTTGATTCTCTAGAATGTCCTTTAATTCCTGAACACGTTGGTTATTTATATCCTGCTTGAATATATGTAATAATTTTGTAATTTTTCCATCTTTACTTTATCATTTCTAACATATTTAACTTCAGCGGTTATATTAACTATTCGTAAAATTGGATACTCAGAATCAATAATTCCCTTCGCTATAAAGACTCCCTTTTCAATTTCCTGCGAATCAACAAACATAGGTTCCTTAATATCATGTAATTTAAAAATTCTAAATACCTCACATCTTGGTGGTATAATACAAGTAAAGTTATTCGTTCCTTGAAATATAGGTATTTGTAATCTTTTAATATGAGTAGTAACAGATAAAATCATGTTTTCGTAGTCAATGTAACACTTATTGTTTCTAAGAAAATCTTTACCTAAAATACCATCAGCTGGTATATTGAAATCATCATTAACAACATGAAAAACCTGTTGTATTATATTATTCGAAATAATTAAATTTGTACAAATAGTTCCTAGTGTTGATTTTGCATCAGATGTAATTCCGGTAATACTTAAAATTTCATTCTGATTTAAAATAATATTGGGTTGTAAACTTGAAATTTTTATTAATGAGACATCTGCTTGAGTATCTACAAGAAAAGTAGCTGATTTAATAGTATCTATACAATTTAGTTTAATGAAATAAGCATAATTTAAATTTAAACTGTAAACAGACTTTTGAACAGATTGTTTGTTAAAAATATCGAGTGAAGAAGTAATTGTATTTTGTTTTAAAGCTGTTCCATTTGTTGCTGTTCTTCCTGCTGTTCCGAGTTTAAAGTCCTAATAGAAGCCCTTGAATTGTTATTTCGCGTAAAGCGACTTGTGTAATTCCCTGGATTATTCCGAAATTGATTATTGTTATTATGTCCATAGTTTGTTCTGGAGTAATTATGGGTGTTATAATCTCCACGATAGTTCCTTTGATGAGAATTATTACGAAATTGATTAAAACTATTGCCTCGATGAGCATTGGTCCGAAATTGTCTAAAGTGATTTGCTTGAAAATCATTATTATGAAAACGTACGTTACTATTTCTATTTCTGGACTGACCTTGGATTGATAAAACTTGTTGTTCCTTTACTTCAGTTGTTTGCTCAACTAATAGTTTTGCAACAACTTTCTTAGGGCCTTTAAAAACTGATGATGCTAAAATTGATTTGACTAAAGTGGATTTTGCATTCAAACGACAAACACTAATTGTTTGTTCAACTGCCATCTCATGAGCTTTGTTCTGTGTAATACCTTCCACAACCAAAGAACGTTTTAAGGAATCAGCCAGCTCTTCAGCTTGTTTAGCAAATTCCCTAAAATCATTGTTTTTAACATTAAGAGCAGCTATCTTGCCCGCAATTACCTTCGAATTCTCTGGTTTTATTCCGGTTTTCAAAGCTGTTTTGATATCACCAATTCTTACAATTCTATCGGGTAGTGTCTCACGCGCTTTTCCCTCAAGTTTTGATTTAACAAAGTTTATAAAAGTAGTTTGTAAATTTGGTTCAGTGAGATCTTCAATAAGTTCGATTTTATCCAAAAATGATTGTAAAGTTAATGGATTACCACCATAGTTTTCTCGAATCATTGAAGCACACATAGTAATGTATGACCTTTTCTGGTCAACGGTTGCCATATTGATTTCAATTTCACCTTCTATTACAAAGTTGTTATTTAAATGAACTATCAAATCTAAATTTCTATATTACAATTAATTTTTTCGAAACACTTTAATAAAATTACCCTACAACTTTCGATTTTAGAAAAAATTAAAGCTTTATGATTCTCCAATAAACTATCCGTATTTGTTTTTGCATATCCTAAAATGGCATTATAATTTTCAATTAGAAGTGTTGTGTATTCACTTATTTTTTCTGAATTTTTCGATAAAACTCTACTCTGTAAAACCCGTTTTTTCACAGCACAAAATTCGGAAATTAATTTTTCAAAAACATCAATGTCAAAATTTGACATTTGCTAAAAATTAAAAATTATTAGAATTATCGTTACCACCACTGTCAATCGTAATATATGTATATACAATAATTTTCCAAGTGTAGACTTGTACTAAAATATGTATTAAACTGGCATCTGTTAAACTAATGTGAAAGGGAAAAACATTATTCCAAGTGCCAAAAAAAAAAAAGTTTAATTAATCATGTGCACAATACTGTCTGTAAAAAGAGTATTTATATTTTGTAATAAGAAGTTTGCTCCCTATTCATACTAAATAAATTAGTAAAAATTATATGATTTATGAATTTATTTAATATGTAAATTTTTATAGAAATTTTAACACTCTAAATTGTAAACCGAATTTGAAATAAAGAATTATTTTTCAAAGTGAAAATAGAAATTAGAAACATGAGTTTTTATTTAAAAACTTTATGATGTCCCCATAATGTTTTTTTTTTGAAATACAAAAGAAGATTAATATATACAGTGGTGGCCACGAATTTAAGACATGACATTTTACTTATATATTTGTGATAGTTTTTACATCTTATCAAAAAAATTTAGGTCCATGATATTTTTCTTAAGATTTTAGTAATATTAGGAAGAAAAATTAAAAAAAAATTTTGCAACCTATATTTGGTTAAGAAGTCGAAGCGACAAAACTTCGACTCGTCACTCCAAAGTAAATTTCCCAAAATATCATCGGTTTATTGAGATGTTCTGTCTAAAACGCTAGCCGGGATTTGATATTTTTTTTGACACAAGTGGTTTACGTTGTGCACCCACGTAAGTTTTTCTCATTTAGACGTCTTCTTATACATAGCCCTAGAGGAAATATCAATACCAAGATCCAATGCAATTTTATTTTTTATTTTACTTGAGCTCGTGAAAGGATTATTAGCAGCTACTTTAGGGTGTAGTTTTTCGGGCTCTAGATTGCTGTTTGACATTTTTGGTGGTTCCATGTTGCTTGATGTATTCCAGCGCGTTGTAAATCTTACATCTAGAACATATAAGCAGCTTGAATATCTCCGTTACTATTTTTCATTCAATTTTAGTTGTTGGATCAGTCTTCGCTCGGCATCGGAATTCCAAGTACCTCTGGCCATTTATAATTAAATATTTCTATGTATTCCAACATAAAATAAAATAAAACATTTGTTGCTCACCGTTTAGCTTCAAAAAACACCAAAAAATCACTTATAAACCAGATATTTCTGAAATGTCTTAAATTCGTGGCCAGTTTCAAATAAACGAAACAAAATAAAATAATGGTACTTTTTCTTAATATTACAGGGTATATAGAATAATAAATAATATCAAATTTGATATTACAGGATTGTAAATATTATCACAAATAAGTCAGTCAGATGTCGTGTCTTAAATTCGTGGCCACCACTGTATATTTATTTATAGTAACTATATGTTATAACTAATAACAATAATTTAATTTAATAATAATATAATTAATTAAATAATAAAAACAGTAATAATTAAAAAAAAAAAATTACTTGCTTGACAATATTTTTCAAATGTTGATTGTTGATTTTGTTGGATTTTGTTTTGTTTTTTCAATCCAAAGTTTTTTTTTTTCAAAAAAATATTTTTTTTCCATCCCTTATTTCCTTTTTTTTTGTAAAAATTCATTTCAGAAAAAAAAAAATGTTGAATGTTGATTTTGTTGTATTTTGTTTTGTTTTTTCAATTCAAAGTTTTTTCAAAAAAAATTTTTTTTTCCATCCCTCATTCCTTTTTTTTTTAAATTAATTTTATTTCAAATAAAAATAATAAAAAGAATGTGATATGAGGCACATAAAATGTTTTGTTTTTGTTTTTGTTTGATTTACTTAAATCTTTTTTATTTTGTTTATTTTTAAGTCTATATCACAACTTATTGTATTTTTTTTCTTCTTTAAATAATGTCATTTTATATTTGTTTCTTCTTTTTTTTTATATCTCATTTATATAACTTTTTCTTTGTATATATATTTGCTTGTTTTTATTTCATTTCAAATAACTTTTTTTTTATATATAGTTGTCTTTTTTTTTAACATAGCTCCTTTTTCTTTTTTTTAAATTTCAAAAAAAAAAATTTTTAATTTGTCTCTTTTTAAGGTTCTTGTATTGAGTTCTGTCCTTTTTTTCACTTATTTATATTGTTATCCTTTTTTTTCTTATTTTATATTGTTGTTCCTCTTTTTTTTCATAGTACCTTTTTTGTCTCAAAATTTCAAATTTTTTTTTTTTACTTTTGTCCCTTTTTTTTCATAAATTTTCTCTATACCATAATTATGACAATTTTCGATTTTTAATTTTTATAGTCCATTTTTTCACGAATTTTTGTATTAATTCAATTAAAAAAAATTTGTCTCAATGGTTCGAGTTCTTGGGAGGGATGACGTGAAAATTCATCTAATTTGCCTAAAGGTGTTTTGCCTTGTTAGGTTATTTGGGGTAGCAAGCGACTAGTTTGTTTAGTAACATTCACAATTTGACTCATTTTGTCTAAATATTTGCAGGTATTTTTTTAGGAATATTGATTTATTTAAGAAAAATTAAGTTCACAATTCTTTTACTTTTTTTTTTTAAACCGAATTAATAAAACTATTTAATATTTTTTTCAACAGTTTTCTTTTTTTTTTTTTTTTGATTAGGAATTCTTTTCTCTGACAATAATTACACAATGTTTTTTTTTTCTTTTGTAGTATTTTATATTCACACATATTATATTTTATTCATATTTCTTTTTTTTTTTAAATTTTGTACCTCTCTTTAAACTGTTTTAATTTTTTATAGTTGTCTCATTTCTTTTTTTTTGAAAATTTGTTTTCGAAATTTCGAATATTTTTTTTATTGCATTTGTCTCTATTTTTCTTTATAGTTCATATAGAAAACTTTATTTTATCTTCACTCACACAGACTTCCAGGTCCACATTGTTCTTTCGATATTATATTTTTCAAGGCTTGTGTCATTTTTATTTAAAAAAATTTTTTTTTTTTGGTTTTTTTATACAAAAACAAACTAATTGTTTTTCTTTTACACTAGTAATCCAAAATAGAGAACTCTTTGAATTTATTTCTTGGTGGTTTGAGTTTGTACCTTTTCTATATTTTCCATATAGGATACGATTTTAATCCTTTTATTTTTATTTAATCCACAAAAATGCAATAATAATTGCTTTTATACCACAATTTTTATTTATTTCTTTAAATGAAATAATTTTTCATATCCTTTTTTTTCAAATCTTTTTTTTTTTAAATATCCTTTTTTTTTAAATATCCTTTTTTTTAAATATCCTTTTTTTTAAATATCCCTTTTTTTAAATATCCTTTTTTTTAATATCCTTTTTTTCACATATCGGTCGCCATTTAAACTCGTTTTGTGTTAAAATTGAATTGCCCCATAAATATTTTATTTCTCTTCTTTTATATCTAAAGCTTAACGAATAAACTTATAAAACTTAACGAATAAACTACTAAGATTAACAATAATAAAACTAAACAAGTGATGGCACTATACCTTGCTGCTGTAGACGGTCGAAAACGATGTTTAAATGTTGGACATGTTCATCTACACTTGTGGACGCTACACAAATGTCATATTGATGACAACCGTTACGAATTCTAGGTCACGAAAAATTTGATCCATATACCTTTGAAAAGTTAGGCTAGCATTCCGTAGACCAAATGTCATAACGTTGAATTGAAATAAGCCAAACGGTGTAGTTATAGTGGTCTTTTCGCGATCCTCCGGTGCAATAGGTGCTTGATGATAGGCTCTCTCTAGATCAAGGGTGGTAAATACAGACTTGTAATGCATTCTATGCGATATGTCATGAACGTGAGGTATGGGATACCGGTCAGTTTTAGTCACTGCGTTCAGACGCCTGTAGTCACCGCACGGCCGCCATTCTCCCGCAGTTCTCTTTTGTACCATATGCAGTGGGCTGGCCCATTGTGAGTTACTGGGACTGCATATACCTTGTTTTAGCATATATTCAAATTCCTTTTTTGCCAGAGTGAGTTTTTCTGGATTCAACCTTCTAGGCCTTGCAAAGATTGGCGGTCCTTCAATAACGATGTGATGGTACACAGTATTTGGATTTTCAGAATTTTTGGTGTATTTAAAAGGCTGTGTTAAATCCTTGTACTTCTCCAGAAGTTGTTTTACCCAACCTGTTTCTGCTGGCGAAATTGTATGTATTTGTTGCTGATGACTTTCTCCCAGCTTGACGTTGGCCATAAGATTGGTCTTGCTGTCAATTAATTTCCTTCTTCGTACATCAATTAGTCCGTACTCATGCAAAAAATCGACGCCTATGATGGGTTTAGTGACGTCAGCAATAAGAAACTCCCAGTCCATTTTTCTTCGTAATCCGAAGTCGACTGTAATAATTTTTGTTCCGTAAGTTTTTATTGGTGTGCCGTTTGCTGCATATAGATTGTAAGAAAGTGGTACGTTTCGTTTTGTTGGAGGAACAACTGAAAAATCGGCGCCGGTGTCAATTAAATACTTTATTTTCGATTTCTGGTCTGTGATAAAGAGACGACGGCTTCCTGTAGCCCCTACGCTCTCAGCCGCCGGTGACAAAGTGGCCGTTAGTTTTCCGGCTTCAAATTTTTGAATTGGCAAGGTTCCTCACATTTCCTTGCCTTATGACCAAACCTGTAATGAAATTTACAAAAAGGAAAACGAACTTTCGGTCTTGACTTACTTCGTCTTTGTTGTCGACTACGTTCCACTGAACGGCCTCTATCACTTTCGCTAATACGCAAATTTTTAATTTCTCTTCGGAGCTCTTCTATCTCTGCTTTAAGACTTGCATTGTGTTGAATAGTTGATATTGAAGAATAGTTCTGCACTTCCATTAACTTATCAGCCTGTAAAGCCATTTGCGTAGAATTACCGTCTACAATTGCTACCACCAACCGAATTGTTTCCGGTAATCGTTCCATCCATAAGGATTTTAGTGCATCATCGGATATTTTGTTACCTGCTAAGTCCTTCATCCTTTTTAACAGCTGTGACGGCTTAAGGTCTCTAAGCTCGGTTTCTTGAATTAGTTTTCGCAGCTATCGGTGATCAGAATCTGTGTATTCAGCAATAAGGGCATTCTTTATGGCCTTGTATTTGTCTGTGGCCGGAGGGTTGCGTATAATGTCAGCAACTTGCATCAAAAACTGTGGTTCCAGTGATGAGATTATGTGGTGGTACATTGTATAATCCGATTTACTGCCGGCAACCGTAAATTGTGACTCCATTTGAATAAAGAAAATGTCCGGCCGTTCCTTGCAAAATACTGGCGGCTTGACGCCCACTCTAAATATCTCGCGGCCACTCTCGCCGCTTTGTCCACCAGTGACCTCAACGGAATCTAATGGCATGGAGTCCTCGTCGCCGCTATGTGCTGCAGTTACCTTTCTTTCTGCGTTCATTTTCGGGGTCACCAGTTTGGTTGTTCACAAAAAGAAACCAATTATAAAATTGAAATTTCAAAAATTAAAACCGACAATATTCCTGTTTTTTATAAATAACTTTTTATTTAGCGACTTTTCTTTTACGGTTGCACCAGAACGAATGATCTAGAAATTTCTGATGCAATTTTTATTAACGCGCGTTTTCTTTTTCTCCTTTATGCGCCGGAGTTGCCATACTTATTGGTATTTTCCAGTTTTACCAGATGTTTTCGTGGGGATAGCCCCCACACATACATATATATGTATGTGTTCAAACAATAAGATCAACATTTCCAGCAAAGCACCAAGAAACTTTCGTTTAAACAGTCGTTTAAACTGTTTCTGTTATGATACCTTTATATATGTATATTATCCAGTAGTATAGTTTTCATATTTACAACTACCAAATACATATTAAAATATATTACAGTATTCCCCGGATATAGGCACTCGCTTAGTAGCTCTAAAACTCAAAGTATTTACTTTAAAAATAATACGGTTATAAGAACCCGCCTTGTGACAATTTTCTTTCCAAAATTGATCTTGTTCTTTAGTCCCTCGTTCATGCGAATAAACGATTCTGGATTTCTGGAGCTATTAGAAACCAATATTTATCATTAACGCCATACGGCAGATTTACTGGAAAAGTTGTAAAAAATTAGACAACACAATGCATTCCATAGAATGTGCCTTATGATTTCATTCTCCTTGACATAACTAACTGATAAAAAGCAATCTAAGATAATTGATTCCTTATGGAAAACCTACAATCCAGTGAAGCCACCAATGTTCACCATTCGTAATTTGGAAAGCTCTTCTACTAATATGAGCTGGTGGAGGTCTGGTTCGCTGCCTAGCTAATGTTGCAATATGACTCTTGACTATAGCTATAAAGTCTGCTGAGGGGGCCAAGCAAATTATAACTTTATTCATCGCACTGTCCTGCAAGCATGGTAATGGTACTTATATCTGGGGAAAACTCCATGCAGAATGAAAGCCTTTCTCCACCCTGGAAGGTTACTTTTCATTTTTGTACATTAAGATTACTCTTCGTTGAATCGAAGAACAATTTAAAAAAAAATTTTTTTACGTCTACTGCAAGCTTTCGTTATCAACTAACGTTGTTTATATAATGAGCGAAATTTGATCAAACATAAAAGAGTTATATGATAAAGAATAAATGAGCTTCGTCGATTCGACGAACAGTAACAATCAAGGGTTAAGACTGAAAGCCTTTCTGAAATAAATTTATCTCGATTGGCGTACATACTTGTGCAAACAAGATCATATGCTTTTACCATAAAGATTCTAAAAAGTTTCCACCTTAAAAAATAATTGGCATAGATTATAGGAAACCAGAACCGTTCTAAGTACAACTTCTTTGGAGATCTTTCATACTATGTATGGAGTAGTCAGATTTCAACTGACATTACAGAATGCTATTTTAATTAAACTACACCGCCCGTGTTATGCAGTGATGTAATGGGTAATATATAGATTTCAAACTAGAGACATCCGGTTTGAAGATCTTACGGTTTCCAGAAAGCTAAAAAATGCTGGGCAGTGATACATAAATTATGGATTCTGATGTTATACTTCCGTATAGGCTGCCTGACAACTCCAATGTTTACCGGGTAGAAGTCATGGCGGTTTTGAACGTGTTAAAATGCTCGTTGGGTGCTGTGTTGTACTAGGTTACAGCACGGGCGTGTATAACATAATATACATAATAATAATATAAAATTTATGGTGACTGTGCACTAACTTTAAAAATAGTAGCGAAATGGTTTGCCAATTTTCGACCTGAAAATTTTGTTTTTAAAGATGGAACTCATTCTAATCTAGGAACCATTAAAACTTTGGGGGAAAATTGAGAAAGACCAGGAGATAAGCCGTATGGTCATGGCTACAGGACTACATATGCATTAACAAAAAGAGATCATTTGAAAACAGCTTGATATGTAAGAAAACTCGCGGTATACGATTCCACTACTAAAACGGAAAGAAATCGAAAGTATTTCTGAAGAGAATCATTACAAACAATGAAGATTAGAAGGAAATTACTTAATGTGGGCTTGTACTTTCAGACTATCATCAAATTCGACCTCTGCAGAACTCTCTTAATGGTATAAATCTCATCGCCGAAGAGTCTCTCTTCTATTGGCTCTGCACAATAGTGAAAAAAATATTGTTTGTCTAAATTGTACATTATTTTTGGTCTAATTTTTAATTGAACTTTTTCGAATTTCCATATCTTTTACGAGATATAAACGGTGTTGTAGGGTATAAAATAACTATTTTGTACCGCATATTTAATGTACAAATTTTCTTTGATTTTCATAGAAACAATGATTTTTTTCAATTTCCATACAATGTAGAGCGAAGGGTTGAGGTTGTTACCTCTTTTCCTTCTAAAACGGGAATATTTAATTTCCTGCTGTGTGGGTTTTTAATGTAAAATGTACTTAGTGTTTTTTTTTTTTTTTTTGTATAAAAGAGTTTATCTTCATATTGTTTATCTTGGTAATGGATTTATGAAATAAGTAGACTTGGCTTAGGTATTTAATGAAATTGGAACAACAAGAAGCAATTTTTTAATCGAAAAGTTTTAATGAAATGGATTATTAAATTGCCTTCAATCTTTTTGTAATTCAATTTATCGTAGATGAATTCATGTTTTGACAAGTTGTGTGGAATATTTTTTTCAAATAAATTCAAGCGATAACGCTAAAATATTAAACTTTTAGATTTTCGTGCAATAATTCAATTTTTCTCTTTAGTCTGCTTGCTCATTTTAATACTTATTAATGAATTTTATAGCTTGCATACCATGTTGTTTTCAAATGAAATCGAATGCTATAAACGAATAAAATAAACAAATCATATGGACTTAATATTACACTTTTCTTTCATGTCCACACAGACTGTTCATAAATTTAAAAAACTGAAATCTCAGTTGCTTTTGAAATGTTCAAATAAAAATTAAATTTTAATTAAAAACCTTTTCTTAATACAAAATGTTTCATTTCGATGCAATATCGCTGCAAGTCGTTGTGCTCTAGTAGGTAGTGTGTTGCGAAATATGAAAAAATATTTCTTCGGCAACTGCCACTCAGCAGATTTCTGGCAAAAAGTCAAAGATTAAATAAATATTGGCATGAAAAGGTTTCTCAAAATATGTATGTCGTTCGGAGTCGACTTTAAACTGTAGGTCCCATACTTTAGATAATTTTACTTTTTTACTTTAGTTCATTTTAAATGATTGCAATACTTTGTACTCACTTATTATTAAACCAAATGTCCACTGTTTAGTAAGTTCCACTGTTTGTTTGTTTGTCTCTTTGACTTGCTTGTGTTGTTTAATATTTCAAATATACTAAAAATTTGGAGTTGTTGTACCATGCAATACAAATAATTATCAGACATGAACTATTTTAAATTCTGTTGAATAGAAATTTTTTCAATAATTTTTCTCTCAACCTGACGTGCTTGCTCCGATTGTTCCTTTCGAACAAACCCCATAAATTTCTGATATTTGAGCGTTAATTTGCCTAAATAATTCAAAGAAAAATGATTAGCTTTCGGCGAAACGAAACAATTTCGCATAAACTACACACCGGCAGCCTTAGAAATGTGAAGCAAATTACGAGGCCCTCCTACGGTTGCCCGTGCTTCTCTTTTATTTATCGCTAGTATTTTGTAGTTATTTCTTATTACATTCTGCCTATAAAAAATATTAAATCAATAAAGTTATGAATAATAAATACCTCTTTCCAAACACCGATTTTCTTTATAGGTAGATCTATACTCTTAAGCTTAACAGCAAGATTTCGTTAAAGTTTACATTAAAAAAAATTTCTTGCAGAAAAATTGCTTAAGCTGTGGTCACACTGAGAAAATATTTGCTTCAAATATGTTTACTCGTATTTGCATTAAATTTTACTGTATTTTGTTTGCTGGTCACATTGACGGTAAATATTTGACAAAATTTATTTTCCCAAATAACAATGAAACAGCATCAAATACAGTTTGGAGCAAACATGTTTTCCCTGCGGTCAGACCGAAGTAAATATTTTTGTTTTCTCATAAACAAAATTTTGTTTCATCAGAAAAACAGAAACAAACGAAAAGGTACATATGATTAAAATACAAAACGAAAATAAAACAAAACAGAAGCTTTAAAAACGAAAATAAACAGGTTTGTTTAATCAGAACAACAAAAATAAAGGGAAAAATATAACATAAATAAATAAATAAAAATAAAAATTCGAAATGGAAACATTATTTGTGTTAAGTTGCAGAGCAGCAAAAAATAATAGGCCATTTACACTACAGCGAAATCTAGTACTTATGCGATTTCGAGACAAATCTAGTTGATTTTAACTAGGTTTCCCATACAAAACAAAATCTACTTATTTAGTAGATTTCGGCAAAATCTACTCAAAATCTAATAATGAGTTATAATGAGTTACGATGAGTTCTGGCACCCATTATTTGCCGTAGTCTTCTAAAATTAAATAAAAATAATTTGTCCAATGTTCGGTCCATACAACGAGGATGAATTCTCAAACCAGTCAAGGCAGACAGATATGCGACGTAGATGTTATATGTGCCCACCGAAGATATGCAGAATGTGTAAGCAGTCTTGCAGTATTTATCAGAAAAATACTTGGAACGAGCATTGTTCAATAGTTCTAGTTTGCTTAAAATGCGAAAATAATTAAATAATATTTCATTTATGTAACTGAGAAGAAAAAATTTAATAAAATAAAAATAAGTTAACAAAATTAATACGTAAATTCTTTGTATGTGCCTCTGAGACACATTTTGATTGGATTTTTAAAAAATTTTCCTGACTTGATTAGGGTTAAACTAAAATATTATTATTTTCTTTTAAATTTCAGTCAGCTGTTCTTGTTATTAAAATGAAATCTTGCTACTGTCAAATAAATCCAGTGTAAACGATGTAGATTTTGAACAAGATTTGAAATCCAATCTACTAGATTTCGCTGTAGTCTAGATGGCCTATAAAGTAAATTCTCGCAGTTGTTTAATTGTTTTCTTTTCTACTTCAGTGTTGACAACTGAATTGCGTTTAAACGATAAAATATAAAACTTTATACCATACTGTATATTTACGTAGAAATATTGTGCTGTCGAAGACTGGTTTTGGAGATATTGGTCTCAAAGGTCCAGATATTAAATTGCTGCTTTAATAAAACTTTGAAATATAATCATCCCTGAGATGGATATCAAAGAAAAGTTCTTTCAAAGAGCTTTCGATTGACGTATTAAAAATTTGAACCCATTCGTCTATTAAACAAAAATTATGATCTTTACCTGATTTTTTTACAGTATTGCAATTTTCTTGAAACTTTGTAGCTTAATCCAGTTTTTGTGCCATATAATTTTCTGTAGCCAATTACATCTATGATCTTTCATTTGGTACAAACTGGCATTTAAAAAATGTGATAAAAAATATTTTTTTGTTCCTGGTTCATAATGAACTAATGGATCAAAACTTTTCATAAACCTGTCGAAATGTCTTTACGTTATTTTTTTAATTTGTAGTTTTCATATAAGGTTTATTATTAAAAGTTTTCCGTTTTGGTGATTTTATGAAAAATTTTATAATTTATTATTAAAAGTGGACAACACTGCTTGCAACAGCTGTTATTTGCCACTGTTTGATCTTATAAAATTTTTGCAAGATCAAATATTTGACACGGGTGGTCATACTATGGTCACATTAAAGGCATTTATGTTTTGTTTTCTCAAAATTTTGTTTGCACCCCTAAAATTTTTATGGTCACACTAGAGCAAAAAAAAATTATGTTTTACTTCAAATATTTACTCAGTCTGACCATAGCTTTAGAAATGTGCTCATATACTATTCGATTAAAATAGGTTAATTTTTGTGTTCTGCCATGTTTTTAAACTTTTCATAGAACGAAATGGAAAATTAAAACCAATTCGATTGAGCAACATTGGATATGAAATTAAAACTTAAGTTGCCCACTCAACTCTTTTCGATTTTGAGACGATTTCTTTATCTAACGATTTCGATTACATACCTGAATACGTTGCTAAAATATAATAAATTTAGAGTTAAACAATACGACTGTGTTTGTTTAAGAACAACAAATTAATAACTACATTAAGGAATACATTTATTATAGAATTGAGGAACGCTTAATGTCCACTTTATAGATTCAGAGGTGACAATAACGAATTACTACGACACTGACTTGGATATTGTGCGGCGTCGTGACATCTCAGAACTCCTCAGTTGCTTATCAGCTATTATGCAAAGAATTATTTTCACAGACGCCAAACAGTATCTGAAGTTCGTCCGAGGAATTTGATTCCATATGTAAGTTAAGAACATTACAAGATATCGCCAAGTCCCAGCACTTTAACCCGAATTTTACTGGCCATATATAAAAATTATGGTTTTCCACTTACGAAAACGGTTCTAGCATATTTTTTAAAACAAACAGTTCCACTCCTTCCAAAATCTAAATGGAATTAATGTTTTTAGCTCTTGTATCCTGATATACGAATCACTTAATTATTAAATTAAATAAAAAAGGATTTCCCAACGTTAAACTAAGCAGATCAGAAAAAGCAGCTTTTGCATACTTGGTATATGAAAAATAAACACTTTTCCAAATAGAAGATGCCTTACAAAGATGTGAAAAAGGATTTATACAGTCTGAAAACTGAAAAAAATAAGAACTACTTTATATGAGCCTCTGAGGCTTTTGTCAGTAGTTAACGTTACTATTTTATATTTCGATCTCTAACAGAAGGAAATATTTAAATAGTTTGACTTTTTACTGAGTTTTCAAAAACATATGTAAAATAAAAGCCATGAAATTTAATTGCGGTAGGTTAGATATATCTCGTGTTAAATTGATTTGATCATCAAAATGAGCTTCACATACATATGTGCCAAATGCCAATTTTTATGTTTTCCATACATAAAGATGTTATTGATGGTTTTTTGAGTGGGGCGTAAAGTTTGTTAACTTCAAATATTTATATAAAACCCAAATCTCTGTGGTTCTAAGGAATAACAGTTAATTTAGTTATGTATGCTTATGTATTCATATTCTACAAATAAAACTATATTTACGTGAAATACCTATTTCTCTAAAAAAGAGAAAAGTTATTAATAAAAAAATGTTCACCTAATTCGTAATGATATCCCATTACATTTATAATAAGCGCCCCTTCTAAACAAATGAGACTTTCATTATCATATTTTTGATCCTAGTCCTATCAGTATGAGTATCTTAAATTTTGAACCCAATTTTTTCTAACGCACTTTCTCAATTTGTTCGTCATCTAAAATAACAAAAAAAAAATTATGTTCGAGTTTTTGACTTATTATGCTGCACTAGACTAAATTACATGTCCCTGTAAAACTTTGAACTTATGTGTTAACAAATAACGATTTTATGAACGAAATTCAAAGGGTCTTTAACTCAAAACATCTTTAATTCTCCAAAATTTTCTGCTTCTCTTGTAAAAAATTAAAAGTGTATTTTTTTCGAAGTTTTCTCTCATTTTCGAAGTCGCGTAGGCAGTGGGTTGGCTTATTAGACCTGAGGCCACGGCTCAAACCCCAGGTCAGACATCTCCAACAAAACGAAATATAAAAAAATATGTCTTCGCGACTTCCTCTCAGCAGATTTCTGCCAAAAGAACTTTCTTGGATTTGTGGTCGGTTAGGGTATCAAATAGTCGAGTTTAACATACAATCTATTTTTTTTTAAATGTAAAGCATTTAAGGAAATTACTTACTTTTATACTTACTTTTATATCTTAATTAAATATAAATTTAATCCCTTAAAAATCTCTTTGAAATTAGTGTACAATAATTTTTACATTACAACCATTTTGATTTTCTTGGTAAGTAAATTTATTAAGGATTAAGTCCTCAATGAAAAAACTTTTTGTCTAACATTCGCAGACATGCAGTGGTACATAATATTTACAAAATATTTCAAAACCAATAAGTGAGAAATTGTAAATAAAATAACTTTTCCCACTATCGACTAGCTAACTGCAAAACAACGAAACAAAATACCATTCGCAAATATTTAAAAATCTTTAAAATCAAATTGGGTACTGATTCAGTTTTACACGCTTCGCTTTTCTGTTTTCACTTTAGTTAAGATTTTTTTGGATTCCTTTTACAAAATTTTTTTTAATATTCAGGCTAAAATTAAATTTTCGCCAAAGATCTTTAAACGATGATGGCACACAGGTACTGGAGCGATTGTTATTAAAATATGGCAATAGAACTCCGAAAGCAGCATTAAATGCTAAAATCAAAAGTGTGAGTGCATGGACTGCACAACGCGCATTGGAAGGAATCGCCCTAATTTCTACAGTTGAACAGAAATGAAAAGCGAGAAAATCTGGATAAATGCTGTGGAATAACATTTAGTCTGTCTTTTATATTTAAAAGGAAATAATTTTACGTAAAATTTTTTCTTTAGTTAAAGGATAGTTTAAGTTAATATTTAAGATATTGATTGTTTTTTATTTGAAGAAATAATATACAAATATAATTTTTATATTTCGTTTTATATTTAATAATCCTACCTGTCTACCTGATCGTAATGATTAGTAATTTGATTACTTTTTTTTGAATGGTGAAATAATGATTACAATTACGATTATTTTTGGTTAAAATAGTTAATAATTGATTACGATTACAAAATAATCAAAAAATAATCAGGATTACTGGCGATTAGTCTAATAATCAAAAATAATCAAAAGTAATCCAAAAGTAATCAATTTATTTTCAATAATTACTTTGAATCCTTTTTGAATATTTGAAAATAATCAAAAAGAATTATTTAAAACAATTTAATTAGTTTTTAGACATCTTCTGATTCTTTTTGATTATTAGACTAATCGTCAGTAATCCTGATTATTATTTGATTCTTGGGTAATCGTAATCAATTAGTAATTCGAAAAAATTGTTTATGGAATCCTTTTTAAAAAGTAATGTAATTGATTACTAATCGTAATAGAAATTTAACAGGTATGATTTAATATCTTAATTTTTGCTCGCCTGTGTTGTTTTTTATTTTGCCTGAAAGGATTCTTTTGTTAAAGATAAAAAAGAGTTTTAAAAACAGTAACCAGAACCATTGTAAGCAAATTTTAAAGCAAACGTTTGAAAACATCTGAAAGATTTTACAAAAGCGGAAAGAAAATCCTTTTTTCTTATTAAACATTAATTAATGGGAAGGCAATATTAAAGGCTAATTTGCGAAAGGTTTACACAAAATATAAATTTTTAGAGGCGGTTAATAAAAACAAAAAATATTATAAGGTGTAGAAATCCAAACTAATTGCTAATTTCAATAGTAAGTAACAATAACATTAGTATTATGAGAAGAGTAAGTAATTAATATACGATTACAAAGTGTTCAGTTATAAGACTTCCTTAATATTTTTAACTTTGCCTTTAAAATACTTTATTTATTTATTATAAACAACATATGGGTCACGGTGGTACCACATCTATTAGGTCTTTAATTTATTACAGTATAAATAAGGCATATTGCTTAATACACAATAACTAGTTTGTTTTAATAACACGTTATAATAGGTTATTATCGGGTGAGAGTCATCCAGGCCCGTTGACATTGAATACAATTTTCTAATTATCAAATGGCCTTAAATTAGGTTTGATATCATGTTTTCTGAGACACATAATGAAACTAAAAAAGTATGAAATTGCTAAGCAATTTTTCATGGCAGCAGGAGGAAAGCTAATACCGGAAGGTTGTCTAGAAAGTCAAAAATACCCAGCTAGGTTTACCACTTCAACATGAATAGACTAACAAACGAGCGACGCTTGCTAATCATTGAATTTTATTGCCCAATAGCTTGATGGATTATCTTCAGTGAAGATTTTAATTGTTAGCTGAATGGGTACGTTAACATAAGTCGCTGGTGTATGCGAATAATTAACAAACCATAGCGGTCCTCACAGCTTAACCTATACCATCGGTCAAATGGTATGATAGACTTATATTTGAAAGATGTTATGCACTACACAAAATATCAAAATAAAAACCTTTCGGATGATATTCGGATACCCTTTGTTTCATTCAAATTTAAAGATTGGCAATTGTATCATGATATAACATACATCAGTACATACATAATTGGTCATTACAACCCTTCAGTCGGGATTACGACCTAGCTTCTCACATTACTTATGTTGTGTGCGTTAATTTGTATACATGAGTGGCGGGATCTACAGTTTTAAAGTCGACTCCAAACGACAGATTTTTGAGAAACTTTCATGGCAATTTTGTTTACTCTCAGAGTTTTTGTCAGAAATCTGCTGAGAGGAAGTCGCCGAAGAAATATTTTTTGGTTTGAACCGTGGCCTTACGTCTAATAAGCGGCGAATATGTATTATGTAACATAAATCACACGACAGCAATAATAAAGTACGAAGTATAGTGTTTCTTTAAAATAAATGAAAAGATAAGTAAATCTTAAAAAGGAACCTAAGCGATTAAATTTATATTTTAAGAGATATTTGGCACATAGAAGTGGCCTTATAAATGTGAGATGCACTATATACATGTACATACATTCTGTCTTGCTTAACGACTACGTTAAATATAATAATCATCTAAGAATCATGAATATGCATCTATTTAAATTCAGGTTTATTGTCTACTTTCATTAGTGTTTTGCTAAATTGGCAAAGATTTCATTTGTACATGGAAAATTAATATTGCTGTGAATCCGAATGGCTTGGTAATGAAACATTTTCTTATGCACTCACACACAAAAGTCAATATACTTACAGGAATACGTGATAACATTAAGTCAATTGGTTTAGATAAGCTACAGGTACTCATAATCTTATGTTCTTAATGGTATTAAGCATTAAAAGCATATCACAATTTGAACTTATGGACAGAATACATAAGGTATGTGTGTTTATTTGATGCATTTATAACATTAGGGGAAAGAACTCTTCGTTGCACTTATGCAACTTTTGCATACCTCGTATTTTTTTCGATTACAACGCGCTTACCATTTTTAGCCAAAACAGATTCTTTTGTGATAATTGTGTCAACAAAAAATATTGTTTATCTAAATTGAGAAAAATATAAAACAATTTGCAAAAGCTGATAGTTTATATTTGGTTATTAAAGAGAAGGAGCACCTTCACAAAATATTAAGAAGAATTAACGCCAAATGATGATTTTGTCCACCTTTAAGGAAGTGTCCTAATTATGTATCCACGGAGTTTCTTACTTTATTGCATTTATTGTTAAATTATATTATTGAAGTTAATTTTACTCTATACATCGCTTAAATGGAAAAAGGTCATATAGATGAGTGTGCTAACTGTAAGCCCACCAACGTATGTACATAAAATTATTTTAAATTTGTTGTACATACATATATACATAATTGGTCATTACAACCTTTCAGGATTACGACCTAGCTTATGTTGAGTGCGTTAATTTTATACATAATTGGCTGGACCGAACAAAGTCGACTCCGAACGACAGATTTTTGAGAAACTTTTCATGGTAATTTTATTAACTCTTAGAGTTTTTGGCAGAAATCTGCTGAGAGGAAGCCACCGAAGAAATTTTTTTTTTTATATTTTTGTTTTGAACCGAGGCCTTACGTCTAATAAGCCAACACACTACCTACTAAACTTAAATGAAATTGCTTTCCATTACATCAAGTACTTTTTAGGACTTTTGTTTATGGAAGGTTTTGAAAGAAGAAAGGAAGCAAATATATATTTAAAATTTATGCAATCACATATTGGGTAACATTATTTGCCATAACAACCAGGACTACGGAGCAGAGATCAGCAATGAGTATTTAAAAAGATAAGTAGAATCGAATCATACTCATAATATCATACTTTTTTAATATCAAGGAACCTCTCATATTCAAAGTTTGAAGCACTCATCATATTCATACATAACTCAAGCAGCGTTGCCAGTCATTTTTTTTAAACTTTTTATTTCTGGGAAAAAAAAAAATTGTTTTCATAAAAAGTATCAACATTTTTAAAGGAAACACCGGAGACGGTGCCCTCTATTGGTGTTTCTTTGCTACTTTTGCCCGGGACTATACTATACACAATATTTTATTTAAAAAGGTAAATATTTCTTGTTATTGTTGAATTTATTAAAATTTTGAATTTTTCGAAAAAACTTGTTTTGTTCGGAAACAACTTTAATGAAAATTTTTCGCATCTCAAAAAACTGGGAAAAAAGGGAAAACTTGGAAAATGGCAACGCTGAACTCAACATATACAAGAATTCCAAAATAAGTATGATTCGCCTACGAACAGTAAAATACTCAATAGAAGGTTGTGTGTTTGCTCTGCTTGCTGCTCTGTCTTTTTTGCTTATGTGGATTTTTTCTTTTTTTGTAAATGCAACAACAACTAAGACCGTAAATTTTGAAGAATGATTCTAATTACTCGAATGATTTATTAGAATTTTTCTATAGTTATGAATCTGAATGAGTAGGCATATGAATCAAACATATTTCGAGTGGTACGAGTTTGATGTCAACGTTGTACTCATACTCATTGTTCTCATACTTATAAATCAACGGTGTAGTGAGTACGAATGAATCAGAGTAGTTAAATTTCAATATTATTGACTCTCATATATTCAAAATTTTATGAGTGCTTATGAGTAGCGAAAAAACGATTCATTGCTGCTACGGACTAACATCGCTCAAAAACAATTTTGTGTTCGTTATTATATTTGCACTATCTTTTGAATGAAATATCATGATATAGTCGCAAAAGTCGTTAATGATCATAAATGAATAAAAATGAATAATTACTTGATCATTTGATGTGGCTGAAATAGTTATGGTAAAAAAAAGTAGTGGTAAGAACAATATTAGGAATACATAACCCTTGGCCACATACATTTAAAAAGAGGGATACTGTAGCTATTTTTTTATATAATAAATAAATAGATTTTCGTTTGTAGGAATTGCGAAAATTATAAATCAAATCATAAATCCATTAATGTTTTACATAAGGTTTCATGTTTAATTAAGGTTGACGCTGAAACCACCAAATTGTCCTGATGTGGAAAGAAACTATCAGAGATTTGATTTGATCTTAGATAGTGCATTACAACTCTTTGTCAGGGTAACGACTTAGCTTTTCACACAACTTATGTTGTGTGTATTAATTTTATGTACGAGTGGTGAGACCTGCAGTTTAAATTCGATTCCGAACGATAGTTTTGTGAGAAAATTTTCATGGCAATTTTATTTACCCACAGAGTTTTTGTCAGAAATCTGCTGAGAGGTAGTCGCTGAAAAAATATTATTTTTTTTAATTCCTTTTGTTAGAGATGTCTTACCGGGGGTCTGAACCGTGAACTGTGAACAAAATAATATTATTTAAAATTTAAATTTAATTTAAATGCTGATGAATCGGTAATTCTAATAGACTTGGTTGTTGGTTCTCCTCAATCAAAGTACAACAGAATAAATCTTTAAATTACCCAAAGCTCTTACTTATTTAATATTTTTTCAGAAATATTGATGTAATAAACCATGTGTGCATTCGTACACATATTTAGAAGGGAGAATGAAAAAACAATATTTGCTATGTTGTCATTATCGTTACTATTTTAAAAATTATTTCTTGTAATTACACAATTAGCACGATCGCATGAAGTGCAATGTTTGTGAAAATTTTCAAATATGAAGGGACCTGTACAACTATATTTTCTCTCATATTCGAACGCTCTCATTACAAATTAAGTTTACCGGCTCTCATCTACATAAAAATTTGACTTGTATATATTTCTATACAACGTCCTGGAGACGATCAAACAAATCCATCAAATAATCCATACGTCGTGTGCTTGATGTTTAAAGGGAGACGAACAAATAATTTCGTCAAACATTAGTTAGATTTCGTAGTGTTTTTTTACTAAAATGTCTACTTCACATAATGATTTACTGTTGATATCGAGTAATATTCAAGTATTATATTCCATATAGATGGTAAACACTAATAATTCTCAATAAATTGCAAAATAATTTTTTTTTCGTATCTGCACATTTCTACATTACGGCAAAAAAATTTAATTTTTTTCTCCGTGCATGTGTTCATTACTATAATATCGAAGCAAATGAGTTGATCATGATGGACACGATCAAATAAAAACGTCATCAAATTAAAATATCAGAATTTTTTGATTTTCATCAATCAGTGCCGACAACATTTATGTGTAGCCGAAAAAGTATGACACATATAAGTCGCTGATGAATTTATTCGATTGTCCCCAGGCACCTTATGCTTAAATTATAATACAGTGTCATCTCCGTCAAACAACAAGAAAACTTCAAAGACAAAAAATGGATGTACATGTTGGGCTTAAAACAACTCTCATTCTGAATAAGTATACCCTGAGCCAAGAGTGCGCGATCAAATTAGCGGTTCCAAACATGCGCTCCCACTCCACGGCAGGTTTTTTACCAAGGAGGTTTCGTGTCTTCCTTCAGTAACTTACCGATCAAATCGGTCAGCATACCATACTCGCATAAGCATGTGTACAGTGTCCAAACAAAAAATTGTACACTTACGACTTCAAAATAAATTCTTGAAAAAACAAATTATCTTTAAAAGAAATTTTATTGTTGTAGATATCAAACTTGTAGACAATATTTTATTATAAATCAAAGCATTAAAAACAAAAATCGTCAAAAGTAAGGAATATTAATACTTCTAGAAAAAAAATTGTAAACATAAGAAATTGGTTTGGTAAATACAACAAATTAAGAAATATGCCACTAAAAATTTTTTTTGTCTTTAACGTCTCTTACAGTTTGCTAGTTATGTGAATCGTTTTTCTTAGCCTTCTTTTTCAAAATGTGATATTTAGATAATTAATTATAATACATTGTTATGAAAATGAAAACGGTGTACATCGTTTAACATTAAAATGAGCAAAAGTTACACAAACGAGTACAAAGAACTTGTAACAAGTAAACCAACAACATCAGTATGAAAGAAAAGGGGATAGCCAAGTAAGCGAGAACGCAGCAACGAGCAATGTGAACAAAATAAGCAAACAACAATGAAGTCGCGATATAGTTCTCGAAACCCCGAACGTTCGACTTCAAGAACCTTCATCAGACAGTTTACGTGGTACATGCCGACAAGAAAAGACTGATTACGTGGTACAAGGCAAGACAAAGCGGGTAACCAATAGTAAGAATTCAGTCAGTCTTATGTGAAGACGCGTTGCGTGTGAAGAAAACAGTCAGTTGCGTCGTTAGTGTCGGCGCAATAGTGGAAAGAAGAATAATGAACGGGTAAATTATTGTTGGATACATCAAGTTTTAACAGGGGCACACAAAAATAGTGCGAACAAAAAAGAATTTAATTGAAACTAAACACAAATTTATTTTTATTTCGTTTGCAATCAACGAACTCATATTTTAAATGATTTTAAAAAGGCAAAACCGTAACAATATTATAATAATTATATTAATTATAAGTGGAATAGAATCAAGTCCGGTAAAACTTTTTTATATTAAAAAATAACATTATTTAAATATAAGATTTCCTAAAACCCATTTCTTGAGGAGATTGAACCAAATTAATTTCCAAAATTTTTAAACAATCTTTATTGGTCGTACTCCCGTCAATAAAGACAAGGTTACATACTGCGTTTGCGAGTATTGAACCCCAAATTATAACATTTTCATATCTGTGTAATCTTGCGTTTTTTAAGCCTTCTCTCACCTTCCTTTCGCTCGGATTTTTGACCGTCACTACCGAATATGTTTGCTAATTTAAATATATAAAATACATTTTACATGTTCTATATTTTTGTAAGTATTACCTAAGAAATTACCTAAATTTAAATTACTGTAGAAATTTTTCAAATATGCTAAGCACTCACTCATCTAGTACGGATGTACTGATGACATCAACCTATGCCCTTCCAACTAAAAAAATTAAGAGAAATATTCAATCTAATGAATAGCCTCATTAGTAGTAGGCAGTAGAATTAGATACAATTGTAAGTTAGGGAAGTTTTTAGAAATTGTGAATGGTTCATAAAAATGTAACAATTTAGGCTGGATCATATTCTTATGATGTCTAGTAAAATAATGTCTTGAAAAGTATTGGACTACCCCATTGAAGGTAGAAGAAAAGGATGCCTAGAGAATAAATGCCTAGCAAGGTGTTTGACTTTAGAAATATAAAAATAGAGCGACCAATTTAGAGAAGATGAACATAAAAAATTGCAAGTAATTTGCATTAGCACTGTGATGTTGAGAAAAGGTTAAAAGAGTATTACACTTTCTTTCTGCCTTTAGTGTAATTGGTCACGTTTTTACTTAACTTTAAAATGGTTTTAATTCATATTTCCAAATATAATTTTAATTACAGTGAACTCGCGAAAACGTGAACGTCTCAGAAACGTGAAAAAATTTATTTTTCCACAGAGTTTTCTAAAACGTGAACAAAATCTGAAAGCTCTAAAACGTGAACACTTTTATTTTTTGTTTTTTTAATCCGTTTTTCTTTGTTCAAATGCTTCGGGGACTCAGAAATTTAATTTACTGGTAATTTGAAAATCTAAAAATATACAAATTTTCATAAACTTTACTTGTCCAGTGAATTACAAATTCTCCAAGTCAGAATGGATGACATGTAAAATTTTTTATGACTGGTTTTATCAATGTTTTGTTAAAGACGTACATTTCAACTGCCAAATTTAAAACTGAAAACTTTGTTATAATTTTTGGCTTTAGGTTATTGACTTATTGACTAAAATAGGACTACCGGTAAAAGCCCTTCTTTTAATAGACAATGCCCCTTCACATCCGGCTGAATTTCAGTTGATTTCTGGTGACGGATTCATTTGTGCAATGTTTTTGCCACCTAACGTCACATCGTTAATTCAGCTCATGGACCAGATGGTTTTAAAATAACAAAACTGTATTATAGAAAGAGTCTCTTGGCATTAGTGGCTGCAAAACAAACAGAATTCTTAGATTCTGTTAGGATGTTAACTATAAAAGATGCAATTAATCTTTTGGACTCAACATAGAGTTGAACTTCGCAACAAATTTTAAACAATTGGTAATGTATATTAAATTTAGTTTCGGTCAAAGATCACCCCGATGATACTATTCCCTTAAGTGTTTTTCTCCAGAAATAAGGCAGAAGTAGGAAGTATTGAAATTCAGGATGATACCGACGATGATGATTTGTACATATTCCAGCCAGAAATTACAATTAAACCCAAGGAAGCTGTAGAAGCTTTTGATAAGGCATTAATATGGGCTGAAAACGAGATGGTAAACCAAAGTGACATTAGAGTGCTGAAAAACCTTAAAGATGGCTAAACAAAAAACAAAATAGATTTTTCTTTTAAACTTTATTTGACTTAATTATCCAACGGAAGAAATGTTCCTATTAGTTTCAGTTTATTTTTTGTTGTTTTTGTTAATTAACACGAATTTTTTGTATTCTTTGTTTTATATTATTATTTTTTTTTTGTATTTATCGAATACAAAGTATTGCATTTAAATTTTTGTTATTAAAAATTAAAAAAAAATTATTTAAAATAGTGTTATCATTTTTCATATTAAATAGGGTCATTTTTTGTTTTAAATTTGGGTACTCGATAATGTAAACAAACTCGAAAATGTACACTGCCTTGGTAAAAATTAGTTCACGTTATCGCGAGTTCACTGTGTTTAATAACAAATTTTCAACAAACAAAACAAAAAGTCATATATTTCTTCTTGTAATTCTACTCTTAGAGTCGTAAAAGTAAAATATGCCATGATTCTGAATAAATTTACCTTAAAGTGACTTTTAATAACAACGGTGTTGTAAAATAATTTTTATTTTTCGGTTTTATTTTACACAGCTTGCCGTTAAGTAAAAGGACTCTTGGCAAGAGTATGCACCTGGTGTTTATATAGCTTTTAATTAAATGTGCGGTGTTGGTAGGAAAGCAATTAAATAACTGCCCCACGTTAAACTATCTTTTCACTTAAAATAGAAATTTTCAATTACAGGCTACAAGGACGATTATCTACAGTACCAGTATCAGGGCACCTGCAGTCGAGTATTTTCTGTAATATACCTTTAAACAAACAAAAAAAAAAACAAAAAATTTATATTGGTCAAGTTTTAGAAATTAAAAATATTTTCTAACAAGTATACGTAACAATTTAATATAATACATCACAGGTTAATATACACACGAGATGGAATTTATATAGAAATGTAAAAACATACTCAAAGAACGTTTATTTATTTGGGTATCCATTTAAACATTCTGAAGGTAGAATGCCTCCTCTGCAGAGCGGTATTGTCAATTGCACAATAGTCTGACGATACAATTGTTCCTTCATTCCAAGCACTGTAAGCACAAGGCATAACATTAATAAGTAAAACCCAAAGTAGCCTTTAGCGTCAGTCAAACCTTAATTATGGAATGCTGGTCATTCAACTCTATTTATTCGGATCACAGTTAATTTTTATAAGAATGAGAATGCCACTGTCTTAAGCACCTAAAAAGTATCAACAATAACACAGCCCTGCCAAATTTGAACTTTTTTGCGCAAATAAGATGTCTCCAGGTGTTTCCAAAGGCATTTTGGGGGCTGAACACGAATCTTGTTTCAAAAACTTTCCACCACGTCAGGTTTTCGAGAAAAAGGGGTTTTAAACCCCTAAATATAGCGTTTAACCCCCTTTTTCTCGAAAACCTAACGTGATGGAAAGTTTTTGAAACCAGATTTGTGTTCAGCGCCCAAAATGCCTTTGGAAACACATGGTGCCATCTTATTTGCAAAATTCAGGGCTGTGTAATTCACGTAAAGGTGTTACGTTCTCTATCAGCAGATCTACGATCTGAAACTCAACCAGCCGAGTATTATATCGGGTGGTCCATCTATCGCTTTGCCGATTTGCCGTCTTACAGAAGCCAACGCACCCATTGCGAATATCTGTTTGGTGGTGTTTGTGGAGCGGAGGCATCGTTGGCCCCTATTTCTTTAAAAATAAGAACGGTACAACCATTACGGTCAATGGATAACCTATCGCGCCATGAAATCTATTTTTGAGTACCCGTTATTCATGGTATTGATTTGAAACATGTTTGCTTTCAACAAGATGGCGCAACTTGTCATACATCTCATCCCACAATCGATTTATTGCGTCAAACATTTTAATTTGCGAAATGGTGATGTCAATTGGCCGCTAAGAAGCTGCTATTTAACACCGTTGGACTATTTTCTGCAGGGCGGCTTTAAGAAAGGTGTTATGCCGACAAACCACTTATATTGTGTGTGTTAATTTTATATATACGTGACGGGACCTGCAGTTTAATGTCGATTCCGAACAATAGATTTCCATGACAATTTTATTTGCTTTCAGAGTTTTTGCTAGAAATCTACTGAGAGGAAAACCTGGAAGAAATATTTTTTGATTTCAACACTTTTTTCGTGTTAGACAAGCCTGGTATTCATCATCGTAATGGTCTGTGATGTGTAGCAAAACAAACAGACGACAACAGTATCCACATGCCCTACGGTAAACAGAAATTACACAAACAAATATGTAGATATTAATTTACGAGAAGTATATGTATATTTAATTATACGCCCCATATATAAGAGCAATAAAATGTTATTCCAAAGCAAGTTTTAAGCTTTTTTAACTTTTGGGCCATACAAAAGTAGCTTAAAAAACAAAATTTGCAACAAAAAATTATTAAAAAGAAAGAAAAGAAAAATAATTATGATTAATGATAAAAATTTAAGTTTTTTATTTATTTAAAAAAGGATTACAAAATCATCAAAAACAATAAAGTCAACAATATGAATGGAAACTTCCCTGAAATTTTTTGATAGAAAAAAGGCAAATTCATTGGTTTTTGATTTTTTTACAGCCACAAGTAAAAAGCAAGGCATAAACCACCCTTAGGAAATTATGTAGTCAAGCAAAATATATGATTCCACGAAAGGTATCGTGAAATGCAAAAGTATGCTAAAATAATACTTTTACCCTTGTATCAATTATATTAAAGACGAAGCTTATTAAATTATCAATCTATGAAGAAGTCACGAAAATATAATTGAAATGGGTCAATGGAGAAGATTAGGATTTAAAATAAAGGATATTTTTTACGTAAACATTTTAAGAAAAAATAAATTGTTGTCTAACGAAGTTATAAGAAAAGATGAGATCCTTTACATAGGATACACTCTACTTAACTATATTTTAAATAAATTTCTTGTCTTTTTTCGTATTCCTTTTTTTCTACTTTCTAATAAATAAAAGAAACAAAAACTTCAATTTGAATTTGAATGAACAATAAGTATACTAACCTTAAAAATATATATATATATATGTATGCATTAAAAAGATTGTCTAGTCCAGAACAATATCATTTTTCAATTCAGCTTTCATAACTATGTATATTACGATTATTAATTTATTACGTTTTTAGCTTTTTAAAAAGTTTAAAATATGAAATCGTTGATTGCAAACAAAATAAAAATTAATCTGTGTTTAGTTTCAATTAAATTCTTTACTACTTTTGTGTGCCACTATTTACAACTTGACGTATATAACAAGATTGCTTGTTCGCTATTCTTCTTTGCTTACAGCGCATATCATTACAGCGGACATCTTCAAACCACGATTGTTTTCTTCAAACGCAACGCGTCATCACATAATACTGACTGAATTCTTACTACTCGTTGCCTACTTTGTCTTGCCTTTTTATATCCGCACGTAATCAGTCTGATGAAGGTTCTTGAACTGGAATGCTAGTGTGTTCGCCTTTTCGAGAATTCTATTGCGACTTCATTTTTGTTTGTGTATTTTGTTCATTGCGTGTTGTTGCGTTCTCGCTTACTTGTCTATCCTCTTTTCTTTCATGCTGATTTTGTTGGTTTACTTGTAACAAGTTCTTTCTATTTGTTTGTGTAGTTTATTTGGCAAAAACTGTTTTTTTGGTTTTACGCACAAATTTATTGAATACTCAAAAACTCAAGCGATTTGTAAAATTAAAACTGTGTTGGAAAGTGGATGGATGGACCTTTAAAACGGTATACATATATGTGTTATTCAACCTAATATGCTATGAGGTTTGATAAGTTAAACTTAAAAAATGCGCTTTTGTACATATTTTTTTAGGTTTGTCCATTCATAATAGCAGGCTTTAATTAAAAAATGTAAATTATGTGGTGACATTCTTAAAGTGCATTTTCTTGTGAGGAGATTGAAAATTCATTTAATATAAACGGACAAAAATTACCGTAGTTATTATTTAAAAAGTATATCAGTACTGTTATATTTTTTATGATAAGGTGACATCAAACGAACTTTAAGTTCAAAAATTTTCAAAATTTTTAACGAATTTTAATTGTTTATCACAAAATGTACTATTTACTCGTTTGAGCAATTAACAGAAATTGTCTAATGTTTGCGCAAATAGAAATAATAATATTTGTGAAAAATGCAAATATTAGCCGACTTCTAGTAATTGCTCAAACGTGAAAATGACAAATTTTTCGATAAGCAATTAAGGTACATACAAAATTTTGAATATGCGAAAAATAAATTAATATGCGACCATCGTATATGTCGAATTTTAGAGAACTGGGATTTAGTATGGTATTAGGACGTAGGATTAAGAGTATGAGCTCTTGTTACTGTTGCGAATTTATTTTATTTAAGCAAGTAAAATTTGAAATTTTTGGCATTAATTTTGTTTATATTAATTAAAAAGCTGACACCTATTCTGGACCGAAACAACTGTATTCCCAATCAGTAATTTGGCTTTAGACGATAACATAGTACTATTGAGCAAACACACCGATTGGTGCAAGAAATATGAAAAGCCTTTGAAGAAAAAAAAAATATTGTTCAGCGCTATTTATTGACGTCCCTCAAGCATTCGACAAAGTATGGCATGAAGGTCTTTTATCGAAATTTAAACAGACTTTACCATTGAATCTTTTTAACCTATTCCAAAAATATGTTATCGATCGAAATTTCATAATTAAAGAAGGAGATTTTTTAAGTTACCATCAACTTATAAAGGCTGGCGTTCCACAAGGCAGTATCCAATTTAAAGAGGCAGGACCAATTTAATATTTGTTATACACCGCAGATATGCCAACAAGCAGTATTACACACACATCAACTTTTGCTGATATACGGCTGATACGGCTTTTCTTTGCACCCACAAAAACCCAAAAGATGCCTCAAGTCAATTACAGCACCATGCTACCCAGGTGGGGAATTAAAATCAATGAACAAAAATGCGTCCACATCACCTTTACCCTACGGAAAGAAACATGTCCGCCCATCAGTATTAACAACCAGAGGGTGCCGCAACATGTTAAATATCTCGGTATTCAATTGGATAGACGCCTCACATGGAAATATCACATCGATGCAAAATTGACCCAAATGAAACTGAAAGCAGTCCAAATCAATTGGCTTATCGGTAGAAATTCCGTTCTTAGCCTCGATTGTAAACTCTTGCTCTACAAACCTATATAGAGTTATGGTATCCAGTTATGGGGCACGACTTCTGCTTCTAATATTGAAAAAATACAACGCCGTCAAAATAAAATCCTACGAATGATAACTGCCGCTCCTTGGTATATTAAAAACAAAAATATTTATAAAGACCTTGACGTCCCACTGGTCAAAAGCGAAATCTCAAAATATGTGACCAAATATTTAAAGAAGCTGGAAATACATCCAAATACTCGCGCTCGAAACATCCTACAACATCGTGGACATACCCACTTGAGAAGGAGGGATACCATCGAACTCAGATGATTTCTTCACAAATTATGCATTATACTATTTTTTTTTTGTTGTTAACAATTGAAAATTAGAATTTTTGTCTGGCACTGGCTGGACATCAATATTTATTAACTTTAGACTTAAGATTTGAACACTTGTTGTTAGTTCATAAAATTGAAGATACAATAAAAACTATCGCAAGAAAAAAAATGTTGTTTATTGACTAATAAAGGAACATAAATATTGTACGAGTGCATTCAGAAGCTTTAGAGTTTTCTATTGCAATTAATACCACCATAGGTATTACATATTACCGTTATCTACCGACAATTTGTAAGCGAACTTTCCCTTGTTGCTAATATTCTATATTGTTGGTACATAAAGTGCGACCAAATGGCGTTGCTTAAACACAAACAAATACACTTTTACACTAGAAAGTAAAAGAATTGGATGTTCAGAATTTTTTTTTTAAATTGTTATTTAAAGGTAAGTAATAAAAAACTGTTTTATAATGATTTCAACAATTATTACTAAATTTGCGAATAAATTGAATTATTGTAATATAAAATAAAAAATATTTTCTCAGCTTTACATGGTTATCTGAACCAACTATCGATTATTAAATTGGGTACGTTATTAATGATTCCTTGCGTTTATTAGGTCCATTGGCATAAAGTGTGCGACCACTTTATTCTTTTATCGATAGGATACGCACTGGCTGATTCATATGTGGAAGTCGAAAGTAGGGTGACTTAGAGGTTTGCTTCTAAAGACGAACAGTTTTATTGAATCCACAAATTGGTTCAAAGATGGTAAAATGTATAGCTAGAAAAGGGGCCGTATTTTGAATAATATATTTTTTACTTTCCCACTAAAAATTAGTCTCTTATTTTCTCAAAAAAAAAACTCTTATTTTAAACCAGTACACCTGGTTATTATACATATTTCTCATACTTCTGGATATATTCATTCACTAAGAATATTATTTAATTCTATCCTTACGCGGTTCAAAACTCTCAATCGCCTCCCAATACAAATCACCATTTTTAAAAACTGTCTTTACAAGCAATGTCTGTAGTATATACTCATCAAAATGGCAATAATTGAGCCGCTCAGTGCACAAACCGATTAACTCCATAAAACAAAAAGTTGTGAAATGCGATGCCATTATGTAAATTGTTTTATAAAATTCCCTTTAAATTAAAATATATATTGTAGAATACATAAATACATATATAGCTTTCATCTAATGGTATATAAAATTAATAAGAAAGAATAGTCAAAAAAATTATGTCAGTAATGTTATAAATTTAATGTGACTGGTGGAGTTAATCGATTTGGTAAATGAAAAAAGTAATAAAGTTAATTATTATCTATTTTTATTAAAAAATTTCCATAAAAATGAGTGTTTACAGTGCTAATATATAATTATTTGTGATTAATTTATCAGCAGTATAAATAATGTCTTCTTCATCAGATGTCTGTAAGGACTCGTCATTTCGATTTATTCTCAAGTTTTTAAAGTAATTATGGTTAACAGGAGGAATGAATTTAAGCAGATCCATCATGTCTCTCCTTTTTTCCCTTGTCACAGTTTTGCTTTTAAGATATAATAAAGGCTGATCTACATTTTTCATACTTTATGGCCTACCTGCTACAGATTTTCTTATGTTAATTTCGTTAAATTCTAAATCTTCATTATAGTCATATTTGAATTGTATGAGATGGGGTTTTGACCTTTCTAACTTTATGCAGCATTTTTTAAGCCAATTCACTGGAAACCCAGTAACGGTTGGTTTTGTGTTAATAGTTGAGTTTTCTAAAGGTTTTTTAAAAAAAAATTTTGGTGGTCATTTGGAATAGATTAAATGGTGCTTTATTTTTGCACGTTTTGATTATATTGTATAAATGTTTTGAATTTTTTTTTTGCATGTGACTCAATAATAACAAAATCTTAGTCATTAGGTAAGTAGCTGTGACCATTTACCAAAAATTTCATTTCAATTGACTATCCCAAGTGCTTTGGCACTTAAATTTAAGATTTTTCAAAAAGTGGAGTTAATTACTTTGTGCACTGAACGGCTCAATTGTAATTCATTTGGAGTTGCTATTGAATGTGGTTGATGTCTTCCGTTTTGTTAGGGATGTCCGACCTGGGGTTTTGGGCCGTGGCCTAATAAATCAACACATTACCTGCTAGACCTCTGCTTTATAGCACAGTTTGCCTACTTTACGGTCAACATAGTCGACCCTGTAAGCAAGCCTTTAAACGTTATCGCACTAACTTTACTCTTCTATATCCAGAAATATTCAAAAACCGTTTAAATGTGCGTTCTCCACGTTACGTCATTACTACTGCTGTAGTGCGAAGTCTTGAACAAGACTAATGTCGATTCGTTATTGTCTTCAATTTGCTTTTCCTTCAACTACCTGAAAATATGGCGTGAGCATCTTGGATCCTCTAAAACTTAGCTCATACAAGAACTGAAGTCAATTGACCATTGTTGGTGTCGAAATTTTGCTGATTGGCCACATATAGAACTGGCCGAAGATGATAATTTTTATCAATGAATTCTGTTTACCAATGAAAGTCATTGCTGGTGAAGTGGCTACATGATTAAGCAAAATTAAAAACACAATTCTCAAGCCATTGAAGAATTATCATTAACGCAATTAAAATTGACTTTCTAGTGCGGTCTACACGACAGCGGCATTATCGATACTTTCGTGGAAATGGGCAAAGAGCTTCTGTTACTATGAATGCCAAGTACTATTGGGTCATGCCAACTGAATTTTTGTTCCGAAATAATTACTAAGCTAGACATAAGCGCTCATGATTTCTGTCCCTCTTTCGGACAATTTAACGCTTCTGGATGACTTTTTATGGAGCTAGGTTAAGTCATTGACTTTTGATGATAAAAAAGTAATTCAGGATGCATGTGATGCCATATTTTCTGGTTTATTGTCAGAAACAGTCAAAAATTGTTTTAATCCAATAGACCTCGTAACTTGTGATCACAGCAGATATACGCCGAAATTCATAAAGAATATAAAAAAGACATGAAACACTCCTAAAGCTGTATACTGTTTGCCTTTTGATAATTAGTTTAAAATATTACCTTAAATTACCTTAAGCCAAAGCGTATATTTAAGCACACTAGAACAGAAAGAAACTTTTGCATTATCGGTCTTTATCTAATTCAAAGTTTTAAAATAAATGTTAAAAAGGAAAATAAAATTAAAAATATTTAATTTGGAGTTCTTAGTTTTGGCCAAAAACTTTCTGATGGTGTTATCAGTTAAAACGGGATGAGATTAATTTAAAAAAAGCTTTTTCTACTGGTAATTAAAAAATTACAACTTACAAGTAGTTTTTGCTAATTTTTGTTCGTGTTTTTAATTCTTTTTCAACTTGTGGGCCATATATGTATGTACTTATGGGTGTAAACCGTAAACTAAATGAAACTAAGAAGTTAGAAGAAGTCAAAGATAAATTGTAATGAATTTTATATTAAAAAATAATTATTAAAAACGCAAACATATTGTATTTTCTATCTGAATGTCAAATACCTGTTTAATTTACAGTCTTTAAAATAATTAAGTGGCTAACTATTTGGCGACTTTTGTTGTTGGTGTTTGCGGACATGTAATCTTCTTAATATGTTTATAACATTAGCGTTCAAATGCATCACATCACAATTATATTTATCGATTCAGCACGTTATGTTCAGATATGCACTTTTATTGAGTCAATATTCGGTTTATTGAGTACAATATTTTAAGTGTTCAGGCATAATAATATACGCAGTTCAGCTGCATATTCAATATTCATTTGACAGCTTGTTGTTTCAACAACATTGTTTTTTTTTTTGTCTTGTTGTTTTTTGTTTTGTTTGTCGTTGTTGACATTTGAGATGTCAAATATCAACAGAAAGTGTTCGGTTAATTGTAATACGCTCACTAAACACACTTATGACAGTGCTGCATTTTAAGTTTTACTCAATATTATAACAATTTGCGTATTTATTGCGCAATTATTAATTGAAACTTTATATGAAATATTGAGCTCAATAATGGTATTTATTGCGATTTACACAATAAAGGTGCATATCTGAACACCGTTTTAAGTACGCTTAATCCGAACGCGATTTGTATTTTGCCATCATTTTGTGGTTATTTTGCATGCGAAGGCAATTTTCTTTTGGCTATTGTAAATCATGGCAAAAAAGCACTTCCCAGGGCAGTCTACTCTTAATCCATTCCATTATTCCAATTGATATCTGCAAAGTTTTTTGCCACTAGTTGGCAGAAAGGCTACAGACTGCTTTAGCTGTACTCTTTCGTTTATATGTCTCATATCTAAAAATAGTACAGGGATAATTTGCTATGAAATTAAAGGCTATGACAAAGGAAATGACTCTTCTGACCATGTGGTTCAGTACAAGCGAACTGCTGCTATGATTGAAATATACTGCAATTTCAACCGAAGAAAGGTTTCTGCCACAAGATTACACAATAAAAGAGAAACAGAATCGCAACAAAACGTTTATTGAATACCTAACCAAAAATGGTTTCACAGCAGAAAGGTTGAACAAAACGGGAAATATGGAATCAATTTGACAACAGTAACAGGAATTTTTATTATAATCAATGAGGCAACATAAAACTCAATTTGTACTTCAAAATCACAGTTGTGATGTCACTTTTTGTGAAATATCTACTAAATATTGCTATTATTTCATGAAAGTGTTGTCCGCGCCCATCTCGAAGATGATTCATTCATGAGTCCTTTTCTAGTATTTGTTAAATATCATGCCAATGACAGCTGCGATGTTTCTATCTTGGGCTGAAACCTAGTATAGCCGCTCACATGAAAAATGTATGATATACAGTCAAAGAAAAAAGTCTACATACAGAGGTGTATGTAAACTTTTTTCCCTTGATTTTTAACAAATTAAAAAAGATGTTATAGCGTCGTTTAAGGCAGTTACAATTAAGAATGTTTGAAGACAAAAGTGAATTTAACAAAATATAACCCAGAACTTATTAGATATGATTGGACATTTGAAAAATTGTTTTTAATATTTTCAAAACCAGGTAAACATAGCACTAAGCTATCGGATCTATCATTAAGCGCTTTCTATCATTAATATAAATATAACAAAGTGTGTGTGAGATAAAATCGGTATTGATATGTTCTTCCCTCTATATCAGTCATTGATATGGTAAGGAGAGCATATATATCACAGGTTGGCCATATTAGAAAAAGAACAAAAAGGTCAAAAACTCAAACTCATTCGTTTACTAAAGAACTTCTGCTTTCGTTCAATTTGCTTGTTGTGAAAAACTTAATTAATTTGTTAAGGTTTATGGAAAACAAAGTGTGAATAATGTTGGCAAAAATAAATTGCAAAAAACTCTTCCTACCCTAAAGTAAATATTTTCTGTTTCTGTATCTGGTTTTTAACCTTGTACAACGGTTCTGTTGTTTATTTATTTATTAATTTTCTTATTCTTTTGAAGGGGGATAAAAAAGTAGGTTAATCGATTGCACACTTTTCGGTTTCGCTTTCAGTATTTATTCGCTTCATCTCAAAAGAGTGGGATACAGCTATATACATACGTAGTCTCATACGTAGTAATCTGTTTGCATTAATGAAGGCCATGCAATTTTTGCTGTAATTTAAATGCTTTTATAATTAAATACTTATTTTTAAAAACAAATATCAGTGATAGTCTTTAAAAACAAATTAAAAAAATTTGCAAATTCATTTTATCAATTGCAAAATAGATTTTATATACAATAATTATATGAAATTCTATCCTTTCCCATATGTTTTTAACGGTTAAAAATCTTTTGCTGTGCAGCACTTAATATTTCTGCCATTTGTTTCTGATTTAAAGTGTGTAATTCTTCAAATTTTTATGGTAGTTTTCCACATTCTTCGTTTCTCACATCATAATTGTTATCTCTCAACCATCGAAATCATCTTCTGCGCGATGCTTCTGATAGATAGATATATGCCTCAAAGAGCATTCGATGCGATGCACCAGCACTTTTCTTCAAACGGTAACAATAAATTAATGCTTTCATCATTTTCTGATACAAAACTCGCCATATTTAAAACGATGAAAAAATAAGTTATTGTTTGCTCACTGTTTTCATGTACATACATATATCTGAACTTCAGCTTCTTAAGAATATGTTTGACACAAAAAAACAGAAAAAAAATATTGCTCGTTCACAGCAAATGTTGCCTATGAAGACATTGGTATCTTGATACGCACTTCACATCGGTACTTATAAAATATAATTTGGATAAGAGCCTTACTTTCTGATTGACTGTAAACTCTCTTTTGAGTATAGCATTCGGTAACCAAATTTGGCTTTCACATTTATAATTATACCGGATGGGCCATCTATCGGTTTAAATTTGAAACATCGGTTATTTCGAATCTAGCAATACTTATATAATGCTATTCCGTCACAAAATTCAGTATATTACCTCCGTGTAATGAATCGATTTACGCTTAAGCAACTTTGATATTTTTTAGAAATTTATTTCCACAACAAAGATAATTGGTCTGATGTATGCTGACGACGTTAAAATATTTAATTTTTAACGATGTTAATATCACAATGAGCCCTGTGTGGGGCCTAAGTGTGTCCGCTCATGACTCCAACGAGGGGACAGCCACTTCTACCTACCTAACGATATTAATGGATTTGATCTACTGACTTTTGCAGTTTTTATAAGTAGTGCAAATTGAATTTGTTGGAATTATATTAAAAAGTGGAAACATATGACTTTTTTAGACACACTAAAATTTATAACTTCAATTGCATTGAGAATGCTGTTTTGGATAAAATTAAAACTATTTTGGACCCTGGTATACTATTGGATCGTAGGCTCAACTTTAAGGACTTGATGGTGAATAAAGCTTATGGCATATTCGGATACATGAAACGCTAGTCTAATTAATTTCTTGATCCTTATTTAACAAAATTGTTATTTATATCTCTTGTTGGACATATTCTTGAGTATGGTTCTATCATATGGGACCCTTCATATAAATAGCATTGATTCAGTGCAAAAACAATTCTTAATTTTCTGTTTACGAGGTCTTGGTTGGAACTCCTATGAATTACTGCCGTATCGGAGTAGACTAGCTTTGATTAAACTGCCAACTGTTGAAAGTCGTCGTCCTATGATGAGTATTCTTTTTATTCTGGGTTCCTGCTCACTGAATTTAAATTTAATGTTCATGTGCAACCAAAACGTTATTTTGAACTGTTATCACTAAAATACTACAGATCGGACTATGCTAATAATTATTCCTTTAGACGAGCCTGTAAAACCTTCCATGAATGCTACCAAGTAATTGACTTCTCGGAGAGTAAAGATGTTTTAAAGAAACCCTAACCATATTTTTAAACCGTTAAGTAATGTTTTGTTTTTGTTACATTTGTATTAAACTGTGATTGTCTTTAGTCTTTAGTATTTAAATAAGTAAATAAATAAAAAAGAAAAGTATTATGCCGACAATTGAGACAATTGAGCATTGAAGGCCAACATTCGTGATGCCATTGCCGAGATACCATTCCCTCCAATCGAAAAAATGCACGGAAATTGGTTCTATCGGTACCGCGTTCGTGAGGCCAGCCGCGGCAGCCATACCAATGAAATAATATTCCATTTCTAGCGAAAAATTTTACTTCACAACAAAAAACGATACATTTGGCAAAATTGCAAGCGGGTTTTGTTTTATTGCATTTTTAAATTTAAAATTTTAAATGACCCACCCTATATATGAATAATTTGCATTAAAACGATAACTAAATGAAAGCAAGAACATTACCTATTTAATCCTTTTGTTTAGCATTCAGTATTTTAGTTAAGAAAATAAAGAAAATCAATAGACATCGAATTAATTCAAATCTTTTCAATTAGAACCTTAGAAGCTTAAAACACATCCTCTATTTAAAGTCTTCGAAATATTCAATTTAAATTGTATATAAATAATACAACAAAATGCTTCACTGATGTAAACATTTAAAAATCAAAAATTTTATTCTCCTGAATTTTATTTTAAAAAGAAGTACAATGTGGAAAATTTCTAGAAAATTTTTTTCAACTATGCTATGGTATTAAAAAAACTTTTACCAAAAATATTTACTTATGGCACATACAAATTGTTTACATATACAAAATGTATTTATTTTTTTATTTTGATCACTAGAAAGCCACCTATTAAAGTGTTTCAGTTGTCGGAAGAAAATAATTTTACCATTTCAGTCAACAAAAAATTTCGTTTTCTGCGTAAACAAAATATGTAAAAATGTTGCAGATTTCAAATACAGGTAAACTGTTTCAACGTTATTGAAAGACTTCTACTTTAAAGCTGCACTGACAAAAAATTGCTACATGCCAGCACTTTATTGAATTTTTTAATTCTTTTTAATTAATTCATCTATAATTGTACTTCAAATATCTTGTGATTTCTTATGATTAAAAAGTTTTCGAAATATAAGAACATATTTTGAGGTAAATGACTTAATTTTTTTAAGTGTAACTAAAACTAAAAATAGCTCCATTTTGTGAAATCACTTCAAATAAACAGTGATGTGCAAAGGATTCATCGAAAAAGATTTGAGATAAGATTTGAAGTAATTGGATGAAAAAAATGCAGATTCATTTTGGAAAGTAAATATTTAAAGCGAAACGTTATGATGAACCAGAAGATTTCCATAAAAAATATAGCTTATGGTATCCACAGTCTACGTTGAGAGCATATTTCCTTAAATTAATTTAAACGTCAACGAAATTAGTAATTAATTTTGTCGAAAATGCGCGGTGTTTTAAGAACAAAAACTTATTTTCTATCTTGTTATTATTGCGGCTATACTGTCTATTGTACTCTCCATATACTTTACAGGGTATTCCTATAATGTCTCCTCCAAGCCTATTGCCATGGCACACCTCAGTTTGCTGCTTGGTGTTAACAATGCCAATTTTCTGCCCAAGTATTCATCCAGGTTTTTGATTCTGAGATGCATTAATATATCACATGTTTCAAGATTGCAAAAGGATTCTGGCCCATGTATGGTGTGGAAGCTCGTCTGCTTGCAATTTGCTGAGAATTTCCACTTAACTTTATTATGTTTACCTTGCTGATACAGCTTATCTGATCTATCCCATACTATTTTTGATTTAAACTCACAATAGCCAAGTGCTCGAATGGTGGCTGACTATCAGAGAGCCCTTTGTCGTTCTATCTAAGTTGAACTGAGCACATCTTTCGATGTTCATAGACTTCAGAAAGATATCTGTGAGTTTCCCCATGGGATAGGAAATGTTTCCGTCTTTGGTGGTATTTCTAGATAGTTCGATATCAAGCACAGAATATTTTACATCCTTTCTTTTCGACTATAGGTGTTGTTAGTTACTTTGTGGATAATACAACACTCTAGTCAGAAATGAGTCTAACTTCTCACACCATACAAGTTGTGTGTGGCGATATCTACAGTATAAGATGTCGACACCGAACGACAGGTTTGACAAGCACTTTGTTAGCAATTACTTACTTACTCTCAAAGCTTTTGCCAAAATACTGCTTTTTTATTTTATTTCTTTTATTTCTGCTGTTTGACCTCAGAAGCTCTCGTCTTGTAAAAAAGCTAAAACATTACATACTAGACTACGGCGACCAAAAAAATATTCTATTGTTATCAAGATATTTGAATTTGTATTTAAATTATTTGAAAGATCTGCCAGATTCTGAAACTATGCATCAAGCATTTACGTATTTCCGTAGTTGAAATTTTTATACCTTTCACACAAAGACACACACTGTGAATAACACGGAATTTTAGTCAATCGTGTGTAATTTTTTTTTTTTTTTTTGCAATATTCTTACTATTACTGAAGCTTTTTGTCCTTCACTGCTACTTCATAGTTTTTACGTTTACAGCTCTAGTTAATCGTGCCTTAAATTCAAAATTCTGTTGTGCTCCATTATTGCTTTCAACGGTGCAAAAAGTGGCGAAGTGTATTTAAATGCGTAACCACGAGAATGATAAAAAAAAGTCTGCAACCATTTGCTACATATTTCAGCGAAATATTTTGCACTGACATTTTTTTCACCTGGTTTACATATTTTCTATAATGTTTTTGTTTATTGTTTGGAATTGTTTTGTTTTATTTTTGATAAAAGTTACACAAATATAAGGTCATGAATAAACAAAGAAAACAATTTAAAATTGCGAATTTCGAATACTTGCGTACTGCTTGTATAGCGTATTGCTCGATTTGTCGATTAACCCTTTCACTTCAAAGTTTTATCAGATAGTTTTATCTGGCATAGTATATTTCCTACTAGCCCTAGAAATAATTGTCAATAATATTAGAGAAGCAAATGTATTCCTAAATTAATTTTTGGGAATGTATCCTTATGAATACAGATTTATATTTGTCGGAGATTATGATGATGAAATGCACACATGCGTTGACCGAACAGATTATCCGTTTTAATAAATCAATTTTATTATCTGCACATGGAGTTGAATTTCACATCGGTCCATGATGATTTGACAAAACAAACTGAATAAATGTCAACTAATTTGACAGAAGTAGCTTTAAATAGTTGTCCGTTATCATCTGTTAAAACTCGGAAGACCCGTTTGAAAGAGCAAATTAGACTTTTACTTTTACTTTTGAGCACAACTTTCATTCGATTGTTATTATTATTATTTTATTTAAATTACGTTTTAAAAATACTTCATATGATTTTATTTTTTTTTTACTTTTTGGTGTAGATGATGAGAAAAAAATTAATTTGAAAAAACCAAAAAAATTTAAATACAGTGAAATCTTCCGTATGTGAACAACTACCATCGACCTAGTTTTATCCGCTATAGGGAGGTGTTCTCTTAAGGCGGTGATAAATTTATTTAGTTCAACACTTGTTATTAAACACTTCAATGTATGAGATAAAAACTAATGATGGACTTTTAAATGAATGAATTAAATACATTTTGATTATGTACATAAATATTAAAATTATGCTTACGTTGGATGTACCAAGAGCTTTAAAACATATGCGTACGCCGTTAAACATTGCAAAGGCATTTTCGTCGTCACTGATTTTAAGGAAAAAATGGGTGTCTCGTAACTTGTTACGTACGCTAATAATGATGATTCATATTTTGCAAGTGCACACTTACATACAGTAAAAAATACGAATGCACTTAAGGTAGCGAGAAGTCGCCGTAGTCTAGTAGGAAGTGTGTTGGCTTATTAGACGTAAAGACAGGGTTCGAGCCCCAGGCCATATATCAAGACAAAATACAAAAATATTTCTTCGGTGCCTTCCTCTCAGCAGATTTCTGGCAAAAACTCTGAGAGTAAATAAAAGTTGCCATGAAAAGTTTCTCAAAAAAGCTGTCGTTCGGAGTCGACTTTACACTATAGGTCCCACCACACATGAATAAAAAAAATTAACACACACAACATAAGTGGTATGAGAAACTATTACGTTGTATCATTTCGACCACAGAGTACTGTACTTGTCTTAATTTACAAGTACACGTCTTCAAAAATAACCTAACCTAAGGCAGTTATTTATTTATTCTCTTATTAAAGAGGATAAAAGGATTGCAACCTAAAATTAAAATCTGCGTGTTACACAATACAAAATTGGTTCATATTTAAATTAAAATAAATAAATAAAAATAAATAAAAAAATAAATATTTAATTGCCATCAAAGGCATTAGTCCAGTAAACTTGCGCGCTATCGAGGAATGTCCGTAAAATTGTGTTCAAGCATACACTAATCGCAATTAAAGCCATTATTGAGCTCAATATTTCATATACGATTTCTGTTATTTATTGTGCAATAGATACGAAAATTGTTATAATATTGAGGAAAAACTTACAATGCTCAATGTTATGTGTTTAGCGAGCACATTACAATTTATGGGAACAAATTTTGTTATATTTGACAACAGAAATGTCAACAACGTCAAAAAAAATGGGGAAGCGGGTAAGTTTATTAATATTAATGCTAAATCTACCGATGCTTCCATTCCATTCTTCTTCCAGTTTATTTAAAATTTCTAATCATTATAAACATTCTGAATGTTTCGAAATTTTTGCAAAACGATGAAATAAGTATGTTTATTAACAAAATAGCACTAAACTTGAAATTTTTACTGTAATACTCGCTTCGAATAAAGTGGATATCCATCCGTCAGCCAAAAGTAAATGCAGCTCAATATAGCGAAATATACCAGGCAATGCCTAAAATATCCAATACAGTGGGGTTATATCACAACATATACAATTCAAGACACCGAACATTTGCAAGGGTTAAATAACTCTTTGCAATAGTTAAGGCAGATTTGATGCATTTCTCAGTAAAAAATTACAAATTTTAATAGAAATAGATGGTGGTGTTATAATGTTATATTTAAGAAAAAATCTTAAAATGAATCATTTGATCAGCCATGGTAAGTTTAGTGTTAAATTTGTAACTTGTTATAAAAAAAAATAATCAATTTATATTTTAAATACGTAAAAAAATAAAGAAAAACAGACTGGAATGGATGCCAGTGAACCAGCCCCACATGATATGTGGCTAAGCAAACTGTTCCTCATTTAGTTTCTTTAAATTCTTTTTAAAAACATAAATTGCTTTTTTTAAAGCTTTGAATGAAATTTTTACGATCAAAATAAAAAAATATATGTTGTTGTGATTTTATGATGATTATTGTATAAGCTGATTCTGAACACTTAAAAAATGTTTGTTCAATTAAACGAATATTGGCTCATTTAAAATTCATACCTGAACATAGTAGAAGAAATGCTATTAAAAGTTCTAAATTTGGTTTTACGAACGTTTGCAATTTCTACTTTACTTTAAAGTTGTAGATTTGATTCGCAGAAACTTTAGTCAGTAATTGCCTTAATCGATTTATATAGCTGAGTAAAGTTATTATAGTTTTCACTTAAATTTATTAAATACTTAAATATATTAAACCACAGGTCAGATATCTTTAACAAAATAAAAGAAATATTAAAAAAATATTTCTTCGGCAACTTCGTCTCAGCAGATTTCTGGCATAAACTCTGAGAGCAAATAAAATTTCCATGGAAAAGTTTCTCAAAAATAAGTCGTTCGAAGTCGACTTCAAACTGTATGTCCCGCCACTCATGTATAAAATTAACACACACAATATAAGTGAGCGGAGAAGCTAGGTAGTAATGCTGATTGAAGGCTTGTAATTACCAGTTATGTATATTAAATCAAATCTACAAAAAAGATTCGTTACCATTAACTGTTTAATTAAATTCTAATTATTTTTGTTAGTATTTATGTATATAAAGCATTTATTATATTCGCTTTTTCTTTCTTCCTTTGTGTGTATGTTTTGATCGATTTATAATTTTAAATATTTAATTAAAAATGGTTTAAGAATTTAATTTTAAATAAGTGTAGTTGCATAAAAAGCGCCGATAGTAAATTTGTAAATTTTTTAATTATTATGCTATCATAATATTGTTTTTATAAGTGCTTCTTCAGAGAAAACGTTTCAAGCAATACGTTAAAAAATATCTACAATATTCATTTTATCACGGAATCCCATAAAAACTGAGGTTGGTCATGTTCGATGTCCGATGTTTGTCCCAACCTGTACTCAACGCAAAACCATTTGTGACGATGGTTTTCATCAGCAATAGTTGTAAGTTGATCACTAATTGTTATACAGATGGACCAAAGTATTCGATTCGCAAACACTTGGCGTTTTGACGATATGCACCTCACGTCTCACATCTGTAACTGAAGAGGCTTTTCTCTGAAATTGGAATGGAATTGAAATGCTAACTCTTAAATATCTCTGAAAAATTTTATTCTTTACTTATAGTAAAATATTCGTTTAAGCACTGCCGCCTTTGTATATGACACTGTCGAGTTAAAAAAGTCACTCAATCACGTTATCGTTTAGAAGTATGGGGATCGTGATTATCGTGGCTATCTAAGCGACTTTGAATTGCAGAAGTATATTATGATTCCTATACGTATATCTTGCTCTTGTGGACTCTCAAGTTGTTGTTGTGTACAGAAGTAGGTTTGCAACAAAGACTTTTTGTGAAATTGCAAGAGTTAAGGTGAACCCACTAAAAGCTGAGCTAACCTAATCGGTCTTAGGTACAGTCGGTACTACAAATGAATTATAAGTGTCATTGATGAACTGCTTCTAGTAACGAGGTATTAATATCTATACCTTTCAGTTCGAAAATGATTGGAAAAAAAATGGTATCATCAGTTCAACGACGAACAATATAAACTTCGCTTCTGTAGCCGGTACCGTAAAAAAGTTAGAAAAGACAGTAAAGAAGGAGAATATATTTGCCTTCAGAGGAGCCCAATAAGAAAATAGACAACCAATATAAAAGTTAGCAGGGACCATATGGGAGAGGAATAGAGAAAGACAAGTAGTATATATGTACCACAGAGCTATCATAAAAGAACAGTTAAAGGAGAAGCCCATTAAGCGAATAGAGCTTCCAGAGAATATGTCACATAAAAAGCTATGTATATAGTGAAACTAAATTTGAAAGGTTAGCCGCTAGGACGAATTGGAATTTTTAAGCAAAATGTAAGAGTTACTTATTACACCATAGAAAAAGTTACATATGTAACTCTCTCTAAGAGACGTTCCGAATAGGAAAACATAGGTGAAATAATTGGAGAGACTAAAACATTGATACTGTACAAAATTAGCTTTTTTGTACATAGAAAAATCTTTAATAATATTCATAATGTGGCATTAGAGACGATGGGGAGTATTATGAAGTTAAAGGAAGTATTCAAGGTACCTCCCCAGGGGTTCGGAATCTATTTGTTATCGATCCTATCATAAGGGCTTTCTACAAAATTGGTATTTCATACGATGATAATTTGCTGATTCTTATGTCGGAAATATTTCCGTAAGCAATGAGCTGCATTATGAAGGGAGTCCATCTTTTCACCCCTTTCTTTCTCTTCTGGTTATCAAATCGATTTGAAGGAATTTCCACACATTGGGCTACTGCACCTTAGATCTTATACACGCTCAGATTCCATGTTCGGTTAAGTGTTACACCTACTTCCAATAGACCTGTTTATCCTTGCTACAGCGGCCTTAAGGATGATCAGAACATATGGTAATTCTTGATACTCCCTGTATGACCCCGTACGTGCAGTGAGCGTCAAAAGAAAGTATACACTAAGGATAAAATTCTAACAATCACCAAATTTAGCTTTTACCACTTCTCCTGTCTGAAAACAATTTACAATTCTTTGAAATCTGTTATTATCTTTTTTTTGGTTCAATTTTAAAAACTGCCAATGAAACAATTTTAAAATAAAATTAATGGTAATTTATGAATGTTAATTTTTTAATGTACCATTTCTTTTGAAACTCACTGTATATTTGGCATTATGGTTTGTTTATAAGTATGCAATCAAGATGAACTTTGGTGTTGTATTCAATGTTTTCCTTGTTGAAAGTTATTTTGAAGGCCTATTTATCAAGATTTTCTTAATGCGCACGAGGACGAATTTGGATTTGGGTCACACTTTTTACTAGGATGCTCATTAGCTACGATTTGAGAAGCGCATCCTGATTAGAGACTGCTATTACTATTTCACTATTTCCTCGCCGCCAAATTGGAATACAACAAATAAGAGTACAGTTTTACAACTGTAACTGTAGAGAAAAGGAGAATGTAGTTGTGTACTTGGTGAGTGATAGCCAAGCCTACCTTGTACAGAACCCCACGAACGTATTTTCAATTAATTCGAGTCACAATTCCACATATTTTCTTCTGTTTAACAGGGACTCTAGCAGAACGATTGCCTAAAGTAACACCAGTTGGCTTATTTATTTTAGTTTTATTAATGGGCATTTATATGATATCGGTGCACTACTGTCTATCGTTTTGAGTCATTAACCTAACATACATACAAATATACATAACACGGTGCGACAGTGAAAATATACCCGAGTAACTACATAGTCTTAATTCTTCGCTAATTGAGTAGAACACAAAAACACTTTTCTTATTTTTCTCGAACCCTCCAAACTTATTTTCTTTGGCAAAAACGACTTTTTTGATCTTTTCACACAAAATTATTGTTTACCTAAATATGTTTGAACCTATTTTGAAAATCCAAAGTTTTTTAGAAAGGGGAGAGATTCACCTTTCAAACGGTATATATAAACATTTTTTTCAAACTTATATGTTATGAGATTTGATGGGGTAAACTTGGAAAATATTATTTTTTTCTCCTTTTTCAAGTTTGGCCATTCTTAATTGCAAAATTTAACATCAACGAACTACGTTTCGGAGATGGCTGCCCTAGAGTTTGAACCGGAGCCTCACGTCCAATAAGCCAACACTCTACCTACAAGACCAAGGCGACTTCATTAACCTAACAGTCTGTTTAATTGTCATGTCCTTAATTCACAGTAGTAGTCAAATAATAAACAAAAGTCATGAAAAGATTATTGACAAATTATTTAAATATTTACCTACATTTACTTAAAACTTCTCAGTTTAACGAATTTTGTATTAAACTCTTCAGTACATAGTACGTATGTGTTTTCAATTTGGTAGAATACTAATGTTATCTTGTGAAAGCAATCATTTTAAATTGCAATATTTTAACATTCCTTTTTATGAAAATATCTGCTGTTTTATTGAATTTCCGTTTGCCACAACTAAAAGGTAATAAATTTTCGTTTCCCTAAATGGACACATTAATAATGTGTGAATAAAAAATATGTATTCAATACCCTTTTTAATGCACACTTCCTTCCGCTTGCATTGGTTTTAATACCATGCTAAAGGATTCAAAAAATTGATACTATGAACAGATAAAAGATTGCTGTCAATAGGTCAGGCAGTTTTTTATATGAGAAATTGTTTTTTTCTTATAAAGGAAGTGATGATAAATTTTAATTTCATTTAAACTGTTTTATTTATCTCTTCTTCTTTTTATCGTAACATTTTACAATTTATGAGTGTAATAAAATTATTTTAAATAAAAATTTTAAATTCTATTTAGTAGGTTACATTAATTTTTCGGAACATTGGACCGTTACATATCAAAAGCCCGATTTTTTATCCGTCCGCAGGCTCGATTTAGTAGAATTTACTCTGAAGGTGTAAAAAATTTGGTCTCTGTTAAGAAAAAAAAAACAACTCAGGAAACTCTTGTAGGCCCAAAAGACGTCACGAAGTATTTGGAAGATCTTGATTCTGTACCGAAATTTATTTATTATTTTCTCTCCACGACCTATAGTTTTTGAGTTTAGAGATATCATAGGAACTGGTATCGATAAGGCTACTATTAACTGACTTGCATAGCATTTAAAATTATTTGTTTATTATTAAATGCTATTTTCCGTGTCAAATATTATACTGAAGAGTGCAAGGCGGCTCTAGTTGAAATCATTTATAAGCCAGTTCGCGTTGTAGGAAAAAATATACATTTCCGTATTTGAATTAAAAATTAAATCTTCTAGAAAATTTTTCTGAAAAAGAAGTGCAAAAATATGAATGCTGAAAGTAGAAATTTCAAAAAAAAATATTTTTTTATGATATTTTGCAGAAAACAGCATTGCCGATTTCACAAAAAAGACAACAGCTTCGAAACATTTGAAAATGCAACATACCTTTGAGAGTGTGCATATACATGAAGTTCTGAATTAATGCCCCTAACTTGCAATAACTGTATTCGACAATAGTAATTGCAAAACAGAAATTGGAACTCCTGAAATCCCTGTGGCATATTAAAAAATCTTTAAATGATTCGTTTGGTAAATCGATTAAGCGGTTCTCTAATTATGAAATGACGATATTTATACATAAGCATCATGTATAAAATAAAAAAAGATAACGACATACTTAATACGCGCATACTTAAAAGTAAAAACACACATAAAAATTATGTGTGTTATATCATACATATGCACATATATAATTGGTCATTACAACGCATCCATTAGGATTACGACAAAGTTTCTCACATCATTTATCCTGTGTGTGTTAATTTTATACATAAGTGGCGGGAGACCTACGGTTTAAAGTCGACTATTGCAGACCTATATACTTCTGTACACAGCAACAACTTGAGAGTCTACAAGAGCAAGATACAAGTGTCGGAATCGTAATATACTTCTGCAAATCAAAGTCGCTTAGATAGCCAAGGCAATCACGGTCCCCATACTTCTAAACGATAACGTAATTGAGCGAATTCTTTTATCGCGGTAGTGTCATATATAAAGGCGGCAGTGCTTAAGCGAATATTTTACTATAAGTAAAGAATACAAATTTTCACAGATATTTAAGAGTTAACATTTCATTTCCATTCCAGTTTCAGAAAAAAGCCTCTTCTTTACAGATTTGAGATGTGAAGTTCATATCGTCAAAACGACAAGTGTTTGGGGATAATAAATTGATTACTTTGGTCCATCTGTATAACAAATACTGATCAACTAACAACGATTGTTGATGAAATCCATCGTAGCAAATGGATTTGAGTTGAGCACAGGTTGGGACAAACATCGCCAATACGATCAACCGCAGTTTTTATGGATTACAGTGATAAAATGTATTTTGTGGTTATTTTTTGACATATTGGTTGAAACTTTTCTCTGTAGAAGCACTAATAAAAACACGTGTAAAACAATATTATGATAGCATAAAAATTAAATAATTTACTATCAGCGCTTTTTATGCAACTACACATATTGCAAAATTAAATTCTTATACCATCTTTAATTAAGTAATTAAAATTATAATTCAAAATATACACACAAAAGAAGAAAAAAAAAGCGAATACTTTAACAATAGTGCAGTGAACTGTTTCAAAAAAATTATAAAAAAATATACTTTATGCCTGGAATCGATATTAACAACTAAAATACCAGTCATTATTGATCTGATGTAAAAAATTGTAATTTATAATAAATGCTTGTATAGACATACATACATACTTACAAAAATAATTAGCATTTAATTAAACAGTTGATGGAATATGTGTAAATGAATAACAAATTAAATTTAAAAGAATTTATAAAAAAAAATTCTTTTGTAGATTTGATTTAATATGCATAACTGTCATTACAACCCTTCAGTCAGGATTACTACCTAGCTTCTCCCATTACTTATATTGTGTGCGTTAATTTTTATACATGAGTGGCGGGATCTACAGTTTAAAGCCGACTTCGACTTCATGGCAATTTTATTTACTCTCAGAACTTTTCCCAGAAATCTGCTGAGAGGAAGTCGCCGGAGAAATATTTTTTCATATTTCGTTCAGTTGGAGACGAGTGACCTGGGGTTTGAACCGAGGCCTCACGTCTAATAAGCTAGACCACGGCGACTTCATGTTGTTATCAACAGTCAAAACTTATAATTGAAACATTTCGAGATAAATGCTTGAAGGGACTTACGTTATAAAAAATGAGCCGTTTATATTGAAAACTAGAATTAAGATCTATTAGAATTTATAAAATAGGAACATTAAAAGAAAAATTAATAGATTATTTACTTCTATAATTGATAGTGGCATTTAAATGGGCCCAAATATTGGCATAAGTGGAAGCACTTCTTTTAAGGGGGCCGCCAGCTTACCCAACCTAACCTTAATATATTATTTACAAAAACACATAGAACAACGTATGTACATATGTTTGTGGTTATACTAACGTTCAGATTAACAACTTTATTATTTCCCATAAAGTCACAGCCATAGAGAATAAAAATTTTATAAGACATTTGCCGTTAATGTTAATGGCAATATTCAATTAAAATTAATATAAATGATATTAACATTCAAGATTTAATTAATGTGTTATTAATATGCAAAATAATCAATTAAATAACCTAGTTATTTCATTATTTCATGTGTTTGTGTTTTAAAAAAGAAAATACGGTCCAATTTAAAAAAAAAATTTTCAAATACTGTCGCACAATATGATTGTTGTGAATTTAACCCTTTTGTTACAAATTTTTATCTGATCGTTCAAGAATTCCAATATTTTATAAGTTGATGTAGTTGCTCTTTCACACTTCCTAGAAGACGCTGGATTATTTGAGGAAGTTGCTGGGGGTCGTCATTTGCCGCAACAATTTCTCTAATTGGAATGAGCGAAAAGACAATGAATATAGTTTATTCTGAACTTTGGCAATTTAAAAAAGAATATGTACCATGAGGTGTTACAATTTTCTTCAAAAGTAATGCTTATTAGGATTTCGTTAGCAGTTTTTATAAATTTTCTGTACATTTTGTAAAAATCGTATCCATATTTTGTCAATTGTAATATTTTTTGGACCATGTTATGAACCGGCAGTATTCATTGTATATCATTTTCAATTCCATTGAAAATATTAGATACTTCTGAAAGCACTAATAAAGAACTCGACTTTTTAAAATTATACACAAAAAATTATACAAATTATTAATTATAATCCTAATCTGTTTAAAAAATCCTAGACTTAAATCAATTTAGTTGATCATTACGTTGTATAGTTCTTGTAATGTAAGGTTTGAGAAATTATTGTATTTAGTTATTCTTACCAGAGATCAGAAATGAGTATTCAAAAATATGAAAAGATTCGAATCATACTCATAATTTCTGATACTTATACGCATTCATACTTACTTTAATATCATACTCATACTACTCAAATTCAAAGTTAATCATACTTAACAATACGCATGATGTTGTTGATTTCGACTCTACTTTACTCAACATTTGCACAAATCACAAAATAAGTATGAATCGCATACGAACACTACAACACTCACTAGAAGATTGTATGTTTGCTTTGCTTGCTGTCTTTGTCTTTTTCTTTCTTCTTTTTTTGTAAATGCAACAACAACTAAGACTGTAAATTTTGATGAATGATTCGAATCACTCGAATCATTTATGAGTATTATAAGTATTTTTCTAAATTTATGAATCTGAATAAGTGGGCGTATGAACCAAACGTATTTCGAATGTTATGAGTTTGATGTCAACGTTGTACTCATACTCATTGCAACCTGTACTTATAAATCAATGTTGTAGTGAGTACAAATGAATCAGAGTAGCTGAATTTCAATACGGTCAACTCATACTCAAAATTTCATGAGTACTTAAGAGTATCGGAAAACGAGCAAAGGCTGATCTCCGATTCTTAAACTCGCTTTTTGGTTACGTGAACCACTATAAAATCTCTTCTTTGCTAGTTAGCAAGATCACACACCATTTGATTATACGAAAACTGCTTAATACTTAATATTGCCAATATGTTGCTATAATACAAATACATGTAGCCAATGAATATGTTTAAAATGTAACAACAAACATGAATGTTTAGGAAAGGATTTTGTTTTGCCGGATATTAAGTTTGAAATGATTTTCCTGATATTGATATGTTCTTTTTTCTCGATGCAATGTAATGCAAAAGTGTAATTTACCAACTATTAGCAAAATAAATCAAATTAGTACAACACATACATACATATATTTTAGATATAGTGGCAATCATGTTTTATTTTTTTCCATTGTTGAGAGCTTATAAAAAACTTAAAGTATACTCATAAGTGTTTTTTTCGTTACACCCTTTTCTCATTACAAGCCGAGGATTCTTTATGACACAAATTCAACGACTCGTCCATATTGATTGACACTCTACGCTGAAAAGATAAAAGCTTCTATTGTATAAGAAAGTGAAATTAAGCCTAATGGCATACTAAAATAAATAAATTGTTCTTATTAAATCTGTTTTCAGGTAAACTGAAGTATTTGTAATTAATATTATTTGGCATAAGATACATGTGGGCTGGTGTACTCTGGATATACTAACAAGGATGTATTTCCATAGTTACGATGGCATTGAAAATTTTTTTATTTTATGCAGGTCCAGAAAATTAATTTTTTATACCCTTTATATAACTTTATTATGACCTCAATAAAGAAGAAAAAGTTTCTGTAATGCGGTACAGTAGAACCGTTATCAGCGATATTTAAGATATAATCTAATGGTTTAAATCCCTGAAGACATAAATACAAAATACCGTTATCATTCAGCGTAGTAAAATATTCAAAACTTTCATAACTATGCTTATTATATTTCTATAAAATAGGTTTTATTATAATATTCATAAAATTATCACTGTTTTTAGCAGAAATCAGATTCTGTTCATACATATTTACTATTTTTTAATCTAAAATGTTAACTTTAATTAAATTTGTAAGTAGTAGCTTAATTCATATATGTTCCAAAAAAACTAACATGCCTACAATAGAAATAATTACAACTCGATCAAAAAAAAAAAAAAATAAAAGAATGTCCTTTATATTTTTATAATCATTATTTCGGATACATTGCAAGAATATCTTAATCAGTTTAATTTATGTTTTTTGTGGAAAAAGCTGTAATCGTAATTTTTTGGATAACATTACAGTCAATTATTGCATTTGAAGTACGTAAATTATACTTCAAAATAGGGAGTCTATAATAAAGATGGGTTTAAGAACCAAACCTCAGAATAACTTGGTGGTTACTTGTATATATTACATTCTACAAATGAATACGATAAAAAAATAAATATACTTAATGCTTAAGGAGTTTCAAAGTTCAGATGTTGGATTATATATAGAATATAGACAGAATATAGACAGATTATTAAAATAATATATAGACAGATTATTAAAATAAATATTATTACGAAAACGAAAATGGTGTTTTGCTTTCACATCGTTTAAATTGTAAACAAAAGCTACAAAAACAATGAACTTGTTTACATGACAAACAAGTAAACAAATATCTACCAACAACACTGCAAGTACAAACGCAAATAAAATACACAAACAACAATAACGCAAACATCATGTTTACATTTGAAGAGATTCCGAGAAGGTGAAGACATTCTCCTCCAAGAGCATTCATCAAATTGTTTACCCTGTGATATCAAGTGCAAGACAAAACAGGCAACGGAGTCAGTAAAAATGCAGTCAGTGTTGTGTGAAGATGCGCAGCGTATAAAGAGAATAATCGTGATTTAAAGATCTCCGTTATAAAGATCTGCCAAACAATTGTTAGTGTTTACGCAAAAGAGTGTAAAGAAGAATAACAAACAAAGTAAATTGTTGTTGTTTACATCAATTTGTGACAATAGAGATGAATGTCAACAATACCAAAAAAGAGAGGAGGTAAATAAAATAATTAAACTGTTCAATTCAAGGTAAATGATTCTTTTTTGCTGTCCCTCAAATTTTTTATGAGTTGATGTTAAGATTGACGTGGTATGTCTACAGTTTCTATTTAATTATTCATAGCATTCACTGTTATCGTCCAAAAATTTTAATGCTTGAAGCTCTTTAGATAAAAACAACAAAACAAAATTATTTGTCCAACAGAATTTTATTTGTGGGCAAGAACATTTTTCAAAAAATCTTCAACATAAAATATTGTTGTGGTTTCTTCTTGAAATAAATCAATTAATAACCTACATATGCAATGCTTTCTGTTCGAGCTAGCAAAATAGTATTTCGGATGGGAAAAAAGAGAATTGATGGACATTCGAATTGACTGTAAGGGTTAAGTAATAAATTGCATATAACTCATCTACTACAGAGACAGGAAAATTTTTTATTTTACATACGAAATAAATTTAAAAAATTTCATACGCAAGTATCAAACTCAGTCATTTCTTTAAGGAAAAAATTATGTTTGGCTGCTGATACATTAGTACTAACAACACTATGCGACAAAATAAAAAAATGAGATACACCCAGCTAACGACAAGTGTAGGTTTTGAGTTATGTTGAGTAGAACTCAAAAATATTTTTTATATTTCTTGTTTTATTTGACAAAAACTTTTTTGACTTTTATTGGTTTCACAAACATTTCTAAACAGCTGTCCAAAATTTAAACTTTATTAGAAAGGAGAGGGATGGGCCTTTAAAACGATATACATAAATATATTATTTGATTTAATATGATATGAGGTTTGATGAGGTAAACTTGAAAACTGTCCGTTCATAGAAGCAAATTTTAATTAAAAAATATGAAATAAGTGATGACATTCTGAAAGCGTATTATCTGGTAAAGAGATTGGCATTTCGCTTGATCAAATCGGCCAAAAATTACCGTAGTTATTATTCAAGGAGTCTAACATGTAAACAATCCCGAAATATTGTATATTTCAAATATATCATGTAAACTCTATTACTCCTAATTTACTACTTCTTTATTCATTGTTATTCTCTTTTTGAATAAGTAATGACATTGAGTTGTCATTGACATTAACATTTGAAACATACATACTTTGGAAATAACATGATAATTTTGTAAAACGCAGTCTAAAAGGATTCACCAAAGAGTAAAGAGTTAAATAAAGAGTACTTTTTATATTTTTAAGGTTATTTGGGAAATAATAGATTCTTCCACAATCAGAAGTGGGATCCACAACAAAAAAAAACTTAATTATACTTTTCTTATTCCTACGTCCGTAATATGAATAGAGTCGAAAGTCAGTGTGAAGATGAGGGTGCTTCAAATAATCCCTATAGGAGTACCCCATGCAGTAACGAGGATACTCCAACCAATATTCCTAACTTGAGTGATAGTGGAATACGACTGTCTGCCGGTGAAAATTCCATTTTATCATTGCTGCTGCAACAAAATCAGATGCTGATCAACGCGCTGCGATCCGAGAGAACATCGTTTCACGTTATGCCAGACTTAAACAACACAATTAAAAAATTCAATGGCAAAAGGTCATCTTCAGAAGCTAAAGATTGGCTAGCCTCCATTAATAGTATTGGTAATATGAATAATTGGCCGGATTCTTTTCGTCTACAATGCGCTCGAGCTAACCTAGAAGGTGCTTCGTTAAATTGGTACAACGCAGCCGAATTCAAAGGTTGCAAGGAATTCGAAGAGGAGTTTAAAGACACGTTTATTGGTCGCCAATCAACAGCTGAACTATGGGAAAAAATGTCTCAAAGATGTCAACACGTTAACGAAGATATCACTGATTATTTCTTTGATAAGTTACGACTTACACAACAACTTGACTTGGAATTTGATGACGCAAAAAAATTTATCATCAGAGGTATAAAATCAATTTATCTAAGAAAATTTCTATTACAGGGACAACACAACACGTTTAATGATATGATATCCAATATATACGATTATATTGATGTTGGATGAGCAGTAGGGGAGGTAGTAGAAGTTAAATATAGGCCACAACGATTTCAACAACCGGGTAAAACGGATAGTGTGCAAACCTGCAGCAAATGTGGAAAGCATGGTCATTATGCATGCTTCTGCAAAACTGAAATTTCTACGCTTAAATGATACCGCTGCGAAGGTATTGGACACGTAAAAAGGTTTTGTAAAGCGCCCATTAAATGTCTTAATTGTCACCGAGAAGGCCACATGCAGAATGCTTGCCCAGATAAAAGCAAAAACGTTCCATCAAAAACACCACCAAATTCCCACAACGCCACCACAACTTCAACCGCCGTCACAACAGCCGCCTCTTCCGTCATTGATACCACCACCAACAGTAAGTATTTTCTAAATGCCTTTCTTAACGGACAATTAGTCAAAGCGTATGTCGACCCTGGGAGTGCTGTAAATATGATGCCGATATCAACAGCACAGGAATTAAAAATAATCTACAGCAGTCCGAAATCTCTAGTGCGAATACATGGTTTTGGTAAGGGATACGTAGTTCCAATTGGTGTATTGACCGCAAACCTTAAGGTTGATCAGGCTATAGCCGATGTTGAGATTTTTGTGGTAAAAGATGAAGAATTAAATATTCCTTTACTAGTTGGACAGCCATTCACAGAACAGGAACACATAACTATGGTACGACGAGGTATGACTCTGCGCTTCTTTAAGGAAAATATTAACGAAGAGCCAGATGATTGTTGGCAAAATATGGAAGTGCCAATTTTACCAAAAACCGATGTAAAACTATGGGCTAAGGAAGCTACCGTGATTCCTTCAAATTATGTTGGATTTATTTCCGCCCACAATCACTTTTCTAAAGCCACCAATCTGTACATAGAAAATCACCAAAGTAAGTTGGGTGTTTTAATACCAAATTGTATTATAAATAATGATACTGGTGATTTTACCATCCCTGTTATGAATGTGACAAAACAAGACATAAAATTTGAAAAGAATGAAGCAATAACAAACGGTAAGATCTGTGTTGAACAAAAAAATATAAAAGATGATTTGAGTGGAAGTCATGACATAAGCAATGAGAGTGTGAGTGCAGCTTGTGTCGCTACAACAACAGCAACCGCAAAAAACTTTGATTTTGATGAGATGCAAATTGGCGAAAATGTAAGTAAAGAAGGAAGAGAAAAACTCAAGAGTATTGTAACATGAGTACATTTCTTGTTTCTCTTATAATTTGAGTGATTTGGGAACAACAAATGGTGTTGAGTTTAAAATCGAGTTAACAAAGAATGATCCCGTTACTTTTCGTCCCTACCGTTTGAGTTATGCTGAGAGAGAGTATGTAAGAAATGAAATTGAAACAATGAAGAGTGCGGGAATAATTTGTGATTCTGAGTCTAATTTCTCGAGCCCAATATTATTTGTAAATAAAAAGAACGGTGAAAAGAGAATTTGTATTGACTACAGGGCATTAAATAAAATAACAAGGAAAATGCAATATCCATTGCCATTAATTCACGATAACATTGATCGTCTTCAAAACAAAAAATATTTTACGGCTTTGGATATGAAAAGTGGATACTACCAAATACCTGTAAGTAAAGAGTCTAGACATCTTACTGCCTTTGTCACACCGGAAGGCCACTTTGGTTTTTACGTATGCCATTTGGTGTTTGCAATGGCCCAGCCGTTTTTCAACAATTAATTAATAGAGTACTTGGCCCCTTACGTTTTACAATTGCTTTGGCCTACTTCGATGATATTCTTATACCAGCTGATACAGAGGAAGAAGGTTTGACAAACTTAAAAATCATTCTCGAAGTTTTGAATAAAGCAAATTTAAAATTAAATTTTTCTAAATGCAAATTCTTTTTGAAAAAATAGAGTTCCTCGGGTTTGAAATACAGTGTGGAACTTTGAGACCGTCTGAGGATAAAATAAAAAGTGTTTCTGAGTTTGCAACTGCAAAGAGTGTGCATAATGTAAGACAATTTATTGGCCTCGCAAGTTATTTCCGGCAATTTGTACCCAATTTTGGATTGTTGGCTCAGCCCTTAACAAAACTGACCCGGAAAAACGCACAATGGAATTGGTCGCCAACAGAGGAGAAAGCCTTTAAAATGATTAAAGAAAAACTTATATCTCGTCCTATATTAGCTATGTATTCACCAGAATCAAGAACGGAGGTACATACAGACGCCTGTCAACTCGGTCTTGGTGGAATTCTGCTGCAAGAACAAACCGATAAACAACTTCATCCGGTTGCTTATGTTAGTAAACAAACTACTCCAGAAGAAAGCCGATACCATTCAACGGAACTAGAAGCGCTTGCTGTTGTGTGGTCTTTACAGAAACTTCGTGTGTATTTAATTGGAATTCAATTTGTTGTTATTACAGATTGTAATGCTGTAAGAAGTACTTTTTCTAAGAAAGATATGATACCTCGTATTGGGCGTTGGTGGCTTCAACTCCAAGAGTTTCAATTTGAAATTATGCATCGGGCCGGAAGTAAAATGCAACATGCGGACGCACTTAGTCGCAACCCAGTTGGTGATGCACGGGAATCCGAGACAGTGGCTGATGTTTTTTCTCTCTACAATACATTAAGCGAAGGTGATTGGTTAACGTTACTACAAAAAACAGACCAGCTGTTGGTGATATGGTTAAATCGTTGAAGAAAACAGCTGATTTAGATGAATTTGATAAAAACATAAAATCAAAATACGTATTGAAAAATGGTGTTGTTTTTAGAAAAGATGGTGATGATGAAAAATTTTATGTTCCTCGGAAAGCAAGATGGAAAATTGTTAACAGCTATCATGATGACCTAGCTCATATTGGAGTGGACAAAACCGTGCAAAAGATCAAAGAGTACTACTGGTTTCCTAGGTTGAAAAACTACGTTAAGAATTATATTGGAGCATGTGCCGAATGTTTATACCATAAACAACCAGGAGGGAAAAAACCAGGTATGTTACATACAATTGACAAAATAGGAACTCCGTTCCACACCGTACATCTGGACCACTTAGGCCCTTTTGTAAAGAGCTCAAGAGGTAACTCCTATATTCTGGCTGCTATTGATGGTTTCACAAAATTTTGTGTGTTAAAGGCGGTTCGCAACACAAAATCAAATACAACAGTCCGTTGTATTGAAGATATGATTTCTTTATTTGGTACCCCAACGAGATTTATTACTGAACTCGGTACTAGTTTTACAGGTGCCGCATTCGTAAACTTTTGTAAAAATAATAATATCGTCCACATAAAAAATACAACAGCCACCCCTCGAGCAAATGGGCAGATTGAGAGGCTAAACAGAAGGATAACCCCTATGATAGCAACTATGAGCAAATGTCCAGACAACAAAGATTGGGACAATTTTGTAGGCATCACACAATATAGTTTAAACAACACTTTTCACCGCGTAATTAAAACCACTCCTTTTAAATTGCTGTTAAATTACTCTCCCAAAAATGTTTCTGGTAGTGTATTAGAAGATGCAGTCCGACAGCAGAAAAACGTCAACATAGACGATGAACGTAAAAAGGCATTACAAAATATTATTGAGCAACAACAAAAACAAAAGAAAGCTTATGACAAATCGCGATGCAGTGCTGACGTATATTTACCAGGTGATTATGTTATGATAAAAAGAGTTACAATGCCAGGTGTTGGTGAGTCATCAAAACTGCTTCCATATTACAAGGGACCATACATAATTACAGAGGATTTGCCGAATGATCGCTACCGAGTGTCTGACATTACCGGACTACAGCGAACACAGAGGTTTTATGAGAGAGTTGTAGCTGTAGACCAAATTAAACGTGTTCATGCCCCAGAAAACGATGATAGTGATGACAACGAAAATATTTATGAGTCAACATCATCAGACGACGTCCTATGTACACTTCGTAAAAGCACACGTTTATTGGAGAAGGCACAGAGGAAGGCGTAAATCGACGGCGATTTTGATTGAAGGATGGCCGACTGTAAACAATCCCGAAATATCGTATATTTCAAATATATCATGTAAACTCTATTACTCCTAATTTACTACTTCTTTATTTATTGTTATTCCTTTTTTGAATAAGTAATGACATTGAGTTGTCATTGACTTTAAAATTTGAAACATACATACTGTTCCATCACTTTTGAAATTATTTAGTATTTAGTACCTTTTTATTTAATACTTTCCATTGCAACCATGTTCTCTTACGATAATTTTGTGACATTTTGACATGTAAAGTATATTGCTTTAAATAAATCACTTTTTGTACAACAAGCAAAGGCACAACACCGAAAATAAAAATTATTTCCTTAGCCACAAGTTCTACATTTTTTGGCGCCCAACGTGGGGCCCGACCCAAGTACAAACAAATTTATTAAATATTTTTATCAGTTGTGAAGCGCCGGACAGCTTATCGCCGCCGGACAAGAATTCATCCGCACGAGGAGATTCATTGGAAAAAGAAACCCATCCGCACGAGGAAATTTATCGGCATACCCCATCCGCACGAGGAGACCTATTGAGATCGTTACTGAACCCAAACCGTCCAAGGAACTTAATTTAAGGTATTTACAGATATTTACAGGTATCTACATACTACTCAACATTTTTCGACAAATTTCTACATAAAAGAATTTTGCCAACGCCTACTTTAAATCAAACAGTACAATTGAAAATTTGCAAACCAAACCACAATATTTGGCAAACATACATGCGATTCAACAAATTTACATGAAAACATACATGAAATTAACTGTAGCAAAGCCTAATTAGAATTCGAAAAAGAAATAAGAGAAAAAAAAAACACGCACACAATCAGAAAAGTCATTAACGGATTGTCATTGTTGTTACTATCGCCGCGTTTGTTAAAAGCCGCAGCTCCGTTATTTTACATTGTAATGATTTAACATTTGACCATTTGCCCTTCAATAACACAACAACGAATCAAAGCATTTGCGTTTTTGAATATTAAGATATCTAATATACTAATACATTTAGTATTAATAACATACATGACATGACTGAGTTAGAATCTCTACAGAGACAGCGAACGTCTGTAAGGGGAAACGTTACGCGTATAAAAAATTTAGTGAGCGGGGTAATGGGTGTATCGGAACTTGAGTGCAGGTTAAGTCTGGTTGAAGCTTATTTTAAACAACTACTTTCTATCCAGAGTGAGATAGAAATTGTAAACCCCAAGGATAACGCTAGAGCTGATCTGGAGGAACTATGTATTGCTACAAAATCAAAAATTATTGACCTAATGGGAGACAATTATAAAAGGGGAACCGAATTTTCATTTGCCATGCCAGCAACTACAAAATCGAAGTTGCCAAAATTACATCTACCAAATTTTGATGGCAAATACTCCACTTACAACAATTTTATCTCAACTTTCAGACAATTAGTACACAACGATTCTTCCCTCTCGGACATTGAAAAATTCAATCATTTGTTACATTGTGTATCTGGCCAAGCACTCGACACTATACGTGCATTTGAGGTAACAGGTGAAAACTATAATAAGGCAATTAAACGCCTCGACGAACGGTACAATAATAAAACTTTAATCTTCCTTGAGCACATTTCGAACCTTTACGAACTACCTGCATTAAACAAACCTTCCGCTATGCTACTTCGTGCATTAATCGACAATGCGTCGGCAATTTTTAGCTCGTTAAAATCATTAGGAACCCAGGAAGATATATGTAACGCTATGTTAATTCACTTGATCTTAACAAAGGTTGATCCAGAATCTAATTCGAAATGGAAGGAAACTATTGATTTCAGCTCTTTACCAACTTGGGAAGGATTTATTAAAATTTTGGAGCGCCGATGCCAATTTTTAGAATCGGTTGAACCCCAGACAGTATCGACCAGTAACCCTTCTTCAATAACTGCTAACGACAAGCGTACCGAAACACGTCGTCAACAACAAAGACATTATTTTATGACTCAGGTTAAGAAGAGTTGTGTTTTTTGCAAACGATTAGATAATTGGGGCAGCAACTGCCCACAATTTAAATCCATGAATTCTACCAGGCGATTCGATACAGTTAAAAAACTCGGCATTTGTATAAATTGTTTATCATCTGGACATAACGTAGCTAAATGTACATCCAAATATCGTTGTAAATATTGCAATCACTCTCACCATACACTGCTTCATAGAGAATCACCACCTACTCAAGCAAATTCAAGTTCTATATCCACTCCTGTTTCTGAAGCAGCTGTCAACACTCACATCAACGATCAATCGAACAGTGTAATTCTCGCAACAGCCGTCATTCTCGTTTCAGATGCCACAGGTGGTTACAAACTAGGTCGTGCATTATTGGATTCGTGCTCCCAAGTAAATTTAATAACAGACAAATTTGCCAACATGTTAAACTTAACACATGGAAAAACATCAGTTAACGTTTCTGGCGTGGGAGGCACATCTTCAAATATAATGTATGAAGTTACGTCGACTGTAAGATCTCGGTTTAACTCACATGAGTATCCTCTGAACTTATTAATAACAAATCGTATTTCCGGATATTTACCATCCAGAAACATTAACATTAGTGGTTGGGATTTTCCAAAAATCGATTTGGCTGATGAATTTTTTTATAAACAACAGCCTATTGATTTGTTACTAGGCACAGAATACTTTTTTGACGTACTTTGTGGAGGCAAAATTAGTCTCGGTGCGAACATGCCTACAGTTCAAGAAACTAAAGTCGGATGGATTGTGACTGGTCGGTATACGACGGATGTTAAACATTCGGTGAACAAATGCATGGCTTTAACTTCAGAATCAAACGATCTCGATGAACAAATAAAATTTTTATGGCAAATGGAAGAAGTACTACCTTCTGCAAAAAAGTGGACAACAGATCAGCAATTATGTGAATCACATTTCATTAAAAATGTTACAACTAACTCTGAAGGAAGAATTATAGTTAAATTACCTTTCAAACAACATTTTACTTCTTTAGGATCGTCATATAACACAGCATTGAGGAGGTTCAATCTTCTTGAACGTCGTTTGGGACAAGATATGAATTTGAAAACACAATACATAAAATTTATGACTGAATACGAACAAATGGGACATATGTCACTCGTTCCTGAACCAAATATGTATTCTCCACACTATTTTATACCACACCATTGTGTCCTTCGCCCAAACAGTACGACTACAAAGCTTAGAGTTGTTTTCGATGCCTCGGCAAAAACTTCATCCAGCAAATCATTAAACGATATTCTTCTCGTGGGACCAACAATACAAGACGACTTATTTCTTCAAGTGCTTCGTTTTCGTCTTTTCAAATATGCTCTTACTGGTGAGATCGTTAAAATGTACAGGATGTTTTTGGTGGATGAAGCACATCGGCCGTTTCAACAAATTTTATGGAGACCTGATGAGAGTCAACCAGTTAATGTATACCAGCTAAACACCATTACATACGGCATGTCAGCATCACCCTTTTTAGCTATACGCAGCCTACATTTTTTAGCGGATAAGTTCGAAACTTCACATAAAACTGGTGCTACAGTAATCCGAAACCATTTTTATGTAGACGACCTGTTAACTGGAGCAGACACCATAGAGGAGTTACAAAAAATCAGAAATGAAATAACTTACATTTTATCGAAAGGTGGATTGGAAATAGCAAAAATTCAATCCAATCACAAGGGCTTCCAATCGGATGGCGTTTTACCAAAAAGCATGAACATGGAAAAGCTACAAATCCATAGCACGCTCGGAATTAGTTGGGACCCAGTTAAAGATAAGTTCCTTTTTGCCTTTAAATCAGAACAGAAATTTTCAACTTATACAAAACGAGCTATATTATCCCTTACAGCGTCTGTTTTCGATCCACTGGGGTTAATATCCCCTCTTGTAATAGTTCCAAGAGTCTTATTGCAGGACCTGTGGTTACAAAAATACGACTGGGACGCAAAGGTTCCGGAAGTTATCAAGAACACATTTATGAAGTGCCTTAACGACCTAAATAATGTAAACGCAATTTCCATCCCTCGATTCGTTTTAGATGGCAATTACACCGAAATCGAACTACATGGTTTCAGCGACGCGTCCATACGTGCTTACGGTTGTTGTTTATACATATGTGCCCGAAACATGCATAATAACTCCAAAATAACACTTTTTGCAGCAAAATCCAGAGTTGCCCCAACAAAAAAGCGTACCATACCTCAATTGGAACTCTCTGCAGCTCACCTTTTGTCAATTTTGTATCGAAAAATTGCTCCATTATTGAAATCCTTTAATCCGCGACTGTTTTTTTGGACTGATTCGTCAGTAGTTTTGCGATGGTTACAATTACATTCGGCAACGCTGACGACATTCGTTGGAAATCGCGTTTCTGAGATCCAAGAAATTACCACTAATGCATCATGGCGTCATATACCTACAGCACTAAATCCGGCTGATCTCATTTCTCGAGGCTGCTCTCTTGATGACTTAAACCAATCGTCATGGTTTTCAGGGCCAGAGTTTCTAAAACATGATGAATCACAATGGCCTAAGCCAATTGATAAATATAATGAAGACATCGTAAAAACAGCGATTCGATTATCCGTTTTCAAATGTGAAATCAAAGAAAATTGTATTTTAGAGTTATGCGAAAGAGTAAGCTCGTATTTAAAAACCGTGCGCATAGTTGCGCTATTATTCCAATTTATTCGTGGCGTAAAGGAATTTTCGTCAGACATTCATCTCCATGTACTACACTGTATAGCTTGGAATTTGCAGCAGCACCACTTTGCCGAAGAAATTAATTACCTTAACAAAAACCTACAAATAAAAACATCTTTCAAGTCGCTTGGGCTGTTTCTGGACAAGATTAAAAATTTTGATTTACTTCGCGTAGGAGGCAGGTTAGAAAATGCAAATATACCAAAAGATCGGAAACATCCAATTCTTCTGCCAAACTGCAATTTTGTTGTGAACTATATTCGACATCTTCATGTAACAAATTTCCACGCCGGCCCAAAGGCACTTGTGACCTTTTCAAGACAAATGTTCTGGGTGGTCAACGTCCGCTCTATAGCACGAAAGATAGTTCATTCATGCATAAGCTGTATACGATACCGTCCTAAACTAATGGAACAAGTAATAGGTAACCTTCCTCGTGAACGCGTCACCCCAGCAAGACCATTTCAACGTTGCGGAATCGACTTCTTCGGTCCAATAGACACCTACTTCAAAATAAGGGGCAAACGACCTATCAAAAGCTATGGTGCAATTTTTATATGCTTTGCAACAAAGGCGGTACATATTGAATTAGTGTCAGAGTTGACAGCAGATGCATTTATTGCTGCATTGAAGCGACTTATCGGTCGACGTGGTCTTCCTTCGGACATTTTTTGCGACAACGCAACTAACTTTGTTGGTGCCAACAACAAATTAACAGAATTAAAAAATTTTTTTCGCAATAAACAATTTCAATTTTCATTAAATAATTTTTGTTCGAAAAATTTCATAAATTTCCATTTCATCCCACCAAGGGCACCACATTTCGGAGGCCTTGGGAGGCCGCTGTGAAAAGTGCTAAGAGCCATCTGTATCGCACTTTAGCTGGAGCAAAACTAACATTCGAAGAACTTACTACCGCTTTAATAGAAATAGAAGCTATTCTGGATTCTCGACCAATTGCAGAGTTATCTACCGATCACAATGATATCGAAGCGCTGACACCTGGGCATTTTTTGATCAGTGGCCCCCTCAACCCTCTTCCAGAACGATCCATTCATTGTGAAGACATCAGTTCACTAGAAAGATGGCGTCGTATTACTGCTGTTAAACAACATTTCTGGCGTGTTTGGTCTATGGACTATTTGAATGAAATGATTCAACGAAAGAAATGGTTTAAAACAACACCAAATTTAAAGCCTGGAACACTCGTACTAATTCACGAAGATAATCTTGCTCCACTTCATTGGCTCATGGGACGGCTTGTGGCAACTATACCTGGGAAAGACAAGAAAATACGAGTAGCTGATATCAAAACAGCAAAGGGAGTTATTCGTCGACCCATTCACAAACTGGCAGTGCTCGTAGAAAATTGAAAGTGGATCCTTTCAACGCCGCCGGAATGTTCCATCACTTTTGAAATTATTTAGTATTTAGTACCTTTTTATTTAATACTTTTCATTGCAACCATGTTCTCTTACGATAATTTTGTGACATTTTGACATGTAAAGTATATTGCTTTAAATAAATCACTTGTTGTACAACAAGCAAAGGCACAACACCGAAAATAAAAATTATTTCCTTAGCCACAAGTTCTACACATACTTTGAAAACAACATGATAATTTTGTAAAACGCAGTCTAAAAAGATTCACCAAAGAGTAAAGAGTTAAATAAAGAGTATTTTTTATATTTAAAAAAAAACGAGTTTGAGGTTATTTGGGAAATGATAGATTCTTCCACAAACAGACGAGTTATATTTTTCATATATATATATTCTGCTAGTCGTGCAAACGTGAAATTGACGCATTTTGCGATAAACAATCAAGATCGATCAAAACTTTAGAAACATTTTTGAACTGAAAGTTCATTTGATAAGATGACATATATAACAAATATAACACGACTGTTATACTTTTAAATAATAACTACCTTAATTTTTGTCCGATATGATCAAACGAAGTGTCAATCTCTTCACAAGATAATGCACTTTCAGAATGGCATCACTTACTTTATATTTTTTAATTAAATTTTGCAATTAAGAATAGCTAAACTTGAAAAAATGAGAAAAAATCATATTTTCCAAGTTTACCCGATCAAAACTCTTAACATCTTTTGGGTTTTGAAAACAGGTTAAAAAACGTTTGTGCAATCAATAATTTTCTGTGAAAAGGTCAAAAATACTGTGTTTGTCAAATAAAACAAGTTTGGATGGTTCCAGAAATATAAGAAAATATTTTTGAGTGCTACTCAACAAAAATCACAACCTTCACTATGTCATTAGCTGGGTCGATTTTGGCTGTCGCACCGCGTAATTAGTCATAATTGTATAAATTAGAAAGAAACAAAAATAATTTTCATTACAAGCCGAACAGAAAATTAACTACAAGTATTTCCAAAGTTCTCTCAAGAAGAAAACATGCATAAATTTATAGTGATTAAGATGTTGTCCTATATGTCTCTATATGTTGGATGAGGCAGTTTTATGTATTTGAAAAATTTTAAAAATTTATTCAACAACTTTATCGCTTTGTTTCATGTGTGCAAAAACCTAAGAGTAAAATGAATTGTTATTGTGATTTTGGTGGTCTGTAAATGTAGTCATAAACAATTGAGTCTTAAAAGTTTGTTTAATTTAGAGATAAGAGCTGTTGTGAAGTTGGTAAACCATAATTTCTGTTTTGGCGGAATTTTTGTTCATTAATTCTAATCTTATGAACAGTCGGTTGGTTTCTTGTGGCTTTGTTTGAATTAAATTTTAAAGGAGCAAAAAACTGGAAAGTATTTAAAAATTTGTAAGATTTAGGAAGTAGAAAATGATATAAGAAACATATTTACAATCGGGTGAGTACAATCTGTGTAGATCCATGTATGAAATAAATTTTAAAATTCGAGCTTAAATTCAAACCGAAGGGAAGCTTAAAATCAAAATTCGAAACGTCCAAAAACCATGAACAAAAACTCGCTGCAAATATAATATACTGACGATCACCTGAAATTGCGGATAATATGCAACGTATATGAAAATACTAGTAATATACGCAACGTATATGTCACAGTGATCACAGTTGTGGTAACCTTTTATCATGTTTAAGTCAACCACTTATGCGCTGAGTATAACAAATGAATATTACGCCCGATGATAATAAACGCAATCGATATCTTATCACAAAGACCCACGTACGACCCGCAACTAAGAAATCATAGCAGCTCGTTTAAAATTTATAACCTAGAAAGTATGGATGTCAAATGCTAGCAATATAATCAGAAAGGTGTAAATTACAGATCAAATATTTCATACTATGTTCAGATATGTGCACCTAGATTGGGTAAATCGCAATAAACGCCATTATTGAGTTCAATATTTCACATAAAGTTTCAATTAATAATTGCATAATAAAAACGCAAATTGTTATAATATTGAGTAAAACTTAAAATGCAGCACTGTCATAAATGTGTTTAGTGAGCATATTACAATTAACCGTACACTTTTTGTTGATACTTGACAACTCAAATGTCAACAACGACAAATAAGAAACAACAAAACAAACTAAGGGCCATTATTACAACTTGCCATTAACTAAAGGGAGGATTTTAACTGGCAGAAAAATTATTTTTCGTTATTATGAGAACCCATTAAGATAGAAGTGATCGTTAAGCTAAAGGGAGGATCATCCTACCTTTAACATTTAAAGTTCACTTTATGTTTGAACTTACCATATTATATATTATTTTCATTATGACAACTTCAAATTTAAACAAAATGAGCATATAGTTACAACAAAAAAACGAAGCCCGCGGTTGCCACTGCGTTAAAAAAAACTTGTATAATTGAGCAGTTTTATCGACATTGCTACGGCACTGCCATATTTTAGAATAATTGTATTTGTAAGTTGTAATAACGAAAATAAGTTCAAAGTAACTTTCCAGTTCCCTTTAGCTAAAGGTACCTTTAACTAACCCCAAGTTAAACGACAAGTTGTAATAATGGATCTAAAAGCAATGTTGTTCAAACAACCAGCTGTTTTGTTTACCAGATGTTAAAAGAATATTGAACAAGCAGCTGAACTGCTTATATTACTATGCCTGAACACTTAAAATATTGTACTCAATTAACCGCATATTGACTCAATAAAAGCGAATATCTGAACTTAATATTGAGAATAGAATGTGTCATAATAATAATAAAAAAATCTAAAAAAAATTATTCAAATGAGTGTAAGAAATGAGGGGGGATAATGTTGTTGAAACGCTATATAAGCTCTACGAGCGGGTTAATATTATAGAGCGACAAATCGGAAATCGTTATAAAGAAGATCAGAATTTAACTGTCCCGCTTACACTTAATGTCACTGATATCGAAGGAGGAGAATTATTCATTTATCTTGGGAACATGGTACCTAAACACGAGGATATAGTAGCTGACAGCAGACGCATTAAGCTACATGTTTACTAACCTCAGTAGTAATTATATAATCAACAACACTTAATTATCACTAATTTTCTGGTATAAGGGGGCATAGAATAAAATAATCAAATTTAAAAGTATAATACTAATAAGTAAAAAAATTATCACTTTAAAGTAGAGTCACGTTAATTAATAGATTTGTTGTACTTATACTTGTTAACAGCAGCTAAATACAGAGGCAGTTGTTTAAGTGACTGTGTATGTAATGTGTTTAATTAACGCATAAATACTTTTACTTAATTTCTTATTTTGTGTTTTTAATAAACTTTATGTTATACATACATAATTGGCCATTACAATCCTTCAGTCAGGATTACGGCTTAGCTTCTCAACACCACTGATGTTGTGTGTTAATTTTATACATAAGCGGTGAGACCTACAGTTTAAAGTCGATTCCGAACGACAGATTTTTGAGAAACTTTGCATGGCAATTTTATTTACTCTCAGAGTTTTTGGCAGAAATTTGCGAAGGGAAAGTCGCCGAAGAAATAATTTTTTCATATTTTCGTTTTGAGTTCTGACCTTACTTATCTCCAAAAACTGAGTCTTTTCGCATGTGTTTTCCACACAAATAGACGTTTGACTGAAATTGTCTGTTCTATAAAAACAGGGCGTAAAGATAGATTTAAAGTTGCTTTTCCTTTCCTACTTATGCTGTTTTTTTTATTGTCAAATATTGTTTCACACAGGTAAAATCAGCTTCTGTTTTAAGACTTTTTTGTGGCCTTAAGGCTTTTTAGAGAAACTCTTACAACGTCTATGAATATTACAAAGGAATTGAAACTGAAAACTAAAGGAACTTCTAAATTTCACCCGAAATAATGGTTAGGTTAGGTTAAAGGAGATGTACTTGTCAATTAAGAGAAGTACAGTGGGAGGTCGAATTGACCCATTGTACAACGTCCTAGTTTCTCTCACCACTTATGTTGTGTGAGTTAATTGTATACATGAGTGGTGGGAGCTACAGTTTAAAGTCGACTCTGAACGACAGATTTTTGAGAAACTTTTTCATGGCAATTTTATTTACTCTCAGAGTTTTTGCCAGAAATCTGCTGTGAGGAAGTCGCCGAAGAAATACTTTTTGTATTTTTGTCTTGATGTCTGGCCTGGGGCTCGAACCCTGGCTTTACGTCTAATAAGCCAACATACTATCTATTAGACTACGGCGACTTCGAACCCAAAATAATACTACAATAAGACTCCATGTGTTGATACCCTCTATTAAAAGCACTTTTCGAAATTATTAGTGTCTTGTACGACTAAAAAAGCTGTCTATTGTTGAGTGTCCGCCTTAATTTAAAACTGTATTTATTAAAAAAATATGTTAAGCACGTCCAGTAATTTAATATTTGCCTGAAACTAGAGTGTTTTCAGTGGTTGAACAATGAACTTAATTGCATTGGTTTTTTAAAATAGCTATTACTTCAGTCCATCTGAACTTCTTACAATTCTTACAATTCACGAATACACAACCGTAAAATGGAATACAGCATTAATGTAGGTATCCCTACAAAAAAGGGTAGTGGAATCAGATTCCGCGATCTTAGAAGCCAATGGAATTGTCAAAAACGTGATTTTAAAACCATAACTGCCAGATTTGACGCTTTATCGACATTTTGACGATTTTGAGCTCCAAAAATATCATATTGACGATAGGATGCCCTTATTTTGACGATTTTTGGAAATGAAAAATTTACACCATATTATCTACTTTAGTTCATTAAAAGCCATTTTAAGCTTTGTATTTACTTTGCAATTGTTAATATTGCAAATTTAGATTAAAGAAAAGTAAAGAAGTAAAGTATTATATTTTTAAGTTATTTGCAAACAACACCTGTGATGATTTTTCTATATCTTGTGCCTTTTTCATTTCCTAAAAGCCAAAAAATTACAACTTCTGCACGAAGGGAGTTCCACTCATGAATTTTCTACATCAAAGAAATTTTATCTGTAATGCAGTGTGCGATCCACTGGCCAATCGACCACAACGTATGATGAGTGTTACTTAAAAATAAATGATACTCGGGAACAATTTCTATAGTTCGCTCGAACAAAATCCGTCGTAATAGCGATAGAACAATGAAACACAAGCCACATTGCAGCGATGCTCCAATGAATCAATAGAGTTCAATGCCATAACGTCATTAACGACCAGGCCAGACATCAAAATAAAATACAAAAAGTATTTCTTCGGCGACTTCCCCTCAGCAGATTTCTGGCAAAAACTCTGAGAGTAAATAAAATTGCCATGCAAAGTTTCTCAAAAATCTGTCGTTCGGAATCGCCTTTAAACTGTAGGTCCCGCCACTCATGCATAAAATTAACACACAGAACATAAGTGGTGTGAGAAACTAGGTCGTAATCCTGACAGAAGGGTTGTAATGACCAATTATGTGTATGTCCTTAGAAGCAATATTATATAAAAAGATTATTTAAAAAGCAATCGTAACTGCTTCGACTTTATTGTATCTGATTTGATTAAAATGTTTAATTCCAATATACATATATACATATATATACATTTAAACTATGTACATATATGTTTTAAATATATAAAACACTCGTTTTTAAAGTTCATTTTTATAATTAAAGTGTTAACAAGACTTGCTAAATTTTTTTGTTAAATGTTTTTTTTTTATTTATTTTTGAACTAAAATATATAAATTGACTTAACTTTATTGTTTCACTACAATTTTTTTTTTAACTTTTATGTATTTATTTTTTCCGACGATTTTTTTTTACGATTTGTATGAACGGCTTTGACGATTTTTTTCTGATATTTGACAAGTTGATGCTTTAGTTATGTGGCAAATATGCTCTAATAGACTCAATTTAAAAGCTTCCATCAGAAAAATGACAAACTTCAGTGAGCATTTTTGGCATTGCAACAAGTCATGAATATTTTTTTACACTGATACTCTAAATAGCAAAACAACACTTTTTATGAAAATAACATTCAATTGTACCTCAGTTGGATATACTATTTCACTATAATAAGTGTTAAAGTTTATTGTCCCTCAAGGGACAGTACGGCAGATTTATATGAATGCTGAACGTATATGATTTTTTGAAGTGACAGTTGCATTCATTTCTGTTTGTGCAAATGATATTAATAAATATACAAAAAAATGAACAATGTACATATGTACAAATCCTACAACGTTTCTTTATAACGTCCATTGATGGACGATTTAAAAACTAATGATCATCTTCTATTTTATTTACGCCGTTGTAGAAGATTAACCCTCTAGTGAACACAAACGCCTGTAGACGGTTTAAATTCAATGCTCATTTATTCGCTTTCCAAATTATGTTTTGCTTTCTTTTTGTATTCTGATTAATTCGGAAAGTCCAAAAATTATTTTTATTATATTTGCAACATATGCTGATGCTTTGAGCAGCGATCATTGTCATTTAAAATTGAAAATTTGTGAAATGCGGACAAAATAATTATATTGCAAAAAGTGTGAATTTCAAAAAATCAAATAAAATATTAAAAGTGGTGAAAGTTAAATAAAAATTATTAGTTTATGCTGATAGTGTTAAGAAAGCACAAAGAAAAAAAGGAAAATCCTTTCGGAAGATATTTATTGATGCAGGGTAGCCTGTCTGGAGGCGGTCTTAGGACAACTCAACAAAAATACACGTATTAGGTGAATTTGCAAATGGAACATTTCAAAAGATAAAAAATTATAGTTAACAGAGATGGAACGCCGACAAATGCAAAAGTAGTCACCGCATTCTACTGAAGAAAATGAGAAAATTTTGGATTTGATAAATATCGTAGAAGATGTGGACTTGGCTGATGATGCTTGAGAGACCAAGGGCCATACCAACGTTGGATTTGACGATGTGATAAATAGAGCAGTGAATATGTAAGAATCAATGCTGTTATCAGAGATTTGCGCTACTCCAAATTTGCGCTACTCCCTCGTCATTGGCAAAATTATTATACTTCGATTGATTCAATTACTCCTCGGTCACAGAAACGAAAACGTAATGTGCCTGTAAAGCAGAATATCATTCAGTCTGAAGATAGTATTAAATGTAAAACAAGGGAGTTTATTGGATCTGTTTCGGATATAGATCCCAAATTTCACAATTTCGAGAAAATCTTGTGGCGTCAAAAGAACTTAGTACTAGAGAACTCTGCAATTGCATTTTCTGAGCCCAAACTAGGGGAATATCACATAAAGCTTGATACGCCTTTCATATGTTTCGAGTACTTTCTGGGTGACACTATTATTGAGCACATTATTGAACAATCGAATTTATGTGCCACTCAAAAAGATATAAGAACTTCCTTCTTTACAATCAGTTTGGAAATTCGTCAATATATTAACACAAAAAACAGGTATCACGTTTTGTGCGCTCTGAAGAAAGTTTTTTGACGTCGATTGCCCCAATATAGTATAATAGTAATATAAACTTATGTCTTTCTAAGCACATTTTCACCATAAATGAAACTTGAGCAAACTGTTTTCCCCCATACTATTAATTTTTTTTTTCAAAATTTACCTTATAAAGAAATGAAATCTGAAATGTATCTTTATTTTTTATACATCTCTTTTATAATCTTCTTTTTTTAAATAAAATATTTTACTCTAAATATATGAAGAAAAAAATTGCTGTAAAATTTTTTGGATTCTTTTCTCAAAGCCGCTTAGAGGCGCTATAAAACCCATTTTAAACAAAAAATTCTTTTTTTTAAATATCCTATACATTTAAGACAAATCAAACCCAGAAATAATTTTTTAATCCAGAAATAAAATTTAGGACTAGCGGGTTAAAAACTTTTTAATTATTCCTTTGCTTTCTGTATACTGTAGATTGTCATCTACGACGATGGGAACTTTTGATAAATAATCCTTCGGCATTAGTGATACCCGACTAATTGTGGCCATAGTATTATGTTGTCATTTCTATTTTATTTATTTTTTTTATTTCTTCGTTTTTAAAAATAAGGAATAAAGACACAAACCCTTTATCTTAATCAACATTTCTTTACCACATTGCGACTATTAAAACAACATTTTCATTTTGGTTTTATTCTGGCAGTTACACTGTCATTTATTTTGTTAGTTTTTATATGGTTTTTATTTCATTCCTTTTCATTCACTCTTTCTTGCACGAACATGGCTATAATGCAGAAAAGATTAGCATTATTTAGCACTTTGTTTATGCGAATTTTTGTTTTGTAGCAAGTAATTTGTTGCAGTGCATGTTGTATCAACTATTTTTTCTTAAATCTTCTTGTTGTTTAACGCTTTGGGAAGCAAAACATTATTGGCCTTCCGAAAAAAGGCGAAGATTACTGATGGTCTGAGGCTTAATATTGTTACGAAAATGGAAATCGTGTAACATAGTTTAACATTAAAATGAGCAAAAGCTACACAAACAAATAGAACGAACTTATTACAAGTAAACCAACAACATCAGTATGAAAGAGAAGGGGATACACAAGTAAGCGAGAACGCAACAACAAGCAATGTGTACAAAGTACACAAACAACAATGAAGTTTTCGCGAAAGCGAAATCACGAACGTTCGACTTCAAGAACCTTCATCAGACTGTTTACGCTTGCATATAAAAAGGCAAGACAATGCAGGCAACGAGTAATAAGAATTCAGTCAGTCCTGGGTGAAGACGCGTTGCGTGTGAAGAGAACAGTTGTGGTTTGGAGATCGCCGTTGTAAAGACCTGCCGAAAAATTGTTAGTGTTTACGCAAGCAGAAGTGAAGAATAGCGAACTAAACAAATTGTTGTTATATCATCAAGTTGTGAACAGTGGCACATAAAGTAGTGCGAACAATAAAGAATTTTAATTAAAACTAAACACAAATAAATTTTTATTTTGTTTGCATTCAACGAACTCATATTCTAAACGTTTTTAAAAAGCTAAAAACGTAACAATATGTCCAAAAGAAAGTAAACAAGCTTTTTATATCTACACCTTAATGAGTCTTAGTATAATACGATCGGAATACATAATTGGTCATTACAACCCTTCAGTCAGGATTACGACCTAGTTTCTCACACCACTTATGTTGGGTGCGTTAATTTTGAGTGGCGGGGCCTACAGTTTAAAGTCGATTCCGAACGACAGATATTTGAGAAACTTTTCATGGCAATTTTATTTACTCTCAGACTTTTTCCCAGAAATCTGGTGAGAGGAAGTCGCTGAAGAAATACTTTTTGTATTTTTTTGATGTCTGGCCAGGGGCTCGAACCCTGGCTTTACGCCTAATAAGCCATCACACTACCTACTAGACTACGGCGACTTCTAATACGATCGGAATGCGAAATATAATCGAGTTTTACAAACTACACCCATTTTTGATCTCTTGAGATTAAAGCAGTCCAAATAAGCTTTGAGTTTAGCTATATTACCTTGATATATGCACTCAAATAAATCTCCGTACAAAATTTTCACAATATTTCAAGAACTACTTGCCGGATTTGAAAAAAAACAAATTGTTTACAAACATAAATGTACGTGCATATATGTATATTTTAAAAAGACATAATAAGGCTGCAATGAATAACTAAGATATTTTAAATTAATAGTACAGTAGAAGTCGATAATCCGGCACGTTCGGGACCGGCTCGGTGCCGGACTATCGAAAATTCCAGACTATCGGGCGGTAAACGTATTTCACTTAGATTTAAAAAAGTCACGAATGTCTTTTTGTTTCCTTGACTATTGGCGTTTAGTATAAAATTTATTTCTCTTGATATGGAAATCAATAATTTCTGAAGCACTGTAGCTAGTACCAGCCTCAGCAAAAGAGATAGACTTATTTAGTGATCCGCAGGTTCTTCCCAGCTGATTTTTTTCTTTTCTTCCGTTTCGGCATCTGAATCACTTTCTTCAAGTTTTGAGTAGGCTGAGGTTTACTACAATGTTGATAATGATGTGTTTTCGTTTCTCTTCTTTTGAACTCGAAGGCGTATGTTTTGAAATCATGGTGACTGTACAATTAAAACGAAAATCACTTTTTTATAAACAGTTTCAAAAGTTACGTTTACTGTGATGTGAAAGGACACAAAACAACAACGCACAAAAAAATGGCAAAGACGTTTCGTGATTAATTAACGGAGCTGCACTGCACCTCAATTTGTTGTGACAGCTGAGACTAGCCAGCCGCTAATTTTTTCCGAACAATACCGAGCGCTTCCGAATGATGCCGAACTACTCCGAACACTTTCGAATAGCTTTCGATCGTTTTTATTTGCTTTAAAACACACTTTTGGAGAAAACCAAAATTTTTACGATTTACCAGAGCGATGACGGACTATCGGGCATTCCGGACTATTGGATGCCGGACTCATGGACTTCTACTGTAGTTCAGTGAAGATATTAAAGCTGAATTATTATCACTTGGTCATCAAGTTAGAAGCGTTTTTAACGTTAAGAGCCAGATAACGAAGCAACCATTATCTATGTTTTTCGTTGATTTGGATCCTTCCCCAGAAAACAACAAAATATATGAAATAAGATATATCAACAATGCTGTTGTTAAATTTGAACCTCAACGTAAATCAAATGATATAGTACAATGCCATCGTTGTCAAGAATATGGTCATACAAAATCATATTGTAAAAAGCCATTTGCTTGTGTAAAATGCGGAATGGATCATTCAACAATCGAATGCAAAAAACCTAAAGATGCTCCACCTAAATGTGTTCATTGCCTGCAAATTCACACGGCTAATTATAAAAGATGTCAAGTATATAAATCTCTCAGACAAAAGTTCGATTCCACTCAGCGAATTAATCGACAATTTAGTAACCTTGCGAATTCAGGACAATTTCCACACTCTAATTATAATTCTATAAATGATCAAAATAATAATCCTAATAATAATACTAATTCAGAAAATCTAACTTACAGCGAAGTACTTAAACAAAATAATGAAACCCATCAAAATGAAAATAGTGCTTTAAAAAACATTGAAAGTATGTTCTCCCAGCTCATGAGCATGTTGTCTCTCTTAATAACCAAATTATGCAAATAAACCTTCGAATAGCAGTATGGAATGCCAATGGTATTTCGCGAAAATATAATGAAATTGAACTTTTCCTCAAAACTCAATATATTGATATATTTCTTTTATCCGAAACACACATGAATACGAAATCACATTTTAAAATAAGAGGGTATGACTTAATTACTGCAAATCATCCTGATGAAAGATGTCACGCTGGAGCGGCTGTACTTATCAAGTGGTCTATTAAATATGAAGTAGCTGAAGAAATCAGAAAACCTTACGTTCAGGCTGCTGGTGTTAAAATAAAGTGCAGTGATAATATTATTTCTATATACTCGATCTATATTCCGCCATGGCATAATATTAAATGTCAGGATTTTGAACATTTGTTTAGACAATTTAGTAATTTTTATTTAGTAGCAGGAGATTTTAATTCTAAACACCCATGGTGGGGCTCAAGAGTCATGAATCCGAAAGGTCGGGAACTATATAAATGTATTTCAAAAAATCGTCTCTCCAAATTATCTGCAGGCAGACCCACATATTGGCCATCTGATTGCAATAAAATTCCAGATCTCTTGGATTTTGCTGTATTTAATGGCATTTCAAGATCATTGTTAGACATAGTGAATAATGATGACCTTGATTCAGATCATACAGCTTTGATAATTAATCTTAATTCCGTCGTTAACGTTTTTGATAAAAATACTAAATTACTTTCACCTAAATCTGATTTGAAGTTCTTTGGGTATTGGATAGAGAAAAATCTGAATTTAAATATTTCAATAAAAACTTCAGAGGAACTAGAGGATTCAGTAGAAACATTTACTAATTTAGTTCACGAATCCGCCTATCTTTCACAACCATCTACGACACCAAATGTGTCCTATGGATCCGGTGTATACGTTTCCCACGAGATAAGAGAACTAATAAGAAATAAAAGAAGGCTTCGACGAATATGGCAACATTCTCGCAATCCGAGAGACAAAACAATTCTTAACTTAGCAACCAAACTTGTAAAGGAACGTCTATCTGAGTACAAAAACAAAGAGATTGGAAATAAACTACTTAATAAATTACAAATAAATACATCTAAAAGTGAACATAATCTCTGGAGGGCAACAAAATACTTAAAACGTCCAACTAACAGAAATATTCCCATCAAAGATGCAAATGGCCACTGGAAACGGACAGATAAAGATAAGGCTACAGCTTTTTCAAAACATTTGGAAGATACATTTAAGCCTTTGCAGTTTAATCAAAATGATGCGCATATTATGTCGTTTTTAGATGTTGCATGTCAAATGGAATTACCCATAAAACACTTTTCTCCAGGTGAAATACGCCAGGAAATTATTAAATTAAATAATAAAAAATCACCGGGATATGACAAAATTGATTCTTTTGTACTAAAAAATTTGCCAAGAAAAGGAATTGTGTTTCTGGCGTTAATACTCAATTCTATTTTAAGGCTTCAACATTTTCCTATTCAGTGGAAATGTGCTGAAATTATTATGATTCATAAAACGAATAAGCCTGAGAATTGTGTAACATCGTATAGACCAATAAGCCTATTATCAACATTTGCCAAATTATTTGAAAGATTATTCCTTAAAAGACTATTGCCTATTTTAGAAGAAAACTCTTTAATTCCTGACCACCATAAACACGGTACACCAGAACAGTGTCATCGATTAGTAAATGAAATTTCGGGATCATTGGAAAGAAAAGAGTATTGTTCTGCTGTATTTCTAGATATACAGCAAGCATTTGACAGAGTTTGGCACTGTGGTCTGCTTTATAAAATTAAAAGTATTTTACCTTACTATTTGATTTTGAAATCTTTTTTAAGCGAACGTCATTTTTACGTAAAGGTCAACAAAGAAACCTCAAGTTATTGCAAAATCGAAGCAGGAATACCACAAGGAAGCGTACTTGGACCGATGTTATATACCGTTTATACTTCAGATATGCCTTGTTTGGATGATGTTACTGTGGCCACTTATGCTGATGACACTGCATTCTTAGCAACAAGTTCGTCGGCGATAGAAGCATCAAGTCTAATTCAAAATCAGATTGATGAACTGCAGACCTGGTTAAATTATTGGAATATAAAAGTAAATGAACAAAAGTCTACCCATGTTACTTTCAGCCTAAGGCGCAATGATTGTCCAGCAATATTCATGAATGGTTCACAAATTCCGAAAAGTAATCACGTTAAATATTTAGGCATGCTTCTAGACAGGCGTTTAACATGGAAAATCCACATAAAATCTAAAAGATCTCTTTTAAACATGAAAGTGAAGAAAATGTTTTGGTTGCTAAGTCCAAAATCTGAGTTAAGTTTAGAAAATAAATTACTTCTCTACAAATGTATTTTGAAACCCATATGGACTTATGGCATTCAACTTTTGGGTACCACAAGTAACTCAAATATTGAAATCCTACAAAGGTTTCAGTCAAAAACGCTACGAATGATTGTTAAAGCACCATGGTATATTACAAACAGCGCAATACATAGAGATTTGGATATTCCTTTTATTAAAGAAGAAATAAACGAATTCAGTAACAGATATCTTCAAAGATTAAGTGATCACTTTAATCCGTTGGCCATCTCTTTATTAGATAATAGTTTAACAATCAGACGATTAAAAAGATTTCACGTTTTAGATCTCCCATTTAGATAAAATATTCTCAATTAATATTATTTTCACTATATAATATATATGTATATATACCTATTTACCTGTAATTTATAATTATAACTGTAAATATGTATGAAAGTAGATATACTTAAATAATATATATACTTAAGTATAAATAATGTTATTGATTTCACTGGAAACCAATAACTTATGTGAATTTCGTAAATAATTATCTCATTTGCTTAATGTTCTAGAATAGATTGCAAATAAAAGACTTGAAAAAAAAAATGTCCTTTTATATTTATGTTCTACACATTTTTATAATTTATTTAAATATTTTAATGCACTTGCGCAACTTTTATCGTAGAATCTGCCCTTATGGTTCCCAGTATCCTCCTGAAGTATGACTATCTTAGTGGTAGCGAAATTTTTTTTATAAAAAATTAAAAAGAAACAAAAGAGATATAATGACATAAAATAACAACTTTATAACATTTTATGGAGACGTCATTTCTGTCATACGGCGAATTTTATTTGCGAATCTAGCTCCCCGAAAAAAGCAACAAATACATGATGTTTTTGTTAAAAAACTCTGCGAATTGAGTTGTTGTAATTTTGTAATTTTTTCACCTTATTGAGTTCGCCCTGGCTTTATATGTAACTAGCTGTACCCTGCGCGTGTTGCTGCACCACCAACTAAAATAAATTTGAAGGAAAGACATTACAAAATGTCCAATTAATTTTGAATCATTTCATTGATTTTGTTTCCCGTTGTCCTGATGAATCAGATGAACGGGCCTGAGTAATACTCATTCGATCAGTTTCTAATCTCACTTCTCGTTGTTCAACTGGTTCAAGCGAACGGGTCTCAGCGGCATATACTCGAAGATTTTCCAGTCTCAATGCTAGTCTGATTCTGAGGCTCGTAATGCTTTCTTCTTCCGTGCTTGAAGTGCAGGTCGACCAATTGCTTGTCATTCATTTTAAAAAATTTTCATTGACGCCATCCATCGGAAATTAATAGCACCAACCTCCGTCGACTCATGCGCAACAACTTTGTTAAAGAATGCACAGTTTAATATTTAATTCATTTTAAGTAATTTTCAGTGGCGCCACATATCGGATATTGGTCACACGAACTTAGAAACCTTCCCCGGCTCATGCGCAACAACTTTGTTAAAGATCATAACATGATCAAATGTATAGCTTACTATTCTATAAGGTACATACAAACAAACATTCATTTTTATATATAGACTATGGTAGGTGACACGCCCACCTTAGCCAATCCGCCGATTTTGTTCTTATATACATAGGTCAAAGTCGTCCATACAAAATTTGAGGACTCTAGCTGTTGCAGTTTATGAAATATGCAACATTAAATACTTATTGGGTATGTGGGCGTGGCACCTAGCCTACTTGAAATTATAAAATAAAAAGCCTATAGTTCCTTCCAGACATACAGGAAGGTACTGTTAAAATTTCAAGAAAATCGGTTCAGCCGTTTAGCCGTCTATAGACTTCAAACAAACAAACAAACCCACAAACAAATAAACACACATTCATTTTTATATATAAGAAGATTACATAGAGCTGTCGGGTGATGTATACGTAATATTTTGTTAGACAATAACAGTCATAGTTTTTTTGTTTATTTTATTTTATTTTATTTTACTTTTATTTTATTTGCCTATTTCAGCATATAAGGTAGACTATAACTCCTTCCATACATACAGGAAGATACTGTGAAAATTTCAAGAAAATCGGTTCAGCCGTTTAGCCGTCTATAGACTTCAAACAAACCCACAAACAAATAAACACACATTCATTTTTACATATAAGAAGATATCTGATTTATAGTTTGTGAACTCTACAAATTTATTTTATTATGCTCAACACAATGTGTTATCATATCGAGCCATAACCGCAAAAAAAGCTTAAGCGACATATTTTTCATATATCGTTTTTTGTAATAAATAAATTCATTACCCTCATTTGCATCATCTATAAAAATTTCAGAGTCACACTGTGCACCGTTATGAATTTATAACAAAAAAAAAATTTAACTTAAGTGCATTTTGAAAACTTGTTTGTTTTTTTGTGACAGCGACTTGTCGCTTAAGATAAAATTTTCTTCTTAAAAAATTTGAAAAATATATATTTTTAAAAATTATAATATAATAAAACGTTTGAAGTATTATTTTAATATTCGTATGTAAATATCTAAAAAATTTATAAAATTTGACAGAGGTGAATAAGGAAGTGTTAAAGTTTTGTTAAAGTTTTGTGTTAAAAAAAATTTTTTTTCTAGAAGTTTAATAAGCGCTCCCTCGTTCCATACAGCGATTCAGACACATCTTCTGATGAAGAAGAAACCTGTGTGGGACAGAGAGGATTTAAAAGGCAACGAAAATTACCTTTACGGCTGAAAACTAAAAGTTTGCAACACAAGTGTTCTGTCTAATCCGTGTAAGAACAATGAAAATTTCGTTGAACAATTTACGTTCTGCTATATTTGAAAAAGATAACCCGAACATAGGTCTTAAATATGGTTATTTTGAAAATTCGGAAATAAAATATTTTGATATAAACTCGATTTTACGATTTAGACGACACTCTGAAATATTAGCCAAGGGACCTGCAGAATTATATAAAAGTCCATTGAAAATTTCCTCTACAAAGTACAAAACACTCTGTGACAACAAAATCATACCTGAAAGATTTCACCACAAATTTTTAAATTTACAACATGATCATACCATAGAAGACTTGCTGCCTGAAACCGATCAAGATTCAATTCACAATTCACTTTAGATATAAAAAATAAATAATTGTTTTTTTGAAAATGTTAAGTTTTGCAATGACTTCTTTATTATTTTCTTGTAACCACGTGCAGTGTTCATAATAATATATAAAACATTTTTATTTTTCGTTGTTAATAAAAAAAGTTTGAATTAAACTATCTGCATAGTTTTATTTTATATATTGTAACCTTTAAAGGAAAAGTCCTAACTCTTTTTTTTTTTGTAAGTCCCAAAAAATCTCTACTACTCGAGTTAGGGCCTATATATATTAAGGTAACTACATGTATGTATGTATACGTAACAAAGAAGAAATTCGAGTCCTTTAACACCTATTTCCCATATTACGCTAATAATTCTTACTATGTCTAACAGTAAGAATTATTAGCGTTAATTACAAAAATATTTAATTTCTAATACAAATATAAAGTCTTTTGTATATATATTTATATAGATTTATGTATAAAATGTTATAATAATGACTTAAAAAGAATTATATTATAAAAATATAGTTTAGTAAATGAAAAAAACTCCTCCGTCACAAGAATATTTTATCTTAACCGACAAAATTTTTTCCCAGTATTTAATCAGAATGACAGCAAAAATAGCTTAAGCGCCAAAAATTGCTGTTATTATGCTTATATGTGAAAGCAATTGCATTCATTTTATGCATTGGAACAAAATGTGTCTTCATACAAAATTTTGTTGCTCTAACTTGATTTGAACAAGAAATAAATAATAAAAACCTTCCCCTGTAAAATTTCGTTTTTGTCGCCTGAGCTTATTTTGCGATTATGGCTCGATATGTTCGTAATTTTTTTATAAATTCTTCAAGTGTTCATTATTTAGTACCATTATGTAGTACAATAATACAGGAACTAGTTGCCCATATAATACAAAATTACCATTGGCTATCAACAAGTTGCTGTAGTCTAGTAAGTAGTTCGTTGACTTATTAGACGTTAGGTCACGGTTCAAACCTCAGGTCAGATATATCCAACAAACCGAAATGTGAAAAAAGTATTTCTTCGGCGCCTGCCTCTCAGCAGTTTTCTGGAAAAAACAGAAAGTAAATAAAATTGCCATAAAAACATTTGGAGTCGACTTTAAACTGTAGGTCCCGCCACTCACTCCCTCACACAAACAGCATAAGAGGTGTGAGAAGCTAAGTTATAATCCTGACTGAATGGTTGCAATAACCAATTATGTATCAATAAGCTTTTCGATGAAAGTTTAAGTGTCTTTAACGAATTTATTCAGTATAAAACATATTAACTTCTGAATTATGACTGTGTGGAACAAAAAGTTCGTCTAGGTGAATAGTAAGCTTGTACTATAAATTTGTACATATCATAATAGGTTAAATTTTGAACAAAAATAAAAAAAAGAAAACTGCAGTAAAATTTATAAAAAAAAATGGTAGAGAAGACTGTGCAATATATTTAAACAACAGAGCTTAAACGACATTAAATTAGTGGAAAAAAAGTTGAATAAATATAAAACGGACCGGATCATAAAAGGAAACTTGACGTTAGTAGCAAATAGCAGCAATTAAAAAATTATACAGAAATTTTATTTTTATTAATGTTTTTGAATGGAAGTTGACATCATGAAATGTTGTTGGGCGGAAAGTTTCTTATTTTTATGGGACCTAGTTTTTCAACTACAAATTCATTTAACACCATAATTTTATATGCATTTTTCTGCAAGAAGAATTTAAAAAAATTAAAATATTAGTGTGTGTTATTAGGATATATATCGTATATTTGAAAAAGTTATTTTAATTACGAAATTATTTTTTGTTTCAGAATTTAACAGAAAATATAGAAATTATGGAGACATTATTTTCATTATTAACTTTTTGAATAATTTGATTAATCGAAGTAGTTCTATATATTATACAACCACACTGTTAAATTAAATTGGCAATAAGGCTACAGTAATCAGGTAGTTGAAAAAACAAAATTTAGATGTTATGGTAAAGTTTCACTTCCACTATTGTAGTGTAATCTTAATCCGCCGTGACTACTTGAATGATAATTTCATTATTAAACCAGGATCGAAAACACTTTAAACTGTCTTGTAATCATTTGGCTAATGAGATTTTATATGACTAATTTGTCTGTGTTTCTGTGCTATCAAATGATGTTCATTATTGATTGCATTCTCTCTGGAGAGGTGAGTTCAGGAAGCACCATGGATGAGATTAATGGCTTTTAATTTATTCATTTGCTTGAGCCTGGATTACTCAACTTTATAGTCAGTATAGTATCCTTGCTTGTGGAAGCCGCCGTAGTCTAGTAGGTAGTGTGTTGGCTTATTAGACCGTAAGGCCGCGGTTCAAACCCCAGATCAGATATCAAAACGAAATTTGAAAAAATATTCTTTTCGTGACTTCCTCTCAGCAGCCGATTTTTGGCAATAGAGATCAGAATTAATCGCTGGAACTGGTTTTGAACCACTATAGCAACACTATACTACCTTTCTTGGTATTAATGCTGGCGTGTGTTGCATCTGGTATGTGTTGTAAACTACAGATTTTTGAGAAACTTTTCATGGTAATATTATTCACTCTCAGATTTATTTCCAAAAAATCGCTGAAGAAATATTGTCTGACCTGGGGATTACACCGTGGCCTTATGTCGAACAAGCCAACGCACTACCCACAAGACTACGGCGACTTTACTGCTCACTTTAAAATGTTTGGCTTTTTAATCCGAATAATTAAATTTATTTATTTAAAAGGTTTTCTCTTTTTTATGATAAGTAAGCTGTGAGTTCATAGCAATTGGCCGAAATCATTTATTTCCACCCTGAGTATTTCAAATTAATCTTTTCCGCCTTAACGCCAACTATGGGGAACGTCAGTTCTAATAAAAAAAGTTTCATTGTCAAAATGTATGTTTTGAGCTCAATTTACTCACTTTACATTAGAGATGCAATTACTCTTTATTTATTATGTGTTGTAAAACGATTTTATGCCTGCAATTAAAGATATTCTTGTAAGATTTAGAGATTTCAGCCATAGTCTATTATTACTTTTAAACCGTTAACAAACAATTTTGAAAATGTTAAAAATATTCTGGTTATTAAAAAAAACCATAACATTGAATATTCATTCATAAATACCTACACCCAGATAAAGAAATATTGTTACGAAAATGGAAAAATCTAGATTCTGGTGTTTTGCTTTTACATCGTTTAACATTAAAATTACAAAAGCTACAAAAACAAAAAAACAAAAAAGAAACAAAGGTATACCAACAAAACACCAGCATAAAAAAATTATGATAAACAAGTAAACAAAAATATACCAACAAACACCACTAGAATAAATGTAAACAAAATACACAAGCAACAATAATGAAACAGCGAAGCTTACATTTATAGAGATCTCGAGAAGGCGAAGCCATAAACATTCGCATTCAAAAACATTCATCAGACTGCCTACGTTGTCATATAAAAGCCAAGACAAAACAGATAACGGAATCAGTAAAAGTTCAGACAGACTTGTGTGAAGACGCGGTGTGCTTGAAGAGAATAATCGTGGTTTGAAGATCTCCGTTATATAGATCTGTAGAACAATTGACTAATAATGGTTATTGCTTAAGCAAAAGACTGCATCGAGTGGTTTACATCAAGTTGTGAACAGTGGCATACTGAATTGTGCCAATTTAATTAAAACTAATTTATTAATAATAATTTATAATTTCCTTTTATTTTATTTGCAATATACGAGCTCATATTTTAAACGTTTTGAAAAGGTAAAAAAAGTAACAATATTTTTTTTTTTTTTTTGATTGACATCTGATTGTGTATGATTAACCGCAGTAGAGAAGAAAGTGAGAATTATTATAAAGCAATTCTCGAGCAAAAAAGAATTTACTCTGTTCAGAGAAAATAAATAAAAACTCAAAAAATATAATTCACTCTTTTCTCTCTTCTAGAAGTACTACCTTTCTGTTTTTCCAATAAAATGCACTACGTGAGTAGGAATCATCTTTTAAGTGTTGGTTAAAACACTTTGCACTTCACAATTAATCAAAGCAGACATAATTATAGCCTAAGTTCAATTGAGACTATCCATACCATTCGTCTGTACAGTAACGAATATCATCAAGACACCCAATCATGAGGCACCGATGAAATTGTAATTGAGCCGATTGACAACAATTGTCATCGTAGAGCATTGGGGCACAAGCTACATGAATAATCTCGCTCGAATATGCTGATGACACTGTATTTATATCTAATTATCGATCCGAAAGACATCGATAAAATAACGACAAAAATTGGAAATGTCTATATATGTACGTAGCTAAAACATAAGATCAATTCCAGACATTTTATCCAGGCTTTAAAACTATACCTGATGTAAGCGCTCATGTTGGTATATAAATTGGAATTAAGGAGGCTAAATCCTCTTTTGTTGGCCTGAATAAAATTTGACGATATAAACAAATCAGCATCGAATCACATCTCTTCAAGGACAATTCTCTCCGTTTATGAAAAAATTGGTTCACTTCTATTAAAATTAGACTTTCGTCAACACATTCCTGCGTTATAGTCTCCCGTGGATGTCATACATATATAGAGAACCAACAAATTTATGTGAAACCTCTTGAGAAGGAAGTTCACAAGGAAGCAGTCTTAAGTGGATGTAGACTCACACGCAGGAAGTTTATAATTTATACGAGATAAAACTCTTAAACACAAAATTTAATTTTAAAATCCCAAGAAGCCTTATTATCGATCCAAGTACTGGTTCAGAAATGCAAAGATGTCCAGAAAGATGTGTACATATATTTCATAGATTATGAAAAGGCATTCGATACCGTCCAACACGATAAATTGATTGAAATATTGACGGGATATTGGAATAGAAGAAAAAGAAATTAGATGCATCCGAAATCTATAATGGAACCAAACTGCAAGAATTCAAACAAAAGTGACCGACGAAATTCCAACATCGAAAGGACTCAGGCAAGGATGCATACTATCACCGCTCCTCATGGTTGTAAGTCGAAAACATGGCATGAATGAAACAACATCAAAAATGAAATAGTCGAACGAGTGAGAAACTTTAAACACCTTGGCGTTTTAATAAGCGACCAATGGAACACATCTAACGAAATTAAGCGTCGTGTGGAGATTGCCAGAGACGCATTTTTTAAATACATAAACACACTTACAAACCACGAACTAAGTCTCGCAATGAAAATAAGATTTGCCAAATATATAATATAATGCTATATATGTTCTATATTATTATATGCAGTAGAGACCTGGGCCATCAAAAGTGTAGACGAGAAAAAAAATTGAGGCATGTGGATATATAAACAAATTTTGAATTTGGAAGTTCTGAGACGAATGAATATCGACAGACAACTACTGAAAAGAGTTAAAAGAAGGAAAATCGCATATTTGGGACATCTGATGAGAAATGAAAAATACAAATTTATACAATCCATAATAAAAAGTACAATTGAATGACGCTGAAGCAGAGGCAGAAGAGGGATATACTGGCTTAGAAACATTAATACTACATGGTGCTAAATATCGAGAGCTGTCACAGTTATTATAAAATATAATGAGATTCAAAACATTTACTATTGTATGATCGCTTTATATCCGAATAACGGATCCGCAAATAAAGAAGAAGAAAATTTTAAAATTGTGTATTTAAAAATGTTTAGCTGTAAATAATGCAATTATTATGATATGATGTTATGATATAATTATTCAAAATCGATCTTAGGCCTTAGTCTCTAGCTTTTCATCGCGTTTTACTTCGTTAAGATTCCGATTACAAGAAACTTCTACTCCCTAGTAACATTGAAAACAAAATAAGTTTTTAGTTCTTTCCACACCTCTCTGTCACCTTTATTTCCTAACTAGCATTGCCCATTATTTCACTAGCATTGTCTCGCTACTTCAATATCCAAGGGAGAATAAAAACTATTTTTAAACTAAACTGTGACTGCGTGAATAAGAACTTTTTTGTTACTGTTATTTTCTTCCATGCAAGCTATTTTGTTTTTTTTGTTATTGTTGTCTTAGTCAAAACATTATATTTCAGCAACTGTTACTACAGAAGTAGCATTCAATATAGAAACTGTTTGTTATTTCTAGAAGTACAGAAAAAAGGGGAGTTCTTAACGCACAACAACAAAAACAATTGCTCTTGTTAAGTCTTATAAAGTTGGTTGTAACTTTAGTTTACAAAACAAAGCCACAGAATGCGGTTTATTTGGAACAGAACAAGAAAGAAAACTAAATGCTAAAATGTTAGTTTTCCAACTGAAAGAACACTCATTCTGTCTAACCACCTCTAGTAGAATACCACAAAAATACACATATTTTGGTGAGTGTACGTGTGATAAAATTTTGATATCATAAATGGCACATAATAAACCCCGCATTCTTTATCTTTTAGTTTCCGTCAATACTCTACGTGGTGGTGTTTGCTATTTTATGAGGAATAGTCTCAAGCCAAACAGCACAATTCGTAAATAAATAAAACTTGTCCGTAAAATCAAAGCTTCCAAATAACACTCTAAAAGAAAATTAAGATTTTACGTGATTTATATATGCAAACCTATTTATCTCTGTATGTAATATATGAGCCGTTTATTTTGAAAGCGGTTCAAGTCCATTTTAAAAAAAAATAAGTTGAATCGATCATTTTCATTTTTTATTCGTTGTTTTCACATAATTCCCATAAATCAAAAGGAATGTCTCCAAAGTTTTTTTTTGCACATCATTTGGAATGTCTCCAAAATACACCGTTAACTAAGTTGTGTAAGGAAAGCAGAGGTTTAGTAGAAAATAAAATCATTCAATTCACTTCACTTCTTACTTTCAAAGAATTATCAAACTTAAAGTGTTCTCAAGGTGTGAATAAAAGGAAAAGCGAGAAAATAATTAAATAAGAAAACAAATTGAAAATAAAATTTAATTATATACCTATTGTAAAAAATAAAATAAAATGTGTGTGAAGTTATATTGAATTATACTAAAACTTAAATAAAAATGTTACATTCAAATTTTACTATCAATTAAAAATGATACTTACCCTAATTTCTTTTAAATTAAATTAATTAAAACTAAATTGTACATTAAATTAAATCTTATAAAACTTTATTTACCTCAAATGTGTACCTACATATACTAAAACAAAGTGAATTAAAATCTTATAAATTATACTTACCTCAAATTTGTACCTATATTTAATAAAAGGAAAGTGAATAAATCCTATCAAATTATACTTACCTTAAATTTGTGCCTATCGGTCATAAAGGATTGAGTGAAATTATACTATAATATAGTAACCATACAATAAATTCATAATAGGAACAAAGGAAATTACAAAAGAGTGTACTTCATCACTAAAAAAAGGTAAATCTCCCTCTCAATTCTCTCAAGAAATAGAATTAATTTTATTTCTTTCTCTTTTTTCTCTTCCCTACATCACGCAACCCAACGAATGTAATTACTTACGAGTAATTACAATCCACGTCTCCTAAAGATCTTTTTTTAAAAGATTCATCCCCAATTTGTTTCAGAAAGTTTTCGGAAAATTGTAATACGCACACTGAACGTACTTATGACAGTGCTGTATTTCAAGTTTTAATCAATATTATAACAATTTATAAATTTATTGAGTAATAATTAATTGACATTTTATATAAAATATTGACATCAATAATGCCGTTTATTGTGATTTACTCAATATAAGTGCATGTCTGAACATAGTATAAGGTAATTATTTGAGCTGTATTAACATATAAGTTCAACAGGGACCTTGTCCAGCTTCAACATTGGAAAAATTTTTGTTTATTGTAGTGTTAAAGGTAAATAAATATCAAAATATCAAAAGAGGCAAGAAAATCTAATTATAAACTTAAATATGTCTGACAAAGGTTACACTGGAATTACCTCAGATAGTGACACAGGTAACAAAAAAGAATTTACTTATAGGTTTATAATTACGATAACTTGTTTAATTATCGGTTATTATTTTCAATAGCCTTTGCAAAGAAATAAAAATTCCAGAATTTTGGATTCAGAAAGAGAAGATGATTTAAAAAACCATAATTTTGGTATTAGAAGAGAGAAGAAGAATCGTAGAAAATTATTTGTCATCAGGTGATGATGATGGAGTGCCATGTGATTTCAGCACAAACGAATGGGTTACCAAAAAGAAATGGTGACAAATACGCTCAAAAATTAAGAAAATCTTTTAGGAATACAGGAAAGAAATATAACACTGCAGCTGGAACAATTATCCGGAAAAAATACTCCAACACATTGTTTAAAGAATTGCATAAATCTGATTAATGTAGAAGAAAAGAAAAATATTTTTGATAACTTCTGCAATTTGGGGAATTTCTTTTTTCTTTTGGATAATTTGTTCAATATTATTGTGAAACTAAAGTATTTTGTTTGCTAATCAACCCCATGTAATAATTATATTGGAGTTATATAAACGTAGTGGAGTAACTTTAAGTGAAAAAATTAATTTATAATAACATTAAACAATCAACACAAAGTGAAAGTGCTTTAAGTCCATTTTAGGTTCTGAAACACAGCTTATTTTTCTAGTAAAGTTTACAAAACGTGTTACGTTATATATCCTAACATGTTTAAAAAGCCATAAAAACAACTTAATACCAGTTAACAATATTTTTGAAACAATTCAAACGCAAAGCCTTAAATATCTCAATATCAGAAAAAATTGACTTAAAACACTTTCAAAATAAACGGCGCATATAACCTACCGCCAGCTCTGCTCAACTTTGTTCGGACAAAATATAAAATCAAATCAAATCGAGCTGAGAGTTGTTCATAAACTCGTTGGTTACATCAACGAACAAAACTGTTGCATATGGAAATCGGATAACCCAGAGCGACTGTCAAAAAGTCATTTCATGGGGAAATAATGAGTGTTTCATGTTTCCCATGTTGTATGTGTTTATTTTATCCATGATTGGCGGAACCTACAGTTTAAAGTCGAAAGAGGTTAACATATTTTTTGCGAAACTTTTCATCGTAATTATTTTTTTTATTTTTTTGCCAGAAGTCTGTTGAGAGGAAGTTGCGAAAAGCAATATTTATTTTAGATTTCGTTAAGTTAGAGATGTCTGAGGCAAGGATTCAACTACGGACTCTCGACTAATAAACCAACACACTACCTAGTAGACTACGTCGACTTCGATTGAAAATCAAGTAATTCAAATAAAACAACCAAAAGGTATCTTTCTACATCATAACAACTTTAGACTTCACAGTGTTTGGCTGGAAACTTTAATGCGTCCACCACACTGTCCGAACCTTGCACCATTAGATTATCATTTGTGGCGGTTACTGCAGAACTCTTTTATTAGTGTAGATTTAAATTCTGTAGGTTTTTTTCCACAGAAAACACAAGATTTTAATGCTGATGATGGCTTTACCCTCCAAATTAAAAAATCTGTAAAAAAGGCACATCTTTGATTGAATATAAGATTATAAGAAAAGGAGTTTTAATTTCGTAGCAAAATTTGTATACAAACTCTCGAGAATCCAAAATTATGCATATATGTATCTGATCTGACTTTACCAAAACATTGTTTTTCGAATACACCATAAATGCTGGAAATTTTAATTTAATTTTTTAAATAAAATAAATAATTTTTTTTTTAATAAAACCTATATATGGATGTCCTGATGCCCTGGTAGTCTAGTGGGTAGTATGCTAGACTATTAGTGTGAGGGTTGAGGATAATAAATAAATAAATAAACAAATATATTACAAACAGATAAATTGTATATTTATTGTATTATTACAGCTCTATTGACATAATTTCCACACTGCACCTCTCTCATTGCTAATTAGTAATATTTTTTAAAACAAAATTAGTTCGCAAGTACGCATATATTTAATTGCAAATCAGTGTTAGTGTTTTACTAACTGCTCAGTTTATAAACTTTACAGCTCAAGGGCTTCTAATTGGCAAATAAAGCTCAACAAGCGGTGAATAAATTACGGTAATAAAATAAAATACATGCACAAGCAATGAAGTCATATTGGGTTAAATTCAATCAGTTAGTGCAATGCCACGAAAAATGTGGTAGAAATGTACAAACTGTTATAAATTACAGTAGATAGAGCAGATGTATGCCACATTTTCCCACTGACCTAAAAATAAACCTTCTTATTTATGAACTTTATGCTATAAGGTGGAGGGATGTAATAATTAAAGTGCTTGATTACTAAAGCCTGAAAAGAAATGTTCATCGCGACTTTTGAATTTTTTAGTTCATATATTCATACACATATGTATGTAAATAAATAATTGAACATACATTTTTTGGCAACGACTCTCTCTTTCCGTTCTCCTAGGACTTCCATACATACATACATTACATTAGGTCATTACAACAGTTCAGACCCAGCTTCTCACACCACTTATGTTGTGTGTGTTAATTAGACATGGCTGGGGGGTCGACTCCGAACAACAGATTTTTTTGAGAAATTTTGCAAACATGACAATTTTATTTGCTGTCAGAGTTTTAGTCAGAAATCTTCTGAGAGGAAGCCGCCGTAGAAATATTTTTTCATATTTTCGTTTTGATGTCTGACATGGGTTACGGTGTAATAAGCGGTCTAGGACTTACTTTCCGATATTTTACCACATTGAGTAGAATCAAATCCTTGCAATTTATCCGTCAAAAATAATTTTTCCACTTCTGAGTACAAATGTTCAGGATTATGTTTAAAATTGTATACATATATATCGATACTAAAATTCGTGCGTATTGTTCTGTTATGTACCTTTATCTAAACCACGGAAACGAATTAGGCTTAAAAGAGGCATCAAACACACTAACGCAAGTTTGCCAGTGCCAAAAAAGCTTTTTGCTACGTTGCATTCAATACGTCATGGGATATATTGTCTGAAGGCGAATACGAACCAAATTTTAAGAGTTTTGTTCACTATAAACTTATTCATTACTTAGTTATGGTAGTTTCTTATCTTTTTGTCAATATAAGGATTATCGCCAAGAACAATCAATTCAATGTATATGGCTGTCGATACTCAGGTTTGACGTTTATTCTGCTCGTTAGCCGGACCTCAAAAAATTTTGATTTTTCATCACCAGAACTGATTCGATTTCAGAATGCCTTTTTTATTGCATTTAAACAGCATTTAGACCTTAATTTGTGAGACTTTGAAGTGAGAATGAATGGCTTCCTATGACTTTGTAAAGTTTTTTTTGCTGTAAACAGCTTCAGAATTTTTTTTGCTAACGACCAGTCTTCGTGAAATGAAATTCGTGGAATAAAATCTTCTGTGAACAATTGATGTGATTTTTCGATAGATATGACATTTGCGAAAAAAAGTTTTTCTGTGTTATAATCATTTGTAAATAAATGCTATAAGTTGTAAATCCGGCATTCATTAGTTATATTGTTACATAGCTTCGCCACAATTTTCATATTTGTGCTTTAAATTTTTTGTAGTAGGATTGGAACAGTGAAACACAAGCCACATTGCGAGACAACATAGTTGGAAACAATACCTGCCGTCGCGTCCTGCTCTAAAAGACTTCGAGGCTTCGGCGTATTCAGGAGGGTTGTATTGCATTCTCGGTTTATAATTGGTAGAAGTAGTAAGGAGATCAGATGAAGTAAAGTACTTCTTGCACAGTCGTAAGAAACCATGGTACTTGAAGGCTTTTTCGGCTCTTGGAAAATGTGCTGGTTCCTGCGAACATCACACTGAATTTTCATGCCCGAAACATCAAAAGTTTCTAACTCCCTTATATCCACACGACCTTTGTTTGTCAATACCCCCTGAGTTTAACCTGAATTCGTCTTTCGACGACTTCCTCATAGCAGTCTTTTGACAAAAACTCTAAGAGTAAATGAAATTGCCATGAAAAGTGTGTCAGCAGTTTTCTGGTAAAAACCCTGTGAATAAATAAAACTCTCAAATGTTTGTTTCTCAAAAATCTGTCGCTCGGCGTCGACATTAAACAGTAGGTCCCGCCACTCTTGTAAAATTAACACACACAACATGAGTGGTGTAGAACCTAGTTTGTAATCTCGTCTAAAGGGTTGTAATGACCAATTAAGTATTCATTATAAATCCCACATCCTAATGCCATCAGAACTGGGTTAGAACGGGAAACTTGGATAAAACAATTTCGAACCCTTTCCATGACTAAATGATCTTATACTTGAATTTAATAAATTATGTTTTTGTATAAAATATTTCTTAATTATTAGTTAAAGAAAATGTAAACTCCAACTGGTTTTTTGAAAAAAATTTAACAAAGTAAAAATTTAGAATTTACAGAAGAATTTAGAGGCAAATAAATTAAGACAAGTTGGATTAAGTTTCCGTGTTTAAAATTTTTTATTTGAATAAAATGATAAGCAGTGGGGATTTATGAAAGCTAGTAGCTGAACTACTGCTTTAGTCAATGTAGTTGATGACCTTAAGTTGAAACTAGATGAAAATTTCATAGCGTTTTTAGTTCTTTTGGATCACACCAAGGCTTGTGACAAGGTTGATCACAAAATATTATTGAAGAAGCTGCAGACCCTCTTACATATTTCTTATTCGGCTTGTAGTCTTATGCGTTTTTATCTTATGATCAGATCGCAACGAGTTTACATAAACGGCAAGATCTCGGACTCGCTAAACGTTGGAAGGTGTATAAGGTTCTTTAAATATGTACATTAACAAGCTACCTGATGTTTTGATGATGACGTTCAATTTTATAGAAACACACGTATTAAGAATATCCAACCATGTACAGACACCATCAACTATGATTTACAGAAAATTGACGACTGGGCTAAGGCCAATGGACTTTGTATAAATCCCTCTAAACCTAAACGTTTATTGCTCTGCAGAATTAAGAGCGGATTTGTTGTGCCAGTTATTATTATCAGAGGGAATAAAATTTATTTTGTTGAATCAGCATCTAATCTGGTTATTATCTTTAATGGTCGACTAACGTGGTCTAACCACATTAACGTCATCGTTGGTAAAGTTTGCAGTATGCTTAGAAACTTATGCGCTATTATACATTCGACTCCCTTTGCCATACGTATGCAACTGGCTAAAACGTATTTGATTCCTGTTCTTTTATACGGATCTGAAATTTTCGCGAACTGTAATACTTATGATAAGCGGAAACTCAACTTGGCTTATAATAATATAGTCAGATATGTATTTATTAAGGGACGTCGAGACCATATATCACAATTTTTTAACAAGATATTTGGAATTAGTTTTAATAACTTAATAAATATTAAATGCCTTATTCTCCTCCATGATATTATTACTTTAAAACAGCCAATAAACTATTGAATAGAATTAGAATTGCTAGATCCAACCGTATATAAAAATTATCCAATACAGACATAGGACACTTTTGTCACAACGCCAATTTTTTATACACACCATCAGTTTTTGGAATACTTTACCATAGATTACCTAATTATATTCAGAACATATGCAATGTAATTAAGTACAATCTGTTTAAGTAGTTTTTAGCATATTTCATTTATTTCGTACATTTATTTTTATTAACAGATCACAACGAGTTACCTCCTCATTTTTATTAATGATTATTAATTTTTCTAATTTAGTCTTTAAATTTTATTGTATCTCAGTATATGTATAAATTTTTTCTTTGTTTATGTACTTCTTTATATTTGTATAAAAAATAATGGATTTATTGTTTACAATAACTTTTCGTACCTTCTGTTTTTAATAAATATGATTTATTGCAAAAATTAAATTTTTTAAAAAGTATAGTTACGAAAATTAATGATTAAGACAATGGTGTTTTGCTTTTATATCGTTTAACATTAAAATTATAAACAAAAGCTAAAAAACAAAGCAATGGACATGTTTACAAATTATCGCCCTGCGTAATATACCAACAAACACCAAAATAAAAAAATGTAAAAAAGTAAACAATAATACAACAACAAATGCTACAAGAATAAATGTAAGCAATAAAAATTAAACAAAAAATTTTATTTATTTATTTAATTATTTTATTTATTTTTGTTCACTACAATTGCATTGATTAAATTCATATGGAGAGTATAGTTAATACTTAATTCTATGTAAAATATATTACTCATACGCACCCATACCCATACTACCTGAAGTGGAACAATTACTCTGAAAAGTATGCAATAAAATATGAGTTTAATTTTGTCGTATAACGAATTAATGGAATCTAATATCACTCATACGTATGCTTGGTATTGAATACAATATGGGATACATTACGCGACCATAGTGCTTGTACTGCCATAATTGTCCTGAAAAGTATGAAATGAAATATGAGTTGAATTATGTTGTATACGTTGTTGAATATCACTCATACGTATCTCAGTACATATATGTATGTATATATATTTTTTTTTGTATATTTCTTATATTCTGTCATTTGTAATTTTCCTAACTTACATTTTACAGACATACATATATTCTTTTTTTATTCTTACTTTTTGTATCGATTGCTATTTGCCGAGATTTTAACATGTTCTTATTCATTTTTATTTGTATACTAGCTGTACCCAGAGCGTGTTGCTGCGCCACCAAATAAAATAAATTTGATATAAAAACATTACACAAATGTCCAATTAATTTTGAATCGTTTTATTGATTTTGTTTCCCGTTGTCCTGATGATTCAGGTGAACGGGCCTGTGTAGTACGCATTCGATCAGTTTCTAGTTTCGTTGTTCAAGTGATTCAAGCGAACGGGTCTCACCGGCATATACTCTAAGATTTTCCAGTCTTAACGTTAGTCTGATTCTGAGACTCGTAATGCTCTTTTCTTCCGTGCTTTAGTTGTAGGTCGACCAATTGCTTGTCATTCATTTTGAATAATTTTCATTTACGTCATCCGTCGGCTCATGCGCAACAACTTTGTTACAGAATGCACAGTTTACGATTTAATTCATTTTGAAATAAATTAAATATTGCAGAAAATTTTTTTTTTATTATTATTAGACCTTGGATATTTTTTTTTAATATTATATTTCAATTTAAATAGTCATAAATCATTTTTATTGAACTAATTCAAGTGCATTTAATTTTAACTTTCCCACCTTTATAAGATTATTATCTTGTTGTGTTATGACTAATAATAAATAAATAAATCATAAATTTAATAAATATGGGTATATTTGAAGATTTTTATAAAATATTTCATAAAAGAGAAAAATATTTATTAAGATAATAGGATGAAAAAATGTATATTCATTCCTAAATAGAGAGCTTTTGTTCGTCATGTTGTCAATTTATTTTGTTTTTAAACAAAACCAACAAAAATACGTATAATTAAAATCGAAAATAAAACTATGTTTGCCCTTTAATGAACATTAAATGAAAATGTCAATTTAATGCAAAATAATATTCAACGCAACTTATTTTTTCTTATTTATTTACATTCAACTGTTCAAAGGACAAAACTATAAACCAGTCGAAGAACGAAACAACAAAAATCATAAAACAATAGAGAACATAATAGTGGCAAAAAGAAAGTAGAACAAAATAACTTTTCCATAATAGTTAAGTCCTTAGAAATTGATGAAAACTTAACGAAGAGTTAACAAAATAAACAAACAAAAAATAAAAAGTTAAAATAATTTTTGTTTTTGTTTCATTTTATGTTCTTGGAATTCTATTTTTTGTTGTTGTTTTATTTTGAATTTTATATTGTTAAAGTTTCTTATTCAGGTTCTAAATGCTGCTAAATATGTAGTTCTAAATTGTATAGTTGTGTACAACAACAATATTTATGCTTAAATGCAATAAAAAAAGGCATTCTGAAAGCGAATTAGTACCGGTGATTAAAAATTAATATTTTTTGACGTCCGGCTAACGAGCAGAATAAACGTTAACCCTGATTATTGACAGCGTTATATATTGAATTGATTGTTCATGGCGATAATCCTTATATTGACAAAAAGGTAAGAAACTACAATAACTAAGTAATGAATAAGTTTATATTGAGCAGAACTCTTAAAATTTGGTTCGTATTCGCCTTCAGACAATATATCCCATGATGTAACGAAAAACTTTTTTGGCAGCTGAAAGCTTTCGCTAGTGCGTCTGATGCCTGTTTTAAGCCCAATTTTTGTGGTTTAGATAAAGATACATAACAAAACAATACGCACGAAATTAGTATCGATTTAGTGTGATCAAAAAATAACCGTTGTTTTCAAATTTCGTGAATAGTAAAAAATCGAAGAGCACCCCAAAACACGACTAACGTTATTATCTATCAAAAACAAACTGACAATCCAAAATGGGTGATATTGTCAACATATATGGGCAATTTCGTGTCAAGTAACCCAATTTTTAAAATCCATATCTTCCGATTTGGATGAAATTTCCACCAAGGTTGGTACTATTGGATAGTCGGCCAGACACAAATTTTCAGCTCTATCTGTCAAGAACTGCCAGAGTTAGAGTTGTCGAAGTTGGACATTTTGGTCATACAGGGTTTTTTTAAAATGTGTGTGTAACTTTTCACCTATTGGTCCTAGCAACAATTTTATTATATAGCTATTTCTTCAATCCTTCCAAAAATAATTTTTTTAATCTTTTAAAAAATTTCTTTATTTTTTAAATAAATTTTTTTAAATTTTTTTAAATAATTTCTTTGCGAGTGGGATATCTATCAAAAAAATTATTTTTTAACTCATTAATAAGATTTTTCAATATTTGGCATAAAAACGTACTACCTAAGTGATCTTAAAAAAGTATATATTTGCATTCTAAGGACATTCGGAAATTAGTTTTTTATAAACAGTGTTAAAATTTGGACGCGCGTTATTTACTAATTACTTACATAATTAATCTTCACAATGGCTTCCGCTTCCAAAAAGAAAATGTTGACTTCTTTTTGTTGTAATCCCTTAAACAAAAAGAAACACAGATAATCATATATGCGAAATATTTCCGACAACTTATTGAAAAAATTCCTAACGCTTTCAAAACGTTTGCTAATTTGTGGATCGTGCAGGAAAATGATGGGAAAGTTGGACACATTACCGGTTATTCCAGATGAGAACAAAATCAATTCTGAAAATGATGACAGTTCTGCAGGAGATGATGGTTGTACTAACTTTTCAGTAGAACCTATAATACCTAATAATGAGTGCCAAAATCAACAGCTGAAAATTTGTGTCTGGCCTACTATCCAATAGTACTAACCTTGGTGTAAATTTCATCCAAATCGGAAGACATCGATTTTAAAAATTGGGTCACTTGACACGAAATTTCCCATATGTATAACAGACATGTGTACCAACAGAAAAAAATTTGAAAATCGAACATACGTAACTCACGCAATTTGAAAATAACGGTTATTTTTTGATCACACCTCGTATTCAATTCTAAATATAATTCTGAATATTTGCACTCAACAGTGGAATAATTATTTTTGACGTTCATAATTTGTACGGATTTGATTCTACTCAATGTGGTGGAACACCGGAAAGTAAGTCCTAGGAAGTCGCCGTTGTCTAGTAGGTAGTGTGTTGGCTTATTAGACGTAAGGTCTCGGTTCAAACAACAGGTCAGACGTCTAGAACAAAACGAAATATAAAAATATATCTTCGGCGACTACCTCTCAGCAAGTTTTTGGCAAAAACTTTGAAAGTAAATATAATTGCCATGAAAAGTTTCTCAAAAAAATCTGCCGTTCGTAATCAACTTCAAATTGTTTCAAACTGTGTATAAAATTAACACACAAAACATAAGTGGTATGAGAAACTAGCTAGCTTGAATGATTGTAATGACCAGTTATGTATGTATGTTATGTAGAATTCTTCAAATCTTAACCCTAAAAAATTTATAGCTTCTTTCACTATGTCGAAAGACCACTGTTGCTCGCTTTCTAGATGAACGAGTACGTTTCGAATTTCTTAAGTATTATTTTTATTTGAACGGTAAGTCGAGTCGAACAATGAGTCGAATAAAAACGCAATTTTTATCTTACACAAAGTATATTTCTCTATTTCATAGTTGTCATTAGCACAGCGAACGTATACTTATGTCAATATCAATCACTGGATGTATTGTTATCGAATAGGTAATGTTAATCAAAAAATTAAAAAAATATAATATTAGACAAAAAATTTTCTTATATATCACGGCAGTTTTCATCCAAGTCTTCTTTTATGTTCTATTCTATCCAAGAAGATAAGTTTCAGCACCTCGTAATTTTTACCTCTTATAAATGAGGTTTTTTATGTTTCATTATCGAAAGATGTTAAAGTTCACCTAAGTTTAAATTCGTGTGCACAACTTCATGGTTACATGGCTTCATCATCCGAGCTTCGGAAACATAAAACAAATGTCCTAATTGGAAACTGTTATCCAGATCATAACAGCCAGACAAAGCAAATTAAATGTCAATTAATTCACTCATTTACAATTAAATATAGTTTAAAGAAATCGACGAACAATCAACTAAAAACTCATGTCCAACATACATGTCAGATATTTCCAAGTTTGACAAGGGAATACCTGTTTTCAGAGTCTTTAGAAGAGGAATGGACAAATTTATGTCAAAAAGTAAACTCCCTTAGGTCTTCCACGTGTGTTGTTGCTGAGAGAAAAAGGTTTGATAAATTTGTAAAAAAAAAATTTTTCCAATCTTAAATGGATTTAAAATTTCGGACGAAAACAAAAATGAGTAAAAAAAAGCCTGACAAGGAGCAGGTAGTATTTAACACTTTTAACGATATTAATGGATTCGATTTACTTCGTGCTGACTTTTACAGTTTTTATAAGGGGTGCAAATTAAATTTGTTGGAATTAAATATTAAAAAATGTAAACATATGAATTTAGACACACTAAGATTATTTTGATGGTGTTTTGGACGAGTATACTCGACATAAAGAGTTAAAGGGTTAAATAGTTCGAATATACTCGTAATAAATAAAAGAAAATGCGGCGATGAAAAGTAATTCACCATTTATAGCATCGACTTAAAATTGCTTCAATTCGAATAATACAGTCCTGCGATAACACATGTTAATCCAAAAAATATATTTTAAATCAAGACTTTCCAGTATCCCATTGTTATCGTTATCAATTCTTTCACAGATGAGTATTAAAAACAAGAAGAACTTCAATTCTCAAGTTTTTTCGCTTAGTTTCCAGCGATGAACACAAAAGCCCACCATAAATAAAAGATTGATAGGAATTTTTGTGAATTCCCCTATATGAGGTAAAGATTTCTTAAAAACCATCGCTTTCGTTTTTAATTCAAAATAAACTAAAACTTTTTATAATTTTAAATCACAAACAACCAATCTGTTTTGTTTTCCAAAGAACATTAAATTATTATATTGTGTTGATTTTGATTTTATGTCATGATATGTTATGATATTCAATATATTCTTATGCCATGCAATAATTATTTGTATTTGTATTGGCAATTATATAATTGCAGTTTATTTGCTGGCATTTGCGTTTCATTGTTTTCAATAATTATTGGAAGATATTTTGCAAATAATAATCATTTCAATTGAAAAACTAATTATTTGCATTCATTTTAATTGCGAAATGATTTATCGATAATCCAAAGCTTATAATGGCTATGACAAATGTGTACATAAGTATGTACCGTATGTTATGTATCTTTGGTAAAAATTCTATTGTTTTATTTCAGTTAACCCTAAAACGACCACAGGAACAACTAAAAACCGGATATGTTTCCTATATACAGTTGGCTGTATCCAAACAGTAATTTTTTATACATGGTCACTGGAAGTTGATAGTTTTTATGTTAAATTATGATATTTACATACATGCATACATAATTGGTTGTCAATACAACCCTTCAGTCAGGTTTGCGAACTAGCTTCTCACACCATCATCTAGAAAGCAAACGAATGCAGTCTTTTTATATGGTAGAACAATATCTTGTTCTTTTGGGACTAAGATTTGAACAATTATACCTACATAACATACATAATTGGTCATTACAATCTTTCAGTCAGGATTACGACTTAGTTTCTCACACCACTTATGTTATGCGTGTGTTAATTTTATACATGAATGGCGGAACCTACAGTTTAAAGACGATTCCGAACGACAGATTTTGAGAAACTTTTCATGGCAGTTTTATTTACTTTCATAGTTTTTGCCAGAAGTCTACTGAGGGAAATGTCTGACATGGAGTTCGAACCGTGGCCACATGTCTAATAAGCCAAAACACATGTAGGTAGGTACTATTTAGTAAATGTAAATTTGATTTGTCACTACATATATTATAAATTATTTATTGCCAGGTAAATATAATTTTTTTTTGAGACCAACAACATTTAGGATATGTCCCCTATTCATGCAGTGCATTGTGTTGGAATACAGGAAATATAGTTTTGTAGGAGAAAGGAAAGAGTGACCGATAATTTTTTTTGCGAATAATTCGCACTTTCTTTACTCTATTGTGAGTAATCACATGTAATGTCAGACAAATAAATTAGACAATCACAAACACCCAGAGTCACTTGTGGGAATCGAACCCACGGCCTCGGCACTAGAAGTTTAGCACACTACCAAGTAGGCCATCGGGCCATCCTCATCGTGGCACCCAAATATATTTTTATAAATGAAGAAAGTTATTGGTGTTGAACACCTAAATAATTTGTTGCAAACGCTAAGGGACACATGTGTCGCTATGGCCAATTTTTCGGAATTTTTCTATTTAAAAACAGAGGATATGATTCCTTATTATTATCATCATTGCTTACTTTTAGTATTGTTTATTGTGCTTCGCAGAGCACTTGATGTTATTAAACTCAACGATAACGATAACGACGAGTGGTCTCGGTTCAATCCTCAGGTCAGCCATCTCCAACAAAACAAAATATGCAAAAATATTTCTTCGGCGACTCTCTCTCAGCAGATTTCTGGCAAAAACTCTGAGAGTAAATACAATAGCCATGAAAAATTTCTCAAATTCTGTCGTTCAGAGTAAACTGTAGGTCCCACCACTCATGTATAAAAAATTAACGCTCACAACATAAATGGTGTGAGAAACTAGGTCGTAATCCTGACTAAAGGATTGTAATTGACCAATTATGTATGCATGTTTTGTATATATTCATTCATAACGACGAAGACGAATATATTGAAGCGTTTCAACAGATGACCCAGGTCTATCTGATATTGAACTTAAATATTCGATATTCTAACAGCAAAAATTGTCCGAGTCTTCAACTTTTTCAATTAAATGCGTCTCTGTGATACTTAATAACGTTTAAATGTGGCATTCATTTCATATATGCGCATACAAATGGTCAAGAATTCTTTATTGGCTATTATATTTTGTCATTATTTAGAGATTACTGAATTACGGTATTAGATATGGTGGTACCTTGTATATCAAACGTTATGCTGAAGCCTTGGTTGGAAGATATACCTTGAAACCTTCTTTTTTCCAACAATGAAGAGGTTCAAGATGCCCTTAAAAAATTTAAGAAATACGATGTAATGAACCAATGCATAAAAAATAAAAAGCCTGTCAAATGAAAGTTCAGGACAAACATCAGATGCCACAACATTTCAATATTTCATTACTTTATTGTAGCAAATATTTGATTTTATTAAAAAATAGATATTGGTACCTTAAATACTAGAATAATTACTTTTTCCTTCTTCTAAGTCAAATAATATATATGAATACCGTTTTTAAAGCCCATCACTCTGATTTCTAATAGGGTTTAAATTTTGGACATCGGTTCAGAAATGTTTGTGTAATTTGTGCGTAAAGTCCAAAAAAACAGTTTTTGTCAAATGAAACAAGTTTGGAGGGTTCGAAAAAAATTATTTTTGAGTTCTACTCAACTAACTGAACAACTTAGACTAGGTAGTTACTCGGGTGTATTTAATTTTTTGTATTTTGTCGCGTAGTGTAATTATTAATTTTGATTTTGCAATTAGTAGTTACTATTTTATATATTTTTTACTTTTGTTGTTTTAACATTAGTTTATTTTGTATTTTATGCTACGATATATATAATAATACGAACACTTATTTTTTGAAATATAAAATGTTTCTTTGATATTATTTTCCTTTTCCGATGAGCTGCACTTGTCATATTCATTATTATACGCTTAGCAACTTCACAACTTATAGTAAATACGGTTGATACTGCAATTTAAATAATTATTTTCAAATTATTTTCTTATTGTTTACAATTATTGAGACCACATATGTTAGTTGATAATTGCAAATAAATATGACGTATAAATAAATTTGAAACGTAATGAAACACGAAGTAATTAGATTTAATACAATTTATTTTAATTTCCGTTAAATTTTTGATTAAAAACAAAAGGGTCAAATATTTTCGAATGAATCTGTAACTCATATAAATAATACGTCATACGTCACGAATTCAAGTCCTTTTTTGCTTGAGATATCTCTTCCGAACTTTGTGAAACTACATATATCTATCGAATTAGCTGTTCTTGTTTAGTAATTATATATAGTGGGCCCCAATACGTCTATGACTCTGGTGGATAAATCAGGCTGAATTTAAATTATGGCATAGGTTATATTGGCCGCTATTATTTGTGGTTTATTCGCATATACCTGCGACGTGAGAAAACCCCACAAGAAAAAGTTTAACACTAGTGCAGTATATCCAATGTGGCATAAGCTATGTAGCAAGTAGCCATCCTATTGAAACCGTTGGTGTGCAATTCAGATGAGCAGAAGTTGGTAAATAGTGCTCGCAGATGTCAGTTATGGTCTGCACAACATTGTTTTTAAACAAATATGGAAACGACGCTCTTAGCCTAAAATCCACAAAAACGGTGATGTTTTCGGGGTCTTAGATCTCTTGTGGAATGGTGTATTCCCAAATAAGACAATTCTGTTTTTCAGAAATAGGATAATTTTTCTAAATTTTTTAGATTCAGTTGGTAACAGCTCCAGAGCTTATTCAGCGAATACTCAACATTGTCTGTGGTCATGCGTTGTGATTTGGCAATATAAACGGAATAAGTGGCAACTAATTTGACATGTGTAGAATCAACAAGATGGCCGTAATCAAATGTCAATGTTGGGTTCCCTATTGGAAAACCCAATGAAAAATAACATAAAATAGCCATAAAACTCGCGCACTGTGTCATCGTTATTATCAAATCTTTTATCAATGAGCCATTGTTTCAAGTTTAAATACCAAGGGATCTTAATTTGACTTATAACACAGTGATGATACAATACAAACTTTAATTCATTAATTTTGGCCATCACAATAGAAAATGTGTGAACTGGTGCCTTGCCTTGAAAGAAAAAATAATCACTTAAATGTCAAAAAAAGTTAACATAGTTAATCCTGTCATGTCTGCGGATGGAACTGTAATTCTCTCTAACTCTGGCCTTGACTGTTCCTTTATCTTAGCAGAATGCGATGCATACTTCTTTATGATGTATTTATTATTTTAGATGAACAAACATTTCTTTCAGGATGGCCTCCTTTCTCTCCTTTCTCTCTTCCGCCAAAAGCTCTGAGAGGAAATTAATTGCATTGAAACAGATTTTTAAATATATTATTCGGACTGTTTAACGAACTGTAGGTTCGTCATCTTGGATAGTTTAAGAAGCCAGGCCGTTGTCCAGGATACAAATTGCTTTCGCCAATAAAGTTAGTGAGTAAGGCACATCGGTTGAGAAAGAAAAAAGTATTGTAATATATGTATTTGACTCACCCTTCCGGGATAGTCAAACGAAGTAACCGTTACGTGACATCGGATCGATCACTATATTCATTTAAGTTGTAGACTAGTTTTCAAATTTTTTTTGATAGACTTTAATGCGAAAAAATTATTCATATGGTGAATGTAGTGAATTTTGATATCAATATAGCTACCTCTACCTTTTTTCAACCTCTAAGCTATACAACGTTCACTGAGCTTCTCTAAGTGGATACATATTGCAAGAATACTAAAATATTTTTTAATTTAATCTTTTCATGACCATAAGCTTATGAGCAGCAAAGTTATCTTATTTGTTATTTTGTCTATTTAAGATGAGTTATTAGAAATCAAATTTCCAAACCCAATAGTGGGTTATCCGTTTTTTCTTGGGACAAATTTTCGTTAAGGGAATCAATTTATATGAATTTTTTTGAGCGACCACCATAAGCTGAGCAATGTTTACACAAAGCGAAATAATAATATTTGCAAAAAACACAACTATTATCCGACTTCTGGTAGTCGTACAAACGTGAAATTGACGCATTTTGCAATAAGCAATCAAGATCCATCAAAACTTTTGAAAACTTTTAAACTGAAAGTTCATTTGATAAGATTACACATAAAAAAATATAAGACGACCGTTACTATTTAATATATAACTACGGTAATTTTTGTCCGATTTCATCAAACAAAGTGTCAATCTCTTCACAAGGTAATAAACTTTTACAATGACATGACTTATATATTTTAATTAAATTTTGCAATTAAGAATGGCTAAACTTGTGAAAATAAGAAAAAAAATTATATTTTCCAAGTTTACCCCATCAAAACTCAAAACATATTAGTTTGAACAATATGTTTATGTATACCGTTTTAAAGACTAATCTCTCCCCTTCCTAAAAAAATTTGGATTTTTAAAATAGGTTCAAATATCTTTGGGTAATCAATCATTTTGTCTGAAAAGATCAAAAAACAGTTTTTGCTAAATAAAACAAGTTTGGACGGTTCGAGAAAAATAAAGAAAATATTTTTGAGTTCTACTCAACCTAGTGAATAACTTAGACTATGTAGTTACTCGGGTATATTTTCACTGTCGCACCGTGTTATTAATTAAAACCCAAATTTTTTTGTCTATCTTTATAGTTATTTTCTTAAATTATTTTATAAAATATTACCGGAATTATTTATTTAAAAGAACGGGTATTTGTTATAGAATCGTAAATACAGCAAAAAGTGATTCCATCAGTAATAAACTTAAATTATTTATTAGTTAACTTTCATAAAAGAAATTTAAATGTTTTACGGCCAACACTCGGGAGATGGCCCCTACTCTTACAGTGCATTGTGTTGGAAATAGCAAGGGAAGGAAAGAAAGAGATTAGCGTTTGTGGATGCTCGATTTGAATCTCTTTATATCATAAGTGATAAGAAAAGAAGGAAGTGGAGGAAAAAGATATAACTTCAACAACAAGATTACATAACAAACACTTCTATTTTTTTGTTCTTAATAAATCTTAAATACAGTCAGTTTGAATAATTAAGGTCACATTCGTTGAAATTTTAATTACTTTCTAATGGCTTGTGTAGATTTTGATTAGATATGTTAACGGGAATTTTACTGCTGTTGCAAGTTTGTCCCCCGGTTTTTATTTCGTCACGTTATTGCTAAATAATTATACTCTTTTAAAAAATTCTGTATTTATTTTTTTTTTTGGTTCTATTTTGAATGGATGACATTAATACTATGTTCAGACATACGCGTATATTGAGAAAATAGCAATAAACGGCATTATTGATATCAATTTTTCATATAAAATGTCAATTAATTATTGCTCAATAAATTCATAAATTGTTATAATATTGATTAAAACTTCAAATACAGCATTGTCATAAGTACGTTCAGTGAGCATATTACTATTTTCCGAACACTATCTATTTATATTTGACAAGTCAAATGTCAACAACAAACAAAAGCAAAAGAACGACAAACAAAAGCAAAAGAACGACAAACAACAAATGGACGGTCAGCAGAAAGGTTTGTATTTTATTTTTTTACAATTTCTAATAAGAATTAATTTATTTATTATTTATATTAAAAAAAGAAAAAAGCAAGAAAAATAGAATGGGCTGGAGTGAGGCAAGCGAGGCAGCCCTCCTTGATATGTGGCCAACCAAACTAAGTGCGCTCCGTGGACATCGTAAAAATGACCACATGCATGCGGAGATGGCGGAGGAGCTCAGACGGCAGGGACACTCATGCACCCCCGGGATGTGCAGGTGAAATTGCAAAATTTCACCCAGCGGTACAGGTATTTACATATAAAACTTACTTCATAAAACTTGTTTTAAAATTTTTCAATTTTTCAGGAAGGAGAAAGCGGCGATGGGAGTTTCTGGTGGGTCACCTTCGACATGATGCCATTATGGGGTCGTCCACCAAATTATTGGCGGCTTTAAGGCTAATTGTTTCAGTGACCAAATATTGGAAAGCATTGACGGTAAGTTTTGTTTTTACGTTTTATTAAAAATTATTGTTTTCATTTGTGTTACTAATTAAAATCTTTTTTTATTTATGCAGATGTTTCAAATGTATCAGTAGCTACACCATCGCCAGATTCACCAATGCCTGCACCACCATCGCCGCTGTTGTTGAATTCTCTTTCACCAGGATGCAGTGCGTCAGAACCTGCGAGGAAAAAACAAAAAATTAATTTTAGGGATATTATTTTAGAAAACTTTAAAACTACATCTGAGGAATTAAAAATGCATTTAAAAAAAGCGAAGATAAGGAATTAGTATTAACAGAATTAGAGAAAAAAAAGATAAAATTAGAGGAAAAAAAGGTAGAACTATTGAACAACATTGCTGAACAAAATAAAAGGCTTAGTAATGCTTTAATTTCTTTTTTAAATAAATAATAAAATAAAAATGTTAAAAAATTAAATGTTGTTTTGTACTTACTGAAATAGGAACATAAGTTTTGTCGTATAGCTTCAGCGGTCGGTTCGCTATCACCAATGGTAGTGCTATCTGTTGGGCTCTCCCGATTTGTTCTGAAATCTTTAATGGCTTCAAGCAAAGCTGGTTTATGTTGTCATTTCTTTCATTTAGGAAGTTGTGTAAAACGCAGCAGGCTCGAACAATAATCGGCGCGTTCCCTACTCGATTATCTATTCCTTTGCCAATACGGCGAAAACGTGCTTTGAGGTGACCAAATGCATTCTCTATCACTCTTCTGCACCACGAACAACTTTTGTTCACCGGATAACGCCAATGAAAACGGGTACGGTTTCATTAGATTAGTGGAGAATCTAAAGGCGGAGTCTCCCAAAATGCAAACTGGCATTTGAATATTACCTATTTGCTTCGTGTGGCTTTTCAATAAATCAGAGTTCTCCAGTACCGTCTTTAATAGGGATATATTATAAATTTGGGAATCGTTGCAACGTCCAGGGGCACCAATGTTTATATATAAAAAACGATACCTGTTTATAACACATTAAATATTTGAACAACAAAAAAAATAATATTTTGTACCTGTAATCCACAAGGGCCAAAAGTACCATAGAATACTATCCCTTATAGTTGTAGTAGTCAGTGGCATCGTTTTGGTTGGGCTTAATTTCAATATGGCACCCATTTGTAAATATAAATTGGAATTGCTTGTCATGTGAAGATTCTTTTATTTATGATGGCATATAAAATGGTACGAAATATCAGCAATTTTAAACTTACCAATGGCACCTAGACATTGTGGAAAACCAAGCCTTTGGAATCCGTCAACGCATTCATTTACAAGTTCTTGCGTTGGAGGCAATTTTTTAATATATGTTTTGGAGAACACCTGCCACACTTCCTCACAAAATTCAATTAAGATTGTGCACACAGTAGATTTACCCACACCAAAAAGCTCGGAAACCACTCTGTACTCCCCAGATGAACTTAGTGTGAACAAAGCGATGGATACGCGCTCTTCTAATGTTATTGCTTATCGCCACCTTGTGTCATCGTTGCTCAAATTCACGAGCAAACCACAGAGTAAGTCAAAACTACTTCGGGTCATGCGAAAATGCATTTTAAAAAATTGGTCGTCGTTGCATTGACAATTGAGTTCAAAAAATGTCGATGGGCGGTTCTGATAATTGGAAATGTTGTTATTGATTTGATCAATATTGTTCATATTTTACTTACCAATTTCCATAAAGACCTTTGGGTTTCATTTTCCTCCAACAGTGCCATAAGCAAAAGCTTTCTTTTCTGCAAGCTATGCAGTATTATTAAATTTTTCTTTCTCATCCTTCTGAGAGAAGCCACTTTGGAGTCAGAAATACTACTATATATACCTACTAACCGCAACAACTCGGCGTTTCGGTTAATCATTAGTAAGACCTTTTCCAAAGTTAAACTGTTTTCCATTTTTTATTAAAAATTTTTGGCACTAATTTTCACGACAAAATTAAAAGCAATGTTGTTGAAGCAGTCAGCTGTTTTGTTTGCGTGCTGTCAAATAAATTTTGTGTCTGAACACTAAAAATATTGTTATCAATAAACCGAATATTAATTCAATAAATGTACATGTCTGAACATAGTAAACAGACAACCAGTAAACATACAGGCCTTTGCCCTGACCAGTGTTTTTTTTATCAAAAACAAGATGTATTTGTTGCTTTTTTCTGGGCGCTAGATTGTCATATGGCTGAAATGACAAAGACGAATTTATATAATAATATTCAGGGCGAAATCAATAAGGTGATAGCAAAATTACAACGACTCAAATCGCAGTGTTTTTTTTACAAAAACAACATGTATTTGTTACTTTTTTTCGGGTAGCTAGATGCTCAAATGAAATTCGCAGTATGATAGAAATGACGAAGGCAATTCCAAGGCGAATTCATAGAAGGCGGTGTTATTAGCCCAGCTGATTGCTTTTTTGAGTACACATAAATGTCAAATATTTACGTTGTACATTTTTCATTTAAATATAAATTTAAATTTGTGTTTTTTTTTTCTAAAATTGTTTTTTTAAAAAAAATTTGTTAAAAACATAACGTGAGTGTTGTAAATATATGTGAGTGTTATAAATATTCTAGTAAGTATATACTCTATAAGTTTTATATTGAAATTTGTTTTGTTTTTAGTTAAAAATTTTTAACCAATTTTTAGTTTATTATCTTTATCTGTATGTGTAAGCTATGTGAGAAGAGAAACGACCCTAGCAAAGGATCTTTTTTCATGTGCCCACCGACGGTGAGAAGAGACAAAAGTGGAGTCAGTTGCATAAGGTCGATTTTAAACCAAATGACCGAGTGTGTGCTAACCACTTTTCTGTCTGTGACATTTTAATAAGTGGCAAAAGTAAAATATTATTGCAGAAGGCTATCCCAATCATTCCTAAACCTCCAACACCGTAAGTACATAAAGTTTTATATATTTATAGAAGTATATATTTTATTATTAATTCATTCAGATTAATTTTACCTGAACAAGTCCATCACATGGACATTAGCGACGACATAAAGCCTGTAGATCAGGGGACACAAATGGAGTAAGTTGTCTTAAATATAAAATGTTTATATTAAATATATAATTTAATACTTTGCGTAATTACTAATTCTTAGAATACAATTCATAACTCCGTCTCCACTGCTGGTTCATACATAACACCTGACCTACCAAACACTTACCATCACCTGACTCCGCCCTCCAAAACTCTTTGAGAGCAAGAAACGCAGACAAGGTAAGTTAAGAATTTTGCATACATATATTAAATTGTATATACACTGAGCGCCATAAGTGAGTCAACACTTTTAATCTTAAGTATAAAACAGTTTTATTCTTAAGTATAAAAAAGTTCCTTTATCATGAATTGTTGTTTTTGTTTTAACATTTTATAAGTAATAAATAAACGTTTTTATTTTTGGAAATTTATTTGACTATTCTCATTTACTTTTCTCGCTATCCTAAGAAAATGAATTATTTCAGTGGTGTTTACTCACTTTTGGCGGTCAGTATATATATATATATATACAGTATATATTCATGAATACATACATATGTACGTAATGCAAAGTATGATTAAAAACTAAGTATTTTCTTTCATACGTTTTCAGCTTTACATTCACCGAGAAAGAGGAGTACTCTAACAAAATTAAAATTTTAGAGTCACAAAAAATTTACAGTGTGAGCTTGCTCAATATAATAAGGCCTTGGATAACGTGAGGAGAATTTTTACAGAAGGCCAAGTCAGAAAACTGATGACATCAGACACAATACATTGGCAATGGACAGATATTTCCAATGCATTGTGTCTTCATGCTTCAGGACCAAGAGCCTATAACCACCAGTACGTAAAAGGCTTTCCATTACCACATGTGTCCACTTTACAGCGTTGGTGTCGAAAAGTACGGGTAGAGGAAGGAATTATCGATTCATCAATAGACTTAATGAGGCACATCACCAATTTATCGGATGATGAAAAGATATGTGTACTCGCCTTTGATGAAATGAAAGTAATGGAGACTTTGAAATACGACACCAACCTGGACAAAGTGAGGAAGCCAAGTATGTAAGTAAGTTATGGCACGTGGCTTAAAGAAATCATGGAAGCAGGCGGTCTTTTATGACTTCAACTGCAAAATGTCAAAAGACATTGTACACAAAATAATAAGACGATTGTCTACAGTTGGATTTCCAGTGGTAGCAATCGTCTCGGATATGGGCCCGTCTAATCGTAAGTTGTGGAAGGACTTAGGGGTTTCCCCAGGTAAGTGACATACACGTAATATGTTTACAACACACTACACAACCACTACACTTGACCTATTTTTCTTATTCGTCCAATAACGACTATTAATTGACTTGACACGGAAGGATATATGTATATAACTAGAAATCAGGTAAATAAAGAAAAAATAATTAAAAAATCTAATACACAAAACATTTCAACGAACACCAAATCATGTCTATTTCACATTCTATATTTCTATAGATTTAATATATTTTTCGTTTATTATTTTTAGAAAAGCTTTGGTTCCCAAGTCCAATCAATGAAATAGAAAAAGTATTTACGTTTGTCGATGCTCCCCATCTGCTAAAACTGATACGAAATCATTTGATTGATACCGACTTGTTGTACAATGGGAAATTACTGACTGCAGCCACAATTTCGGAAGTGTTGAAGTACACTTCAAGAAGTGATACTTCAATTGTATTTAAGTTAAGCACGGAAAATATATCAGTGAAAGGCGCAGGTAATATTTTACTTTCAATCCTTTTAACTTATAACCAAGTTCATTTTAATTACAGGAAAGTAAAAAGTAAAATTGGCGCCCCAACTTTTTTCACATACGACCCCTATGTGGCATTTTGCCCGAAAACCTGGCCAAAATTAATAGAAGTGTTTTATGAGTTCATGGCTGGAATTTTTTGATAGTGTTAGTGATAATTAGGGCCAAGGATGAACCCAACTGATTTTGGTTCAAATCGGTCCGTGATTTCGCCTAGCTCCCATACAAATTCTTCAATACAATTATCACCACCTCTACATACCTTTCTGTATGGAAACATGCTAAGATCATACCAATTTTGAAACAGGATAAACGTTTTCGGCCTATTGCTATATTGCCTTATTTATCGAAGGTCTTTGAAAAATTATTTTATTGGCAAATTAGTATTTATCTATATACTAACTCGTTATTGACGAAAAGGCAATCCGGATTTCGACCACGGCACAGCTGTCTTAGTGCGTTGGTTGATGTAACGGAGGAAATTAGATAAACGGCACACTATGTCATTTCTTGTACTAGTGATGCTACCAACTGCATCCGTTTGATAAATCAGGATTTGAGTCAAATTTATTTATGGGCATCTGCAAACGGTCTAAGCGAAAATCCCAACAAATCTGATTGGAGCACCTGAAAATTTTATCTCGAATCTACCACCAATTCGAATTAATGGATCGAATATAGGATTTGTGAGAACGGCTAAAAGTCTCGGCGTAACTCTGAATGGAGAACTAAATTGGTCGGATCACGTAAAAATGAACTGTGGAAAAACTTTTGCGATGCTTCGAAATCTCTGGATGTCACAATATTTTACACCAGCTAATATTCGAATTAGAGATGAGCGATCCAGTGATTTTTGAAGAACGTTGTTCTCAGTGAACGTGATTTGTGAATCACTGTTCTTTAAAACACTGATTGTGATCACAGTATTCCAAAAGAAAACAATAATGACAATAACATATTTTATTAAGTCGTAAGAAAGAGACAACTAGATACATACTACGAAAAGACTACTAAACAAAATCGAAGTGGTGTCATCAATGTTATTATTTTTAATGTAATTTTTTTTATATGAAGTTTGACAATTAAGTTTCACAGAAAGTTCATGTATAAAAGACAAAAGTAAATAATCAACATCATCTTATAGTAATTCTGCCTCGCTCAAAATAAAATGAAATAAATTTGAGTATGTAACAATTTTGAAAGAACGACATTATTAGTAACTGTTATTTGGCAATTTCAATCACTGTAGTTACCAGTGAATTTTCAATCACCGTGATTAAATCACAGTTTTGAAAATATCGCTCATCTCTAATTCGAATGCGACTCTCATGTACGGTTGTGAGCTGTTTGCAAGCTGCGATGCAGTTAGCAGACGGAGACTTAACGTAGCTTACAATGCTATAGCACGATACATTTTTGGCATCAGGAGAAATAGTAGCATATCACATTTCGCCCGACTAATTTATAATGTCAAATTTGATAATTTGTTGAATTGCCGGACTGCTATTTCTACACAAACTTATATAGTCGACAGCCACCTTATTTGTATGAGAGATTAATATTTTCTAGGTCGAATATAGGGAACAGGATAAACTCTATAAAATATAACAAGGCCATCTCTCAACAACATTTTTTTATTCACTCCATTCGTCTCTGGAACCAACTTCCCCCTCAAATACAAATGATCAGCAATGGAAAGCATTTCAAAACTGCCATTTTCGAGCACTTTACTTAGTTAATGTTCTCTAATTTTTGTAAATTTGTTTCTCCTTAGTTTTATTATAATTATGATATTCATTTTATTTTTTTAATACTGTTGTAATGTTGTGCTGTAATGCTTTTTTTCCTCCTTTCTTTACTTAAATTTCCTTTTTTCTTAAATTTTAAGTATCTTTTATTTTTTTTAAATTGATTTTTTTTTTGTTAAATTATATTAATTAAGTTAAAATAAATGTTTCTGAATAAATGTTAGTAACAATTGCTAAGCAATACTGTAATATAAGATTTATTCTTGTTGTATTGTTTTGAACAAATAAATAAATAAATAAATAAAAAAAAAAAAACAAAAAAATTCCCCTCGAAATTGCACTTATTTACACATAATTATGGTAATTATGCAACAATCATGATCAATTTTAGCATGGGTCGGTTCTGAGTACTAAGAAATCATGGTGTAAAGTTTGGTGACAATCGGATCAAATTTCACCCTGGTCCCCATATAAAGTCACCTTTAGAAATTCACGTTTGCGCTAATAAATGGCTTAAAAAGACCGGTATCGTGATGAAATTAGTCGTGAAAATTCACTATATAATGCAGAATTTTGTTGCCTATCGAACTGCATACTCAGTTTCTTAAATTTCTTTAAATTCAGTTTTGCCTTTTTGGCCAGCTTTTCAGGGTGAATGCCACATAGTGCGACGGCCAATGCTGTCCGTCGGTGTTATTCTTTGGGTCTGGATATGTACGAGCCTCCAAACACCGCGGACCATTTCCAATTAGTGAATGATTGGTTTGACGTACTCAATTCTAATTTGAGTTCGTATCCTGACAAAGTTAGATATTTTTCAAATTTGTTTTTATTTTTACATTAAATAATACAGTAATTTGTTTAAAGGAACCATATGGAATAGCGCTTTGTAAGCAAGCAGACATTTTGTCTCAAATGAAAAATATTATGTCCAATCCGATTTTGCCAGGAAGAACTAATACGGAGCATTTTCAAAAAGGCGCTGTTATGACTAAAAATGCGTTGATCATGCTTCATGAGTACGTCAAAAGTACGGTATGAGGTTCGTGATTACAAGTAGGCTCAACCAAAATATCCTGGAACACTTCTTTGGTGCCATTCGCAGCAAAGGAGGATTGAATGACCACCCATCACCCATTGAATTCAAATTCAGATTGAGGAAGTATATCTTGGGTAAGTAAATTGAAAATGTATTGACATTTTTATATAACATAACTTTTTAATTCAAAATAGCAAGAAATACAGGGAACTTAAATGGCAACGGAAACGTCAGCAACGACGGCACCAAATGGCTTTCCTATACATCAGTGGATAACCAAAGCCTGGAGGAAATCATTGAGGAAATGGAAGATGACGGTGAAGAGTTTAGAGACCTAGTGGAAACAAGTTTTGATGACATTGGTATTCTTCAAGAAGATACTTTAGAGTATATATCGGGATATATTATACGGAAGCTGAATCTTGAATACGAATCTTATGATAGCTCGTTTATATGGGTTGATCAGGTGTCGAAGGGTTCTCTAAAAAAACCATCAAATAGTTTCCTCGAAACAATGAAATCTCTGGAATTAATATTTAATAAGGTAAATGGATTGAAAATATCCCATAAGAGAAACCTTCACAACCACCTGATTGAGAATTCTCCATCAGTAAAACTGCCCGACTGCGTGAAGAAATTCTTTTTCAAATGTCGAGTTTACTTTCGTGTGCGACATTTGAATACGAGATTGAGGGCGCAGAAAGCCAATCAAAGGATAATGGGCTAAAAAATGCTTAAAATAAACCTATAAGGTAAATATAATAAAATATAAATATATATATGTACATTAAATAAATATTTGCAATATTTTTTTCACACAGGTGCAGTTCCACTTTTCACAAATACAAGGTCCTTTTTAGGACCGCCGAATATTTATCGGAAGAGGTGAAATATTTAAAAACAATTTATTCTTTATTTATTCTACTTCGGTCAACTGGTTCTTTAACAATCGATCCTTTTCAGGACCACTAAATACATGTTAAAAGAGATAAAATTTGATTCTAATATAAACATGTTGTTAATAAAGTACTACTCATTGTATGTGTACTTATTGTTCTTCCTGTTTGTCTGTGTGTAGTAATACACCTACGTTAAGGGGTCTGTGCCTTTAGTTGGTGCTTAGATGTTCCATAGGTTGATCAGTTTTTAAGCTGCTTTTTGGTTATGCAAGTATTCGGTATACGTACGTATACACTGGGTATCTCCCTTATCGCCAAAAAAGAACAATTAATATTTAAATTTTTGCTCTAAATCTTATTCTTTATTTTTTTAATTTATATTTTTTATAATTTCTTTCTACATGCCAAACATGATTTAAATTACATTCTTTCCTTCTATCCTTTATAAAAACATCTTCAGCTCTGTCATCTTTCCAAACAGACAAACGCGTCTCAAATCGTAAAGTGACCAAAGTTAAAATCAAGCTGTTCACTTTTTTCAAAATACACAAACATTATAAATAAATTCACGTTTATTTATATTATTATCTGTTTCTAATACAAATTTATAAATGTAAAGAATGTTGTATTTTAAAAATGCCATATAAAAGAAACGAGGGAATAAATTACAGCAATTTCAATGTCATTATGTGAATTCGCCTCTGTCATTCCAGCCATATGGCGAATTTCATTTGACATAACCGGTCACACAAAAACAACAGAAAATACATGTTGTTTTTGTTAAGAAACAATGCGAATTGAGTTGTTGTACTATTGCCATCACCTTATTGAGTTCGCCCTGGACAAAGGCGATTCCATATAATGACATAAAGTTGTTATTTTGTGTCATTATATTCTACGATAAAAGTTGTGCCGGTACACGAAGAATATTTAAATAAATTATAAATCGTGTAGAATATAAATATAAAAAGAAATAAAAATAAATAAACAAACGAATGTACATACAGTGAGCAAAAAAAAGTTGTACAGTTATTATAAAAAACTAACAAATAAATTATTCCACAGAATTATGTTCAAGATGACTTTCTAGAAAATCGGGTCGCCACAGTCCAAAGATCCCCACTTTTTTTGCCTAATAATGATGGAATTTCGACAATTATTTTCTTTATACGTAACCAATAGAGAAATGTTTATAATTAGAATATAATTTTTAAGGTTTTATTTTTTGTTCAAAAATTATTTCGAGGTAGTAAGTGTAAGTTTTTTTGCTCACTGTACGTAAACAGAACATTCGAAAATCTCGTGTACTTAAAAAAGCACTTACCTGGGCTGATAACACCACCTTATATGAATTCGCCTTGATAACATTCAAATTGCTATTTTCTGTCATTTATTAACTCATTTTTTTATATGGCGTTTTTATAAAAAGCACATTTCTTTCATTTATTTAAATCAAAAATTATTGTAAATAACTATTTAATTAATTACATAAATAACGAGATATAAATGATTTTACTTATAAAGTACGTGCATTATCAAACAAAAGAGATCAGCATGTTATTAACTTTGGCAACTTTTGATGATTTGAGAGGCTGTGTGCTGGTTTGGAAAGATGGCCCAGCTGAAGAAGAGTTTTTATAAAGATTGCAATACAAGAAAAAAATTAATAATGGTTTCAAATTATGTTTGGCACGGACCATAAATATTTATAAAGAAATTACAAAAAATGTAAATATAAAATAAAATATCAAAACTTGTTTCCACTAGGTCACTAAGCTCTTCATTTTTGTCTTCATCCATTCAATAGTCTTCACTAGCCCTTTGTTATCCGCAGAAGTTTAGGAAAGCAATTTGTTGCCGTCGGTGCTGACGTTTCTTTTGCCATTAAAATTTTCTGTTTTTCTAGCTATTTTGAATTAAATAGTTATGTATGTTATGTAAAAATGTAAATACATTTTTAATTTACTTACCTAAAATATAATTTCTTAAACCAAATTTAATTTCAATTGGTGATGGGTGATCATTTAAACCTCCTTTGCACTGTATGGCTCCAAAGAAGTATTTGAGTATATCTTAGTTGAGCCTGCTTGTCACCGAGAACCTCATTTCGTACCTTTTGACATACTCATGAAGCATGATCAATGCGTTCTTAGTCATAACAACTTTTTTTTGGAAATGCTCCATATTGATTTTTCCTGGCAAAATTGATTCAGATATTTGACACAACATGCTTGCCTGTATTATTTAATACGAAAATAAAAAAATGTAAAAAATTACTTATTTTGCCAGGATATGAACTCAAATTGAATACGTCAAACCAATCATTTACTAATTGAAAAAATTCCGCGGTGTTTGTAGGCTCGTAAAATCCATACCCGAAGAATAATGCCTTCGGGTAGAATTGGCCGTGGCAACCTTAAATCAGACAACATAAAAATCGTTTTTTAAATAATTGTAGACTTTAATTCCATTCGAAAGGCAAAACATATTAGGCTTAAAAACATCGTTTTCATAGCTCTCCTCTTCTCATTATTATGCTAATAAATTGTTTACAAACAACCTACTGCATTGCCTAATGCAAAATAATATTACCAGAAATATTATATTTTAGAACCATCTGATTACAATTTGTAATTGAATATCACCAGTATGAGCTCACAACTTAAAGATAAGTGGTTATAGGCTTTATATCGAGTGGGCCATATATCGGTTTATATGTGAACCATCGGTTACTTCGAATCTGGCAAATGTGATTCCATTCAGTATATTATCTCCAGTGAACGTAATCAATCAATTTACGCTTGAGCAACGTTGTTATTTATTGGAAATTTATTTCCAAAACAAAAAACATATGGTCGAAAATTGTACGACAATGTCAAGATTTGGTTGCGGAGAAGGATCAACAGTGTCCCGTATACGCAAGTTTGTTGTTAAAATTCGTGAAACTGGTCCGATCGAATGAGGCACTGTGAGTCGAGCCGCGTAAACCGGAAGAATTGTACTTCACAATAAAAGAATAAGTTTGGCAAAATTTCAAACCCTTTTTGTTTTATTGCATTTTTAAATTTAAACTTTTAAATGGCCCAACCTTTTTTTGTCAGGAATTTGAAATAAATTAGTTTTCTTGTTTTATGCACAATGTTACCGAACGAAGCCATAAATAGCATTTCTCCGATTAAGATGAAATAATTTTCTAAGTGGGTGCCCATGGATTTTAATGAGTAGATTGCTAGACCATTAGCGTGAGGATCATGGCTTCGATTCGCCCCAGAGTCTGTGTTTTGTTACACTATGCCAAGCATAAGGTCTATGTTATACAGCTCGTAAGAATTATGGTATAATTTGGAATTAGTGAAGTCGCCGTAGTCTAGTACGTAGTGCATAGGCTTATTAGACGTGAGACCAAGGTTTAAACTCCAGGTCAGACATCAAAATGAAATATGAAAAAAAATATTTCTTCGGCAACTTTCTCTCAGCAGATTTCTGGCAGAAACTCTGAGAGTAAAGAAAATTGCAATGAAAAGTTTTTTAAAAATCTGTCATTCGGAATCGACTTTAAACTGTGGGTCCCGCCACTCATGTATAAAAAAATTAACACAACATGAGTGGTGTGGGAAGCTAGGCCGTAATCCTGACAGAAGGGTTGTAATGGCCAATTATGTATGCGTAATGTGTAATTGTATTCGAATTAATAAATAAATAAGTTCTTACGTATTTTCATTACCACTATAACAATAAATTTTAACCCTCAGTAATGTTTGTGGCGAGTTCCGATTTACTTTTAATAATTTGTTTTTTTTTTATTATATTTCAAACTTCAAATCAATGCCACAATATTCCTATTCCTATGATAAACTTTTTGATAATCAATTACAATCAATAGTTTCGTAATTTGAAAGCTTATTGTTATTGGGGTTGTAATCAGTTTGTCAAAGTATATTTAATTTTTTTTTGTTTTTTTCCGCTTCAATCGTACTACACTTGACTACTATGAAATATTTATTTGCACTTTATTACCATTTTGTTTCTATTATTGTTATTTTATTTCTGAATGATTTACTCAGCTTGCCAATTGAGTAGTTGAATGAGTGAATTACTTTCCGGTATTATTTTGTATGACGAAATACTTGAAAAGTTTTATTTGAAATGTTTTTTAACTTTTGAATTTCTTTATTTATTAATATTTTTGTGGTTTATTTGTTATAAAAAATTGACCTCGATTTTCAGCAATTTGCTGCAGTGAAATTTTTATATGAAGTCAATAGCAACATAGAATTATTCATAATGTGATTAACTTTTGAACTTTAAATTGAATTTATTGTTGTTATACATGTACAATTAATTATAATTTAAAATTTTTTTTATTATTTTCTTCTGTTAAAAAATTCCTCGAGTTTTGCGTAAAAGCTATATAAAAAAATAGCAGAATATGGGGACTTTAAGCCCCAGGTCAAGCATTTCGAACAAAACTAGATATACAAAATCAGCAGTCTTCTTGTATAAATTCTGAAAGTAACTATTATTGAAATGAAAAGATTTCTCAAAAATCTGTAATTCCGAGTAGACTGTAGGTCCTGCTGCTAGTGGGCGGTGCGAGAAACTAGGTCGTTATCCCCTCTAAGGGGTTGTAATGGTAATTTAAGTAAGTAAGTCTCATATTAAATAAATTCGGCGTAATTTGATATACGAACGAATATATAGTGGATCTTGTAACAAGACTTTAAAAAATTTGACATCTTGATTTCAAATTAATTGTAATTTATTTTGTCTCTTTTTCCAAATCACCACAGGGGAATAAAGCATTCAACAAGACGCGCAAGCAATAAAATACTTTTATCACGAGGGGTGTTTTGATCGGGTAAAGTGTCGCGCACTTCGTCCATTTTACAACCGCCATAATCGTTCTACCGAGACGACTATTCGCTATGTGGTTGATAAATTTGAGTCCACTGATTTAGTATACTATTAACTAACATCCGTAAGAATTTAAGGCAGTCTATTTCGCATCGCTCGCAAGATATCAGTCAATCGCAGACCACTACATTAGGAATTTTGAGCTTTGATTTGGAACTGTCCCTTACAGTTCACAAACGACCTTCTCTCACAAAATTATCCTCAGCAATGGAGTCCATTTCTGGATGAATGAGTACAAAACAAACAAACTTGTAGCTTTTGGTCGATACTAATCCACACGAGATCCAAGACCGTCCAATGCATTCCAAAAAATTACTATTTTGACCGCGAATTGGATGATCTGGATATCAACTACATGGGGTTTCAGTATGACAAATCTACGTGCCACACAACACAACGCTAAAGACTGCTCTACCTGTAGGCAAAAGCTCTAAATACAGTCTTCCTCGGACAAAAGCACTTTTAAACATAATTACAGAATAGTACTTATAAGCGGAAAGCAAATAGCCATGTGTTATTCAAGGTGATCAAATTTTTTCCTCATTGATAGCATTGGCTTCGTGTTCGAATGGATGCCGGATGGTAGAAGAGGGCTCTCATCATCTTCTACAACTCGGTGTGGTGAGCACAGTTGTGGTTGATTGGATGCCGTGTCAACTTGAGGTCCCTGCGAAGAAATTACTGAAGGAGATGGATCCACAGAAGACTTTATAGACATAGTCAAAATTACTGCATCAGGCCGGATTGGAAGAAGTAGAGACTTTACAAATAAAAAAGACGAACATTGATAGATTGTAGGAATCTTAAGTATAAATTGTCTGAAATTATGTTGCCTCAGTTGGTTACGTCTTCTAAATAGAACAGAGTGAAAACTTTGCCTCGACAAGAATAAAACCATAAGGAACATTCTAAAGAATTGTGTTGTACTCTACTTTTTTTTCTATTAAATCTGCCATATGCCGTTAATGTTGAATATTAGCTTCCAATAGCTCAAAAGTTGCTGCTTTATATGCACAAACAAATGAGTTAACATATCCCCACAAAAAAATAATCGAAAAACGGATAATCACACGTTCGAGGGAGGTAGTGAACAGTACCAATTTGTGAAAAAAAAGTTGTCACAAAGCAGGTGAATATTGTTACGTTTTTACGTTTTTAAAAACGTTTAAAGTATGAGCTCGTAGATTGAAATAAAATAAAAATAAATTTGTGTTTAGTTTTAATTAAAATTCTTTATTGTTCGCACAATTCTGCGTGCCACTGTTGACTAATTGATGTAAACAACAACAATTGCCTTTTATTTGTTATTCCTCTGTTTATGCCCTTGCATAGGCAATAACAATTCTAAACAATTATTCGACAGATCGTTGTAACGGAGATCTTCAAATCCCGATTACTCTCTTTAAACGCACCGCGTCTTCACACAAGACTGATTGAACTTCACTAAATCGCTCGCCTGCTTTGCCTTGCATTTTATATGGCAGAGTAAACAGTCTGATGAATGTTCTTGAATGCGAATGTTCGTGTCTTCGCCTTCTCGAAATCTCTATAAATGTAAGCATCGTTGCTTACATAAATTTCTACTGTTTGTGTATTTTGTTTACATTTATTCTTGTAGGGTTGCTTGTGGAATTTTGTTTACTTGTTTACCATTTTTTTATGCTGCTGTTTGTTGTTATATTAAGCAGTACGATTTGTTTACTGCATTGTTTTGTTTTTGTAGTTTTTGTTTATAATTTTAATGTTAAGCGATGTAAAAACAAAACACCTGTATCTAGATTTTTCACTTCCGTAACAATATAATCGAATTTATTTTGAGTAAATTTGAAGAAGAAATAGAATTATTCGCAGTCATTTATGTGTTTCTATACTTTCATTCTCATCTCTAAAAATTGATATACGTATAGTGTCTTGCTCCCGACCAAGTAAAGCAATTTCTTAACAAAAATATGTATTCATATCCATAAATCTACCTACTAAGCCATAAACAAAAACTAATTTTATTAGAAACTTTATATTAAAGTTATGAAAAAGTTATTACGCTTGTTTCAGCAAAATAAAAAAAACTAGAAAAATTATTTTCTTCCTTTTTGTTTTGTTTCGTAATCAACAGCCTCTATTGACAAACTAGTTTGACATCACTAACGCAAACTTGTATAAAAAAATCTAAAACGAAAGTTGTTGGAAAAAGGAAAGTTTACTTTTGGGTTTCTTGAACTTTTTACACATCCTTAACACACACATCTTAGGGATGTGACAGTACCAAACTAAAGCAAATAATGTGGAAGAAGGTCACAATTACGTCGGAAACGATAAACGAGAGGCATAAACTTTTGCTTACATAGTAAAACTTAGCTTTTAAAACAAAAAGAAAAATTTTGAAAAGAAAACATATGAGGGAGAAAGCCAAAAAGATGGGAAAGTTATAAATGTGTGCAATTTGTTATTGGTGTTGTGATATGAGAAGAAAGTAATCTTTTTTGCAAAATCCACAATTATTAAGAGCGATAGTTTAATTTTGTAAGGTCATATAACTGCTTGCTAAGTAAAAAAAAATTAAAGGATAAAATATTTTCAAAATCGGCAAAGTAATCAATGCCTTAAATTAGGCATAAAATTTTATTTCAATGAAACGAAAAATAATTGTTAAGCAATTCGAATGCGCAAAATAGAAGACCTGCGACAAAATAAAAGAAATGAAATACACCCAGCTAATGACATAATATAGGCGGTGAGTTTTGTTGAGTAGAACTCAAAAGTATTTTTTTTTATATTTCTTGAACACTCCAAACTTGTTTTATTTGAGAAAAACTGTTATTTTGGACTTTACGCACAAATTTATTGATTACACAAACATTTCTAAACCAATCTCAGAAATTTAAACTTTCTTAGAAAGGGAAGGTATGGGCCTTTAAAACGGTATACTTTAACATATATGTATGTATATATATATTATTCGACTTTATATTCTATGACTTTGATAAGGTAAACTTGGCAAATACGAATTTTGTTCATATTTTTTCAAGTTTGTCCATTCAAAGTAGCAAACTTTTATAAAAAAAATATAAAATAAGTGGGGAAATTCTTAAAGTGCTGTCTGATGTGAAGAGATTGACAATTCGTTTAATAAAATCAGATAAATATTACCGTAGTTATTATTTAATGAGTAGAACAGACGTGTTATATTTTTTTTATATGTATATTTTTTTACAAATGAAGTAATAAAGCATGCCGAAAGACTTGGCATTCAGAAAAATGACTTCTGCAGGATCTGTGAGCTACCACATAAACGGTCACTTTTTGACCTCTCTGACCGAGGTCTCTTTAGTTCAAATATTGCTCTAATAGTCAGATTTATTTTGGACTCGGAATGCTTTCCTTTAAGGAATATTTGATCTTCTGGTAGAATATATTTTGAATTCGCAATGGGCGTAGATGCTTGCCTAAACGGGAATTCTTCTCTTAAGGCCGGTCCATAATCTTATTTAACCTAACATAACCCAGAGTGAAATCGTATGAATTTATATTCATCATTCATTCTTTATATCTTAGCGAAATAAAGACGAACTGTAAGATCATTTTTTGATTTGGTTTGCATTGCATTACACATCCAATTATGTTGATTGCGACAGATGATTTTTGTTTAAATTAGATTAATCCATAACTAATTTCTGTATATCTGACGAAATTATGAGGGGGTTTTCCTGCATATGAGTAATTATGAGACGATCTGCGGTACTTAGTCGAGGATTTCCTTTAATGATAATAAAATTCTTTATTATTCGCACAATTCTCTGTGACACTGTTCACAACTTAATGTAAACGACAACAATTGCTTTGTTTGTTATTCCTCTTTGCACTCTTTTGCATAAACAATAACAATTACTAGTCAATTTTTCAACAGATCTTTGTAACGGAGATCTTCACACCATGATTACTATTTTCAAACACACCGCGTTTTCACACAAGACTGACTGAAGTTTTACTAACTCAGTTGCGTTGAATTGTCTATGAATGTCTATCTGATGAATGCTCTTGAATGTGAACATTCTTAACATAGCTCTCACGAAATCAGCATAAATGTACACTAATTATTTATAAATTAATTACAATAAATTCATAGTTCATTCTTTTAATTATAATAAATTAATAATTAATTCTTCAAATACGAGTACTGTATAATATCGATATTCCGGACAACTGCAAATCCGGACAACGCGGTAATGCAGACACATATTTTATTACAACAGTAGACTCTGTAATCCGGACACCATCAATTTTACCTCAATAATTCGGACAGAATTTATTCCTATTGCTTTTGCACAAAAAAAGAGATATCTCAAAGAAAATAATTTATCAAATAGAGCGCTTTTACTAGTATATAACGCAACATGTCATCCAAAGTCATTAGTCGATTTAAATAACGAAATATGCGTTATGTTTTTTCCACCTAACTGCACAGCATGCAGACAATTTTAAAAATAAACTATCGTAAAAGTTTTGTGGTCGTTATTTTATCAAGTTCATAAAATCTAATGTATGCTCTTAAAACTTTTTCATTGAAAAACGCTTGGGATAGAATTGATGCAAATGTCCTTATATAATGTTTTAATAAAATTTTGTATGATGAAGAGTAGAACTCAGATAATGAAATACCTCTGTCAAGGCTAAGACGCAGCGATTCCACCGAACTAGTTGATTTACTTATCATTTAGCACTTAATATTTATAATTCAAATGAGGTTACCGAATGGTTGAATGATGAAATTGAAACCACTGACGATGAGAGTGATGAAAATGATGAGGTTGAATTATTTAATGAAGAATGTCAAAATGTTCCATAAATGCAGCTTTCTCAAGCCATATCTACCCTTAATATTTGTATAAAATATTGCGAAGAACAGGAACTTCCTGCTGGGAATATTTTAAAACCTTCAAGCCTCAGAGATATTGCGTACAAAAAGCAAAATGAAACTAAACTTCGTCAGATGAAAATGTCTGCCTATTTGTGCATCAAATAATGAAAATATTTTATAAAAATGATTTTAATCTACTGGCATATTAATTTGAATGTAAACATTTCAATTTAAAGCGAATATCTTGTAAATAAATATAAGTTAGCATGTATTTTCTAAATTTTTTCTTTTGTTTCGGAAATTAGGACATTTCGATATTTCGGACACCACATGGTTTTTAGTTGTCCGGATTATCGAGATTATACTGTAATTCATTCTTTTAATTATAATAAATTAATAATTAATTCTTCAAATACGAGTATAAAATACTGAAAGATTCATACCGAAATATACGCATTTAACATATGAGTGATATTCAACAACGTATACAACATAATTCAACTAATATTTCATTGCATACTTTTCAGGAAAATTATGGCAGGACAAGCACTATGCCCGCGTAATGTATCCCATATTGAATTCAATACCAAGCATACGTATGAGTGATATTAGATTCCATTAATTCGTTATACGACAAAATTAAACTCATATTTTATTGCATACTTTTCAGAGTAATTGCTCAACTACAGGTAGTATTAGTATTGTTACGTATGAGGAATATATTTTATATATACTTAAGTATTAAGTATTCTCTCGATATGAACTTAGTCAATGCAATTGTAGTGAATAAAAATAAATAAAATAAATAATTAAAAAAAATTTTTGGTTTAATTTTTATTGTTTACATTTATTCTTGTAGCATTTGTTGTTGTATTATTGTTTATTTTTTTACATTTTTTTATGATGGTGTTTGTTGGCATATTACGGAGTGCGATAATTTGTAAACATGTTAATTGTTTTTTTTTAGGTTTTGTACATAATTTTAATGTTAAACGATATAAAAGCATAACACCATTGTCTTAATCATTATTTTGCCTAACAATACTTTTTAAAAAATTTAATTTTTGAAAAAAAATCATATTTATTAAAAACAGAAGATACGAAAAATTATTGTAAACAATAATTCCATTATTTTTCTATTAAAATGAGGTTCTATTGGTATGCTTACTAAATTACAAACCTTTTGTAAGGATTACAACCAGACTGCTATGTGTGTTACGTGTGTTAATTTTGTGCTGCTAATTTTTACATAAAGTTAAACAGTTTAGTCACAATTCAAGTTTTCCAGACTGTGGTAAACAAAAGATCGCTATTTTAAGATCAACAAGCAATCGACTGCCTTTGATACTCCTGCACACTCTCATTGACAATTTCGATGTTTTCGACAGATCGTATTGATCGCTCTATGACAGCAAAATCAAACTCGAATTTGTCTACCACATTGAGAATAATCCTCTTAGTAGGGCGATTATGAAGGCCGTAAAATAGATGAAGCACGCTGTATGTTTCTTGATAAAAATAACATAATAATAACATAATATTCGGACGTATTATTGAATGCTACTTTCGTCCACGTTCATTTGGCAATGCAGGCTGAATAAACTAATTTGCGGACGTAACTTCAACAAATCGATGTAGCATAATAAGTGGTGTGTTGGCGTATTAGAGATGAGTCCACGGTTCAAACTAAAGATCAGACGTCTCCAACAAAACGAAATATAAATAAATAATTTTTTCGGCTACTTACTCTCAGCAGATTTGAGAGTAAAATAATATTGCCAAGAAAATTTAAAAAAAAATCTGTCGAATTTAAACTGTAGGTTCTGCCACTCACAGCAACATAATTGGTGTGAAAAGCTAGTTCCTAATCCTGACTGAACCATTGAAATGGCTAATTATGTATGTATGTAATAAAAATGTGGGTTTTATTTTCGATAACAATGGTATGACATCCCTGTATGTCAAATTGTTAAAAATTTATTTTTGGCAAAATGTGTCAATTTGACGTTTGAGCGACCACCAGAAATTTTTGCTGTAAACAATCAAGATCCATCAAAAGTTCTGAACAATTTTTTAATAAAATTTCCTTTGAAAATATATACATATAAATATATATAACTCGACTGTTAGATTCTTTAAATAATAACAACGGTAATTTTTGTCCGATTTGATCAAACGATCCCTTTCAGATATTGTCAATCCCTTCATCCCTTCAATCCCTTCACAGATATTGCACTTTAAGAATGTTGTCAGTTATTTCGTATTTTTTAATTAAGGTTTGCTACCAAGAACGGACAAACTTTAAAAAATATTAAAAAAGTTTGCATTTGTAAAGTTTACCTCATCAAAGCTCAGGGAAAATAATATACACATATATATGTTAATCCTTTTAAAGTCACATGCCTTTCCTTTCCAATAAGGTCTAAATCTTGGTCATCGATTCAGAAATGTTTGTGTAATCAATAAATTTGTGTAAAAAGATCAAAAATACCGTTTTTGTCAAATAAAACAAGTTTGGAGGTTTCAAGAAATATAAAAAAAATATTTTTGAGTTCTACTCAACAAAACTCAACCCCTACAATATGTCATTAGCTGGGTGTATTTAATTTATTTTAGTTAGTTGTATAGTGTAATCATAACACTCAAACAAAAGCAATATTTTTCAAAATTTATTTTTGTCAGAAATGTTTTGATTTTTCACAATGCAGCAGATGAACCTAAAAAGTAAAACAACGGGATAATTTTTATTTTAATGCAATTATGATTTCTACCTATACTCAAATACACGTAATTACCTCAAACAATTAAATAAACCGAAAGCTTTATTGTGAAAACTTTGCAAAAGTACATATTCTTTGCTCATCGTTTACTTCCTTCAGAGTACTTAGAAGACATAAATTTGGGAATGACGGCTATTAGTAATATGATAGAAGAATGTCACGATACATACATGTATATAGATATTGTGGCAGTTAACAGAACACCTATTTGGCATTAAGTGTGCGTTTTATTTAGCTATCGAAACTGTACATAGATAAAATAAATAGGCCATTAAGATAAAAATACAACTTTAGCTATTTTTTTTTATCAAAAATAGGCTCAATACAGTTTTTAGTTAATTCTGTTGTATTCCATAATGTTGCTGAAACCATAACTAAAAACTAAATTCTCTTATTTATTGTTAATCGAGTAATAAAATAAAATCCCTATAATATATATATATATGTTCCTTTTACTCCTTTAGGGAGTAACAACAAGATGATTCCATTGCACTCAATCATCAGCGCGGTGTTTGACTTCGTTCCATTGTAGACGTAGTTTGGATAGTAAACACGCAAGATTTTACGCAAGCATTTGTTAACAAATACCTGAAGAGACTGGGAATCGCCCCGTGTCGAATTCCATGTTTTCCAACCGTACAGCAATGTGGATTTAACGTTGGAATTGAAAATTTAAATTTTGGTGCGTCTCGATATGTTAGACGATTTCCAAACAGGGTTAAGTTGGGCAAACGCATTACGTGCCTTATTAATGCGACTGGCAACATCCAATGAACCACCGGATTCTTTCAGAAACAAAAAGCGTCAAAACAAAGCATAAATTAAGCAACACGTTTTATGGGGGCAAATAAGTTGAACATTTCTTTTACTTTTTATTTTTTTTAATTGTTTTCTTTCTGTTGTTATTTCATATAAATTGAGGCATAGAATAATCATGTTCTATTTTTATGCTCTTTTATGTCTCTTCCCCGACCTTATTTGACAGAATGTTTGTTATTTTTCTTTGCATTCAACTGTTAAGTATCTTTCTTTTTGTTGGGAATAATCTTTCGTTGACCAATCTATAAACTCTTAATGGTATCGTACTGCGTAACCCTCAATCTCGTAAAATATCCACAAAGACTGTTTTAAGCAGCCACATAATACTACTTAAGGGAAATATTTTAAAATCGGTTGGCCAGAAATATATTAAGTACAGTATCTCGTGACAAAATTTGAAAAACTTTTAAGAGAGTGTCGCTTTCCTAAGGATTTTAAATGATTTTGGTTTTTGTTAATATCTCAAAGCAATATATTTTTTAATCACAAAACTTAATAATTTTAGATGTTCCTCTAAATACATAAAGTGTTCATCACAATGACAAAAGAAATTTTGGAAATTTTTTTTAACTTTAGTTAGCTGAAATAATTTGTAGCTTGTATGAAATTTTGTTCCATTTTATATACCATACATATATAATTGGTAATTACAAACCTTCAGTCAGGATTACGAATAACAAACCACTTATGTTGTGTGTGTTAATTTTATGCATAAGTGGTGGAACCTACAGATTGAAGTCGATTTCGAAGATTTTTGAGAAACTTTTTCGTGGCAATTTTATTTTCTCTCAGAGGCTTTGCCAGAAATCTGCTGAGAGGCAGTCGCTGAATATAAATTTTTTCATATTTCGTTTTCATTCTGTTCTTTCATTGAGACAAGTACAGACTTCACTAAAAGTTTATTTTGACATAAAAATGCACTCTTGACACATACTGCGCATTATTCCTTGGTTAGTTTTAATACGGTAAATGGCAAAATCTAGAAACCATTTTTCGATTGATTCATGACAGGATACTTTCTTAAAATCCAAAATTTACAATTGAAACCAAATAGCAAAAAAGTCACCCATTATATAAAATATAAAATGCTCTCGCTTTCTTCCTTTCTTATCCCATCTCTTCTCTCTGTAGTTCTATACATTGGCGTCGCGTTTTTGTTTCGTTGTACCTGCCATTGGTTTGGTTTAGGCAAGGACTATTTCTGGAGTAGTCTGCAAGAACTGGGAGATGTTGGCCCTCAGGCCAAAAATGTCGCTAAGATTAGATGGTGATTGACGGAGCTTCTTAGAGGGTTGAGCTGTTCTTTGTAATCGCAATTCCTTGAAATCAAGTTTTCGCAATGTACTAGATCGCTCAGACCTCAAGGCGATATTGCTCGTCAAGATAGTAGTTCGACTCGATATTTAGACCTTTGAATGGGCGCACATCTATTGTTTTCAGTATCCATTAGATAAGGTTCTTACGTGGTGGCCATAAGCCACATTGAATCAATTTTTGATTCCATGTGATTGGGCTTGGCTGCACGCATTAGTTAACATTTAGTCAGTTCGAGGATGCGAGTTAACATGAATACAGTAAGACCAGGGATATGCTGAAGGTTGCCATGTTGATCACAATCACAAGCTTTACCTTGTTTGCTTGTATCTTATCCCACATTATCTTATAATCCAACATGTCAAGTTCTCGATATTTCAAAAGTTAAGACTGAGAATTTAAAATATTTAGAAAGTTACTCGAACGAGCTTGTAATACAACCTAACCCCCGGCTCGTAACACTTTACTTTTCCGCTGATACATTGATTTAACGGTAGATCGAGCCTTGAAAATCTTCATAATTCTAGCTTATATATCGTTTTTGATACACACTTGTAGTAACATAGAATTTTCGTAATTGTTGATAGATTTTGTCAAAAATTTAATATTTTAATTCATTTAAAAAAAATTATTTTGTATTCTAACATTTTATTGACACTTTTATGTAAAATACGCCAAAATTTTTGACATGATCTACATTGGAGTATGGTTTTTAAGTAAAAATCAAACACTTCATGTCAGCTTGGCTTTATTTTTTTCTAAATGGTAATAATTTGTTATCTAGCACCCTTGCTTTGTGGCGATTTAGAAGTTTCCAATTGTTCAGATGCGGCAGCTTATTGTCACTCGCATCAGTAACGCTCTCAATTGAGTAATGGCTGAAGCCTGATTGTACAAACCATTGTTATATTTCGTTAGAAAAAAATGTTGTCAACGTCATGTAAGGTAAAAAAGTTTCCCGTTCCAATAGAACATCGATTGTGTCAATAACAATGCTCTCTCTTTGTTTCCACTCTGGTTTCCCGGATACGGGTTTAGCCAAATACAGCTGTAAGTAGTTCCTATGCACGTAGCACGTACTTGGTTATAAAACTGCCGATTCGATTTCGGTGGACCACAAATTTTATAACGACCATAAAATTCAATTAGTTACTAATCTACAGCGACATAATTAATGGGGATTTAAAAAATTATAAAACTTTACAAAATCTTTGAAAACTTAAGAAAATTACATACACAACACTAGGAAAGTTTGTTGTAGGTATCAAAAATGATACATAAGCTGGAATTATGAAGTTTTTGAATTTTTTAAGTCCTGTATAACATTTTCTATTTTTATTTGGTTTAAAATAATGGCGGTAACAATACTAAGGAATTAAAAAATATCAGGCATTTAACTTTTTCTGAATTAAAGTTATATTGTAACAAAAATTGAAATGTATCATTTTTGATACACAGCTTAATCTACGGTTAAACAGACGAAAAATTGCTGTCTTATCTTATCTCCACATATGGAAAACATCTGCGCTTACAAATTAGTCAGTTTATTTCCACTGTTTGATCAAGTCTAAAATATTTCTGCACATCTTAATTTTTAAGACTGTTGTTATTTTTATTTGATTTGAAGGTTCATTGCATTAAAGAATACAAGAAAAAAATTTGTTCCACACATTTAGAAGAAAATATACACTTTTTTCGACAACTTAGGTTTAATAGGGTATTATACCTTTACAAGGGTGATGTATAACATGATGTATAACATTTAGCACTTAATATTTATAATTCAAATGAGGTTACCGAATGGTTGAATGATGAAATTGAAACCACTGACGATGAGAGTGATGAAAATGATGAGGTTGAATTATTTAATGAAGAATGTCAAAATGTTCCATAAATGCAGCTTTCTCAAGCCATATCTACCCTTAATATTTGTATAAAATATTGCGAAGAACAGGAACTTCCTGCTGGGAATATTTTAAAACCTTCAAGCCTCAGAGATATTGCGTACAAAAAGCAAAATGAAACTAAACTTCGTCAGATGAAAATGTCTGCCTATTTGTGCATCAAATAATGAAAATATTTTATAAAAATGATTTTAATCTACTGGCATATTAATTTGAATGTAAACATTTCAATTTAAAGCGAATATCTTGTAAATAAATATAAGTTAGCATGTATTTTCTAAATTTTTTCTTTTGTTTCGGAAATTAGGACATTTCGATATTTCGGACACCACATGGTTTTTAGTTGTCCGGATTATCGAGATTATACTGTAATTCATTCTTTTAATTATAATAAATTAATAATTAATTCTTCAAATACGAGTATAAAATACTGAAAGATTCATACCGAAATATACGCATTTAACATATGAGTGATATTCAACAACGTATACAACATAATTCAACTAATATTTCATTGCATACTTTTCAGGAAAATTATGGCAGGACAAGCACTATGGCCGCGTAATGTATCCCATATTGAATTCAATACCAAGCATACGTATGAGTGATATTAGATTCCATTAATTCGTTATACGACAAAATTAAACTCATATTTTATTGCATACTTTTCAGAGTAATTGCTCAACTACAGGTAGTATTAGTATTGTTACGTATGAGGAATATATTTTATATATACTTAAGTATTAAGTATTCTCTCGATATGAACTTAGTCAATGCAATTGTAGTGAATAAAAATAAATAAAATAAATAATTAAAAAAAATTTTTGGTTTAATTTTTATTGTTTACATTTATTCTTGTAGCATTTGTTGTTGTATTATTGTTTATTTTTTTACATTTTTTTATGATGGTGTTTGTTGGCATATTACGGAGTGCGATAATTTGTAAACATGTTAATTGTTTTTTTTTAGGTTTTGTACATAATTTTAATGTTAAACGATATAAAAGCATAACACCATTGTCTTAATCATTATTTTGCCTAACAATACTTTTTAAAAAATTTAATTTTTGAAAAAAAATCATATTTATTAAAAACAGAAGATACGAAAAATTATTGTAAACAATAATTCCATTATTTTTCTATTAAAATGAGGTTCTATTGGTATGCTTACTAAATTACAAACCTTTTGTAAGGATTACAACCAGACTGCTATGTGTGTTACGTGTGTTAATTTTGTGCTGCTAATTTTTACATAAAGTTAAACAGTTTAGTCACAATTCAAGTTTTCCAGACTGTGGTAAACAAAAGATCGCTATTTTAAGATCAACAAGCAATCGACTGCCTTTGATACTCCTGCACACTCTCATTGACAATTTCGATGTTTTCGACAGATCGTATTGATCGCTCTATGACAGCAAAATCAAACTCGAATTTGTCTACCACATTGAGAATAATCCTCTTAGTAGGGCGATTATGAAGGCCGTAAAATAGATGAAGCACGCTGTATGTTTCTTGATAAAAATAACATAATAATAACATAATATTCGGACGTATTATTGAATGCTACTTTCGTCCACGTTCATTTGGCAATGCAGGCTGAATAAACTAATTTGCGGACGTAACTTCAACAAATCGATGTAGCATAATAAGTGGTGTGTTGGCGTATTAGAGATGAGTCCACGGTTCAAACTAAAGATCAGACGTCTCCAACAAAACGAAATATAAATAAATAATTTTTTCGGCTACTTACTCTCAGCAGATTTGAGAGTAAAATAATATTGCCAAGAAAATTTAAAAAAAAATCTGTCGAATTTAAACTGTAGGTTCTGCCACTCACAGCAACATAATTGGTGTGAAAAGCTAGTTCCTAATCCTGACTGAACCATTGAAATGGCTAATTATGTATGTATGTAATAAAAATGTGGGTTTTATTTTCGATAACAATGGTATGACATCCCTGTATGTCAAATTGTTAAAAATTTATTTTTGGCAAAATGTGTCAATTTGACGTTTGAGCGACCACCAGAAATTTTTGCTGTAAACAATCAAGATCCATCAAAAGTTCTGAACAATTTTTTAATAAAATTTCCTTTGAAAATATATACATATAAATATATATAACTCGACTGTTAGATTCTTTAAATAATAACAACGGTAATTTTTGTCCGATTTGATCAAACGATCCCTTTCAGATATTGTCAATCCCTTCATCCCTTCAATCCCTTCACAGATATTGCACTTTAAGAATGTTGTCAGTTATTTCGTATTTTTTAATTAAGGTTTGCTACCAAGAACGGACAAACTTTAAAAAATATTAAAAAAGTTTGCATTTGTAAAGTTTACCTCATCAAAGCTCAGGGAAAATAATATACACATATATATGTTAATCCTTTTAAAGTCACATGCCTTTCCTTTCCAATAAGGTCTAAATCTTGGTCATCGATTCAGAAATGTTTGTGTAATCAATAAATTTGTGTAAAAAGATCAAAAATACCGTTTTTGTCAAATAAAACAAGTTTGGAGGTTTCAAGAAATATAAAAAAAATATTTTTGAGTTCTACTCAACAAAACTCAACCCCTACAATATGTCATTAGCTGGGTGTATTTAATTTATTTTAGTTAGTTGTATAGTGTAATCATAACACTCAAACAAAAGCAATATTTTTCAAAATTTATTTTTGTCAGAAATGTTTTGATTTTTCACAATGCAGCAGATGAACCTAAAAAGTAAAACAACGGGATAATTTTTATTTTAATGCAATTATGATTTCTACCTATACTCAAATACACGTAATTACCTCAAACAATTAAATAAACCGAAAGCTTTATTGTGAAAACTTTGCAAAAGTACATATTCTTTGCTCATCGTTTACTTCCTTCAGAGTACTTAGAAGACATAAATTTGGGAATGACGGCTATTAGTAATATGATAGAAGAATGTCACGATACATACATGTATATAGATATTGTGGCAGTTAACAGAACACCTATTTGGCATTAAGTGTGCGTTTTATTTAGCTATCGAAACTGTACATAGATAAAATAAATAGGCCATTAAGATAAAAATACAACTTTAGCTATTTTTTTTATCAAAAATAGGCTCAATACAGTTTTTAGTTAATTCTGTTGTATTCCATAATGTTGCTGAAACCATAACTAAAAACTAAATTCTCTTATTTATTGTTAATCGAGTAATAAAATAAAATCCCTATAATATATATATATATGTTCCTTTTACTCCTTTAGGGAGTAACAACAAGATGATTCCATTGCACTCAATCATCAGCGCGGTGTTTGACTTCGTTCCATTGTAGACGTAGTTTGGATAGTAAACACGCAAGATTTTACGCAAGCATTTGTTAACAAATACCTGAAGAGACTGGGAATCGCCCCGTGTCGAATTCCATGTTTTCCAACCGTACAGCAATGTGGATTTAACGTTGGAATTGAAAATTTAAATTTTGGTGCGTCTCGATATGTTAGACGATTTCCAAACAGGGTTAAGTTGGGCAAACGCATTACGTGCCTTATTAATGCGACTGGCAACATCCAATGAACCACCGGATTCTTTCAGAAACAAAAAGCGTCAAAACAAAGCATAAATTAAGCAACACGTTTTATGGGGGCAAATAAGTTGAACATTTCTTTTACTTTTTATTTTTTTTAATTGTTTTCTTTCTGTTGTTATTTCATATAAATTGAGGCATAGAATAATCATGTTCTATTTTTATGCTCTTTTATGTCTCTTCCCCGACCTTATTTGACAGAATGTTTGTTATTTTTCTTTGCATTCAACTGTTAAGTATCTTTCTTTTTGTTGGGAATAATCTTTCGTTGACCAATCTATAAACTCTTAATGGTATCGTACTGCGTAACCCTCAATCTCGTAAAATATCCACAAAGACTGTTTTAAGCAGCCACATAATACTACTTAAGGGAAATATTTTAAAATCGGTTGGCCAGAAATATATTAAGTACAGTATCTCGTGACAAAATTTGAAAAACTTTTAAGAGAGTGTCGCTTTCCTAAGGATTTTAAATGATTTTGGTTTTTGTTAATATCTCAAAGCAATATATTTTTTAATCACAAAACTTAATAATTTTAGATGTTCCTCTAAATACATAAAGTGTTCATCACAATGACAAAAGAAATTTTGGAAATTTTTTTTAACTTTAGTTAGCTGAAATAATTTGTAGCTTGTATGAAATTTTGTTCCATTTTATATACCATACATATATAATTGGTAATTACAAACCTTCAGTCAGGATTACGAATAACAAACCACTTATGTTGTGTGTGTTAATTTTATGCATAAGTGGTGGAACCTACAGATTGAAGTCGATTTCGAAGATTTTTGAGAAACTTTTTCGTGGCAATTTTATTTTCTCTCAGAGGCTTTGCCAGAAATCTGCTGAGAGGCAGTCGCTGAATATAAATTTTTTCATATTTCGTTTTCATTCTGTTCTTTCATTGAGACAAGTACAGACTTCACTAAAAGTTTATTTTGACATAAAAATGCACTCTTGACACATACTGCGCATTATTCCTTGGTTAGTTTTAATACGGTAAATGGCAAAATCTAGAAACCATTTTTCGATTGATTCATGACAGGATACTTTCTTAAAATCCAAAATTTACAATTGAAACCAAATAGCAAAAAAGTCACCCATTATATAAAATATAAAATGCTCTCGCTTTCTTCCTTTCTTATCCCATCTCTTCTCTCTGTAGTTCTATACATTGGCGTCGCGTTTTTGTTTCGTTGTACCTGCCATTGGTTTGGTTTAGGCAAGGACTATTTCTGGAGTAGTCTGCAAGAACTGGGAGATGTTGGCCCTCAGGCCAAAAATGTCGCTAAGATTAGATGGTGATTGACGGAGCTTCTTAGAGGGTTGAGCTGTTCTTTGTAATCGCAATTCCTTGAAATCAAGTTTTCGCAATGTACTAGATCGCTCAGACCTCAAGGCGATATTGCTCGTCAAGATAGTAGTTCGACTCGATATTTAGACCTTTGAATGGGCGCACATCTATTGTTTTCAGTATCCATTAGATAAGGTTCTTACGTGGTGGCCATAAGCCACATTGAATCAATTTTTGATTCCATGTGATTGGGCTTGGCTGCACGCATTAGTTAACATTTAGTCAGTTCGAGGATGCGAGTTAACATGAATACAGTAAGACCAGGGATATGCTGAAGGTTGCCATGTTGATCACAATCACAAGCTTTACCTTGTTTGCTTGTATCTTATCCCACATTATCTTATAATCCAACATGTCAAGTTCTCGATATTTCAAAAGTTAAGACTGAGAATTTAAAATATTTAGAAAGTTACTCGAACGAGCTTGTAATACAACCTAACCCCCGGCTCGTAACACTTTACTTTTCCGCTGATACATTGATTTAACGGTAGATCGAGCCTTGAAAATCTTCATAATTCTAGCTTATATATCGTTTTTGATACACACTTGTAGTAACATAGAATTTTCGTAATTGTTGATAGATTTTGTCAAAAATTTAATATTTTAATTCATTTAAAAAAAATTATTTTGTATTCTAACATTTTATTGACACTTTTATGTAAAATACGCCAAAATTTTTGACATGATCTACATTGGAGTATGGTTTTTAAGTAAAAATCAAACACTTCATGTCAGCTTGGCTTTATTTTTTTCTAAATGGTAATAATTTGTTATCTAGCACCCTTGCTTTGTGGCGATTTAGAAGTTTCCAATTGTTCAGATGCGGCAGCTTATTGTCACTCGCATCAGTAACGCTCTCAATTGAGTAATGGCTGAAGCCTGATTGTACAAACCATTGTTATATTTCGTTAGAAAAAAATGTTGTCAACGTCATGTAAGGTAAAAAAGTTTCCCGTTCCAATAGAACATCGATTGTGTCAATAACAATGCTCTCTCTTTGTTTCCACTCTGGTTTCCCGGATACGGGTTTAGCCAAATACAGCTGTAAGTAGTTCCTATGCACGTAGCACGTACTTGGTTATAAAACTGCCGATTCGATTTCGGTGGACCACAAATTTTATAACGACCATAAAATTCAATTAGTTACTAATCTACAGCGACATAATTAATGGGGATTTAAAAAATTATAAAACTTTACAAAATCTTTGAAAACTTAAGAAAATTACATACACAACACTAGGAAAGTTTGTTGTAGGTATCAAAAATGATACATAAGCTGGAATTATGAAGTTTTTGAATTTTTTAAGTCCTGTATAACATTTTCTATTTTTATTTGGTTTAAAATAATGGCGGTAACAATACTAAGGAATTAAAAAATATCAGGCATTTAACTTTTTCTGAATTAAAGTTATATTGTAACAAAAATTGAAATGTATCATTTTTGATACACAGCTTAATCTACGGTTAAACAGACGAAAAATTGCTGTCTTATCTTATCTCCACATATGGAAAACATCTGCGCTTACAAATTAGTCAGTTTATTTCCACTGTTTGATCAAGTCTAAAATATTTCTGCACATCTTAATTTTTAAGACTGTTGTTATTTTTATTTGATTTGAAGGTTCATTGCATTAAAGAATACAAGAAAAAAATTTGTTCCACACATTTAGAAGAAAATATACACTTTTTTCGACAACTTAGGTTTAATAGGGTATTATACCTTTACAAGGGTGATGTATAACATGAAATATAGAAATAATTTTTATTATAGGCAGTGGGTATGCTTCACTGGTTTTGTCGTTCACGTTCTATAAAAGGTCATTAGCAACAGGTAACATATTGTCATTACCAGAGAAAGAAGTTTAGACTGAAAGTGTTGAAGTTAAACATTCAAGATTTAAATGAGTTTAAAATTTCTTTTGGCAACATTACAATATTGGGTCTAATGTAGTGAGAAGTTAAAAAAATTTCCTAAAAACTAACAAATGGATAACTTGTTACTTTACAAACTTTCACTCACAAAATGTCTCTAGCAGCATCATAGCACGTTATCTGTTGCTTTTTTTTAACATTTAAACATATCATTTATTGAGTGGAGCCAGAGATATTTTTGGCAAAACGTTATCATAGCCAAAAAAACAACAAAATATAAATTTCGAAAAACTATTTAAAAAGCATTCGTTTTAAAATTCTACAATACTTGTATTACCGTTAAAGTAAATACGTTTTAAATAATAAACTAAACAATACACAGAGAATGAAAAAAGAAACTCAATAGAGTGTGCGGTTCTCAACGAAACACACAAATTTAATTATTGATGCACTGCAGTTAGATTTTTTCTTTCAGTATTTTTTACCGTATTCTTTTATAGAAATCGATATGACAGTCTATTCGCGAGAAATTGATTTTAAAACCGCAATTTTATAAAATTGAATTTTTGTACATGTATGCATATGTATTAAGAGACGTTACCAGAACATCGTTACCAGTTTATATATTATACTGTGTTAAACTTTACATAGCGTATGGAAAGTGTTTAGCTTTGGAGTGCTAAGAGTTTTGCCCATATTAAATTGAATTCCTGTAAAAAAAATAAAACCACGTTTACTTCTTTATGATCTTTGCTAGTATAAGCGAATAGAAAACATTAAAATTTCTCTTAAAAATCAACTGCTATCATAGTTATTTTATTTTGAGATTGTATCCTAAATGCTCGTTAAATGAGCCGTTTATTTTGAAAGTGGTTTAAATCCATTTTAATAATAACAATTATCGCAATCCTATATAATCTTTTTTTCTTATAAAAAAATTTAAGTCTAGTATCGTTATAATCGCTATGATTTGGGGCACTTGAAAATTAGATAGTTAACGAAATGCAAAAACATTATTTTGAAACTGGTCCATTGAAAGAAATAATTTTGATATGGAATGTGTTATGTTACAAAATATGGATATGTTGGAAGCGATTTATAAAAAGTGAACCCTATAAAGTGTTTTATAAAGAATCTATTATTTTAAAGCTATTACATTAATCTACATTTAATTTCTTTAAAATAATAATTTCAAGAACTTACCGTAAAAACCTAGGTACCTGTATACCACAACGTATACAATTCTTTTGGATAATTTGTTCAATGTTATTGTGAAACTGAAGTATTTTGTTTGCTAATCTTTTTAATTATATTGGCATTATATAAACGTAGTGGAGAAACTTTAAGTGCAAAAATTAACTTATATTAATACTAAAGATAATAAATAAAAGTCATCATATTAATTTTTAAAGTGGTTTAAGTCCATTTTAGGTTCTGAAACACAGCTTATTTTTCTAGATTAGGTCACAAAGCCATAAAAACAACTTAATACCAGTTAACAATATGTTTGAAATAATTCAAACGCAAACCCCTAAATATCCCAATATAAGAAAAAATGTATTTAAACCACTTTTAAACTAAACGGCTCAAATCTTTATTACAGGAAATAAAATAATAAAACATATCGAAAAAATAAAATTGTTTTTAACGATTTCTACTTAAAAGTTAAATTTATTATACACCCAATTCACAATACGTTGAAGAGCATATGACAAATGCACTTCATTTAATTCTCCGGCGAAACTGGGTTGACAAAGTTGTGCTGAACACTTGAATGAAATCCGAACATATGAAAGTTAGGTTAGGTAAGGTGACGGACCCTCTGTGAAGGAAGAAGTTCCATTTACGCCAGGTTATAGGTCCATAGGTCATATAGGTCATACCGCAATCAATATTCAAACCTGCTATCACACATTCTCTAAAGGAAACCAATCCGTGTTCAAAATAAATCTTGATATTGCAGCAATCTGTATGTAAAAGAAACTTCAGGCCCATGACGTTAGAAAGTAAGAGGTTAAAAATTTCCGTCTTTTTATGGCCTTGTCATAACAGCGGATATAATATTGTCTTGAGGTAATTTTCGTAGTCTGACTTTAGTTAACAGTATCGTATACCAGGCATGTAGAACGTAACGAATAATATTAATTTTCATGCCACATTATATCAAATAAAAATATGGCACTTCGATGCATGTTCAAACGACGACTCTAAATATTTTGCAAAGTCCGCTTAGAAATGGTTCGAAGATAGCATATCAATATATTGTTGCGAAAATGGAAAAATCTAGATACTTAATATTTAATATTAAAATTATAAACAAAAGCTACAAAAAGAAAAACAATGAACGTATTTACAAATTATCGCACTGAGTAATATAACAACAAATACCAGCATAAAAACGGATAAACAAGTAAACAAAACTATACCAACAAACGCCAGCATAAAAAATGATCTACAAGTAAACAAAAATATACCAACAAACACTACAAGAATAAATGTAAACAAAATACTCAAACAACAATAACGACGTTTACATTTATAGAGATCTCGAAAAGGCTAAAGCCCTAGTTATGTTACCGGAACGTAATGTAACGCAATGTAACAGTAATATGCACGGAACGTAAAAATGTTAGAGCAATTATAGAACGTAAAAACGTAATCATATGTTTTTAGGTAAATAAAACAATAAAAGAAATAAGCAAAAACAAATAATGAAATAAAAATTGCAAAAATTCAGATATGGATACAGAAGACATGTGTTTGGGTTTAAGTTTTTATTTTATTATATTTATTATTGTTTTTAAACAAGCTTAATATTAATTTCAGATTTTAAAAACTTCGTTTTTACTCTTTTTATCACTTTTAATATGGCGCCTTTTGTTTTACTTTAATTCAACTGTTAACCAGAGTTATCACTACAGAGTTTATAGGTTCATTTCAACTATTTTTTTTATATTTTTAAAGGTACTTATTAAAAGTTTTATGTACTGTTTCTGTAAGCCAAACAATTTTACTTTCACTCAAACAAAAACACTCAATTTAGTCTGTGTTGAGGAACACAAACACAAAAGTGAGTGCTTTTGATTGTATTTTACTTATAAATAGACAAGCAAGTGACATCGTTTCTTTTACAGAAACTCGATTCGAAAAGTAAAAGTTTTCGAAGAGTGTTTTCGATAAGTAAATAAAAGCGTACTCTGTAAATCGTTCGAAATTTTTCATAGAAAAACCAAAAATAAACTTGGCAGCACCTTAAAAAATAAAGAAATTTATAAAAAAATATCGAAAAACAAAAGAAAACCGAATTCATTAAATATTTATATGTATGTATGTATCTATATATGTATGTATATCTGTAAGCTAATTATTTTTGTGTCCAGACTCTTATCCCTCCTAATTTTCTTCAACTAAATACTGAGTAATTACTGGTGAACTTGATTGTGGATTTGAATCAAAGTGTTTAAGCATTATTGCCCGGTACCTGAAAACGTTGTGCAATTCTAAAAAATTTTTTGTGTATTAGTTTTTAGGTCTAACTAAAATATATTTAAAGTTAAAAGAAAATGGAACGATTAGTTTTCGAGATATGAGGTTGTAAGTTTACTTACCAGTGGGCAGATGTGTTAACTTTTTTATGAATAATACACAAAAATATTTCAACTTTTTAAAAATTATTTTTACTTTTAATACGCGCCACAAGGGGATTTCCCCGTTTTACAAGTAGAATCCAAAAATAATAAGACAACTATGTAAAGGAAACACTGGTGTTGACCATAGAGTGGTTATGTTGTTTCTTCTAGCGCTTTTATGAAATATTGCCTGATTTGCTATACGTTTCTGCCCATTGGTAAGTAAAATTACCACATAGAAAAGTAATAATATTTCAAGCGTTTAGTGAAACTAAAGCAAATTTTTTATATGTAATAAAAGTATCATGGAATATTGGTTAGAAACAGATAACTGTTAACCAATTTCATTTCTTATATTAATTTTATATAAGTTTAAAAAAATGTCTATTTTTGGAGGTTTGCGAAAACGTTAGCCAAAGGCTCATGAATAACAATATATAAAAATCCTTCAATTTGTTTTCTTAAAAGACTCTAGATTATGGCATAACTTAACAAAAAATTTAATTTTTTACATATTTTTAGCTTTACAGCCGTTTAAAGAACTGGTAAGTGAAATTACCGGTGGGGCAATAATGGGTTAATTGGATTGGGCTACCATTTTTATAGTCTGCCCAAACCTAATAAAAGTTAAAATGTTTAATAACTCCGCGATAGATCGCACTCAAATTTTTAGATCTATCTATGCTTTCTTTTTTCCAAACTTCAACATCTCGCTGCGGTGGACTAAGTGAAACCAAATCTGTTCTTAGTTTCTGCCACAGATTATTAGATTTGTTTCTTGCATCCGGCACTTTTAGATGTCCCTCAGACAAATCAAGATGCGTCATCATAAAGTCCACAACAGTTTCGTATCGTTTTTGGTTGGTATATACAATTCTTTTTGACTCACTCCATTGAGATTGTTTAAAATATATTATTTTATGTTTATTTTGCAATGTATTTGTATTAATTTACTTACATTTTAAATTTATTATTAGTTGTCACCAACACAATTGCTAACGAAGAATTTTCGAATGTTTATTAAGCTTTTTATGCTCGTTTTCGTAATACAGAGTAACAGAAATTTTTGTTCGTACGAAAAAAAAAGAAAACATTGGTATCACTTTCGAAAAATTTCCGTACTTTTGTACTACAGAGTACAATTTGTTCGAATACTTACATTTTAATTTTCGCATCGATTTACAGAGTAACCCCCCAGGTCAGGTATTTCAGAAACTAAATTTGTACGAACGTTAAAACATAGTTATCTTCTCTAATAAAAGTAAAATGCAAACTGAAATGCTTTTCGAACACTTTAATTAGTTAAAAATCTATAACTATATTTTTCTAAATTAAAATAAAAATAAATACTACCTACATAATGTAATAGTAAAATAGTGTTTATTTTTATTTTAAATTATAAAAGTTAATAATGAAATAAATTATAATATGGGTTTTTAAAAAATGTGAAGTACAGACAAACATAACATACAAAATGTAGGTTAGGTTAGGTTAGAGGACGTGTACTTGTCAATTAAGACAAGTACAGCACCCGGAGGTCGAATTGACCCATTGTACAACGTCCTAGTTTCTCACACCACTTATGTTGTGTGTGTTAATTTTATACATGAGTGGTGGGACCTACAGTTTAAAGTCGACTCCGAACGACAGATTTTTATTTATTGAGAAACTTTTCATGGCAATTTTTGTTTACTCTCAGAGTTTTTTGCCAGAAATCTACTGAGAGGAAGTCGCCGAAAAAATACTTTTTGTATTTTGTCTTTGATGCCTGGCTTGGGGCTCGAACCCAGGGTTTTGCGTCTAATAAGCCAACACACTACCTACTAGACCACGGCGACTTCTAAAACAAAATGTAAATTCTATTTATAATTTTGATTTTCAGTTTTGGTGGTTTTTAATATTAACATGTTGTTAACAGATGTCACGTAAAAATGTAAGAAAATTCTATTTTTTACAGATTCTTACGTTCCGGTTACGTTACATTACATTTCTATAACCATTCGTATTGCTTTATATATAACAAAAACGATCAGCTGTTTCTTACTGTTGCGGTTACATTCCGTTACGGTAGCATAACTAGGGCTTAAGCCACGAACATTCGCCTTCAAGAACATTTATCAGACTGTTTACGTTGCCATATAAAAGGCAAGGGAAAGCAGCCAACTGAGTTAGCAAAAGTTCAGTCAGCCTTGTGTGAAGACGCGATGTGTTCGAAGAGAGGTTCGAAGACCTCCGTTAGAAAAATCAATTGACTAGTAATTGTTATTGTTTATGCAAAGAGTGAAAATAGAGAAATAACAAACAAAGCAATTGTTGTTGTTTACACCAAGTTGTGAACAGTGGTATACAAAATTGTGCGAATAATAAATAATTTAATTAAAATTAATCACAAATTTATTTTTATTTTACTTGCCCATATTTTAAACGTTTTTAAATGTTTTAGCTGCCAGATAAGTGAGGCACCAAATCGTCAAATATTTGAGAAAAAATTGTCAAAGACGTTTCTTAACATCGTCAGAACATATAAATAAATTAAAATTATTACAAAACCAAAATTATTTCTACTGTAGTAAAACATATGAAGTCAGTGTATCTAAATATCTGAGTTCAAAAATAAAACATTTAACAAAGAATTTATTGGAAATTAAAAGCTAGCGTCCCTCATCTTCATTTAATATTTTTTTCCAAAAATGGAGAAATTAGCACAATTTTGTAAGGTTTAAACAATGTATCCCAACGTTGTTTATTGACACATAAGCGCAGCAATAATATCGCATCATCTATTCTATGGGCGGTGTAAATATTAGGGAGTCAGAAGCTTTTGATGTTCTATGTATGAAAATTCAGTGTAATGCTTTTTCAGTTCCTTCTTAAGTTCTTATCATCCGGTCTTATTATTTACACCGTTTATAACTGACAGAGTATGGAATACAACTCTCATGTATGGGTTGGTGCCTCAACGTCAATTTTGCGGTTTCCCGACCGTGTACAGGAGAGGCCATAGTATCTCGTTAATGACGGTAGTGTATCCAACTCCATTGAATCATTGGAACATCGTTTCAATGTGGTTTGTGTCACTGTTCGGTCGCTACTATAAAATGGTTTTGCTTGAAGGAAATAAGGGGACTTTTTCCCGAAAATCATATATTCCTACATAACGCTCGTCTTTTTCGGCCAGCACATCCGCATGTGGTCGATTGGCCAGTGGATCGCACACATCATTACAGTAAAAATACTGTTTTTAGTCTAACTGTCGGTATGTGGAACTCAATTCCTGCAGAGCTCTATCCTGTTACTTATGGTATAAAAATATAGAAGCCTAGTGTCCAGAAACACTGTTCTCTCTTTCCTTCTTCTCATAACATAGTTCCAAACTCAATGTCATCCATACCCTGAGTGTTGGTCATACGAAAAAAAAAAATAACGGCGCTTGCCTTGTCTGCAACGACAAGTGATATATTATTCTCAACTACGAGGTTATTTAGGAGTTGTAATTTTAAAGTAATTTAAAATTATAAAACGTTTCTACTTGTTTTTACTAACATAAATTTCCAATATTGACAATTGCAAAGTAAATACAAAGCTTAAAGTGGCTTAAAGTAAAGAATATGTTGTAAATTTTTAAATTTTAAAAATCGTCAAAATAAGGGCGTAAATCCGCGACAGCCATATAAATCAAACAAAAATCCATTTTCAACCGGAGCAGTTGGAGTTCACTTCACAACAATAAATTTATCAAAATTTCAAACCATTTTTGTTTTACTACATGTTGCGATTTTATGAAAACAAATATTTTTATTGTTCTATTAATTTCTTCTAGTTTTTTTTTTCATTACACCACTTTTTTTACACACTGTAATCTTTACATTGTATCATTATATATTTTTTATAGCATTATAGACTTTTGTCTTGTCCCGTTAATTATAGCAAAATCAGTGATTATCATGTGATTATCATACGATTATCATGTGATTTTATAGATAGCAATAGACGTAATATATATCTATCTTTCTCTACCTTAAATATCTAAATACATATTCCATTGAAATGATATTTTACATTGGAATTGGTGTAACAAAAGTAAGCTTGATAGATTATGATTTCTTGCAGAAAGATCACTTACGAAATAGAACTCAGAGCCTGCAGAAGTCTGCAAAGAAAGTCTTAAAAGAAAATTTTAAATAATAATTGTTTTTAATTATAAATGAAAAGTGAAAAAGTAAAATAGTGTAAAACAAAAGAAATTAGAAGACCATAAGGAAAAATTTAATTGAAATTATTAAAATAAACCTATTCACCAAACCATCTGTACTGGTAAAATATATTGTTTACGCCTTCCACAAACCATAGGGTGACATACTGGATTCAAATTTACAGTTCAAAGAAGATTCTAGAAGCACCTCGGTCTCTAATCATCACGTGATCCTGTCTTTTTTATTTTTATATATCATTTATATATACATATAATTATATTTAATTTAAAACCAGTTTTTCTTAGTTTCAAAAGAATTTCTCACATATAAATTTCGTTTAAATTTAAAATTAAAATTAATTTAAATATTTAATTATTATAAAGAATTTAAAGCCTACTTAACTGTGTTGAAATTGTTTAAACATAACCTAAAACTAAAATGTGTAAATTGTAATTTAACTATAACCTAATTAAAACTTAAAAATGATTGAATTAAAATTATTGCTTTATAATTTTAATTTTGTATAATTAATTTTATTTATATTAAAAATAATTTTTCTCATAAGCTTAAAAAATATTAATTAAATATGTACTATCTGTATAATGAATTATATTTGAATTTAAAACTTTTTTGGATTTTCTAACCTATTTTGATAATTATTTTAATTAAATTTGAATATTATTAATTTTGTTTTAACTAACATTTTTCTTTAAGTGTATTTCTTTTCATTTTATATTGTTAAATCTTTACATTTGTAAGATATATGAATGATCTACTAATTATCCCTAGACAGAATTTAGAGACAACAACAACACACATTGACTGCTGGGCCCATCATCTCAATTGCTGTGGATAAACATAATCTGTAAGTGATAATTACACAAAAATTCATTCATATTTCTTTCTTTGCTTTTACTATTTCATTAAGTAACATAATATAGTCAGTCCGATTCAGTTTTGTTCCTCTGTCCGAATTTATTGTTTTCTTGTGTTCTTTATTTCATAATGCATTTTAAATTAATCTTTAGTTTGTTTTCTACACTTCCCAAGTAAGGAACTTATATGATTAATGTAATTCCTTTTATTTTCTATTTTATTATAATAAAATTGTTCGTATATATTCAATGAATATGAAACATTAAATTATTTAATGGGAAAGGATATCTTCGATCAGGATGTGAACGTATAGGTGGCCTTTGTATTTTCTTTATGGGACAGATTTAAAAACTGTGGGTATTCTATCTGTCATTGGCGTTTAGATAATAAAGTGTACCCTACGTTGGCATATTCATCTCGCCATCGTTTCATTTGTTTAAATACTTTTGTTTTTTTCTTAATGTTTTATTATTTTATTTATTTATTGCACACTCTGGTGACATGTAGAGTGTGTTATATGTTAATGCGTCAAATCGGGTTGAGAACCAACGAAACTTAGTGTAGAGCTAGCGGGTAAACGGGAATTCATGTCTCTTAACTTCTGTATTTGAAATTTATACATATGGTATATCGGCCTACATGGGTCTGATATTAAATATGTATATGACGCGTTACATGTAGGTGGTCGAACGGTTAGAAAAAAGGACCGCATATGTGACGTGGCGACGCATTACATACATTTTTAAATTTAAACTTTTAGATCGCCAACCCATTGCATTTACTCACATTAAGCTCATATCTAATATGTAAAATTAATAATGTCGAGAATATATGTGACGTATGAGTTATATTTAATTCCATTAGTTTCATACATGATAAAATCGAAGTTTTTTATTGCATACTTTTCAGGGTAACTATTCCAGTACATGTAATATGATGCGTATGAGTAATATAGTTCAAATACAATTAAAAACAAAGTATACCCCATAAATTTGGAATTAAGCTACATGATTTTTTGATTTTATGCAATTCTATGCTATATTTTAGTAGGTAATACATCATGACCTGTAGCTTTATAGTCTTTATCTTGAACATCTTCACAACAGAAAAATTAATTTGGCAAAATTTCAAACCGTTTTTGTTTTATTGCATTTATAAATATAAACTTTTAAATGGCGCAGCGGGTATAATGGTATCATGTTAGAAGTGAATATGCTGCCGGTGACTATCCATCTTCCAATCTAATGAATAATTATTCACAAAGCTATAAAGTCTCATTTCCAAACGCTTCCTATTTGGTTTAAATAAAATAAAGTGTATGTTGGATATGACTGATATCTTTTATTCATTTGAAATAGCAATTATGTGTGGAATATAACATCGTCCATGACAGACTTTTGTCTAAAAAAGGCTTAATTTTCCATGACATTAGGCCAAGTTTTATTGATGGCATGGGTTATGTTAGGTTTGAGAACAGCTGTAGTTTGCGGCTTAATCGCATACAACTGCAACTCAAGAAAACTCCTTAATCTAGCTAAGGTCACTTCCACGTGAGATTAACATGCCTTCAATTCGCTCGTTGCATGAGCTGTGTGACACGTAGCGTCGTTCTGTTAAAACCATTTGCCGCTGGTGGCCAGACCATCTAATTCAGGCCAAAAGAATTTTGTAATCATTGGCTTATAGCGCTCAACGATTTCTCATAGAAATATGGACCGATGTTGCCGCCAGCCCAAAATACAAACCAAACTGAAAGTTTTTCGAAATTTATTGGATATATTTACGGTCATAAATGCATTTTTCAATGAATACGTGAACTATTTTTGAATGTTCCAGAATTGCACACAAATGGCAATAATTTGATGAGAATGTGTTTGCGAAGTATTTGCTTTTCATTACAATATATTTTGTTGCTATTTTTTAAATAGAACGATTTGATGTTTGTTTTCATACGTGTGGTACCACTAGCATAAAAATAATGTGCTGCCAGAACAACTTTATATGTGAGAGTATTACGGTAACTAGGAACTGAACAAATTTAAATACGTGTTATAGTTACTCAATAATTATCCCTGTTAAGTCACACTTTAAATCAGTGAAATTATTATATTAAATCGTTGATAATATCATAATATTAAGTTCAACTTAATCACCCCTATCGTGAATATTATGAGAATAAGTTATATGGGAGTAAACTTTTTTTCCCATATTAAAAAATCGGTATTACGGATATATTGCGAGTAAAAGTTTTTATTGTGAATTAGTTATAAATGCTGTATAAACAAAAATTTTTTATTGTGAATTACCTCTCAACAATTTTTCGAAGACAAATACAAATATTAAAAAACGAGTAGCGTATATCTTCGTTTTTAGTGCTAGAAGAGGACAAATTATCCATGGAAAGGTTCAGCGAAGATCTATTCCGCATGAATCGAATCCACTATCACTCCCTGAGATAAAATAAGAATTATACATACTAAAATATTTATGTTTGACGTTAAATCATGTGTCCTTTGCAGATTCCAGGAACATTACAGGGTAAACAAAGTAGGATTCAAATACCAGCTGAATGTGTTGATGGAAAATTTGATTAGTAACAATTGCAAAGTAAATGCAAAGCTTAAAGCTTTTTTGGCTTTTAATGTACTAAAGTAAAGAATATGACGTAAATTTTTAATTTCCAAAAATCGTCAAAATTATGCCCTTATTTCGTCAAATCGTCAATATAATATTTTTGGAGCACAGAACTTGGAGGAACATAATGAAAAAATCAATCAGAGGAATGTGTCTCACAAATTTTGATATAATTTATTGTGATATAATTATAATTGTGTTTAATTGATATGATATACCCGATTCGTTATGCCAAAAGCTTGCTGTCTATCAATCTAGAACAATATTAAAATATGAATTACTGCAACTCTATTATTATTTTATAATTTTTTTATATTTATATTTTGAAAAGAAATTGAGATACCCTTATTTTGTCTTCACAGGTTGAATTTGAATTTTTAATTAACAAACAAAAAAAATAATAAAATAAAAAAGTAAATAAAAACCGCAATTACCTTTATTTTTGCGATATATATGCTGAGAGTAATTGCAGATACTTATTACGGCTTTGAATTACTTTCTCATCAAAGCATCTCATTGGGGCCCTCATTGTTTTTCACATAACTGTATGTATATTTCGGTTAGTTTTATTAATATATATATATATATATATATATTATATATATATATATATATATTATATTATATATATTATATTATATATATATATATTATATATATATATATATTATATATAATTATATATATATATATATATATATATATATAGTATATATGTATATATACAGCTATGGACAGAGAAATAGCGCACTAATCTTGAGCTTTATACAATGTATTATTTCTTGAAAAGTAGAAAACTTAAAACAAGAAATGCGATGCTCTTAGTTTGCTTTACTGCATTTCTCTTATTTTTTTATGGAATTGTACCGTTAAATAATGTACATGTTTGTTTTTGGTGTGTTTTGATAAAATAATTGTTTTATTGCTTGGACAATGAAATAGCGCATTAACTTTCGATTGTTGGCAGAAGAAGTTGTTTGGAATTCCGTTTCTTAGTTTGGTCGAAAATTAATTAAAATATTAATTTTAATAAAAATTGTTTCATTTTGTAATTAAAAATGGGTAGAGACCACACTGTTCACTTGAGAAAAAAAATATCATCTGGGATCTTTATCAGAGAGGTAAAAAACAAGTGGAAATAGCTGAAATTATTGGTTGTTCCAGAAAAATGATTTACAACGTAGTCAAATGCATTAGTACTGATCATAGTTTGCTAAAAAGAAAGAAAGATCTAAAGATTCCTCTCGAAAAACAATCTTGCATCAAGACAGAGCAATTGTTCGGAAGAGTAAGCTTGATCCTTTCAAGTCCTCAAGAACAATAATGGCCGAAATAAATGAGGATTTTGGCTTAAATGTGTCGGCTAGACTTGTGCGAAGGCGGCTGAATGAAAATAACTTGTTTGGACGTGTTAGTAGAAAAAACCTCTTCTGTCAAAAAAGAATGTCAAGGCGCGATTATCTTTTGCAAATACTTACGGTAGCAAAGACATCAATTTTTGGAAAAGAATTTTATTTACGGACGAAACTAAAATTAATCTGATTGGTCGTGATGGAAAAACGTTCGTTCATCGTGAAAAGAACCAAGTATACAATCCTCGCTACACTTTAAAAACCGTAAAGCATGGTGGAGGAAATTTAAAGGTTTGGGGATCATTTTCGTGGCATGGCGTCGGAGCACTTGAAAGAATAAATGGCATTATGGATAAATTCGTCTATCTTAACATATTAAAAAACACAATGGAGCCATATTGCTTCGAAAATATGCCTCTGAATTGGATCTTTGTGCACGACAATGACCCCAAACATACGGCAAAAGTAGTAAAAAATTGGCTTTCCGATGAAAAGATTCCAGTTCTGGATTGGCCTGCACAGAGTCCGGACTTTAACCCTATAGAAAATTTGTGGAACGACGTAAAGGTTAAGTTAGGACAACAGAAATGTAAAAATTCTGATGATCTTTGGAAAGCCATAAAAGAAGCATGGGACTCTATTCCTTTAAATAAATGTCGAAAATTAATAGAAAGTTTACCCCGCAGATGCGAAGCTGTAAAAAGAAATAAAGGCTACAGCACAAAGTACTAACACGGCAAGCACATTCGTAAAAATAAACCAAGTTTATAATTAATTTACTGCTTTTTTTGCAGATCAAGAAAAATGCGCTATTTTGTTGTCCACTCAAAATATAGACAAAGTCAAACTTTATAGATTTTATGTTGATTAAAATATCAGTTAGCATTGTTTTTAAGTTCTCGTTTTTACTAACAAGTTAAGTGAATTAATTTATGTAAAAATATTTAATGAATATATATATTTTTTTCAATTTGTCGAACCATTTCTCGAACGACTATGAAGTGCGCTATTTCTCTGTCCATAGCTGTATATATATATATATAGATGTTATCGTTCGCAATAATAAATAATCCTACATAATTGGGCATTTCAACCATTCAGACAGGACTACGAGATACCTTCTCATACCACTTATGTTGTGTGTGTTAATTTTATACGTGCATGGTCTACAGTCGACTCAGAACGACACATTTTTGAAAAACTTTTCAAGGGAATTTTATTTGCTCTCAGAGTTTTTGTCAGAAATCTGGTGAAAGGAAGTTGACGAAGAAATACTTTTTCATACTTCGTTTTGTTTGGGATGTCTGACCTGGAATATGAACCATGGCCCTACGTCTAATACGCCAACACACCACCTACTAAACTACAGGGACCTAAGCAGCACAAGAAAAGTTTGGTTTACTTCCATAATATGTCAGTTCTAACAGGATTTCATTAACGGTCGTCTTCGATGAATGTTAACCTGTGGGATTAACAATCAAGTCAACACCCAATCAACATGGAGATCCTCTATTGCTAACTACTTGAAGACATAGCAACAGCTACCAGAGGTTGGCATCCAGAGTGAAAAAGATGCAAGGAATATCAAACCGACCTAGGCTGGAAAAAAATACAGCAAATTGCACCAAAGAATTCTTGATGTACATATATTTAGAGCCTTAACTTACATAAGTTAAATTTAAATGCTTTATTTACATATTACAGTTGAATGGATAAACAGCTAACTAAAAACCGAAAACTGGTTTTCCAAACGAAAAAAATATCTAATTAAGAATTTTTTTCTAGAAATTAATACTCTAAAAAAAGTAATTGTATAATCTACAATTATTACATTTTTGTCTCCCTCTCTCTCTTTCCCTCTCTATAGTTAAAATAAATACTTCTTAATTTAAAACATATAATATTCATATTTCCTAAATGATTTATTATACATTTCCACGATTGTGTTCCTTCTGGTCATCGCACAATACATATGGTATTGTATTAAATTTTAATAAAAATGTCATAATTTTTTATTAGGCATTTGCTATAAATCTACCGACTATTTTTTGGAATATGTTTTGCGGAAATAGTTTTGTATTTTTGGTTTGTAGTTTGAAAATATTTTTACAGATGGCTAACACTACGAGCTCATAAAAGGGCAATAAAAATATTCCTTTCTTTCTCTGATGAAAACTGAGATTTGTTGGTACAAGGAAAATTAAATGCATATTCAACGGAAAGTAATTAGATTCAATAATCAAAATTAGGATTGCATAAGAAAGCAGAAAAACTATAAAAATTTTAAGACACAAATTGTAATAATTGTAATGTAATTTTTACCATACCTTACAGTTATTTCTGTATCTTCTTCACTATATGTTGAGCTTTGCTCTTGGACAGATTTTAGCTTACGTCCTTATAAAATGTAGATCGTGTATTCAAGCACTCTAGAGAACAATCTCAACGTAATAATTATTACTTCTAACAGGTTAATGATCCTAACAATACTGCTGCTAATGTGAAAATGTGATGTGTCTACAAAAGTCCCCACAGGCTTAACAGTCTTGCACAAATTTCCGATACGACTCCAAGAGAGTATTAAGGTGAACATTTGGAAAATCTCAAACAAAAGTCAACCGAAAAACTTGCATCTGAGTAAATGGCCACAAATCTCAACAGAAAATACAAAAAACTGATATATTCAATGCTAAATGGGTTAAGTAGAGTGCTTGACCTTAAGGAATATCGTTGTAAGTATAAAATAGAATATATTTTAATACATTGAATGTTTTAGATTTAAATTTAGTTTTATTTATTCCTGGGGGCGCCTACACAAGTACAAAAAATACCATGGTATAAGAAATATTGAAGGTAGTTTCAATCAAAATTTTTTTTATAAAATAATGTTTTTTGAAGTTTTATTTTCTCATAAACTATATATGTATGTTTGCCACATTTATAATTTTGTTGTGTATTCTCAATAAATTATTTATGAAAAATGTGTAATTTATAATTTAGAAGATTTAAGTACGAAAAAATGTTCGTCCAAGATAAAACCTTTTAACAATTTTTATATCTAAATTTATATTAGTTAAGTCCAACAAGTTCAACACGTAATTTGGGCTAGTATTTAAAGAATTTCCATTATTTTTTTAAAAAATTTAAAATGGAGGATATTTAAAATTAATATGGTAGCATTATTTTAACGAAAACGTCAGAATCCTTAAGCATGTCAAATAGTGAATTTTAAAAAATAAAGAGAGAATGAAACTACCTTCTTTTCTTCTACTATGAAAAAATATGAAGCTACCAAAAATGCTGCCTTAATTTTCTTTTGATTTGTTGAATATATCAATAATTTTTTTGTTTTATTGTGAAATAGAAATAAATTAATAAAATAAATATAAAAACCATCAATTATTTTGAAAAAATTTTCATCAAAATTCATAAAATTGTGAAAGAAATCAGACTTTTGCTTTCCACTGTATATATTTTTTGTCTTAAATCTATTCATTGCGTATGATTTATAAGCAAGTGTTAAATTATTTATTACTCATACGCAACACTCACCAGATCGTAAACTGCTCAGAGTGTACATACACACATAATTGGTCATTACAACCCTTCAGTCAGGATTACGACCTACTTTCTCACACACTTATGTAGAGTGTGTTAATTTTATACATGAGTGGCGGGACCTACAGTTTGAAATCGACTCCGAAGGACAGAGTTTTTCCCAGAAATCTGCTGAGAGGAAGTCGCCGAAGAAATACTTTTTGTATATTGTTTTGATGTCTGACCTGGGGTTTGAATACTGGTTTTACGCCTAATAAGCTGACACACTACCTACTGGACTACGGCTCAGAGTGTAATTTGAAATAATCATTGAACTAACTAAATTTAAAAGGAACTCTTTAAAAATTACAATTATTTCACTAAAACTTTCGTCTATAATATTACATAATGTTACTATAAGTAATATTGCCGTTATTACTAATTCATAGTATTTACTTAATTCTAATAAAACTTAGAATCATTGGAACCGAGGTTGAGACATCACACAATCAGAAAGTATAACCGTGTGATTATGAAAGAGCCATGTGTAGCATCATCAATTATTACTTTTTTTTCTAAAATAGTGACCAGAAGTGTGAAAGCCATAGTCTAGTAGGTAGACGTGATGCCTCGGTTTAAATCCCAGGTCAGACATCAAAATGAAAATATGAAAAAATATTTCTTCGGCGACATCCTCTCAGCAGATTTCTGAGATTAAATAAAATTGCCATGAAAAGTATCTCAAAAATCTGTCGTTCGGAGTCGACTTTAAACTGTAGGTCTCACCACTCATATATAAAATTAACACTCACAACATGAGTGGTGTGAGAAGCTAGGCCGTAATCTTGACTGAAGGGTTGTAATGGCCAATTATGTATGTATGTATGTTAGCTTCCCTTCAGAGCCTAATTTTATTACAAACTAAGTTGTAGAAAGAAAAGGTTCTTCGGTTGTAAAAGTAAAGTTAAGTAAAGTTCGTTTTGCACCATATTCCGGAAGTATGTTCCGACATCAAATCCTCCAACATTAAGGGTTTATTCGTATAGTCAAAGACTTTTACTTAGCCTCACAAAAAAATTCTAACGGTATGAAGTAGCACAATCTTGGTAGCCAACTGACATCGCCAATATGAGAAATTAATTAACAAACTTCTCTTAAATATACATCCTTGTTGAAGCCATATACCATCCAATTATTAAACTTGAATTACGAGCCGATTATCATATGGCTATAGCTCTCTGAATTTACGGGAATGGTTATTCCAGGCACAATTTTCAATTACACCTCCATACCACAATGCATGTTAAATAACCAGTTTTTATGAATGCAACGGCTTTTTCGCAATCTCTTCTAGGTTCGCCATGGCAACGTATGAGATAATTTCCTTCTTGATGCAACTATGAGCTTCATCGCTAAAAAAATTTTGTTTGGAAAATCAATATTGAAAGCCTGCCGCCACCGCTTATGCAGATGGAGGAGTAAATCCAAATGAGTTGTTTAATCATAATGAGTTGTAAAATAAGTACAGATATTGAGAACGCCATGGTATCGCCAAATTTATAGTATCGACCACATTCTCTCCTTCTCACCACATCTTTAACGCTTCCTGTCTCAACAAATTACATTGCCATCTTGTTACACAGTGGGTCGATTAAGACGATCATAGAATTACTACCTACACAGAGAAAACTGAACCTAATAAATACATAGTAGATTAGAACAAAGTTTATAAGATTTCTCTATGGTTTTTTTTCAAGAAGAGATTCTTATTATTTTTATAAGGAAAACCTTTTTGAAAAAATCAAGAAGAAAACTTAGGGATTTTACTAGATAGTCTTCTTGATATTTTTAAAAAGGTTTTCTCCTTAATTTTATTAAGCTTTCTTTTTGTTTTTTCAAAAAGGTTTTCTTCTTGATTTTATTAGGCCATCTTTTTTTTCAAAAATATTTTCTTCTTAATTTTATAAGACTATCCCTTTTTTTTTATAAATAATACTTATTGATTTTGCTTGATATTATTATAGATTTTTTATTGATATATTTACTTAGAAACTAATTTAATATTTGATTTATTAATAATGATTTTGCACGAACAATATTTCTTCTCCATTCCCTTAGTCCTGCTTTGAATTTAATCAACTCCCCAGTATATTTTTGGTCCACCTTCTTGACAAAATTTTCAACGTATTCGATTTCCATTTTTTTTAATATTGTTACGTTTTTACCTTTTTAAAAACGTTTAAATATGAGTTCGTTAATTGCAACAAAGTAAAAACAAATATGTCTTTAGTTTTTCTTAAAATCTCTTTATTATTTACACTACTTTTGTGTACCACCGTATAGAACTTAACGATACAACGATAATAATCTGTTTATTCACTGTACTAGTTCACACAAGTATTCGCTAGATCTTTACAACCACGACTTATTTTGTTCACACGCAACTTCACACAAGGCTGACTAAATTAACTCTCACTGCTGCTTGCTTTGTCCAGCCCTTTTATATACCGCACGCACGTATGATCAGTATGATGAACGTTCTCGATGTGGAAGGTTCTCGCTCACGCCTTCTCGAGACTTCTGCTAGTACATTGTTGTTTGTGTACTTTGCTTATGTTGTCCGTTACATATTTGTCGTAGCTGGTTTACTTTATGTTGTTGTTGCTACCTGGTTCGTTGTACACATGTGTGTGTGCAGCTTTAGATAATCAACACGTTCGTTGTATTCTTAGTGTTAGTGCGTACTTGTGTCGTGTGTATTGTGTTGGTGTAGCTGATAGCTTTTGTTTATCGTTTTTATTGTTAAACGATATTAGGTCGTTTCGATTTATGTAACACTGCCGCCCACTTAAGCCTGTTCGTCCCGAATAGGCTCATTATCTCCTTTCCCATATTTTGCCAGTCGCTCTATGTGTACGACCTTCATTTTTGTTCGGGGGCTGTTAGCTTTCTGTATCCTGTACACGACATCGTTTAACCGCTTAATTATTTTATACGGTCCATCCCAGCTGGTTTGTAGCTTGGGAGATAATCCCTTCTTCCGCTTTGGGTTGTATAGCAGAACCATTTGTCCTTCATGGAAGCCCTCCGTGTTTGCTGCTCTATCATACCTGGCTTTCATTCTATCACTGACCATTTTTATACGGGTGCGTACAAACTCATGAAGTTCATTCAGGCTTTCTTCTTTTCCAGTGTATGTTTCGTTCCTCTCTGTGGCGGGCTTAACACCAAATTCTAAGTCACCGGGCAGTTTTATCTCAGTCCCAAAGATAACCTTGGCGGGTGATCTAGATGTTGAATCATGGACTGCAGATCGGTACGCCAGTAGAAACCTCGGAATGTGTTCGTCCCAATCCTTCTGTTGCTCGCTCACTACTTTCCGCAAGTATTCCTCCAGGGTTCGGTTAAATCGCTCTACCATTCCGTCTGACTGTGGGTGAAGAGGCGTCGTTCGAGTCTTCTTAATGCCATATACTTCGCACATTTCCTTGAATACAGCTGATTCAAAATTTCTGCCTTGATCGGAATGTAGTTCTATTGGAACCCCGTAGCGGCATACCCAGTTGTTCACAAAAACGTTAACTATTGTGTTCGCCTCTTGATTGGGTATGGCATACACTTCCGGCCATTTGCTGAAATAGTCCATCACAACGAGAACATATCGGTTTCCGGCATTGCTGACAGGAAAAGGGCCTGCTACGTCCATCGCTATCCGCTCGAAAGGTACGCCTGAGTTATACTGCTGCATCTGACCTCGACTTCTTCTTGCTGGACCTTTAGCCGCAATACACTGGGTGCAGTTTGCTATCCAATCCGCCACTGCTTGTTGACATCCAACCCACTAAAAACGTTGCTTTAGCCTTTCCAGCGTCTTGGTCAATCCACGATGTCCGCCGCTGGCTCCATCATGGAACTCCTTTAAAACATCTTTCATTTTGGAGGAAGGCACTACCAATAGGTTGGATTAGGTCTTGCCATCAGCGCTTTCCCAAAGTCGATATAGGCACCCATTTATGATCTTTAAGCTGTCCCATAGTGCCCAATAAGCTTTTGTAAGAGGACCTTCTGCGGATATCTCATTTCTTGTAGGTCGTTTGTCCTCTTCCTTCGCTGCTATTACCTTCGCCAATATTGGGTCACTCCTTTGTTCTTGGGACCAGTCTTCGTTGGCTTCAATCCGCGTCAGCCGGATATCGACGATGGACTCCTTTTCCTCAGCTTTCACGCAATGTTTACACTCTAAATTACAAGGTCGGCGTGAAAGAGCATCATTTCCATGTTTTATGCCCCTTCTGTGTTCAATGCTGAAGTCGTAAGTCTGGAGGCGTTCAATCCAACGTGCTAACTGTCCTTCAGGGTTCTTGAATTGTAGCAGCCATCTCAGTGCGGAGTGATCAGTCCTTAGCAGAAAATTTTGGCCATACAGGTACTTATGGTAATGTTTGATGCACTCCAGCACTGCCAGTAGCTCTCGTCGGGTTACACAATAATTCCGTTCAGGCTTTGACAATGTGCGACTATAGTAGCCTACGACTTTCTCTGTTCCATTGATCACTTGGGAAAGTACACCACCAATACCATATCCGCTAGCATCACTGTCTAAGATGAACTTTTCTCCTGGGACTGGATACGCCAAAACTGGTGCAGCACACAATAGGTCTTTTAGTGTCTGGAAAGCCTTCTCCTGTGGCTCACCCCATTGATAGACTTTTGACTTCTTGGTGAGCTCATGCAAACTTGCTGCCACGCTGGCAAAGTTAGGCACAAAGCGTCTGTAGTATGTGCATATTCCCAAAAAGCTGCGTAGTTCATGAAGGTTCTGGGGACGAGGCCAGTCCTTTACTGCTCGTATTTTATCTTCATCGGTGGATATGCCATCTGCTGTGACAAGATGCCCCAAATATTTCACCTGCTTTTGGAAAAATTCACATTTCTTTACGCTTAGTTTTAGTCCAGCCGTTGATATCCGTTGCAGAACTTCTCCCAGGTTCTTGAGGTGTTCGTCGAAAGTTCTGCCCATCACTATTATGTCGTCGAGATACACCAGGCAAGTCTTCCAATGCAGTCCCTTTAGCACACGTTCCATAAGCCGCTCGAATGTGGCCGGAGCATTACAGAGTCCAAATGGCATAACCTTAAACTGCCATAAGCCGCCGTTCGCACTGAATGCGGTTTTCTCTTTGTCCTTGTCTGCAATCTCCACCTGCCAATACCCGCTTTGTAGATCCAATGTGGAGAACCATTTTGTTCCGGCTAGCGTGTCGAGTGTGTCGTCAATTCGTGGTAGCGGGTAACTATCCTTTTTGGTGACATCATTAAGCTTCCTGTAGTCTACGCAGAATCTTGTACTGCCATCTTTCTTCTTTACTAAGACTACAGGTGAGCTCCAAGGTCCCGAAGATGGTTCGATTACACCGCTCCTCCTCATTTCGTCGACTAACTCCTTAACCTCATTACGCTTCGCCAGCGGTATGCTTCTAGGTGCCTGCTTTATCGGTCTCGCTTCGCCAGTATCAATTTCATGTTTAACCATGGCTGTTCTTCCTTGACTTTTGTTGTTCGTGGCGAAAGCGAAAGCATACCTCTTTAGCAGCTTTTTGGCTTTGTTTTTCTCTGCAGCTGCTAAACCTGCTATCCATTTCTCCACGTTTTCATCAAATCCCTTTTGATCCTTGGCTGACATATCGGCAGGTTGCGGCGTTTGCTCGCTGTTTATTATCGCCTCTACTGGAACACATTGGCCCACCTCTGAGTTTTTACAGACGACTCTTTCATGGCCTGATAGATTTAGCACTCTCACCGGGACTATTCTTTGTTCTGTGGATTTGACGAGGGCCTTTGCTGATATTAAATCCGTCTGTATTTCTGCTGGTTCAACAATCCACAAGCGGTTTTCCACACAATCTCTCACCATACGCGCCCATATCAGTGATTCACTCTGAGGTGGCAATTTGAGTTGTTCGACCGCAACTATCCTTCTGGCGTCCACTTGGTGCTTGTACCCCACGTCTAGAGGTATCTCTACATTTCGCCAACTCATAATCTGTTGCCCCATATTCAAATTGATGCCATGAGCTATCATAAAATCGGCACCAATGATAACCTCGTCCACAATATCGGCAACAATAAAGATGTGACTTACACTAATGTTGGCTATAGTCACCTTCGCCTCTGTTTTTCCGTGGACGGTGGCACACTCTCCAGTAGCTGTCCGTAGTCTTACATTGCTAAGTGCCTCAAATTTTCCCTTCGCTACATCTGGTCTGATGATAGACTGCGTCGCCCCGGTGTCTATTGTAAAGGTATGTGGTCTGCCATTTATGTATCCGCACGCCGTAAGATTGTTGTTGTTCTTTTGCATCACTGATATTGAGATTGTGGGGCCCTCGCTTGTGGGAGCCAGCACTTGCCCCTCAGTGCTAGCTCATTTTAGTTTAACGGGGACTCTTGTGAAGATGGTTGGTAGTTCGCCCGTTTCTTATTCCTTGATGGTGAGGCGGATCTTGACCTCTTTCGTGGCGCTTTACAATTTCTCTGGAAATGACCACTCTTTCCACAGTTGAAGCATTTAAGTTTAGCCTTTTGTTCGTTTTCTCCCGAAGCTTGCTTCAACATTTCTTTAAGTTTATTCAAAAGGCATTCCTCCTCCTCCACGACTTCCATTTTCCGTACTTTGCTCATTTGTGGTCGTGAAATCGTGCGAGCGGTCTCCTGGGCTAGTGCGAAGGCCACGGTCTCTGCAAAAGTTGTCTTCTGTGTAGAACATACCGCCAGTTTAATGTCAGGATCGCGTATACCATTCACAAACGCCTCGGTCTTAATGTTGTCTATCAGCGGGTGGTTTTCTCCGGGGTATGTAAGCTGCACTAATCTCTCGACTTCCATTGCAAAGGCCTGAAGTGACTCATTAGCCTTTTGCGCCCGGCATCTCAACTCCATGCGGTATAGTTCTCGTTTGTGTTCATCGCCAAATTTACGCTGCAACGCAACCATTAAGTCATTGTAGTTGTTTCTGCTGCTGGCTGGCATGGTTTCTAGAATCTCAGCTGCGACACCTTTTAACGCCAGAATTAGTTCTAGAGCCTTCTCTCCATCGTCCCATTCACTTCTGCTGGCTACTGTTTCAAATTGGAATTTGAATACGGATAGGGGTGAGCTACCATCAAAGCAAGGTGTTCTTATCCTGCCGGTACTTTCAAAAACGACTCGCACTGGTTCCAGTCGCTGGCTTTGGAGGTTGTTGATCTTTTCCTCCATCATAACGATTTTTCCGCCGACGGTCCTTTCCAAATTGTCCACTTTAGTGTCAACGGTCTTTTCCAAATTGTCCACTCTCGTGTCAACGGCCTTTTCTAAATGTGACACCCTTTCCTCGACACCAGTGATCCTTTTGCTGACCGACTCATGGATTTCCTGCAGCTTTCCAGATGTTGCTTCCAATTCCTTTTCAATTTTTGACAAAATTGCTGCTTGCAGTCGTTGGTTTTCGGCTCTAGAAGCTTCAAATAGCTTCTGGTTCTCAGCTCTAGAAGCTTCTCGTACATCAGCCAGAAGTTTTTGATTTTCGGTTCTAGAAGCTTCGAATAGCTTCTGGTTCTCAGCTCTAGAAACTTCTTGAACATCAGTTAATACTTGCATTTTTTCCATCATAGCGGCCAGCAATGAATTTATGTCGATACCGCTCGGGGTTACAGGGGCCTTTACCTCTCGTTCCTCTTCATCCTCGAACTCGTAGGAATCGATGTCGATGTCCTGAAGCTGCAGATGTTCCCTTAATCGCCTTTGCAGTTCATTTTTCGTGCCCATTGTTGGCAGCTCGAGTTTACCCAACTCCCGTTTAAGCCGTTCCACTTTTAGATCGCAGAGTTTCATTTTGATTTTGATGTTCTCCTTTTTTTTATTTATTTATTTTCACTTTTGGATTTTGCAATCCCACTTCTGACACCAATTGTTACGTTTTTACCTTTTTAAAAACTTTTAAATATGAGTTCGTTAATTGCAACAAAGTAAAAACAAATATGTCTTTAGTTTTTCTTAAAATCTCTTTATTATTTACACTACTTTTGTGTACCACCGTATAGAACTTAACGATACAACGATAATAATCTGTTTATTCACTGTACTAGTTCACACAAGTATTCGCTAGATCTTTACAACCACGACTTATTTTGTTCACACGCAACTTCACACAAGGCTGACTAAATTAACTCTCACTGCTGCTTGCTTTGTCCAGCCCTTTTATAGTCCGCACGTACGTATGATCAGTATGATGAACGTTCTCGATGTGGAAGGTTCTCGCTCACGCCTTCTCGAGACTTCTGCTAGTACATTGTTGTTTGTGTACTTTGCTTATGTTGTCCGTTACATATTTGTCGTAGCTGGTTTACTTTATGTTGTTGTTGCTACCTGGTTCGTTGTACACATGTGTGTGTGCAGCTTTAGATAATCAACACGTTCGTTGTATTCTTAGTGTTAGTGCGTACTTGTGTCGTGTGTATTGTGTTGGTGTAGCTGATAGCTTTTGTTTATCGTTTTTATTCCCTGCCGTCAAATGAGTAGCTAACTACAAAAAAAACTAACTTTAAGTTTGCTTGTATAGACTAACTTAAAGCTAACTACTACGCAATGCAAAATTTACATTAACCAAAGTGTATACAAACACTCCAATTCTTGACGCCGTTGGATATAGATAACTAACGTCTTAGACGTTTGATTAATAAACAAAACCGCGTGTCATCTTTTCGCTTTATATTTTTGGTTAAAAATTTAATGTTTGCGTAAAATAATTAAAAAAATACACTAAATTAAAAAATATATAAATTCGAAAGATTTGAAGTGTTTTTATTTGAAGTGAAGTGAAACAATATTAAAGGGCCGCTTGCCAAAAAGCTTACGGAAATTGTCACCAAATTTGTGCATGGACATAAACTTGGATGGTGTTCATGGTAAAAAGCGTTTAAAAGACTTTGCTTTTTTATGACGCCTTAGTAGGTAAGTGCTAATTTGAAAATATAAGTTTTAACCAAGTCTTAAAACATGTAAAAATTTATATACATATTTTTTAAACAGATGCCTGTCGATCACTCGGCTCTCAGGATGTAGAAACTGGCGTTACGCATTAAAAATAATAAAAAAAAATCCTTGTATTCATGCTAAGTGCATTAAAAATAAAAACACAAATCCAAAAAATTAAAATATTTGCAAATGTTACATTTAGAAACTCTTTTTATCTTTTTTTATCAACAAATGTGCAAAATATTTTTGTAAATCATGAATTTATTAATTTTTTTTTCATATGTATAAATTTGTTTAGAAAAAAATCTTTATTTACACTATCAACAAATGTATAAAATATTGCTTGTGATGTATTGAACTGAATTTATTTTATTTAAACTGAACTGAATTTATTTTAATTTAATTAATTTTTTTATTTATTTATTTTATTTATTTTATTTTTACATGAATAAACTTTTGTTTTCTATTAAAATATAAATTTAAAAAAACTGTTTCATTTCGAATAATTAATATTATAGCTTATTATTGTAAGTTTAAAGCCAACGTGTAAAGAACTGACTTTTCATTCACTGAAATTTAGCTAACTTATAGTCAATTAAAAGTAGTAAGTTTATAGCTAGCTACAAATAGGTTTACTTTAAGTTAACTGCTAAGTAACTAACTTTAAATTAATTTAAAAGTAATGCAGAGTCGGACAATTGACTACTTCCTAGGACATCGCAATGTTAAAATAGTTAGTCATTTTCATATAAAAGTAATCCAAGTGTCAACCACCACTGCTTGAGAAATAGTTGGTTTTAAGTTAATTTAAAGTTAACTGCGTGTACGACAGGGTTGTTAAACGATATTAGGTCGTTTCGATTTATGTAACAATATGTTTCTTGATGTAATTCCAAAACTTAAAAGAATGTTGCACGTTTCATCACGGAGCTCTCAGGTAGAGATGAGCGATCCAGTGATTTTTGAAGAACGTTGTTCTCAGTGAACGTGATTTGTGAATCACTGTTCTTTAAAACACTGATTGTGATCACAGTATTCCAAAAGAAAACAATAATGACAATAACATATTTTAGTAAGTCGTAAGAAAGAGACAACTAGATACATACTACTAAAAGACTACTAACCAAAATCGAAGTGGTGTCATCAATGTTATTATTTTTAATGTAATTTTTTTTATATGAAGTTTGACAATTAAGTTTCACAGAAAGTTCATGTATAAAAGACAAAAGTAAATAATCAACATCATCTTATAGTAATTCTGCCTCGCTCAAAATAAAATGAAATAAATTTGAGTATGTAACAATTTTGAAAGAACGACATTATTAGTAACTGTTATTTGGCAATTTCAATCACTGTAGTTACCAGTGAATTATCAATCACCGTGATTAAATCACAGTTTTGAAAATATCGCTCATCTCTACTCCCAGGATTTAAAAATTGGGTCATTACTCAAAATTTTATATGTTTTTTATAACACTTTTTTTTAAATTAAAACAATTCAATTTTTTTATATAAGTTTGCTTTGTTTTTTTTAAGAAGGAATATTTTTTATTACTTTTTTCCACTTCTTTACTTGCCACTTGTTCACTTTTTAACAAGCCAGCTAATGTAATCAAGAAGATATTCTTATTAAAACATTAATAAGATAATTTACACATGATCAAATAGAAACCTAATGAAATCAATAAGGAATACTTCTTAAAAAAAATTATTAAGTAGCCTAATGAAACCTATAAGAAAAACCTTTTTGAAAAAATTGATTAGGTAGCCCAATGAAATTAATAAGAAATTCTTGTTTTATACAATTTAGAAGAAAACACAATATAATCAATAAGTTTTTCTCTATGGATTGTATTTTTTGTGGCAAAAATGACGGAATTTGAGTAAAAAAAAACAAGGTTTCTTCTTAAATGTATGTGTTTTACGTCTTGAAAAAATTAAAAAGATTTATCACATAAAAATAATAAGAAATCTCTACGAAAAAATCTTCGTTTCTTTCTGCTGTTATACCCCTTACTCCAAAAACGTTTCGTAGATAAAATCTTCTTGATTTTATTAGGCAGTTTTCCCTCTGTGTAATGTTCGAGAAGTGGACACATTTAAATCACCATTCCAGTAAGAAGTGTTAACTATATATACGTGATCTCCAGCCATTCACATTCGTAAATGGCATATAAATGTAGGCTTACCATGGGACAAATTTCATTATAATGAGATTCTAAGGCGATAGCTTTAGCGAAGGATGTGAAATCCGTAAACGTATATCCTGAAATTACAATTTTTGTAATACAATTGCCGTTTACATCTTCCCTAGAAATTTTGTAACAAGAAAAACTCCATTAAATTTTGGCATGTTGTCAACAGCTGATGGTTTTCAATGGCTATTCACAGTATGCAATGATATTTATAAACTAGGTGTGACGAACGACACCAAGTTTTGAAATATACAACGTCTCATATTGAAACACACATATCTATGTGGCAAATTGTTGGTATCTTCTAGGATGTACTCATGCTAGCCATTATAGTAGTATGAATTATATTAAAAAGTAAACATTTCCATTATTCATAGGCAAATACTGTGTTGGTTTCCAACATGCACTTTAAATAGCATCACTATGACAATTGTAAATAGTTGACGTTGGAAATGTTGAAAATGAAAATAAAGTAGGACCCACTTCAAAACTTTAGTAAAATAAATTTAAAATATAAAGGCATGTCTGTTGTGTTCAAAATTAGAGCTTGAAAGTGTTTGATTGTGAGAATAATGTGACAATGTGTGTAATTGCAACAAATATATATTGTCATTTGCTATAGTGTGATAAACTGTATAGGTTTTGTGTGAGTAAGTTTGCTCAGAGTTATTCAAACCTTAAACATTTACACTTGCAGCTCATAGTGTTGAAATTTTTTTATATGTGCTACTGTTGGCCATTTTATTGTTTATAAAACATTTATAGTGAATAGGATTGTGAAAGTGTTATACGTAAATCAAGAAACAAATGGTTTTATTATTGTTATACGAATCAAACAATCAAATGATTTTTAAAACAATTAAAAGGTCTGTCAACCAACTATTTACGGGACACAGCCTATCATTTTAAGAACTGTAGCGAAATTTTCAACCGCAATTTTATTGAGAGTTGGAACAAAGCATTAACCAATCCTTGAACGAATTCTTGAAAGCCTCTTGAGGTTGCCGTTGTTTAATAGGTAGTGTGAAACCAAACTCTAGGTCAGAATCTCGATCAAAACGAAATTAGAAGGAAATATTTTTTTTGGCGAATTCCTCTCAGCAGATTTCTGGCAAAAACTCTGCAAGTAAATAAAATTGTTACGAAAAATTTCTCAAACATTTTTTTGTTCTGAGTCGACTTTAAACTATAGGCCCCGCTACTCTGTATAAAATTAACACACACAATATAAATGGCGTGAGAAATTAGGTCACAATCCTTATTGAAGGATTGTAATAGCTAATTAATAATAACAACCTGGAGCTATCGAAAAGTAACATAATAGAATAGTTTATTATTAAACGACGTGGTATAGATATTTCTCTTCATCGGATTGCATCCGGTGTGTGATAGGGTTGTATTTTGGAGTTCATTCTATATTTATATTTACCAGTGGTGAAAAATTCATTACTTTAGTACTTTTTCAGTACTTTTCCATTTCAAAAATACCGCAGTACCCCTGCGACGCTTTCAGTACGTTTTTATTATTAAATATATATTTTATGTCTTGCGCTTTTCAACTATTAATGCTTTCGGAACATGTTGAACGTAATGCTAAAGGTAGAATTAGGCTTTAGCCCCGGTTAGCCAAACGTCCACGGAATATACATTCGTTTTTAGAATACGAAAAGCAATGAGAACGCTTGCCGAAATGTAATGTAATTTCGGAAACGTCGCAGTTTGGCTAAATGAGATTTTTACGTTTTGCTATGTTTGGAATCAGCAGCTTTTGTTTTGCATGGGAGGAACACGTATAAGTCGTTAGTTTCTCTGTTCAGTTCCGTACGTATATTAAATATAAATAAATAAATAGCATAGTAGGTAATGTGCTGGCTTACTCGGCGTGAGGGTCAGAGATCTAGGTCATAATCTCGATTGAAGGGTTTTAATGATCAATTATGTATGTACATATGTATTTTTTACAAAAGTACCATTTGAAGAGAAAAAGTACTCTTTAAGTTATAGTTCAGTACCATTTTAAAATTTCAATTGTGCAATACTGCTTTATACTTCGGACGTGGCAACAGGTAGCCATATTCATACTTCTACCAGAGCTAATGACATTGCTTTTTTAGCATGAAAACCCGGCATGAAGTATATAAGTAAAGTTAAAATAAATTAAATTGAAATTATTTAATAAATAAATTATTTAATAAATGTTTGCTACTAGACCAATTGCAAAATTCTCTTGTACAAGCCATATAATGTTATGATATACAGTTATAAAGAACAGTCTTACATATAATACAATTTAAAAAATTAGGATCTTACGGATGACTACAGCAAAAAAACCTTGGCTTGGCTGCAATAAACTTACAGTACATATGAATTCTTTAACTTGATGAAAATTTCTTTGTTCAAGTAGTTGTTTACATGTGAAATTGGATCCATCAGGTAAATCAGTCTTGATGTTGAAAGAAGAAGAAAGACAGCATCATTCTAACTTAAACGAAAGTGGGCCACTTTAGTGCAAGCCAACGAATTCTAAAAAAAAAAATCAAACAGGAATATTCAGTTGTCTCTGTTAGCAGTCACAACAACAACATCATCACAAAATAGTTATTAAAGTTTGCAACTTGAGATAAGCACAACTTTATAAATTTCTGCTTGGAAAAATTTCACATTGGGACAAAAAACTTCCTATCTCTATCGTCGAAGTCCGTATACAATTAAAACGTATGTAGCCTCAATGTTACTCCATTCATCTTTGTTATTAAGCCTCGTTGCAAAGTGTTTATCAAAATTCTAGAGCTTGTTGGAAGAATCCAGGGGGCAGTCCCATTGCCACTCAAGGTCTACTGATGAGTCTCGTATTAGATGTGTCACAAACCATAGTCCCTAAAGCGCTGATCCTCAACACCTTGTGCAGCCGACTTAAGCCCAACTGTCGTTGTGTGTCAGACTCTCATAGCTTTACAACATACACTAAACTCAATAACATGTCTAACTTACATAAGCTGTTTTTTGATTTCTTCTACGTAGCTAGTTACATTTCACGTTCAAGTTCCCCAGAAGAGTGCCACTAAATCTGCAAGAACCATGTCATTTGATCTGCCTGCACTGTATATGTACGTCTCGCCTAAAATACGGTTACACCCTATACAATACAGCTTTCTTCAGGGTTACCAAAATTAAATACATGAAGGCAATTTGTTTGAAGAATTTTGTAGTAGAGTAGAATAAAATTTCATACGGAAAAAATAGGCTTAAAACTCATTTTATTGTTAGTCCAAAAGCTGTCACGTTTAACTTTTCTTATTTCCCTAATTGTTTTAAAGGCAGATGGGTCCAGTTTATTTTGGAAATTTCTTTCTTAAAAGACGTGTACAACGCCATCGGAAAAACCGTCGAATTTTGATTGTTAAAGTCCCAGAAAGTGTTTTTACCTTCTGCATTCAAATAATAGAAAACGAAATAGAAAATATTTTTAAAAATTTTCTGTGATATAAATCCAAAGAGAGATAAAAGTGCAGAACGTGTAAAACCACTTATCATAATTCAGAATAGATTAAATGTTTAAAATAATGATAAAAAAATAAAAAAATAAATTCAACATCGCAACAAACGAATTTGACAAGAAGATAATATTCTCCTAATAATGAGAACACAGTCTCTAACGAAGTAAAAAATTTAAAACTTTGTAATTTGTTTTATGCTGGGGCTATTACCATTTAATAGAAGAAATGAAAAACGAAAATTAATTCAATTTATTATTTATTAAAATCATCTGCTACATTGATTGTTTTGGTTCCAAGAAAAAATTTAAAAACACTAATGTGTACAAAGTAAACGTAACAATAAAAATAAACCGTCAAGTTTAAGAGAAGGAAATAAAAAATGTATTTACGTTGGTCAGCAAGACAAGCAGAGTAAATTTAAATATCCTTTAATCCTTAAAGTCTTAATAATTATTTTTAAATTTAAATAGAACAAATGTGTGTGAGATATCATAGAAATATTTTTTCATTTATAAAACCACTTCAATGCCGTTGTGTGCGGAGTATAAAAATCTTCAATTGTCTGTTACATGTTTTTTGGTTGGAGGATATGCGAAATGGAAAATAAATCAAGCGTTCAACTTGCCCTATTTCGGTAGCCATTATACATCACCCCCCCCCCCCCCTGAGTGAGGTGAACATGTCCTAAAATCGTTCCTGCAGAATATCCAATGTGACACGCTGCTCGTTGACAGTGCTGACCCGGCCAACGTCATTCTCAAAGAAATATGGACCGATGATGCCAGCAGCCCAAAATCCACCCCAATTAGTAATGTACTGGGTACTCTTGAACAGAACTTGATACACAAACCAAGAGCGTAACAATGCGTTGTTCTCATCGTGCGTTTTTGTTGTTTGACCACTTTTTATTTATTTTTCTGGTGTTAAAAGCAGACGTCGGCACCAATGTCCCTCAGGGGAAGAACATCTTCGGCTTTTTACACACATAGGACACGAACATCAATAATGTTCGTTAAAAGGAGCGTAAAAATCTTGTCAGTTTTTAAAGAAGAAGGTTCATGTCGCTTTTTTCAGACTTCAATGATATATCCAAAGAAATATCACAGTAGTATTCACTAATATCAATGAGAAATGATTTCGATTTTTGGAAGAATACTTGCCAAGTTAAATACGGTGCCTTAGTGTCTTAGTGCAGTACAATTTTTCTATATTTTCCGATCACATATACATATTATTGGGTTAATAAGTAGACTTGACATTATTACTAACAATTTTCCTCTAGGTTAACACATGCCTATGGTTATGGATTAGTGAGTGAGAGAGAGAAAATAAGTTGAGAGAATTTATTTATTTACAGCCATAGAAAAGTGTTAGTAATATACTCTATTTTTATTTTCATTTCATCAACATACATATGTAAAGCTGTCTATCTTTGGCTTAATAATTTTGGATAAATAAAAATAAATAAAACTTCGATTTTATTGTTAAAAGAACATAAAGCTATCCATCTTTGGCTTAAAAATTAGGCCATGTTTTCTAGATAAATAAAAATAAAAAGAAAAACAAAAACCATTTTTTATTAAAAGAAAAAAACGAGCATCATTTAAAAAAAATATACTATGGGACAAAATAAAAAATAAAATACGCCCAGCTAATGACATAGAATATTTTTAACACAAAATATTCTTCGAGTGTTATTCTGAAATAAAATGATAAAGCATCCGCAGCACATGTATTCTCGTCGTAGTCTGATCGACAACTAAATCAAAAAACACAAGAATACATACACATGTACATACTTACGATGAGAGCAACACATTGTTACGCTCTTTGTTTGTGTTCATTTTCCTTCTGTCTTCCTCCCCCCTCATCATGAAATGATTTTTAAAAATATTGTGGTGAGAGCGGATCGTAATGTTACGACCCGCCATAAGAAATTTTACTTCTACATGATGCGTATTCTTTATATCCATATTCTTTGGTTAAAGCCTTTCAATTGAGCACTCAGTGTCTCATTGACTTAGCATCAATATAAAAAGTGCAGTATTGTTAGGCTCTGTTACATGGATTTGGATAAGAAAAATCCTGAAACCACAGGGACTGCGGTTCTTATAGGCCACTGCCCTATTGGAGTTCTTGCCATGAAGAGTAGGAGGCTGTTGACCTTTCATATTCTATATGGCCATACCTATTGTAATTTTTTGTTGATCTCTCTAAAACAAAAATTACTGTAATGCTATATTTACTTTGAAATCGAAATGGTTTCCCATAGAAACTGTTTGATCCCCTGGTTAAAACCAACCTACTTCCTACAGTTATCGGAATGTTATATAACCGGGTGAGGGGTATATGTAAACCCTTACAAAGTGTCATATTCATTATCACGTTTTCCAGCTGGAAAATTAAACTTTTGGAGAATAATGATAAATGAATAAAAATGTGTTCAAGTTATATTGAAACATTCGAAACGTGCTTCTCTAATCAAAAAGCTTAATCTAATGAAGTCTGAACGCTTTGGACTATATTAATAGGCTAAGATTAAATTGGAAAATTTTACATAATTACTTTTAAAACCGGTATGGCAGGCAGTTATGAACCCAATCATACTGCTGCCACTGTGAAGATGTGATTTGCCTACCAAAGTCCCCACAGGCTTAATAATCATGTACAAAGCATCGATACGACTTCGAGAGAGTTGTTAGGAGGTCATTTAATAGAACGGTTACGTAGTCGCCAAATCTCAAACAAAAGCCAACTGGAAAATTGACTTATGAGTGAATGGCGCCAAATATCAACAAAAAAAGATAAGAAATAGAAAAAAGTTCAAAGAGCAGGTAGTAGAGGCCTCTGATCTAAATAATTTTTATTCAGAATATTTCTTATAACTGCTTTAAAAATTACCGCAAACAAATATTTAATTTATTTACCACGAAACATACTATTTTGGGCCATTTTTATAGTACAACTATCATTATTACCACAAGATAAGAGTCAAACAAAAAAATCGATACAGACAATTCTAAGAGAACATTTATTTTCTAAAGCAAAACATGATATTTTATGGCAAGAGAGTTCAAATTTTAAAAGACAAAAATTATAATAAACATACAGACAAACTCTTACAATTATAAAAAGCTCAAGATACAGGGTGACTGATATGTATTGCAACCAACTTCAGGTTGTTATCATTTGTAAACCGCTCGTCTGACAGCTGACAGATTTATTCCGGTGACAGTTCATTTTATTATTTACAAGCTTACAAAAGCATTTTGATCTATTGCATTTGGAAAAACAGTTATTCGTGATGGAATTCAAGCGTGATAGTGTGATTGCTTTATATTTGGCTGGAAAACCACAGGTGGCTATCGTTAGAGCCATCCAGCATTTAAATGTGAATAAATCTTTTGTTTCTCGTACCATTGCTCTTTACCGTGATACTGGCAGTGTTGCATTCCGTCCAAAAAGTGGACGAAAAAAAACGGTAACAACACCAGAAATGATCCGAAAAGTGAAGGCCAGATTTGATCGAAATACACGCCGCAGTGGTATAAAAATTGCTCGTGAGCTGAACATATCGCGAGAACGGATGCAACACATATTGAAAAATGAGCTTGGACTAAAGCCATTGAAGTTCCAAAAAGTGCAAGAGCTCACCGATGGACAAAAAAAGTTAGACTGGAAAGAGCCAAGGAGTTACTTCGCTTGCACGAAAGTGGCCAGTTACCGAATTTGGTTTTCTCCGATGAGAAGCCATTTCAAATTGAGCAGTTTGTGAACAAACAAAACGATCGGGTTTACTTGCCAAAGAGGTCAGCTGAAAATTTACACCTGCGATTGGCCACCAGAACTCAAGCGCCGCCGATGGTAATGGTGTGGGCCGTCGTAACGGCCGATGGTCGCTCCCCGCTCGTATTCGTCGACCGTGGGGTCGAAATAAATGCCGAATATTATCGGGAAAATGTCTTAAAGACAGTATTGATCCCTGGGCAGACAAACATTTCGGCCGCAGACCATGGACATTCCAACAGGACTCAGCACAACCGCACTCAGCACGCGTCAACCAAGAATGGCTTAAAAAAGAGGTTCCTCCCTTCATTTCTACCGCACAATGGTCACCAAAATCTCCGTTGAACTTTCGCGCCTGGGGCATTTTGGAGATTAAGGTTCTCACTAAAAAATACCAAAGTATCGATCATCTCAAGACGGCGCTTCGCCGGGAATGGGCCAAATTACCGCAATTTCGTGCAGCCTGTGATGGCTTTGTCGGCCGTTTGAAGGCCATAATTCGTACCAAAGCTGGCCAATTCGAACAAATCTAAACTGATTCTAAAATTTTATGTTATTTCCAAAATTTTTTGCTTTTGAACAATAAAATTAAAAAAAAATTAAAAAAATATAGCGCTTTACTTTATTGCATTTTATATCAGGCACCCTGTACAACAGAATGAATATACCAGACATCTTGTAAACGAAAAAAAAATACAACGACAATAAAAGTAAAATAATACTAATGTTAGTTAATGGTCAAGTCAAGCAACACACCAAAACATTTAACATATTGTCTTAAGAAAAAGTTCAAAGAGTAATACACTATTAAAGAAACTCAGAACAAAGTAGAAAAGAAGAGTCAAAAAGATAAGGCGATAACAATAACATGAAGTGTTTGAAACAATTATACAATACTTGAACTGAGTACAACAAGGCAATGTCGAATATTTTTACCATTGCAAGGACAATGAGATGGCAATTGAAGTGGGGTCATCATCCTTAAAAATCTTACTCCCTGTCGTCAGGCACAGGTTTAGCTTTCATAATTTAGCATGTACACTGTCGGACAAAATAAAGTGCGGTTTGAAATATTTTTTGTTTTTTGATTAAAGCATATGTTTATTGCTTTCAAATGTTTATAAATTATAGTTTCATTTTTAATTCGGTTAATATTTTATCTAGAAAGTATCTTAACACTGAATTCTTTCTTTATGTTTTCTATTTATAATAGAAACTATATGGCACATAAGGAATTTCAAGTGACAAAATAAAGTAACACTTCACTAGAAAGTATTATAAATAATTAAATAACTTCAAAATTTAGTACGAAGTTGCTCCTCCTTTGTTATTTATGACTTCTCTTAATCTTTTCGGCATACTTAGCGCAAGGTTCTTCAAAGTACTTGTAGGAATTGTCCTCCATTCACTTTGCAGTTTTTCCCAAAATGTTTGAATATTTGTTCTGGACTCCATCGGGTTTTTGTCATCTGAGATAGCCCAAAGATGCTCTATGTGGTTTAAATCTTGGCTTTGAGCAGGTCATTCAAATTTTTCAACATTATTTTCTACAAAATATGTTTTAGCGACCTTACTCGTGTGCTTGGGTTCGTTGTCTTGTTGAAAGATAAACTCCCCCAAGCCCATTTCCTCCTCACTGCTGTAAAGATTTTCTTCCAAAATATTTACATAATACTCTCCAGGCATTTTGGAATCAATTTTAATAAGTCTACCTACTCCTGAAGGGGAAAAACATCCCCACACCATGAGGCTGCCTTGCGTAAAAATAACAACAATTGTGTCCCTTTGTTAGGCTAATTTAACCATGAAACTCTGTTTTCTTGAGGTAGTTTACCTGTATTAGAATTCAAGTCGAATACCGTGATATACTATAGCATATACGAGAGCTAAGGCACTACTTATTTTCCCTTCATAGAATAAATCTTATATATACTCATTGTTGTTCAATAACTTTTATTCTTTAGAGACAACTTTCTAGAAATATTTCATAGGAGTTCACAAAGATGCACATAAAATGTCAACATCGGAGTATTATTATACAAAAAACTTTGTCAGTTCGCCTCACTAATGTCTCAACGACATTTGGGCAATTTTAATTTCATTTTTCATTTTTTTAATAAAAACGTTGAGACAGTTGTAAGCAAATTTTCAAAGGCGTAAAGTATTAAGTACTCCACAGATTATTAATATGAACAAATATTTTTTTTTTGGTCATTACAACCCTTCAGAATTACGACATAGCTTGTCACACCACTACATGATTGGCGGGAACTATACGAGTAGTTTAAAGTCAACTCAGAACGACAGAATTTTATTGAGAAACATTTTCATGGCAATTTTATTTACTCTCAGAGTTTTTGCATGAAAACTGTTGAGAGGAATTTTTAAATATTTCGTTTTGTTGAAGATGTCTGACCAGAGGTTTGAAACATGGCCTCACGTCTAATAAGTAAACGCTCTCCTACTACGACATCTTCAGTTTTAGATTACACACAAATTAAAAATTATCCCCCAATGAATAAAAAAAGATGTAACAGCTGCTGTCAATTAGAAGGAATAAAAACACTTAGGCCTTTTATAGCTCATTGCGATTCAATGTCGTTTATGTCCAATAGTTCTGGAACAATGTGAACATCATGACAACGCCACTTAGACGTCCAATGTCATTTTTGACAGATCAGTGGTCTTTGCTATTATGCAGGAAATTTCATATAACGCCGTAGTCTAATAGACAACGGTTCAAACCCCAGGTTAGACATCAAAGCAAAATACATAAAGTATTTTTTCGGCAACTGCCTCTTAGCCGATTTCTGGCAAAAACTCTGACAGTAAATAAAATTGCCATGAAAAGTATCTCAAAAATCTGCCGTTCGGAATCAACTTTAAACTGAAGGTACCACTCATGTATAAAATCAACACAGGCAACATAAGTTGTGTGAGAAGCTAGTTCGTAACCCTGACAGAAGGGTTGTAATGAGCAATTATGTATGTATATATGTAATTTCATACGATTTCATGACAACGACAAGCTTCTGCAACCGTTCGGCGTTAAATCTACCTTTCAGTGTCTGAATCCACCATCACCTTTTTAGTAAACCTTACTTCCACATGTTTTTTAACTATAATCGATAAATTTTTAAAAATCTTAAAAATATTTTTCAAATGATTAATATTGTTACGAAAATGGAAATGGTATTATCGTTTAACATGAAGATGATAAACAAATGCTACAAAAACAAAAACAAAAAACTTGCTTACATGATCAACGAATAAACAAAAACAACATCAGTATAAAAAAGGTATAAACAAGTAAACAAACAGGCAACAACAACGTTGAAAAGATAAACGTAAACAAGATACGCAAACAATAATAACATAAACAACACGTTTACATTTATAGAGATTTCGCGGAGGCAAAGTCCTTTTCCTTCAAGAGCATCCATCAGACTGTTTACCCTGCGATATTAAAGGCAGGCAAAGCAGGCAACGGGATCAGAAAGAATTCAGTCAGTCTTGTGTGAAGACGTGTTGCGTGGGAAGAGAATAATTGTGGTTTGAAGAACTCCGTTGAAAAGGTCTAACGAGCAATTGTTAGTGTGTACGCGGAAGAGTTTAAAGAAGAATAACAAATAAAGCAAATTGTTGTTATTTAAATCAAGTTGCCAAAGGTAGCACACGGAATTGTGCGAACAATAAAGAATTTAATTAAAACTAAACACAAATTTATTTCTATGTTTATTTGCAATCTATGAACTCATATTTTGATCGTTTTTAAAAGGGTAAAAACGTAACAATATGCTAAGGGTGTATGAATATACGAGTAGATATTGCATACTGTGAGCATCATCCTTCACATATAATTTTTACAATTGCTTTTATGTGTGCAGGATATAGAAGTATGTTTGTCAACTCTTCGTTTGTAAACTCAAAGATTATGTGAATAGCACTTTCTGTTATATGAAAGATTATTTTTACATCCTGTTGCTGTGACCTGCATCAGATATTTCACTTTTAAAAAAATACGCTTTTTAACGTGTCATTTTGATACATAAAAAATATTGAAAATGCCTATTTTCGCCTACATATGGGAGTTAAGGAAAGCTTTTGCATTTTTAACTTTTTTGTATTTCTATTAAGCTATTTAACATAAAGCATTGAAATCCTAAATAAAAGGAAGTCGTTTGTCATTACACAGAATTATCCTTTTTGGAAAGTGTTTTGCTTTTTAGAATTATCAATGAATTTATAATATTTGCCCTCCATTAATCTTAAGCATTTCTTTAATAGAAACAATTTATATTGTAATAAAACAATTCCGTACTATACCCACACGTCACAATTAATGCTTGCTTTACATTGAGTGTGTGCCAGAGCTAATAGCAGATTCTAAAAGGATTCACTTTTTGAATTGAAATTATTAATCCATCTCTTTGTGTTTTGGGCAACCATCGTGTGAAAGTCGAAAATATTGTTACGGAAATGGAAACTGTGTAATATCGTTTAACATTAAACTGAGCAAAAACTACACAAACAAATACAACGAACTTGTTACAAGTAAACCAACACCATCAGTATGAAAGAAAAGGGGATAGATAAGCGAACGCAACAACAAGCAATGCGAACAAAATACACAAACAACAATGAATTCGCGATAGAGTTCTCGAGAAAGCGAAAACATGAACGTTATAATTCAAGAACGTTCATCAGACTGTTTGCGTTGGCATTTAAAAAGGCAAAACAAAGCAGGCAAAGCAGTATTAAGAATTCAGTCAGTCTTGTGTGAAGACGCGTTGCGTGTGAAGACAACAGTCGTGGTTTGAAGATCTCCGTTGTGAAGATCTGCGCTGTAAGAAAGAAGAATAGCAAACAAGCAATTATTGTTGTATACGTCATGTTGTAAACCGTGGCACACAAAATTAGTGCGAACAATAAAGAATTTAATTGAAACTAAACACCAATTTATTTTTGTTTTGTTTGCAATGAACGTTTTTAAAAAGGTAAAAACGTAGCAATATTATTTAACTGACACCAACACTCAGGGAAGAGATGTTTGCGATATGAAGAGGAATTTGATGGACCCTTACCTAAATAAGAAAAAGTATGCATTCTTTCTCTTGAAATTAATGCATAAAATACGTAAAAAACTAAATATTTTTACTAAAATTCTAATTAAACTGTTTTAATGTTCAAATATTTATTTGAAGTCTCTTAATTTTTATAACTTCCTGATATCGTTATACCTTCATGAAATTTATTCTACATTTATTTCTTATCCTTAGGCTGAGAGGAAGCTATTTTATTCTTGAGGGCTTCCTAGACGTTACCGCTATGGTTATAAAGCGTCAACGATATCTTTCAGCACTTTGTCCTGAAGTCGGATTAAATTAATTTTATTTCATTTTCCAGTTTTCTATTTAAGCGATAACACATTAAGAATATTTCTGAAGAGATTTTGTATTTTTCTATTGCTTCTTCAATGGTGTACTTTTTACAATGAAATTTATTAATCGTTGATTGTTTCTTTCGAAATCCAAATTGATTTGAAGTTATTAATTTCCAATACACAATAATTCTATTGAGTTGTCAGTAAAATAACTTTTGAAATAGCTTTCCGATTACGGGAAGTAATCCGATTGGTCGGTATAAAAAACTTGGTTGACTTTTACCAGGTCAATGCGTGCATTCATTACTAAACTGAGTTTTAGTAATGTTTTGTTTGGCAAGTTTTGGAGATTGCTTTAAATTTAACGAAGATATTTGAGGAGTAATCTTATTTGAAATAACTAGTTAGGATTCAGTTAGGATTACGGCCTAGCTTCTCATGTTGTGTGTGTTAATTTTTATACATGAGTGGCGGGATCTACAGTTTAAAGTCGACTCCGAACGACAGATTTTTGAAGAACTTTTCTTGGCAGTTTTATTTACTCTCAGAGTTTTTGCCAGAAATCTGCTGAGAAGAAATCGCCTGGGATTCGAAACGTCGCCTTACATCTAATAAGCCAACACACTACCTACTAGACTACGGCGGCTTCCCTTTCTAATTCTTATTCTTTCTTTAATGAGTTCGATTATATGATTAATTGTATGAACTGCGTGCCTAACAATCCAAACTGCCTTTTGGAATAGCGCTGTCAATTTCACTGCTTAATCCACAATCTTATTAGCAAACATTTATTTATTTATTAGAATGCAATTACAAATTATATTTAATTATATACGACCTGAGTAACTTCGACCATTTGCTCGGTGTAGTGTAACAGACCAGAGTCTCAGGTGGGAATCGAACCTACGACCCTTACGCTAATAGTCTAGTACACTACCCACTAGGATACCAGGGCACCCCTATTAGCACATATTGTATTTGATTTGTTATATTTACGTAGAGAGTTCAAAAAACAAAATGAGTTTGACAGTCTCCTGTTTGAGAATTGCGTATTAATGCAAAATGTGGATGAATGTGTAGAACTAAGTGAAGAAAACTAAACAACTTTTTTCTAGTGTCTGCATTTTTCTGGCCAGATCTTATAATTTGTCATTACAATAAAAGGGCAATTGAGTGCGTGTACCCAATCAAATTAAAAAATTGCCCAGACCTTTGCCTGATTGAAAAATATTGTGCATTACAAAGAGCTCAATAGAAGGTTCTACTTGAGCTAAAAACAGAGCTAATAGCCAATTTCTTAGGAATTATGAATCATATACTTTCGAAAAATATTTCAGCTAAAAATATAGGAAAATAAACTCGATTTCATAACGGATTTATTTTAATAAATATAGGATTTATGTGAATAAAAATTTAAAGTAATTTCAATGAATGTAAAAATAAGTAAAAATACATCCTTTGCTTATTAAAACGCAATATTAATTTTATTCATGATCCTTATTAAAAAAATCTACTGTTGCTCTTACTTAGTTTGATACAAATCTCGATTATTCACTAAAAGTGCTGAAGAATAGGAAACTTCACAAGCAAAAGTCTAACGGAGTCAAATTGCAGAGTGGCACATAGGACGTCATATTGAAACCATAAATTGTTGGTGGCCAGATCATTCATTTCAAGTCAAAAGATGTTGGTAACCATTGATCGACAGTAATGGCCTGTCTAACGTCGTTCTTAAAGAAATACGCTAAATGACGCCGCCATTCTACAATCCCCACCAAACAGTGACTTTTTCGGGATGCATTGGAAGCTCTTATATCTAATGTGTGAGAACATAATGTCGTCCCAAATTTGACAATTGACCACTCATCCCGAAAAGAGAGAAATTGCTGAAGATGCTTTGTCGGTGAGATTTAGGGTCAGTTGCTGAACAGTTGCTGCGGTGCACATTCAGCATACACACATTGTTGTCAGTATTCGTTTACCTTCAGTTTCTGAGGCAGTTATATTTTGGACGGGTGCAGGTCAAACTCACAACTAAAAATCTATCAAGTTGTGTTCTGCAAAAGGTGGCGTTCTAGTGAGCGACATGAAATCGACTGCCATGAATTCTTCTGTACACCGCCAGGGACTGGAGCGAAATGGTTTAATGAACGTATTACTACCGGAATTATCCACCGCATTGTGAGTAGTCCTCTTAGTTGGACGATTATAGCTATCGTAAAATTGGCTGACTGAGCGATCTGCGGCCCGAAGACAGCACCAGTTTTGATAAAACAATTTTATTATTTGCACGTGTTGTTGAACGTTATCTCTGTACATGGTAACTTCACAAAATAGGAAGGATGAATTACTAGTTGCCGTAGTCTAGTATGTAGTGTATTAGCTTATTAGACGTAAGGCCTTGGTTCAAATCCCAGGCCAGACAGCTCCAGCAAAACGAAATATGAAAAATTATTTCTTCGGTGTTTTTCTCTTAGCAGATTTGTGGCATAAACTCTGGTAGCAAATAAAATTGCCATGAAAAGTTTCTCAAAAATTTGTCTTTCGGAGTCGTCTTTAAACTGTAGGTCCGACCGCTTGCGTATAAAAGTAACACATACAACATACGTGGTTTGAGAAACTAGGTCGTAATCCTGACTTAAGGATTGAAATGACCAATTATGTATGAATGACAACAACTACAACAACAAAAACTGCCGATATGTTTTAATATGTAATTTTATCTTTGTTCATTTCTATTACCACAGTTTCTTTCTTGTTTTGTGATTGTTGTTTTTTTCTTTTTTTACAGAAAATGAAAATACTCGTATATTAGTTTGTACGATAGTGTTGTGCAATATCGCTATCTACCTCAAGCTAATACTGATTTATTTAAATATATTTGCTGTCGGCCTTGCAAGGTACATAAGCCTATCACAAAGCATATCCCCAATTTCATTTTATTTCATTTCTAAACTTTGGTTTTATTATTTCCAGTTTAGCTGGTGATGGAGAACCGTTTTTCTTGAAGGACATGTAAGCCAATATGTCTGAGTAGGCGCACGTGTTATACATCAAACCTTTGAATGTAAAGTGAATAAAGTCTTGCCTAATTTCCAAAGAAATAGTAGAATGATATGTATGAAGGGGTTTTTTCCAATACACTTTTATTTGCTCTTTTTTAATATTACTTTCATACGCTGAAATTTCGTATACCAAACGAATGTGTGTAGTGTTTTTAATATTGAAATAGGATCCTATAGGTTTTATCACTGACTAACTTGTGGCAACTTTTTGAAAGACTTCTGCCCACATCAATGGACGCAAATACTATATTTATGTACAAGAAATAATGGATGATATTCTGCATTTTATGCGCCGTTGTACTATAAGGCGTTATTTTAAAAATTAAGAGACAAAACATATGAAAGAAAATACTTTATTCGAATAAAAAACATACATATTTTCGTTTTTTAAATTTTTTTTGGTATAATGAAATTGTTTTTGAAAACAAAAGGTACTTAAAAACTGTCTGAACATAGTGTTTGGAAGCACAAACGCACTGATGAATGGAAGTCAATTTTATTTCGTAAACCAGCACATTTCATTTCCGTTTGACTGTTTGTATGCCTTTCGTTTTTACGGTTTCACTGATTTATAGCGATTGAGAACAAGGTGTTTAATATTTATTACGGAATTTTATAAGCTTTAAAGGACAAAGTTCGTTACCACCTTTACAACCATCGGGGTAAATATCAGCTTATAAAAACCACGAAATCAACTAACATGTAAAAGTGTAACGAAAATATATGAAATCATTCAATTTGGTAGGCATCTATACCATTAGCAAAATTTAACATTTAAATATAACATTTAACACAAATTTGTTGAACATAATGTATAAGTTAACATAGTAAATAAAATAACCACTTTTTGTTACATACATTTATTTATCTGTCACCAGGTTGCGTCAATACAAATTATGACATAAAGGTTCGCTTGGTTCCATATGTTAAGATGCTACACAAATTGCTACCAACAAATTTTAAGTTGAATTGGCGACATAATTACATACAACAGTTTTTGGATTTATTTAATGAATTGTTAAGTACAGCTTAAGCGAGTAAGATCGCTATAATATAAATTGTTAAATAAAATATTATTTTTATAAGTAAAAACTGTACTTAATTTAACTTATATGAGAAAACTTTTTCATACCCCTTAAATTGTGGTTGTATTTCAAGTCATTTTTATATACCACATACTCGTACATATGCATATGCATTAATGACACGGTGCGACAGTCAAAATACACCCAGCTAATGACATAGTGCAGGTTGCGAGTTTAGTTGAGTAGAACTCAAAAATATTTTTTTTATTTCTCGAACGCTCCAAAATTGTTTTATTTGATAAAAACCGTGTTTTTGATCTTTTCACACAGAATTATTGATTACTCAAATATTTTTTAACATATTTTCAAAATCCAAAGTATGTATTTTGAAAAGGGGACAAATGAGCATTTGAAATGGTATACAAACTTATAGTGTATGCGTTTTGATCGGGTAAACTTTGATGATAATATGATTTTTTCTAATTTTTTCGAGTTTAGCTATTCTTAATTGTCAAATTCAATAAAAAAAAATATACAATAAGTGATGACATTCCGAAAATTCATTATCCTGTGAAGAGATTGATACTGCGTTTGATAAAATCGGACAAAATTTATCGTAGTTATTATTTAAATAGTATAACAGTGGTGTTATATTTTTTATGTATGTCACCTTATCGAAAGAACTTTCAGTTAAAAAATTTTAAACATTTTTAATGTATCTTCATTGTTTACGACAAAATGTGTCAATTTAACGTTTGGGCAACTACCAGAAATAGACTAATATTTGTGTTTTTTGCAAATATTTTTATTTTGTTTTGCGAAAACGTTGGCCAACTTCTGGTGGCCGCTCAAACGTGAAAATGACATATTTTCCGATAAACAATCAATATCCATCAAAAATTCTGAAAATTTTTGAACTAAAAGTTCATTTTCAAGCAGTATAAGAAAGCTTAATGTTCGGACCCTTAGTAAAGATACCACAGCCCACCCTGTCACTCAGTTTCATTGGGGACTTCCGTTTCCTCAGACCAAAACTCCCTCGTTAGAATTCTAAAATCAAATATTCTATTGAGAAAATTATAAGGAATCATATAATCGACACCAGCTCGGCTCTTTTCCTTAATAGGAAGTCATAGGCTAGCTGGTTAAGTATGGCAAATAATGGCTTGGTTAGAGTGGAGCAGAGCGCACTGGTAATAATAACAGCCTACTGCATGCGTACTCTGGCTGTCAGTTGACAGTGACTTTGGTGTATGTTGTCCATCCAACAAAAATATACCTCGTAGAGCAAGGTTGGGTGCATTACGACTCTGTCGGGTGTGATGGTTGTTCGGAGACCCCAGATCTTGCCTATGGCCCTTTTGCAGATGTATAACGTTATTGTCGTTCTCCTAAGCATATAAATAATGTTATCCTTTCATGAGAACTTGGGATCAAGAATTACACTCTTGGATAAGAAAAGTTGATTCCAATTTAGGATCGGTAAATGGAAAATAGGTTTCCTATATCGCCTGGTAAAAGCAGCAAATCCGTTTTGTTTTTATGTTCAACTGAATTTATTTATGAAATTCGAATTTTTTGCTTTTTGTTTTGATAGAGGTTTTTTCGGAATAGTTTTATGGAATAAAGGATATGTATTAAAATATTAGTTTCATGAATGGTTCTGAAATTGGTCTCCGAAGTTAATCAAAATCTGCTCTGGTTTATGAACATACAGAGTTGATGTCATGCCAAGTTGAATGACAATTGGTTTGAATAAATGTTGGTTTCTTACACAGAAACGTATGAAAAACAAATTTAAAAAATAAAAAATATTACGGCTTTAAGGCAAATGTGACTTCATTGACACCTTTACCCTTATTGCATGCATTTCATGTGTGGAAATCGCTTCAGTTTGTAAATTTTGGTGTTTTATATTTCCGTGGAATAGTAAAAGAGGAGTACTTTACAATGTTTCTCCATAAAAGAAACAACAGGATATATTTTTACATATATGTGCCCGTATCATGTTAAAATATTTTATGTTTTTGTAAAAGTTGTCATTGGGTGTACATGTGTACATTTGTTTGTTGTTTCGCATGTTGAAGCGTAAATTTAAAAAGTGTTCTTAATTACCAAAAAGACGAGTTGAAGTTCATAAATAATGGAAAAAGTTTTGATTTATTGCGGAAATAACAAACATTTGGTGTAAATTTTATAATAAAAATTTCTTTAATTTTTCTACCTAGATTCCGTTACTTTCTACTAGTACACGAATCTAACGTCGAAATAAATTGACACCTGATTACCAAATACAACTGAGTATAAGTTGTAACCAAACTATATAGTATAATCTGCAAAGTTAAATTAAGTTTATAAGAATGTCTTCTTGGACTTCGCAAGCCGAAATTTAAGCCAATCACGTTTGCCAATAATACGGTAGATATGCACCTTTATTGCGTAAATGACAATACATGCCATTATTGAGCTCAACTGCTGGGTTGGACTGATGACTATTTGAATATGTCCTTAACTTCACGGACATCAGGGAAAAAAAATAACAGACTGAAACGGCCGGCGACTTTCTCTCAAATTTCAACTTCTTTTTGGCTAAATATGATTAACTGAACACCAAGATAAGTACTTTCAAATGGAGCATGCACGTGCGATTTGTCTGGATGATCATCTCACGTGACGTGAATAGGCCAACGAGATCGTGCGATTTGACCCTGTTAGGGAGTTTTTTAAATATCAGATGTAGCCAAGTTAGCCGCAAGCCATTGCAACAACATAACCTATCCCATTAAATTCAAATTCAGCCTGGTTTATGCGTTGAATTCATGGAAAATTAAACATTTCGGATTCTCTCTACATAGAGAAGCCATGGTGGTTATTCATTCCACATATAATGGCATCAATAGGGCTTTCAAATGAATAAAAAATTTCATTGATATACCACTAAAGCTTTGTCTTATATAAATTTAAATATACATCCATAATTGGTCATTACAGCCCTTCAGTAAGGTGTTAATTTTATAAATGAGTGGCGGGACCTACAGCTTAAAGTCGACTCCGAACAACAGTTGTTTTGAGAATCTTTTTATTGCAATTTTATTTACTCTTAGAGTTTTTGCCAGAAATCTAGTGAGAGGAAACGCTTAATAAAAGCCTCGATATATATGCTTAAATTGGTAGCACGGTTTTATCAATTAAAATAGTTAATTGTGCGTTACATCTTGTCGTCAAATTTTTACGCAACTTAATTGGACATTTCTTTGTTTCAGTGTTTGACAAAGTCAACCAAGAAGAGAAATACAATTGAGCAGATTGTAAAGATTATTGAAACCTTTTACGGAAATGGCTGTTCAAATCAAAATGCATTTCGGGCACTTTTGCCAGCATTAACGAGAAAGTATACCCATAAGTGGTAGAATTGTGCGTAAATCTAAGCAAACTGAGTATGTAGGAAATGTGAAAACGCCTGTACAGTTTGTTGTGCCGGCTGCTGATCCCGATAGTGAGGCAGAAGGGCCTTCAACAGCCACTCGTAGTTGCGCTCAACAATTGAATGCCTAACGAACAGCAGGGTTTTGAATTTATACGCTTCCAAGGTTAAATTTACACAAGAGATGAAGCCTATTGACCATTTCATGCGTCAAACAGACGAACGTGAATGGAAAAAATGAAATTGAATTTCTGCGATGAGGCACACAGCAGAATAGCCACAGTTGGGCAAATGAGAATCTACGGGGTATTGTTCAAAAGCCGGTACATCCACAATGAGTGGCTGTTTAGTGCAGTTCATGGGTGTTCGTTATTGCGAGATGATAACGGACTTCTTGTAGTCAGAAAGTGAGTATATACACCTGAACGATAAGTGCCTCCAACAGGTTGGTGCCACGCAGTCAACGAAACAATGACTCTTTTGCACGAGAACTTCAATTACTTCATCTTCCACGTCGTGGCGACTTTAATTCAAGAGCTAAAAGAAGAGATCCTTCGGCATGTTTATAACATTGAAATTCAATTATAATATGAATATTCAAATATATAATGAATCATTAAAAATATGGACCATCGGATAAAAGTACGCTACCGTGGCAATGGCCAGCATTTAGCCGATATTTTGTTTCACAAATATGGATCCTCTCCTGATTAACGCCATGTTATTTTAACGTAATGGGCTTAAGAATAAAAGTAAAGTAAAATAAAATTTGTTACGAAAATGGAAATGGTGTTTTGCTTTCACATCGTTTAAATTGTAAACAAAAGCTACAAAAACAAAAACAATGAACTTGTTTACATGATGAACAAGTAAACAAAAATATACTAACAAAAAACAAGTTTAAAAAAGAGATAAACAAGCAAACAAAAAAGGCAACAACATCACTGCAAGAACAAACATAAACAAAATACACAACCAACAATAACTTAAACAACATGTTTACATTTATGGAGATTTCGAGAAGGCGAAGTCATTCTCCTTCAAGAGCATTTATCAGATTATTTATCCTGCGATATAACAGGCAAGACAAAGCAGGCAACGGAGTCAGTAAAAATGCAGTCAGTCTTATGTGAAGACGCGGTATTTGATTACTTTAATCGTGGTTTGAAGATCTCCGTTATAAAGATCTATCGAACAAATTGATTAGTAATTTTCTTGTTTACGCAAAAGAGTGCAAAGAGGAATAACCAAACAAAGCAATTGTTGTTGCTTACATCAAGTTGTAAACAGTGGCACAGAATTGTGTGAACAATAAAGATATTAATTAAAACTGAGTATAAATTTATTTTTATTTGCAATCTACGAGCTCATATTTCATACGTTTTTTAAAAGGTATAAACGTAACAATATTTTTCTCCATATTGTGACCCAATTTCTTCTGGCTATAAATGGTTTTTATTCATATTCTTCGTAATTTATCTATTTGCACAAGTTCAAGAACAGTAGAGAAAAATAATTAGGAACATTTGGAAATAAAAATAAAATTTATATTTAGAGGAAACGTTTGTAGCATTTCTTTCAAGCCCCTGACATATTGCGTTGGCTTATAAAGGGTACTACAGAAAGCTTATGAAATTTTTATAAAAAAGAATAATTAAACTCTTTAAAATGGTTTTTAAAAGATAATTAAATAACAAATTTACATTAATTGGAGATTTGTAACCTTTTCAAGGATATTTTATGCGAAAGAAATAAAATAATTGTTTAATTAAACACTAATTACTAATTAGTAAAAGAGGTTCTTAAAGGTAAAATATATTATGAATATTTCCAAGTTGGATGATGATTTTTACAAATTTCTTTCTTATGTCAAGTGATAAAAAAAGAAAGAAATTCGAGAGGTAATTCGAGCTAGAAAATCTGTTTAAGTGGTAAATAAATAAAAACAACAAACAACGAGAATTAGAATATATAATGCTTTAGGGTGCCTTAGGTATATGGAATATTTTTTTGTCGAAATTTTTCTAGTCTCACCCCCCAGTTTGGTGAATATTGGCAAAAAAATGATATTGTCAAAGTTTCATATCAATTGGTTAAGACGTGCCGCAAGACCGATAAAATTTAGGGGAACCATAAAATTTAAGTGTCATGGCTTATAACTTTAAAAATTTTAATTTTATTGAAAAATGTTGTAGGAGGAAGATGTTTCCTGTAAAGTTTCAAACATATTTCCCCTTTACAAATTTTTCTTAATCCTATATTTAACAAAATAAAAGCAATATTTTAAAAATCCCCAGATGTCCATGGTTTATTTCTATGCTAATTTGTAGCCTCTGCTATGATGCACGCATGATAAGTAACTGAAAAGCTGTACATGTTATCATTGGAGTTATTGAGGCATTAGAGCTTGACGCTCAAAATTCGAGCACCCCGAAAAAAAGCTACGACACAATCATATATTAGAGTTGACAAAAAACGTCGACATTAGTAGCTTTAATGTTATGTGTTTACATTGGGACGACAAACTATTACAAGAGTTAACTGCAAGTGAAAATGTGGTCAGGCTTCCAATTAATATACCTTGCGAGCTCACTGAAAAATTGCTCCAAGTTTCTGATTTTGAAAGTCGAACTGGATGAGAACAGGCATCAGCTGTGTGTAATGCCATTCAAGGAAGGGGCCTTCAAGGCAACATAAACGCTATTTTTTTTTTTTTTTGATACAAAAACTGTAAACACTGGTCGTATAAATGGAACGTGTACTATCATGGAAAATCTTTTACAAAAGCCGCTCTTATGGCTACCATGTGGACAGCAAAAATTAATAAAAACGGCTGTCTCTGTGATGTCCTTTGCGAAAGATTTAAAAAACCCTGGCCAAATTTAAACAAATTTCGATTTATAATAGATGACGGAAGAACAAAGTCTCATGTTAGTGATTCAATCAGTCGTGTTATAAATTTTACTCGGTCTATGCTCGAAACAAAACTATCCGGAGATTACTACACTTTTGTGTTTTTTGGACAGCATCCTAAGAAACACTATTCTAAAGAAATCAAAAATTTGTTTTAGCAAAAGAAAAGAAACTCTGACACAGACCATAAACCTGCTAAACTTTTATAAAACAATGACTAATCCACCGAAAAAGTTTTTTAAAGTCAGAAAATGTAAAAAGCCTTACACCGTTGGATCGGAATACTTTAAAGAAATATGGAATTCAACCAAACAGTTTCTGTACGGGCAGTGGTATGCAAATTATCGATAAAACCCTAAAATTAATTGCTAACTGTACTTGCAATGCTTCGACTTCTGATTAGATTTTAACACCATTGAAAGGTATGAAACTTCAACGTCTTTCCGAAAAGAATAATTAGTTTAAAGCGGTGTGTATACTAGCAAGTAATTTTCGGAATAATTTCCGCAATTATATGAAGTGTTTACAGTTACAGTTGTCAGCAAGTCGTACCTGTCACCTCCAGCAACAGACACATGTTTACACATAATTACATACATACGTAATTGGTCATTAGAACCCTTCAGTCAGGATTACGACCTAGTTTCTTACAACTCTTATGTTGTGTGTGTGCTAATTTTATACACTACAACTTTTCATGGCAATTTTTATTTACTCTCAGAGCTTTTGCCAGAAATCTGCTGAGAGGAAGTCGCCAAAGAAATACTTTTTGTATTTTGTTTTGATGTCTGGCCTGGGGCTCAAACACTAGCTTTACGTCTAATAAGCCAACACACTACCTACTAGACTACGGCGACTTCATTGCTGAAGGTAATTTCTGCGAGTATTGACTTCTGGAAGTTAACTTCTAACCCGTATTTACGAATAAGAATAAGTAAGGCTATTTCAACAGACCTCTTATTATTGTATGTAGGTCCTCTCTCTATCTCTCTAGTACAAAAAGTTGGAAAGACTGATAACTGTATGATACTAACACGTGTTGTTAAATTTGCCCATTTTTACTCTACACTATTCGTTGAAATGTCTCCCAAATGGGCTGAACATATTCGATCCTGGTGACTTAAAAGGTTGAAACCCAACCAGTTTACCATTAACAGTAGTCCTAGTAGTAGAAATGATGAAAAAGAAAATTAAAAAAAATTTTAATTTTATATAACAATATAAAACTAAAAAACAAATAAATATTAAAATCTTTTCAAAATCCATATTTGAATAGTTTATACATGACACGAACGTGCTTACACTACCAAAGTACGAACATTTTTATGCTAATACTGGTAGACACTCCATTTTTATTTCAACGGTATTATTGTATTACTAGAGAGGCATATAGCTTGTGTTTAATACACTATGTATTAAAGTACAAGAGTTTTTAGCATATTGAAGAATATTGTACACAATATTACTGGTAGTTTTATTTCATCTCTTATTGTATGTTTGTTTTTATTTTATTTTAAAGCCTAGTGTTTTCTAAACACCACATAATATTCAATCAGGCAAGTGAGTTGGTCTCGGGACTGTATATTTACCATTTTGGCTAAAGCAAATCAGTAAAAATATGAAACAGGTTTTAAAGCAATGGCAGATTTACTTTATTTATGCGTTGTTTATTTAATTTTGCTTTAATTTTCGTGTAGTTTGATTAACCGTAGATCGAGCCTTAAAAGCTTCATAATTTTAGCTTATGTATCATTTTTGATACATGTTGTAGTACATAAAATATTGTTGAAAAATTTAAATGTTTTTATTTATTTAAATCACTTTAATAAAACCATTTTATATTATTACATTTTATTATGACTTTTATGAAATTTACCCCAAAATTTGATATGATGTATATTACAGCATTGTTTTTTACGTAAAAATTTAAACACTTCATGTCAGTTTGGTTTAATTTTTTCTAAATGGTAATAATTTGAAATCTAGCACCCTTGGTTTGTGGCGATTTATATGTTTCCAATTGCTTAGATAGGGCGGCTTATTGTCACTCGCGTCAGTAACTCTCAAAATTGAGTAATTTCTGAAACCTGATGGTACAAACCTTTGTTGTATTTTGTTAGCAAAATTTGTTGGCAGCGTCATGTTGGATAAAAAAGTTTGCCGTTGCAATAGAACATCGATTATGTTAATAGCAATGTTCCCTCTTTGAATCCTCTCTAGTTTTCCAGATTCAGGTTTCCCCAAATACGACTGTAAGTAGTTGCTACGCACGTAGCATGTACTTGAATCTAAAACTGCCAATTTCATTTCGGTGGACCACAAAATTTATAATCTACAGCCACAAAATTATTGGGATTAAAAGCTGTAAGACTTTTAGCTCATTTTTCGAGTAGGCGTAAATTTGTCATCACTTTCGAGTAGCATGTTATCAAAGCGAATGACTCTGTTATCTCATAGCTGACTGTAATATTATCATCTGTAATAATCTGTGGTGAACGATTCTATTTCACGTTACCATTTGTGTTTTTTTTTATTTTTATTAAAATTTGTGTTACCCACCCCATCGTTTCATGTAATTATTTTGGTCACCTTTTGCGTGGATACCAGCTGTTTTGTAGAACATTCCTGCTTAGATATTTCTGACATAAATTTTTCGTTAAGTTCGTATTGCCACTTTGTCTTTTACTATGTATGGAATTGCCAACGTTATTAACAATGTTGCCAACGGCTAATTTACATGAAAGGAATGTTTCGAGTGACGGAAAAATTAACTAATTCACTGTTTGTATTTTGAATGTTGCTTAGAACGAAATAGAAAAAAAAAAAACAAAAAAAAAAAAACAAAGAGAAAGAGAAAACAATCGATTTTGAGTATAGATGATTAATATCTCGAATATACTCGAGCAATGCAGTGTCATACATATTGTTTTTTTATTGTGTTTGTATTCGGGCGGTCAGTTCGCAATGTTGCCACTGACTGATCGAAAATTTATTAAGCAGCCCTGATCAACGGTAAAATTCCAAACGCTTTCGTTCTATTTTAACGAAATTCTTCTCAAAAAAGGTATTTAGGCTTCAGCAGAGCGAGAAACGCCCTCTTTTTCATTTGATCGTCAGAGATAGGAGGTCTATCAGAAAAAAAAAAAAAAAAAAAAGTAAATCAAATAAATTTTAGTGGAAAAACAATATCCACTGACTACAGTGAATAGAAAATTTTTATTGGTGACAATTAACCTTCATCAAAGTAGTATCAACGGGAGTGGATATATTCTAATTTTGTGCACACTGCGGATTGTTATCTTAACGGTACCCTAAACGAGGGGAAGTTTACCGTTAAGGTAACGGGGGATGCTTCCAAATAAAAATGGTCGCTTCCCAATCGAAAAACGTGTACAAAATAGAATCATCTATATTCAACTATACCAGAACCTTCAATTCATCTTTAAATTCATCTGTAAATTCATCCTAATGTCACCATAACCATCAATTCATCTTTAAATTCCTCTTTAAATTCATCTTTAAATTCATCCTAAGTCATCCTAAGGTCACCATAACCTCAAATCCATCTTTAAATTCATCTTTAAATTCATCTTTAAATTCATACTAAGGTCACCATAACCTCAATTCATCTTTAAATTCATCGTTTAAATTCATCTTTAAATTCATCCTAATGTCACCATAACCATCAATTCATCTTTAAATTCCTCTTTAAATTCATCTTTAAATTCATCCTAAGTCATCCTAAGGTCACCATAACCTCAAATCCATCTTTAAATTCATCGTTTAAATTCATCTTTAAATTCATCCTAATGTCACCATAACCTCAAATCCATCTTTAAATTCATCTTTAAATTCATCTTTAAATTCATCCTAAGGTCTCCATAACCTCAAATCCATTTTTAAATTCATCTTTAAATTCATCCTAAGGTCACCATAACCTCAAATCCATCTTTAAATTCATCTTTAAATTCATCTGTAAATTCATCCTAATGTCACCATAACCATCCATTCATCTTGAAATTCATCTTTAAATCCATCCTAATGTCACCATAACCTCAAATCCATCTTTAAATTCATCTTTAAATTCATCTGTAAATTCATCCTAATGTCACCATAACCTTCAATCCATCTTTCAATCCATCTTTAAATTCATACTAAGGTCACCATAACCTCAAATCCATCTTTAAATTCATCGTTTAAATTCATCTTTAAATTCATCCTAATGTCACCATAACCTCAAATCCATCTTTAAATTCATCTTTAAATTCATCTTTAAATTCATCTTTAAATTCATCCTAAGGTCACCATAACCTCAAATCCATCTTTAAATTCATCTTTAAATTCATCTCTAAATTCATACTAAGGTCACCATAACCTCAATTCATCTTTAAATTCATCGTTTAAATTCATCTTTAAATTCATCCTAATGTCACCATAACCATCAATTCATCTTTAAATTCCTCTTTAAATTCATCTTTAAATTCATCTTTAAATTCATCTTTAAATTCATACTAAGGTCACCATAACCTCAATTCATCTTTAAATTCATCGTTAAATTCATCCTAAGGTCACCATAACCATCAGCGCTATACAAAGTCATCTCTATACCAATTCATCTCTATACAAAGTCATCTCTATACGAAGTCATCTGTAATCCATCCCATAATTTTCTATCACCATAACCTTACATTTATATCTTTATTCATCGGTGTCGTAATCTTTAGGAAGTATTGATATATTTACATATGCAAGCCTTAATGTATATCCTCCCCTCAATTTTAGTTACCAGCATCGACACGAAGAGGCCTCATCGTCATCGCTGCTGAAAGCAAAGGGGTAAGTCTAATGCACTAACTTAATTTTCTTTTATGTCACTTTAAATCTTGCATATCTTTAGGCATATAAATTATTTCTGTTTCCTTGACAACCTATTGTATTTTATTAACGTAACCAAGTTCCTAATGAACAAAGTCCACAAAGAATTCGACGGGTGTGGATTGTAATTCCTTTCGGTAGTAGTTTAAAATTTATATAAGTAATAATATTCTAAAATTTATGAATTATAAACCAAATTTTATTAGTAGTTTTTTTTCTAAGATACCGTATACTTCATTTATGTATCTTAAGTCTTAAGTCACTTAAGTTAGAGTAAATTCTATTCTTAGTGTATATACCCAATATTTTGGTTCACATTTTTTTTGTCTAAATGATTTTGTTTGTATGTGCAAATGAATTCTATCCTAGCTTTTATTGTTAATAAATCGGTACAAATTCAGAATGATTAATTGAAAAGTGGTGTAAGTTCTCTATATGGAGTGGCCGGGATGAGGTTGTTTTTGAATAAAGGGATCCTATAGACCAATTTCGCTTGCAGGATACTGGATTAGGGAGGGTTATGAAGCGGTGTTTCTTAACGTCATCAGAGAAACCAAATTCGTGAGCCAGATAATTAACGTATATTTTTTTTCTTTCGTATCCCAAATTAATAGTATAGGAGGGGCTTTATTTGACCTATACTATTCCGGACCATGTAGAGTAGAGAGCATGAAAATGCAAACCCTAGGGAGTCTTTATAAACTTACTGTGTAACGAAACAGAGGCGGCTAAGTTAGGTCACGAACCCCCCCACCCGACTGCTAGCTAGCAAATTATAGGCTCCCACCGACTTATCTTAGTCCGATCCTTTATGAACTGCTACATACTTGGTTATGTAGCTAAGTAAAACTGTTGACATTTTATATGTGTACATTACATATTGAATAATATGACACAGGATACACTGTACATTACATGATAAATAAAATATGGCGCTCTTTTGGTAGACTAACCTTACATAATTAATGAATATAGCGCCCTGTGTACCTGGTACCTTACATATAAAATAATATGACCCGGTCGACGTGAACATTACATAATATATTAAAAATGGCGCCCAACGTGGGGCGAGAATCTCAAATTTTGTTTGAGATTTTAGTCCCAATAAAATTTGTTTTTTATTTCGATTTAGAGTTCAATTTTTCCGTGAGATTTTTAACGGTGATGTAGTATAAGAACTATTTCTGCAAATAATTTATGTATATATTCAGGAATTTTAGGTATTTGAGGAATGTAGGTTCGAGTATCCTAACCGAATATCAATGCATAATCTTTTTGTTGAGAGAGGGAAGTATTACATTTCTGTTACTTATTTCATTAAAATTTGCAGTGTGATATTGTTTAGTTGGAGTTTAAGCAACTTTGATACTAACAACCTAGTGACTGTTGAGATTTATATATTAATTTGAAACGATCGAATTAATATCCACTGTTACTAAGTAAACATAAAATACGCAGAAATCAAATGTTAGAGTGGTGTCGATAATTCCAGCTGAATAATATTGTACTCAAATATTTCATTGACCAGTCTTGTATCCCAGTGTTAATTATTTGTGCTCGTTTAATTCAGCCTCATCTAGGTCAACCATATAAGAGAATTTTTCCTAATGAATTCATATCTATACTTTATATCGTATATAAAATTTATTTTTTTTACGGCTACAACGAATTTTTTTTATTAGTGATTTTTTTTTTGAATTGTTGAAAACTTTCGTTAAACATGTCGTTGCCAAGAACTCCACCTCGTTCGTCGGCATCTGTGGCGGTCTCGTCGCCTAGTCAATTTTCAACTGCAGCTAGTGGATCCGATCTAAAATGTCCTATTTGCATGGATAAAATGGATGAAACAGTTTCATGTATAATTTTGAATTGGTGTAATCACATATTTCATAGAATTTGTATAGAGAGTAGCCTTGTTAATGAAAAAGAATGTCCAGTTGTAAACAAACTTGTGAATTGGAGGATCTCCGGAAAATAACTTTTCCTTTTAAGCTAAATGTACAAAAACCTAAGAGTAAGCTTCGCGGTGCCCATAGTAAATCATATCACACCAGAAGCTCCAACAAAAATCTCTTTCAAGAACCCAGTACTCCTATAGTCGATATTAGCTCTAATGAAACGAGTGAGCACAGATTATCACAAGATGAGAATCTTCCTCAGGTAGCGAATAATAGTTCAGAATCGAGTCGAAATGTAGTGGTTAATTATGACCAAATTAATAAGATGATCGAATCAAATTTGTACAGAGTGTTACAAAATTTCACTTTGTCGCAACCACCATCCATTGATGAGCAGTATGTTAACCAAATGGTTGAATCTAATGTTCGTAGGGCTTTGGATAATTTAAACCTTGTGCCTAATCGTGAACGTCATAGGCAAGATCAGATAGCTTTTAATAGTCAAACGGCTCATAGGTATACTAACAATCAAAATAATGTTTCTCATAATTATCATATTCCCGGAAATACTCAGTCACAGAGTAGACAATCAAATTTTGTTAGCAATAGTAACCATACGCATTCGAACCAACAGTCTCCAAATAATTTCAATAGTGGCAATTCAAATTCCTTAAACTCTCAGAATTCGACTTACTACAATGATAAAATCACTTCGATAATTCAGAATTGGAGTTTAAAATTTGATGGGTCACCTGCAGGATTAAGTGTAGAAGAATTTTTATACAGATTAAAGTCTTTAACCAAAGATAACTTTAACGGAGATTTTGGTATTATTTGTAAAAATTTACATATTCTCTTGGCTGGTAAAGCGCGTGATTGGTTTTGGCGCTATCATAAACAAGAAAATGGTCAAATCAACTGGAGTGAATTTTGTGAGTCTATTCGTTCACAATATAAAGATTTCAAATCTACGTTTGATATTCGAGAAGAAATAAGAAATCGCAAACAAAAGCCTGGAGAGTCATTTGATATGTTTTTCGAAGCTGTTTCCTCAATTATGGATAGATTGCCATCAACGTTATCGGATATGGAATTAATAGAAATAATTACCCGGAACTTACGTCCAGACATTCGGAAAGAACTGCTGTACATACCTATTCACTCAATCTCTCACCTTAGGAAATTAGTGCAAATGCGTGAAACATTTTATGATGACGAAAATGTACGACGAAATTTTAATCATCGAAACATTAATCATCCGATGGTACGACGACACATCGCTGAAGTCGATATGGAAGTTAGTGAACCTGAATGTAGTTCATCGGATGTAGTCGTAGCTGCAATTCAGAAAACAGATTCCTTACGATGTTGGAATTGTGATCGAATTGGTCACGTATGGGAAGATTGTTTATTTGAAAGAACAATATTTTGTTATGGCTGTGGGGCTAAAAATACCTACAAACCACAATGTCTTAAATGTAAAGAAAGAAAATATTCAAAAAACTACCAAACTCAGACTCCAATAAAACCCAACACTTAGCTAACCAGACTTGTGTCGACGTAGACGCATTACCTGATCCTCGTCTATTACAAAATGATACTGATTGTAACTATTCCGATAAAGATATAAAAATACTTAAACGAGACTTATCCAGTGAAAGCCGTAAAATTGAAGAGAACCTTGATAGACTTATTTTTCCTAGATTACCATACCACCAGAAATGGGAACGATACCTTGAGAAAAGAAATACGATTTTCAGTGATTTTCAAATAGATCAAATCAATTTATGTATGAAACCAAAGAGATCAACGCTACGGTTAAGGAAGTTTTATAAATCTCGAAAATTAAGTGCTAAATTTTTAATTTCCGCTGTTATTGGCCACACCAAAGATAAACGATTTTACGCAAACGTTTCGTTTTTAGATTTTACCGAGTATGGATTGTTAGATACCGGAGCTAGTATTAGTTGCGTTGGATCAGATTTAGCGCTGAAAGATTTTTCTAAATACCCTAATTTTTCAAAATGTAAGACCTATGTGAAAACTGCAGATGGAGTGGCTCAAAAAGTCATAGGTTGGATAAATGTAAAGGTCACTTACAGGAACCTTACAAAACCACTAAATTTGTTCATAATACCCTCCATATCCCAGAGACTTATATTAGGAATAGATTTCTGGAAAGAGTTTGGTTTAATACCCAATATAATTGAGTCGGCTGATATAATAGATAAGTCTGTATTCAATATAAATTCACTTGGTTTTATCACTCAGAGGCCTGATAACCCTTTGGGGTCAATGGAAGGAAAGGATTCAACCTTCTTAAGTGAATATTGTGATTTAACTGCAAGCCAACAACATCAGGTCGACATCGTAATTTCTCTATTTCCAAATTTTGCTACACAAGGACTAGGCAGAACAAGTTTAATAAGTCATTCAATTGATGTAGGAGATTCCAAACCAATCAAACAAAGATTCTATCCTGTTTCACCGGCGGTGGAGAAGTTAATGTTTAAGGAAATTGATAGAATGTTGGCTCTAGGTGTTATTGAAACGTCAAATTCACCTTGGAGTTCACCAATGAGACTTGTAATAAAACCAAATAAAGTTCGGCTTTGTCTAGATGCAAGGAAAGTTAATAGTGTTACCAAGAAAGATGCTTATCCGTTACCATCTATTGAAGGAATTTTTGCTAGACTTCCGAAAGTTAATATTATTTCCAAATTAGACTTGAAAGATGCTTATTGGCAAATACCATTAGATGATCAATCTAAACCTCTGACTGCTTTTACTGTGCCCGGAAGGCCGCTTTATCAGTTTACAGTGATGCCATTTGGACTCTGTAATGCACTTCAAACTATGTGCCGACTTATGGATGATCTTATTCCGGCGGATTTAAAGAATCGTGTATTTGGATACCTTGATGACCTGATAATTTTATCTGAAAGTTTTGAAGAGCATCTTAGTATATTAGTGCGCATATCCGAACAATTTCGCAAAGCAAATTTAACGCTGAATATTGAAAAAAGTAAATTTTGTGTGAGGAAGGTCAAGTATTTGGGTTATATTATAGTTGATGGCGGTATCGTTACTGATCCAGAAAAGGTTAGTGCCATTCGGGATTGGCCTGTTCCCAAAAATATAAAACAGGTACGTGGGTTTTTAGGTTTAGCCGGATGGTACCGACGATTTATTAAGAATTTTTCCAGCATTGTTTGCCCGATTTCCGAAACCTTGTCCTCTAAAAAGAAATTCATTTGGACTCCAGAAGCGCAAATAGCTTTCGAGCACATTAAAAATGTATTATCATCAGCCCCCGTATTAAGTAATCCCAACTTCGATAAGAAATTTTATGTCCATTGTGATGCTAGCGATGTAGGCATAGGAGCCGTACTTGTCCAATTAGACGAAAATAACGAGGAAAAACCAATTGCATATATGAGCAAAAAGTTGAATTCCGCCCAAAGAAATTACAGCGTTACACGTTCCGTGCTTAGCAGCAATTGAGGCAATACAAAGATTTAGATGTTATTTAGAGCTTCAAGAATTCGAAGTAATAACGGACCATTCGAGTCTTGTATGGCTAATGAGACAGCCTAATTTAAGTGGCAGATTAGCTCGATGGGTTTTAAAACTACAGGCGTATAAATTTACAATTAGTCATCGAAAAGGCAAGGAAAACGTTATACCTGATGCACTCTCTAGAATACCAAGTGAGGAAATTTCTTCTATAAATAATTCAGAACCAGCAATTGATTTAAATTCTCCGTATTTCGATAGTGGAGAATATAAGCAATTAAAGGAAAAAGTAGAGAATACTAAACAAAATTATCCGGATATTAAAATAGTTGATAAATATATTTATATTCGAAACGAACATTATGATGGTACTGAATACAATGAAAATTTAGCATGGAAACTTTGGATCCCAAATGAATTACGACACTCGGTAATCAGTCGCTTTCATGATTCAACCATTGCTTCACATGGAGGAATGCATAAGACTTTAGAATTAATAAAACGTACTTTCTTTTGGCCAGGAATGGTAAAGGATGTTCGAACGTTTGTTAGGAGCTGTGAAACTTGTAAAACCACAAAACATCCGAACTTCATCATGAAACCTGAAATGGGTAAACAGATTGTAACTCTTCGGCCCTTTCAAAGATTATATGTTGACCTAATAGGACCTTATCCGCGGAGTAGATTAGCACATATCGGAATTCTAATCGTGCTTGATCATTTAACGAAGTTCCAATGGCTACATCCCTTGAAAAAGTTTACATCCGTTCCTATTAAAGAGTATTTGGAAAAACAAATATTTCATGTTTATGGTGTGCCAGAAGTAATCGTAAGTGATAATGGATCCCAGTTTAAAGCGAACGACCTAAATGCTTTTTTCACCTCATTAGGAATACAGCATACGTATACGGCTGTATATTCGCCTCAATCTAATGCATCGGAAAGAGTAAATCGATCCATTATCGCTGCTATAAGAGCTTATCTCAAAAAAGACCATTCCAAGTGGGACGACAACTTAAGCGCAATTAGTTGTTCTCTTAGAAACGCATATCATCAATCAATAAAAATGTCACCTTATCACGCTTTATTTGGACTCAATATGATAACACATGGATCTAATTACGGAATACTGAGGAACTTAAAACTGCTAGACGAACCAAATGTTAATGTATCGCGAGAGAGTAATCTGCAATTAATAAGAACTGACATACAGAAACATTTAAGACGTGCTTATGAACAAAATCAACGAACATATAATTTAAGAACCAGACCCGAAACCTTCCACATAGGTCAAGAGGTATTAAGAAGGAATTTTGTACAAAGTAGTATGGAGAAACATTTGAATAGCAAATTAGCACCAGTTTTCGTAAAGGCCAGAGTTAAAGAGAAATTAGGGAGACATTATTATGCGTTAGAGGATTTGGAAGGAAAGGTAGTTGGTACCTATCACGCTAAGGATATTCGTTCATAAAGTTGCACAAGCACAATAATAATATCTTAATGATGTCGTTCTTTTTCTTCCTAACATGATGGGCAATTGCCTCATGTTATGCAGTTTGTGGTGAACGATTCTATTTCACGTTACCATTTGTATTTTTTTTTATTTTTATTAAAATTTGTAATACCCACCCCATCGTTTCATGTAATTATTTTGGTCACCTTTTGCGTGGATACCAGCTGTTTTGTAGAACATTCCTGCTTAGATATTTCTGACATAAATTTTTCGTTAAGTTCGTATTGCCACATTGTCTTTTAATATGTATGGAATTGCCAACGTTATTAACAATGTTGCCAACGGCTAATTTACATGAAAGGAATGTTTCGATTATAATTCACTGTTTGTATTTTGAATGTTGCTTAGAACGAAACAGAAAAAAAAAACAAAGAGAAAGAGAAAACAATCGATTTTGAGTATAGATGATTAATATCTCGAATATACTCGAGCAATGCAGTGTCATACATATTGTTTTTTTATTGTGTTTGTATTCGGGCGGTCAGTTCGCAATGTTGCCACTGACTGATCGAAAATTTATTAAGCAGCCCTGATCAACGGTAAAATTCCAAACGCTTTCGTTCTATTTTAACGAAATTCTTCTCAAAAAAGGTATTTAGGCTTCAGCAGAGCGAGAAACGCCCTCTTTTTCATTTGATCGTCAGAGATAGGAGGTCTATCAGAAAAAAAAAAAAAAAAAAAGTAAATCAAATAAATTTTAGTGGAAAAACAATATCCACTGACTACAGTGAATAGAAAATTTTTATTGGTGACAATTAACCTTCATCAAAGTAGTATCAACGGGAGTGGATATATTCTAATTTTGTGCACACTGCGGATTGTTATCTTAACGCTACCCTAAACGAGGGGAAGTTTACCGTTAAGGTAACGGGGGATGCTTCCAAATAAAAATGGTCGCTTCCCAATCGAAAAACGTGTACAAAATAGAATCATCTATATTCAACTATACCAGAACCTTCAATTCATCTTTAAATTCATCTGTAAATTCATCCTAATGTCACCATAACCTTCAATCCATCTTTCAATCGATCTTTAAATTCATACTAAGGTCGCCATAACCTCAAATCTATCTTTAAATTCATCGTTTAAATTCATCTTTAAATACATCCTAATGTCACCATAACCTCAAATCCATCTTTAAATTCATCTTTAAATTCATCTTTAAATTCATCTTTAAATTCATCCTAAGGTCACCATAACCTCAAATCCATCTTTAAATTCATCTTTAAATTCATCTTTAAATTCATACTAAGGTCACCATAACCTCAATTCATCTTTAAATTCATCGTTTAAATTCATCTTTAAATTCATCCTAATGTCACCATAACCATCAATTCATCTTTAAATTCCTCTTTAAATTCATCTTTAAATTCATCTTTAAATTCATCTTTAAATTCATCTTTAAATTCATCTTTAAATTCATACTAAGGTCACCATAACCTCAATTCATCTTTAAATTCATCGTTAAATTCATCCTAAGGTCACCATAACCTCAAATCCATCTTTAAATTCATCTTTAAATTCATCTTTAAATTCATCCTAATGTCACCATAACCATCAGCGCTATACAAAGTCATCTCTATACCAATTCATCTCTATACAAAGTCATCTCTATACGAAGTCATCTGTAATCCATCCCATAATTTTCTATCACCATAACCTTACATTTATATCTTTATTCATCGGTGTCGTAATCTTTAGGAAGTATTGATATATTTACATATGCAAGCCTTAATGTATATCCTCCCCTCAATTTTAGTTACCAGCATCGACACGAAGAGGCCTCATCGTCATCGCTGCTGAAAGCAAAGGGGTAAGTCTAATGCACTAACTTAATTTTCTTTTATGTCACTTTAAATCTTGCATATCTTTAGGCATATAAATTATTTCTGTTTCCTTGATAACCTATTGTATTTTATTAACGTAACCAAGTTCCTAATGAACAAAGTCCACAAAGAATTCGACGGGTGTGGATTGTAATTCCTTTCGGTAGTAGTTTAAAATTTATATAAGTAATAATATTCTAAAATTTATGAATTATAAACCAAATTTTATTAGTAGTTTTTTTTCTAAGATACCGTATACTTCATTTATGAATCTTAATATATAGATATATATATAGGTCACTTAGGTTAGAGTAAATTCTATTCTTAGTGTATATACCCAATATTTTGGTTCACATTTTTTTTGTCTAAATGATTTTGTTTGTATGTGCAAATGAATTCTATCCTAGCTTTTATTGTTAATAAATCGGTACAAATTCAGAATGATTAATTGAAAAGTGGTGTAAGTTCTCTATATGGAGTGGCCGGGATGAGGTTGTTTTTGAATAAAGGGATCCTATAGACCAATTTCGCTTGCAGGATACTGGATTAGGGAGGGTTATGAAGCGGTGTTTCTTAACGTCATCAGAGAAACCAAATTCGTGAGCCAGATAATTAACGTATATTTTTTTTCTTTCGTATCCCAAATTAATAGTATAGGAGGGGCTTTATTTGACCTATACTATTCCGGACCATGTAGAGTAGAGAGCATGAAAATGCAAACCCTAGGGAGTCTTTATAAACTTACTGTGTAACGAAACAGAGGCGGCTAAGTTAGGTCACGAACCCCCCCACCCGACTGCTAGCTAGCAAATTATAGGCTCCCACCGACTTACCTTAGTCCGATCCTTTATGAACTGCTACATACTTGGTTATGTAGCTAAGTAAAACTGTTGACATTTTATATGTGTACATTACATATTGAATAATATGACACAGGATACACTGTACATTACATGATAAATAAAATATGGCGCTCTTTTGGTAGACTAACCTTACATAATTAATGAATATAGCGCCCTGTGTACCTGGTACCTTACATATAAAATAATATGACCCGGTCGACGTGAACATTACAATTCATGAAATAAATCATAGGACGAAACACTTTTTTCTATTGTTTGTCTGCCAAGTGAGATAAATATGAGAAGAGCAGTAACAAAGACTGCAACACTTTAAGAAACATCTGCTATTAATTTGCTCGTAAATTAAAAATATTTTCAAACGACAAGCAAACAAACGATAAACGGCAAACGACAGGCCACACAACTGATGTCACATTGGATATTCTGCACGAGCGATTTGATGGCATAGTGAGCTGACGGAACGTGAACTGAAGTCGCTATCATGATCGTTCGGTTTAACACCGTCAGAATTTTTCTTGTGTGGTTTTCAGAAGTCGAATATTTAGAATGATTTATGCGCCAACGCCATTGGATAGAGAAGCCATGGAGGATATTTGAATGATGTTATATATATATACATTTATATATATATGTATATACATTTATATTATATATACATTTATATTATATATATACATTTATATTATATTCCAATAAAAGATTTCGATTACATCTCACACACTTTGCTTTATTTAAATAAATTGTCTTCTCCTCGGACATTTTTGATTTCTTCCATGTCAGTTTGTCCGCCTTTTCGTTTTCTTTTATGCCATGGTAGCCCGGAATCCAGTGGAGGTGGATGTTGTGTCGACGTATACGGAGGAGTAAGGGCATGCAACTCCTGACGACCTTTGAAGTGAAAACGATTTGATTGCTTCTTGACAGTACGCACATATGAACAAGTTCGAAGGAGGTAGGTTCCTAGACTCAATCATACGTGTAGCTTGCTCAATAGCAATAATCTCTGACTGAAATACGCTGGCATATGTAGGTAATCTTTGTGACCGAATCAATGCCAGATTATCGGCACTGGATCCCAGATCCAGCTTCACAAAGATGGTTATATCAACGCCAACAATGACAGCTTCCGCAAGCCATTAGTAGTAGGTTCGTCCGAAAACAATCTACCATGTAGTCGTATCTAAGACCCTGGGGATTCAATTCTACGTCGCACAGTATTGAAGCGTGCACCAGCGCTCCCAACGTGTTTTGGAGAAAGATGTGCAATGATTGTAGATACAAGATGACGCCTGCGTCGGCGTGGACTTCAAAGCATAAGCACATTTATTCTTAATTTCCTATTTCATTTACAAGCTAAAATGCTGTAATTATTATTAATTTCGCACTTTGGTAGGTATTGATTTATTTATTTTAAATTTTTTTCAATGCTTTTCTTAAACTTTAATATCGTCTGATGTGCGTCTGTTCAAAAGCTAACACAGCATTAGTGCATCTACAGGGTGAACGAAACATTTACATTCCTGTACAAATCCACTACCCTCGTAACTTGAACTTAGACTTGTCAGATCGTATTATTGTTGTAGACTTCAATTTTCATGTTATCGATCATATTACAGGAATAGCTAAGTACGGCTGCATTATACACATATAAAAACATATGGTATACATACAACTAATGTAAGCATGTTTAAATGCATATGCTAGTGAAAGTTATGGCCATTATTACAACCTTCCGTTAAAGTTGGGTTTAGTTAAAGGTAACTTTAACTAAAGTGAACTTTAAAGTCACCTTTAACTTCTTTTCGTTAGTACGACCTAATGATAAAATAAAGTTAGGTTAGGTTAGAGGACGTGTACTTGTCAATTAAGACAAGTACAGTACCCGGAGGTCGAATTGACCCATTGTACGACGTCCTAGTTTCTCACACCACTTATGTTGTGTGTGTTAATTTTATACATGAGTGGTGGGACCTACAGTTTAAAGTCGACTCCGAACGACAGATTTCTTTTTTTATTGAGAAACTTTTCATGGCAATTTTTATTTACTCTCAGAGTTTTTGCCAGAAATCTACTGATAGGAAGTCGCCGAAAAAATACTTTTTGTATTTTGTCTTTGATGCCTGGCCAGGGGCTCGAACCCAGGCTTTTGCGTCCAATAAGCCAACACACTACCTACTAGACTACGGCGACTTCAAAATAACGTAAACTTTTTTAAAAATATGGCAGTGCCGGAGCAATGTCGATAACACTGCCCAATTAAATAAGTTTTTTAAAACGCAGGGGCAACGGTCTTAATTTTTTTTTTATTTGGTTGTATATGCTCATTTTGTTTATATTTGAAGTTGCCATATTGAAAATAATATATAACATGGCAAGTTCAAATATAAACTTAACTTTAAAAGTTATCGGTAGGATCATCCTCCATTTTGCTTAACGCTCACTTCTACCATATTGTCCACTTATAATAATGAGAAACAATTTATCTGCCCGTTCAAATCCTTCCATTAGTTAATTGCAAGTTGTAATAATGGCCCTTAAAGTAATAATTTTTTTCGATTTTTGTGAACAAATTGGGAGAAATTGGCACAAATAATTGTAAATATCACACGACATTAAAAAATTGTTGAATTTGTTTTTTTTCGAAACTCTAAACTTTTGTTGAAAAACAATTGTTTTTATCACATGTGGCTGAGACCATCTGCTACTTGTCATTATTTTGTTTTTGTTTTTCGACATTAAATCATTGATGACTAAAAAACATTTGAAAAGTAGTGGTTTAATAATAAATTTCAATACAAAAAAATATTATGGAGGAGTTACATTCAATATAGTTTTAATTGATGCGAAATTTGCGCGAACAGTATTATTTTTTGTGGGTCTATTAAAGGGATTTCAGTCAATTGGTTTATAAGGTCGGTCAATTAAGTTGATGTTATTGTACGTAATCTGATTTTGATTATTTATTGAAATATAATTTCAACAGATGCGTTGAAGTTGATCATTTTTTATGCGATACCAAATCATAAAACTGTTAAAGAAGTGTTTTTAGGGCGAAGTCTCTCTTTCTAGCATGTTATGGAAATACAATTGTGTTTAACCCATTTTCGCCCGCTGTACTATATGTAGTACACAACTTAAAGTCGAAGTAAAAATTACAAAATATAGTTTTTTATTCTGGCAACGCTTGCTACCAGTCAATAAGAATACATGCAACATCCACGTAGCTGTTGTAAATCGTAGTTCAAAAATATCAATGAGGAGAATCCCCATTTTGACTAGCGATTTAATTCTTGTTGGATTGTGAATGGTTATTTAGTTTATTTTACATCAGTTAACTTTGAAGAACGTTGAAAAGCAGTTTATTTACTGGATAACATCACATCCTAATAAAAGCAATACAAAACGGTTTAGTTCGTATAGAAATTTTTGAGCTATAGCATATCAAGTGTTGCTGTACTAAGTTTAGTACACTGGGCGTTCAAGGTAAGATAAAATAGTACAGTGAAGACGTTTTCATTACGGCATTGTGCCGTAATTTTTCCTGGTTTTTTGATTGCTCTTTTTTAATAGCGTCTTGTTATTAAATAAAAAATACTTTGAAAGATATAAAATGGCGAACCGACGTAGCAAAAACTATTTTGGGTTGGAAGAGGCAATATGTGACATTATTAGCCAAGATAATGAAAATGACGTTACTTACGATGTAGTTATGCTGCCACCCGATTAAGATGTTCTCACTGACGAAGAGGAAGGTGGAGACGATGAATTATATGAAAATAAACTACCACGAGATGTACCCGGTAATATAGACGTAGTTACTTACAGACCTACGGTTGAAGATGTATGGAGTAGCGATGGCGATGAGCCCCTACAAACGATCTCGTCATCTACTTCACGGAATGTGAAGAAAAAAAGAAGAATTGAAGGTAGTGTTGAGTCCCCAAGTTGGAGAAAATATGCTCCTGTTTTTTCGTTTTTTCCATCTCTTCCAGATCAAAAACAAACTGAAGCTATGGGAGGGGTAGATCAGATGGACCAGTCTATAGGAATGTACCGAATTGCTGTAAAAGGTAAAAAGGGGTGGTGGGTCTTGTTTACTTATTTAGTGGACTTGACTGTTACAAATGCAAGGAGACTATATTGCATTGCAAACCCTAATAATCGTGTGGATCAATTATGGTTTCGCAGACATATAGCACGAACATATCTCAGTGACAAAAAGTACAATAAATGTAGGCAAACATCTTCCAGAATTGAAGGAGAAGAAAAAAATAATGGCCACAACCGCCAAAAAATTCCAAATCAACTTCGATGTGTCATATGCTTAAATCGAGTTAAAATATCATGTTGTAAGTGCCTGAAAATACTTTGTTTGGAAAGAGGATGTTTTGCAAAATACCACACGTAACCGCCCATTGTACTAAACTTAGTACAACTCAAAAAACCCAACTTAGAAAATTTTTTTTGTTTTTTTATTTTATTTTATAGTACTATAAAAAATGTTATTTAAGTCTAGAAATAAAGATTGAATTTTAAAAATTGTTTGTGGTTCTCATTTGGACGTTAATGGGTTAAAATGAATTTAATTTTAATTATTCCCCCATTTCCTATCCTACATTAATTTTCCTATCCTACATTAAATTCACTCACACTTGTTTTATTAGTTTTTTCTTGTTATTAATAATAAATGCAACATTTTAATTTATGTTTAATACATTATTAACAATAATGAGTAAAATCCATAGGCAAGAATAATGCCACATACAGATTACCACAACAAATTAAAACATGTTTATGTAATCAGCAGTTAATCATAAAAATATAAAAAAGGAAAACAAAAAAATTTAATAAAAAGTGAATTCAATTTAAATGATAATATATATTAACAACAACAATAAAATGTAAAAATTAAATGTATTTTCTATTAAATTTAATTTAATTTAATTAAAATCAATACCAAAAAAAGGATAAAAATTGTGTTCCTTTTTTGCCGGTAGAACATAACCTCAATTGTTATTAAATTTTTATTTTTACTAAAATATTTGAGATAATAGTACGCTTACATTTAGTACATAACTATGTAATATTTATTAAATGATTATAAACCTAAATTTAAGATAAATTGCATTCAAGCGCGTACTTTTTTCAGAAAAATTCACAGATATGATTTTGCTTTCATTAAGGAAATCTATTAACGTTTGTAGTTGCTGTCTTATAGGCTCCGGCTTATTAGACGTGAGACTACGATTCAAAACCCAGGTCTGACTTGAGTGGTGTAAGAATTTAGATTTAATATTGTTGCGAAAAAGAATATGGTGTTATTAAAATGATAAACAAAAGCTCCAAAAACAAAACAATGGGCTTGTTTACATGATAAACGAATAAGCAAAAATATAGCAACAACATCAGTGTATAAAAAGGGGATAAACAAACAAGCAACAACAACACTGCAAGGACAAACGTAAACAAAATACACAAACAACAATAATGAAAACAACTTGTTTACATTTATAGATATTTCGCGAAGGCAGTCATTCTCCTTTGAGAGTATGCATCAGACTATTTACCCTGCGATATAAAAGACAAAGCAGATAACGAGGTAAGAAAGAATTCATGTGAAGACACGTTACGTGTGAAGAGAATAATTGTGTTTTGAAGTTCTCTGTTATAAAGATCTATTGAACAATTGTTATTGTGTACGCGAAAGAGTGTAAAGAATAATAACAATTAAAGCAAATTGTTGTTGTTTAAGTCAAGATGAGAACGGTGGCACACGGAATTGTGCGAACAATAAAGAATTGATTTAAAACTAAACAGAAATTTATTTTTATTTTATTTGCAATTTACGAACTCATATTTTTAACGTTTTTAAAAGGATAAAAACATAACAATGCTGACTAAAGGGTTATGACAACCGATTAAGTAAGTATTATATATCCTAATAGGTTTCTCGTTGTTTGTTATTTTTATTTATTTACCAGTTAAACAGATTTTCTAGCTCGAATTACCTCTAAAATTTTTTTCTTTTTTAATCACTTGTTTGGTATTTATACTTTGTTTTACCTTTAAGAACCTCTTGTACGAATTAAACAATTATATGAATTCTTTCGAAGAAAATATTCTTGAAAAGGTTACAAATCTCCAATTAATGTAAATTTCTCATTTAATTATCTTTTAAAAACATTTGAAAGAGTTCATTTATCCTTTTTTAAAAAAATTTCGTAAGCTTTCTGTAGTACCCTTTATAAGCCAATACAATATGTAAGGGGCTTGATATTTTAAGAAGTATTACAAACGTTCCCTTTAATTATAAATTTTATTTTTATTTCTTAATTTATGTTTCTCTACTTTTCTTGAACTTCTGCAAATAGATAAAATACGAAGAATATCAATAAAAATAAGAAGTCGTCGTAGTCTAGTAGGTAGTGTGTTGGCTTATTAGACGTAAGGCCCCGAGTTCCTGGTGTTTGACATCAAAACGAAAATAAGAAGATTTCTGGGAAAAACTCTGTGAGTAAATAGAATTGCCATGAAAAAGATTCTCAAGTATCTGTCGTTCGGAGTCAACTTTAAACCGTAGGTGCAGCCACTCATTTATAAAATTAACACACGCTATATAAGTGGTGTGAGACACTATGTCCATAATCCTGACTGAAGGGTTGTAATGAACAATTATGTATGTTTACCAAATATTTGATGATATAAATGGTCTTCCAACATGGAATTTCAAACGTTGTCAGTTGCTAGTAGCTACATCTGTCAAATTATTAGCAATTTTTTTTCTTTTATTTTTTTTTCTTTTTGAGTCCAAGACTCAGGAGAAGACCAGTATGCAGGCAGTGCGTTGTGTTGGAATACAGGAAAGATAGTTTATGGGAGAAAGGAAAGAGCGTTTGTGACAATTTTTTTGCCAATTTAGCATTCAATAACACGTGCAAATTATGAGTTTGTTGTATTTAAAATAAGTGTTCTGTTCAGGTAACTAATTCCACGCTTTACTATCGTAAAAGTCGTACCTCCGGGAAGAATCTATCCAATGTGGTGGATAAATTCAAGTTCACCGGTTCAATAAACGATCGATCAATACGTATGTGGCAAGATGGAAAATCTGACGAAAACACCGCCGCTGTCCTTTAGAATGTGCAGGAGAATCCGCGATTTCGCAACGTTCGCAAGAACTCGAACTTTCGCGTCACACGACGAATTTTGTATCGCGACTTGGGCATGCACCCGTACAAAATTAACTGAACCGGGAAATTAAGGTAAACACTCACACGCAACGAAGTGTGTTCACTGAATGGACATGTGAGTAGTTATTAACTGATCTTAATTTTCATGGAAAAATCAACCTCAGCGACCGAATTATCGAATTTGGAACGATACTAATCCACGTGAGCGTTAACTACATCCAGCAAAAGTCTCTGACAGATATGGATTATGGGTTAAGGCGTCAACTCTGGATTAGACGATCTTTACACCAACGATGCAATAGGGCGGCTTTATGTGCCACACACTATTTGAAGGCATTACAACTCACGTGGCTGTGAAATAAACTGGTTACCCATATCGTGCGATTTGATCTCGTTAAGCTTTATCTTGTGGGATTTTCTTAAGTAGCCGGTGTATGCCAATAAAAATAAATAAAAACAAACCACTACAGTCCTCAAATCCAACATAGACCATGAAATTGGTCAAATGCTGCCTGATTTATGGACTGATTTTCAACCGTCAATGCATTATGTAAACAAATGTCTTTCTGTGCATAAAAACGCCGAAACCACATTTTTGTCGGATTTGACGTTATCGCATTATGCTAGAACGCAGTCTTCTCTGACAAGTTTAAATAGAAAGTTTGAAGCTAAAAATCAAAACGCTCCAAATTTCCCACAACTAAGGCCAATTGAAAATTTTTGGGCGAATTTGAAAAGAAATGTCTACAGGAAGGGGTACAAACAAAAAACTTCAACTGCCTTCTAACTACAATTAGAAGACAGCTGAAGAAGCTGAATATTAGAAAAGCCAATTGCTGTGGCTATGTTAATTTTTTGTTAAATAAGCCAAGGTTGTCAATTTTAACACATAATAATTTAGAGTTGTTAGTGTGTGAATAAACAATTTTTTTGCTGTTAATGTGTCAGTCCACATTTCATTGCGCATATGTTAGTCCCATTAACGGCTTGGAAGCTCCCCTCCTCGCAAACTTGCCTGATTGTTTATTGCTTGGAATTTTTAGAGTTAAACAATGCGATCTGTGACAAACCGTACAGGTTCTGTGACAAACCGTCGAGATTCGAGCTATGGCTGATCAGTTATCATTCTATTCGAAAGGTTGAATCTGTCTATTCGCGGTTGTAGAACCAAATAGTTTCAAAGGATTTAAATAATGTGGCACGATGGGCTATATTTTTGACTTATTACTTTCAGTATCGATTGCCACTTCTCTGCATTCACTATTCGTTGCCCACGTTGAATTCAGTTGCAAAAACTGCTTCTTAGCTTCAAATAACTTATCAGTCTTATTGACTTTCTCGTATTTATCTACTCTTTTTCAAAAGAAAGCATTATTAGTCACTTGTACTCATTTTATCATTCCCCAAACCCTTTCAAGACAGGATCTCGTCCTTAGATATAATGTGAATGGCTTATTAGTCGTTGATCTACAGTCAGTTTTCAGATTGGGTGACGTTAACAGGGGCATTTTAATGCAAGCAACTCATCATTTTCTTTTTGGTTATTTGATCCTCCAGAGCATTGTGTACAAATTGGAAAGATAGATTAAAGGAGGATCAGGAACGAGGATAAGCTATATCAGATTTGAAAGAAGATTTGATAGTAGTTTGATAGACATTATGTAGCAGGCAGATCTTATTAGTCAACCATGACCAATATTTACATCAGGTTTGACCAGTCAACTGAACATGAACTGGTTAAATACATGTTTTCTAATCGAAAAAATTTTACCGGATGAGAATCAGACGTAATTAATATTTACATAATTAACTTTAAAAGCGTTATATGAAAAAAATATCAAATCAAATATCGATCAAATTACCGCCACTTTCTTGTTAAGATATGTCATTTAATCTATACCCGAACTGCATGGTTATTTGATAACAGTTATTTTTAATTCTCACTATTAACCGTCCCCAAACTTAACGACATCTAGAACTCAACTTCGATCTATAGACCAATAGATAGAGTGAAAACTGGAAATTATATATAAGTGGCACATATGCCTAATGTTTTAGTTTTCTGCAAACCCTAGGAATATGAAAAGTTTGGTATACTCATCTTTCCTGATTGAGAATCTAGTGTGAAAATAAACAGATGTTGTTATACAGCAAACATTATATTCCATATTTACTTATAACGTTTTGTTCATTGAAAAAGTATTGAAACTGTTTAGAGCCAGAGCAAATGCTTCATTTAACTAAACACAAACACACAGTCACAACATAAAGAGGCATAGAATGGTAAAAAGTTTTTAACAAGCAGTAATAGGCCATTTACACTACAGCGAAATCTAGTAGATTAGATTACAAATCTTGTTCGAAATCTACATCGTTTACACTGGATTTATTTGACAGTAGCAAGATTTCATTTTAATAACAAAAACAGCTGACTGAAATTTAAAAGAAAATAATAATATTTTAGTTTAACCCTAATCAAGTCAGGAAATTTTTTTACAAATCCAGTCAAAATGTGTCTCAGAGGCACATACAAAGAATTTACGTATTAATTTTGTTAACTTATTTTTATTTTATTAAATTTTTTCTTCTCAGTTTCATAAATGAAATATTATTTATTTATTTTCGCATTTTAAGCAAACTAGAACTTTTGAACAATGCTCGTTGCAAGTATTTTTGTGGTAAATACTGCAAGACTGCTTACACATTCTGCATATCTTCGGTGGGCACATATAACATCTATGTCGCATATCTGTCTGGTTTGGCTGGTTTGAGAATTCATCCTCGTGTTGTATGGCCGAACATAGGACAAATTATTTTTATTTAATTTTAGAAGACTATGCCAAATAATGGGTGCCAGAACTCTTCGTAACTCATTATACCTCATTATAACTCATTATTATATTTAATTTTGTTGTTCACCAAAAAATGAAGTAATAGTTAGCGTTCCCATATGTGCCTCATAGACACATTTTGACATGATTAAGAACATTTTTGATTGAAACTAAATAAAAAATAAAAAGAAATTAATTTATTACTTGAAATTGGTAAATTCTAAATAAAACAACTGAAAGTAGGAATTCAAGAAGCAGTAAGAACTAGAACCTATATTTAAGGAAGTTACAACATGACAAAGTGAAATATGTGTCGGAGAGGCACATGTTGACTTGATTAGGGTTAATTTGAAATGCCATTTTTTTCCTGCTCAGCGTTGTATTTTTAAGTACTATTTGGCAAAACACATAGTTGTATTTCTATTTTTACTAGATTTTTAGTAGATTTTGCCGAAATCTACTTAATAAGTAGATTTTGTTTTGTATGGGAAATCTAGTTAAAATCAACTAGATTTGGCTCGAAATCTCATAAGTACTAGATTTCGCTGTAGTGTAAATGGCCTATAAGACATAATATTGGGCAATTGATACAAGCCCTTGTATCGTTGTATTGAGTGTATTGTTGGACGAATATACAACAGCGTATGCTTGATAATTTATATATAAAAATCAGATAAACTTATACACATTTTTTTATATGTTTTTAAAAGTTGCTAATTGCTTTTTTTGTATTGTTGTTTTCATAATTTATATTCATAAAATTTTTCATAATTTGTATGCATATTCAAATACAATCACATTAGTTTGGTTTTTAAGCAGAAAGAACTGTTTGTTTATGTTTAAAAAATCTCATCAGAAATGTGGGCTCTTATAAAGATTTTTGTGTTCTCTTGCCTGACAATTCCAACTAACTTTTTATTTCCATATTATGTGTCAAAATATCAATATAGGCTAAATTAATTAAAAAACGAATTAAAATTTAATAGTATTAAAACAGTACACAACTGTAAAAGTATTTTTTATGTAAAACGCACTAACCTTGTTATATGCATTGCGTGCTTGTTATTGAATAAAAAGTATCGATACATTCTTGTACGGATTACATTTTCTATACTGTTGACGATCAGCAGCGAGTAACAGCTCTACATACATATGGACATAGTTTTAAAATCGTTTTGTTTTTCGAAGTACCATATTTTTCAAACCTTTCTACAAATATGGATTCACTTATACATAGGATACATATTTCAATGCAATTTTATTTAATTATTAAATAAAAAGAGCATTAAAATAACGACACGGAAACATATTCTATAAAGGATAACTATTGCATTAGCAGATATTTCGTAGTCTACGACCCTACACCACATCAGTCTGGAAGGAAGGTATCATCATTAAGTTAATGAAAATTTGTGACATAAAAGATTGCATCATATGAAGTGAAATTATTTCCCTTAAAACCATATACAAGATATTAGCAGCAATAATTACGACTGGAAATAAAATAGAGAAACACCTGCGAGACGAATATGCCGACCAACAGTCGACGCATTGTAATAAAACAATCTCTAGAACGACATATTACTCTGTACTTTTTATTCAGAGATTTCAAAAAACGAACTGCCATATGGAAAGCCTGATGAAGAAAAGGAGTACCACTAAAAATAATTCGAATCATTAGAGCTATGTACGGGAATATCAAGAATTTTATAAAGGGTGTTTTTTATAGAGGTATAGAACTTTAAGTTGCAATAAAACAACGATGGATTATTCGATTGACATGAATTTTATTTATCCGAAAGATAATCTTGTGCATTATTGGATGTAGTCCAATCTGGACGTCCAATTTTCGATGACTTTTTCCAACATTTGTGGCCGTATATCGGCAATAATACGGCGAATGTTGTCTTCCAAATGGTCAAGCGTTTGTGGCTTTACCGCATAGACCAATTACTTTACATAGCCCCACAGAAAGTAGTCTAGCGGTGTTACATCACAAGATCTTGGAGGCCAATTCAAAGGTCCAAAACGTGAAATTAAGCGGTTACCAAACGTGTCTTTCAATAAATCTATTGTTTCACGAGCTGTGTGACATGTTTCGCCGTCTTGTTGAAACCACATCTCCTGGACATCATGGTTATTCAATTCAGGAATGAAAAAGTTAGTAATCATGGATCTATACCGATCACCATTGACTGTAACGTTCTGGCCACCATCGTTTTTGAAAAAGTACGGACCAATGATTCCACCAGCCCATAAAGCGCACCAAACAGTCAGTTTTTCTGGATGTAACGGTGTTTCCACATACACTTGAGGATTACCTTCACTCCAAACGCGGCAGTTTTGTTTGTTGACGTAACCATTCAACCAGAAGTGCGCTTCATCGCTAAACAAAATTCGCTTATGAAAATCGGGAACAACGGTAATCTCGTTTTGGGCCCATTCGACGAATCTAGGCCTTACTTGATGATCGTTTAGCTTCAATTCTTGCACGAGTTGGATTTTGTAAGCACGCAAACCAAGATCCTTCCGCAAAATCTTCCATAAAGTGGATGGACACAGATCCAATTCCTGTGCTTGATGGCAGATGGACTCATTCGGGTCTTCCTCAATGCTACGCTCTACAGCAGCAATAGCTTCTTCTGTACGCACCGTACAGCGTCTCTGGGGATGCGAGTTATCAATAAGAGTAAACGTTGTGCGAAAACGTTCCATGGTTAATCGAATTAACTGCTCTGATGGACGATTTTGTTGACGATAAAATGGACGTAGTGCGCGATACGTTTCCGCACAGAACCATTATTTTCGAAATAAAATTGCACTATTTGCAAGCGTTGTTCAGGCAAGAGTCTATTCATGATGAATTGCCAAACCAAACTGAGAATAAATCACTTGACAGCTGTTAAATCGGTCGCCATCTTGAAAAGTAATGCCAACTTAAAGTTCTATACCTCTATAAAAAACACCCTTCAGTTCAACTACCTGAATTCTGAATTTAAGAATCAACTGAATTATTGAAGAACTTCATTTGCATAATCAAACTTGTAGAAGGAAGGAAATACTTGCTTTCATTTATTTATTTAATTTTTAATTACAATACAATTACAAATTATATTTAATTATTACGAGTTGAGTAACAGAGACCATATGCTCGGTGTATTATAGTCTGGTGGGAATTGAACACACGACCATCACGATATAGTCTATCACACTACCCACTAGATTACTGGGGCATAAGTTTTTGTTTTTAATTTTATTTAATTTAGTGTGTAATCAATTAATTTAATTCTGGGCATCCAATGTTGAAAAGTTCAAACGATATTCTTCAACTGTCTTCATGAAAAATGCATGAATAAATCATGAAAATCGAACAGGTGTTTACGATTAAAGAGAATGTTTTAATATATTGTTACGTTTTTACCTTTTTAAAAACGTTTAAATATGAGTTCGTTAATTGCAAATAAAGTAAAAACAAATATGTGGTTATTTTCTCTTAAACTCTCTTTATTATTTACACTACTTTTGTGCACCACCGTATAGAACTTAACGATACAACAATAATAATCTGTTTATTCACTGTACTAGTTCACACAAGTATTCGCTAGATCTTTACAACCCCGACTTATTTTGTTCACACGCAACTTCACACAAGGCTGACTAAATTAAATCTGCCTGCTGCTTGCTTTGTCCAGCCCTTTTATAGTCCGCACGCACGTATGATCAGTATGATGAACGTTCTCGATGTGGAAGGTTCTCGCTCGTGCCTTCTCGAGAATTCTATTGCTACTACATTGTTGTTTGTGTACTTTGCTTATGTTGTCCGTTACATATTTGTCGTAGCTGGTTTACTTGTTGTTGTTGTTGCAACCAGGTTCGTCATACATATGTGTGTGTGCAGCTTTAGGTAATCAACACGTTCATTATATACCTTGTGTTAGTGTGGATTTGTATCGTGTGACTTTGTGTTGGTGTAGCTGGTAGCTTTTGTTTATAGTTTTTGTTATTAAACGATATTAGGTCGTTTCGATTTATGTAACAATATGATTAAATATTTTAATTAAAACTTTGTGTAAGTATTTATATTTACTTCTCGAATTTGTTTGAATAATTTTTCATTTATAATTAATTAATCATTTTGCTACTTTAAATGTTTGTACCTGTTTACCATATAAAAAAATTAAAAAAGTTTCGTCATAGTACATAATACAGTTTTAATTGTATTCGTAGCCATTATTACACGAATATTAATGAACTACTTTTAATTGTATTACGTTTATGTACTTCAATAAACATTATATGTTAAATATTTTAATGTGTATTATACGACTGTACCGTGTCGATTATCAATTTAACCGTCCGAAGATTCCATGTAGAGTTGGCATAATAAAGTGTAGTCCAAGTTCTTCTCCGTTCCAATTAAAGATAATAATCAACGATTTTCAATTATATTTACAAAGTGTACAATTTTGCAGCTTAATAGCAAATAACTTACACGAAGAAAGTTTTTTCATAAATATGTACATAGTTTTATCTTTTGATTATTGCATCACAAGCAGAACATAACAGCCCATTTATTTTCTATCAAAAGCGATGAAAGGTATCAATTTGAGAGGTGTAATGCCATTACCATCAAAGTGCAAATCAATTATTAAGGACAGATATTAAACTTTGTTGAAATTTAAGGAAAACGCCGCGCAGTTTTTATTTACAAGTGTTTATTTCAAGTAACAAAGGAAGACTGAAAACTTAAAACTAAGAACAAAGAAATTCATGTGTATGTGATTCGAAAATATATACATGGTTGCATTACGCATCAGCAAACTGTGTTGCCATATTTTCAACACTCCTTCTCAAAACAGTTTACTGATAAATTCAAAATTACTACCAAGTTAAAAATAATAAAAAAAACTACAAAAATAAAAATTCTATTCATATAAACCCATACATCTTGTAAATTTACTATGCTTTACTCTGCATAAATTTTTTGTTAAAATATCCGATATCATCTCGCCAGTCGGCATATAAGTCACTACAATTTCACCTTTGGCATACATATCTCGAACATGATGATACTTGATTGCTATATGTTTACTCCTTGAATGATATGTTGGGTTCTTGACTAAGCACTGAGCACTTTGGTTGTCGTTATAAATATTCATAGGCCCATTGTGGGGAAAATTCAATTCTGCCAGAAGTTTTCGTATGTAAACTGCCTCAGTTGCTGCTGCTGAAATTGCCACGTACTCTGCCTCGGTACTGCTGAGTGATACTACATTCTGCTTTTTAGCACACCACGAAAATACACAATCTGCACAAACACGTATCCAGAAAATGACTTTCTATCGCTAGCATCACCAGCCCAATCTGCATCTACAAAGCATTCGATGGGTTTACCAGTTTTCTTGTAGTGAAGCTTGTAATCTGACGTACGTTTTAAATATCTAAAAATATGCTTATATGCAGCCTGATGCTCTGAATGCGGGTCACAGTTTCGTTGGGCCAATTTAGTGACCGACAGTAATATATCTGGACGAGTGGAAAGAGCCAGATACATCAGTATGCCAATAGCAGACTGGTATTCTGTCTTGTCAACTTGTCTGCATTTGTCACTTGAACAATTTACCTGGAAACCTGGTTCTAATGGTGTTGCTACTTCTCTACAGTCCTGCAGGTCGTACTCTACCAATATATCTTTTATATATTGTTCTTGCGAAATTGTCATGGCCCCAAGCTTTCCGTCGCGACTAAACTCCATTCCATGAAAATGGGACAATTCACCGCCGTCAACAACTTTAAATTCAGCCGATATTGATTTTTTAATTTTACATAATTCGTTAATCGATGAACTACCAACAATTAAATCATCGACGTAAACAACAATAATACTGTATACGTTGTTTTCATGTCTTATGTAAATACAGGGATCGCTAATACATGGTTTAAATCTAATCCTTTTCAAAACACTGTCCAACTTCGTATTCCATTCATGACCGCTCTGTTTCAAACCATATAACGATTTCTTAAGTTTTACGACTTTATCCGGACAATTTCCATCTTCAAAATATGTGGGCTGTTTCATGTAGACCGTGTCGTGCAGGTCACCATTCAGGTATGCGGAGGATACGTCCATTTGATGTAAATAAATGTCATGTTCAACAGCCAAAGCAACCACCAACCTTATGTTTGAATAACGAACTACAGGAGAAAACGTTTCATCATAATTTACACCATAACGCTGGCTACACCATTTAGTCACGAGCCGCAATTTCAGTTTTTGAACATCGCCATCCTTAGTTCTCTTAACAGCATAGACCCATTTACATCCAATTGCTGTCTGGCCCTTAGGCAAGTCAGTTAATTCCCAGGTGTCATTTTCGATAAGGGAATTATATTCAGCTTCCATTGATTTCAACCACTCATCTGCATGTGGGCCATTCAACGCTTCTTCAACATTTTCAGGAGTTTCAATATCGCATTTACCTATGGCGTGAATTTCATTGAATAATTTTCTAGGGCGGCCTCGCAATCCATTTCGTAATATTCTAGGTCTTCCTGGTCCAATTCTAAAATGATCGTCGTCTTCAGCTCCTTCTTGATGAGTGCTTTCATCTGTATCCTCAGATATTTCATTTACGCTTTTGCTGGATATGTTTTCGTCATCATTCGCTTTGGCTTTTACGTCATCATCCACTAAGAATGCGTCATTATCTTCATTACAAATTTTAACATCACTGGCATTCTGTTTATTTAGTTGGTCTTCAAAGAATATTACGTCTCTTCCGACGATTATTTTGCGATCATTTGGATTGTATAACATATAAGCCTTACTCTCATCGCTATATCCAATCATTAAACACTCAATACCTTTTGACCTAAATTTCTTTGATGATGTTTTATCCAGTACAATAGCCTTGGATCCAAAAGTTTTTAAATGGCCTACTGTTGGTTTATACCCATACCATAACTCAAACGGGGTCTTATCTACCAAAATATTTGTAGTCGTGCGATTTCTGATGTACACCGCAGTTCTAACCGCTTCAGCCCAATAAGCTTCTGATAAACCGGAATGAGTTATCATAGTTCTAGCCATCTCTACAAGTGTACGATTTGCCCTCTCCGCGACACCGTTCTGTTGAGGCGTATATGCGACCGTTAATTGTCTTTTAATACCATGTTCGCGCAAAAAGTTGTCGAATTCTTTATTTAAATACTCCCGACCGTTGTCAGATCTTAAACACTTTATCTTTTCGCCCGTTTGTTTTTCAACTTCGGCCTTATAATCTTTAAATACACGTAGTACTTGATCCTTCGATTTTATAAAATAAACCGACATATGCCTCGAATAATCGTCAATAAACGTTACGAAAAATCGTGATCCACGTCACTATGGATTACTTGCAACAGTTTATTTGTCCTACTTTTCGAATTTTGAGGAAATGGCTTCACGGTTATTTTACATTTCGCACACGATTCACATTTCAATTGTCTAGGAATATTGTCTATTTTAATACCACGCACTATCTTCCGATCAATCATTTTCTGCAAACAATTATAATTTATGTGTCCAAATCGATTATGCCATTTAATTGCTTCTTCTTCCGAAATTATCGCGGAGTAACATCTGTTTTCATCTTCTTTTCGACACTTATATAAAAACAATCCGTTATCTTTATTGGCCTTCAAAATGCGTTCATTGTTCTTATTTTTTATTTCCACGAAATTGTTTTTGAATACTACACGCATGCCTGCATCAGTTGCTCTACCTACTGAGATAAAATTATTTGGTATTTCTTTTACATGATACATATTTTTCAATGTTATTTTCGCACTGTCTATATTTACGTCGCCGCGACCGATTGCTTTTACACATATTTGGTTAGCTAGAACTATTTTCTCATCGCACACAGCATATGTAGAAAACATTTCACGCACACAACAAAAATGGCTAGTGGCGCCGCTGTCGATACACCAATCACTTCTATTCACCAAAGCTTCTGCGTTGTTGTTGCTATATGTTAGTAATTGTGTCATAAAACATGTGTTTTTCTCCGTTTTCTTTGTTTGCTTACATCTGGCTGCAAAATGACCCGGCTGTCCGCAGTTGTAACATTTTTTGTTGTTTTTACTTACATTCTTCTCGTTGCGCCTTTCGTAGTATTTTTTCTGATACTTTTTATCTATTTTTGCCTGCATGAGCGTCTCTGCAGCTGCATTGTTGGTTGTCTCATTCTCATTTTGCCTGGCTCCTTCTTCCAACAATTTTATTTTTAATACACTTAAACTAGGTAAGCTGTCTCGGGCTTCAATTGCCACCACAAAATTTTCATAAGTTTTCGGCAGACTTGACAATAGCAAAATGACTAGCATCTCATCAGGAACAACGACGTCAACCTCAGCTAAGCTTTCTATTACACTCATAAATTCATTTAAATGTTCCACAACGTTAGCTCCTTCAGGCATTCTCATATATATTAATCTTTTAAACAGCATGATCTTTCGAGCTGGTCCTTTTGGTTGATGTATTTCCTTCAATCGACACCAGGCTTGTGACGCAGTCGTACATGACTTAACATGATTTAATTGCGCCGGTTTCATACAGAGCAAGATTGACGCTAACGCCTTCTCGTCCTTGCTCTCAAATGCAGCAATATCTTTGGTGCTACCTTGTTCTGGTTTTACAATTTTCCCGCATGTCACTGCCCACAAATCTGCATGAACCAACACACTGCGCATCTGTATGCTCCATGTGGCATAATTGGTGTCATCCAACTTATCGATCTGCATCATATTCATTTTGTTGCCTTTTTCTATTTTTTTCCAATCGCACACAAAGAATACTATTCATTAAATTCTTAATTTTTTTTTTAATAACCTGTTGAAATTTAAGGAAAACGCCGCGCAGTTTTTATTTACAAGTGTTTATTTCAAGTAACAAAGGAAGACTGAAAACTTAAAACTAAGAACAAAGAAATTCATGTGTATGTGGTTCGAAAATATATACATGGTTGCATTACGCATCAGCAAACTGTGTTGCCATATTTTCAACAAACTTTAATTGGATCTTTCGGAGTTGAGGAGTTTAATTTCTTGGGCTTCATATTACTGTACATCAGGTGTTAAAAAGTTCAAAAACTTCGTAATTCTGTCTTGTGTATCCTACGGATTCTTTGGTGTTGTGTATGTAATTTTATGAAGTTTTTAAAGATTCTGTGAAATTTTATCGTAATTAATACATTATTTATGGATTTTTGATAAGGAATTGAAAGTGTTGGATGAAAGTGAAAAGATTCAATTTTCTGCTCTTGATATGTTCTTGATATTGATTGAAAATGTCGTAGTCTAGTATGTAGCGTGTTAGTTTATTAGACGTCAGACCAAAGTTCAAACCGATTATGTATGTATGTATGTATGTAATATTCCTGCTGCTGAAAATTCTGAAGAAGAAGAAGAAAACAGAAGCTCGTCTTATGAACTCACTAAAGTATTGCCAGCAACAAACATGACAATAGAATGTTTATCTCAAAAATGTTACTAATTGGTGCGTAGCAACTACTTACAAACATATTTGGGAAAACCTGTGTCCGGGAAACCAGAGAGGAAACAAAGAGAGAAGATTGTTATTGATATAATCGATGTTCTATTGCAACAGGAAACTTTTTTAACTCACATGACGTTGACAACAAATTCTTCTAACGAAATATAACAATGGTGTACCATAAGGTTTTACCCAGTCCTCAACTGAGTGCGTTACTGATGCGAGTGACTATAAGCTGCCCTATCTAAACAATTGGAAACTTATAAATCGCCACAAAGCAAGGGTGCTAGATGTCAAATTATTATCATTCAGAAAAAAATAAAACCAAGCTGATATGAAGTTTTTGATTTTTACGTAAAAAACCACACAGCAATGTACATCATGCCAAAAATTTTTGTCGCAAATTTAATAAAAGTGATAATAAAATGTTAGAATATTAAATAGCTTTATTAAAAAGAATGAAAATAAATAAAAATATTAAAATTTTTTTAAAAAATCTATCAATAATCGTACAAGTATGCCTCAAAAGTGATACATAAGCTAGAATTATGAAGTTTTTTAAGACTCGATCTGCGGTTAAGTTAATCGTTTACGTAGTACAAAATGCCATAAAATAAATGTTTGTACTTTGTATATTTTTTTCATATAAACCCATATTTAGGGTTTAGGTAGGAGATACAATCCTGCATGAAAAATGAAATAAACCAAAAACCGTAATGGTTTTATTTCTATATTTTCCAAGTGCGCTTATTAGAAATGGAAAGTGGTATGCAACTTTTGGTTAATTCATCATCATTTTTAATGTTCTGCAACATTTATTATTTATGAAAATTATTGAAAATCAATTTAACATTCATTTATTAGTCAACTTTTGTTTTGTTTTGCTGTTTTTGAATTTGTGAATTTTGAAAGTACCTGATTTGGTATTAAATTTATTATCTACGGCCTTATTGCGACGTTTTTATTTTGCATAAAATGTGCTCATTTGTTTGTTTTCTGATTTTGTTGGTTTCTTTGAGTTTTCCCCCTTGGCAACGAAACTTAGCGAAAGGTGAAATTCGGAATTATGTGTGGAATATAACATAGTCCAATGTTCCCCACGGCTTCTCCGTTTGGAGTGATGCACAGATGTTCAAACCTGTGTGACTCTGGTGTACAAATCAGGCTGTATTTGACTGATGATTGGTTATTGTTTGTGGCTTATTTTCATATACATACATATGTAATAAGAAAAGCCCACAGCACCTCCACGTGAGATTACCATGTCTTTCAAATCGTCCGTGTAGAATATTCAATGTGGCATTAGCTGTGTAGCACGTACTGCCGTCACTTTGATCACGTTTGTGTAAAGATCGACAATTCAAGCTAAAAGAAGTTCGTAATCGTCAAAGTACAGTGCTTGTCGTTGATATTGATGGCCTAGTCAAAGTTGTTTTCAAATAAATAAGGACGATGCAAATAACAAGTAGGTTGACAGACGTAACTTTAATAAGATGGCCGTTAACAACTGTCAAAATTTGGAAGCCTCTGTTGTAAAACCCAATATACAATTCCAAGATTAGCTAGTACATATTTTGCCTCAATTGGAAATTATTTTCAGTTTTTCCCTCAATTGGTTGTCATCCGCAATTTTTTTATGTACATATGCGTGCATATGTATTTGATTTTTAATGAACTTTTTATTCTTGTAAAATATACGACTACAGGGTAGATAAACTGAAAAAAAAAATTAAATGGAAGAATTAATAACAAATTAAATATGAAAATTAAAAAAAAATTAATTGGAATTGAATTAATTGCAAATTAATTGCACTCACAAATTATAATGTTTGTTAATAATTTAAGACAATTTCTGGGGGTTATTAAATTGAAACCTTAATCCATACATATTGTAGGTTTCAGTATGGCAGGCATTCTGAAACGTTGTGAATAAAAATTGAAAATCACTGTGCTTTCTACTTAATTTAGGGGGCTGGCCGCTTTTAACGGTAACTAGCTGTACAAATAATATATAAAGGATAGAAGGAATTAAGTCTCCGTAGTGTAGTAGGCAATGTGTTGGTTTATTAAACGTTAGACCACAGTTCAATCCCCAGGTCAGATATCTCTAACAAAATGAAATATTCTTCGGCGACTTCCTCTCAGCAGATTTCTGGTAAAAGCTCTGAGAGTAAATAAAATTATCATGAAATGTTTCTCAAAAATTTGTTGTTCGCATTCGGCTTTAAGCTGTAGGTCATTACATTACATTATCCATGAGTGGTGAGACCTACAGTTTCAAGCCTATTCCGAACGACAGATTTTTGAGAAATTTAACGGGACAATTTAATTTACGCTCAGAGGAAGTCTCCCAAGAAATAGTTTTTTAGTATTTCGATTTGACGTAGATGACTTAGCTGGAGGATGAACCACGGCCTTACATTTAATAAGCCACCACACAACCTACCAGACTACGGCGATATCTATTAAATACGTTGCGTTCTCATCAATTTTCACATGTATTTTATAGTTATTAGATGTATTACTGTAAAATATATTCAAAATTATATAACTTTTAAATTTATTTGCCAAAAAAAAACAATTCTTTCAACTCAATTCTTTAAAGTATTCTCTAAAGGTGTAATTCCACTTGGAAAAAAGGAAAAAATTAATTAAATTGATTCTAACTAATGCGGTTTTCTTAAGAAAATTAGATATTTGTGATGTATGTTTTAAAGTGGTAATTGAATTAATTAATCCATACACATGTTAGCACAATCAATCACAATTATTAGAGAATGATATTTCACAATTTTATTATTTATTTAATTGTGTAACTCAATTTTATTACAATATAAATCCGATTTAAAGCATTTAAGCCTGTGGGTTTTAAATTCTTAATAATGAAGAAAAACATAAACAATGAAAAACAAAATCTTTCCTTTTATTTGATTACAGATATTTGTGACAACAGTTGGACAGTAGAATACGTATACAATGTTTAGCAATAAAGAAGATGTTATTGATTGATATGATTTGTATTATGTACGTATGTGATTGATTTTTAATAATGCCGGAATTCGGATTTCGAAATGCCGATCCCGACATCCCGTGATATTTCGGGATAATTCTGGATCCTGAAATCCAGCAATATCTCGGGATTTTGGGATCGGGAATTCGAAATCACGAATCCTGGGATACATACATACATACATACATACATATTTTTTTTAGTAAGATAAAATAGCGAAATTTTTCGAGATTTTTGGATCCCTAATTATCTCGAAATATCACGGGATTTCAAGATTGTCTTTTCATCGGAAAGCCTTGAACGTATTTTGTTACCTATATACATACACTGTGACTGAAAAGCATCTTTCGCAATCTACCCTTGTGGTCAAAATGCTTTCAATAACGCTTTATTCACCACTACCACCTCCTGATAATCAAATTTATTTCTTTAGAAAGTTGAGTATCTAAATCATCAGCTCTATTAATGGCCATTATTACAACTTGCCGTTAAACTTGGGTTTAGTTAAAGGTACATTTAGCTAAAGAAACTGTAAAGTAAACCTTTAACTTATTTTCGTTATTACAACTTACAGATAAAATAAAGTTAGGTTAGAGAACGCGTGCTTGTCAATTAAGACAAATACAGTACCCGGAGGTTAAAATAAAGTTAACTTTTTTAAAAATATGGCAGTGGCGGAGCAATGTCGATAACACTGCTCAAATTAAACAAATTTTTTTTATTGTATTTTTTTTTGTCGTAGTTTCTCACTTTGTTCATATTTGAGGTTACCGTACTGAAAATAATATATAATACGGCAAGTTCAGAATAAACTTAACTTTAAAAGTTGCCAGTAGGATGATCTTCCCTTTAGCTTAACGCTTAGTTCTACCTTATCGTCCACTAATAATAATGAAAAACAATTTATCTGCCCGTTAAAATCATCAAACGATTTTATTGCACTTTTACATTTTTCGATGGTAACGTTTAACTTTTTAACAATGTAAGTTGCGTTCTCGTTCATTTAATTTTTGCAAGGTACACTTGAACAACTGCATGGATATTATTTAATGTAATAGTAAATAAAAAACAATGCTGTAAACTAAATTTTTCTCTTACTTTAAAAGTAATTTACAATCTCGAAAATCCTGGGAAATTCTGGGACAAGTTTTAAAAATCTCAGGATTACAGGATTCGGGATTTCCCGATTGGCATCCCTAGGCCCAATAAGAAGAAATCGTGGAGAATTTCAGCGATACAATGCGGTAGTGACAATCGCATGGACAGCAATTGACGTGGCCACCTTTTGGCTGAAACAAATTAAAGTTCAAACAGATACTTTCGAAAGCTGGTAAAATGTAGAAGAATGTACAGTCAAAGGAGATTATTTGAAGCTGAAAATCACAAGGACATATCCTAGGTCACAGACTTGGATACTCAAACCATCTTGTCGGCAACTTTGTCAAACTTCGGCACCTATCAATATGAAATGAAATTTATTAATGTAATATTTTGAGGAACAACAATTTCTATGTAGCCTTTACTGAACTTAAATATTTCTTTTTTATTTTTTAATTAGAATGCAATCACAAATTATACCATAATTATTAGGAGCTGAATAACATTGACCTTATGCTCGGTGCAGTGTAAGAGACCATAATCTCTGGTGGGTATCGAAACTACGACCCTCACCCTAATAGTCTTTCGCACCACCCAGTAGACTACTAGTACACCCACTGAACTTAAATAAAATGTGTCTACAGTGTTAAAATAGTAGACATTTTGATTTACATTTTTGAAGACGCAAAAAAGAAAAAAGTGTCATAAATATATACTTATGCAAACAAGAGAAAGGTAAAGTATTTAAAACTTATAGGCCCTTTTTACAACTTGCCGTTAACTAAAGGGAGGATTTTTAAGGGTAGATAAATTGTTTTTCATTATTATAAGTGGACAATAATGTAAAAGTGAGCGCTAAGCTAAAGGGAGGATCATCAAACTGGTATATTTTAAAGTTAAGTTTACGTCTGAACTTGCCATATTATATATTATTTTCAATATGGCAACTTCAAATATAAACAAAATGAGCAAACATAACAAAAAAACGAAGCCCTTCGTTGCCACTGCGTTAAAAAAACTTGTTTAATTGAGCAGTTTTATCGACATTGCTCCGGCACTGCCATATTTTTGAAAAAGTTAACTTTATTTTATCTGTAAGTTGTAATAACGAAAATAAGTTAAAGGTAACTTTACAGTTCCCTTTAGCTAAAGGTACCTTTTACTAAATCCAAGTTTAACGGCAAGTTGTAATAATGGCCCATACTAGAGATGAACGATCCAGTGATTTTTGGAGAACGTTGTTATCAGTGAACGTGATTTGTTAATCACTGTTCTTTAAAACAGTGATTGTGATCACAGTATTCCAAAAGGAAACAATAATGACAATAACGTATTTTATTAAGTCGTAAGGAAGAGACAACTAGATACATACTACGAAAACACTACTAAACAAAATCAAAGTGGTGTCATCAATGTTATTATTTATAATGTAATTTTTTTTATATGAAGTTTGACAATTAATTTTCACAGAAAGTTTATGTATAAAAGACAAAAGTAAATAATCAGCATCATCTAACAGTAATTCTGCCTCGCTCAAAATAAAATGAAATAAATTTGAGTATGTAACAATTTTGAAAGAGCGACATTATTAGTAATTGTTATTTGGCAATTTCAATCACTGTAGATACCAGTGAATTATCAATCACCGTGATTAAATCACAGTTTTGACAATATCGTTCATTTCTAGCCCATACTCATCAGTCATTGCAAAGGAACAGTTGTTCTTCACAAAAAGAAAAAAAAAACATAAAAATAAGGTTGCATTTGTCACTATTATTGCAACCATCAAGGACAAAATATCAATAGACATTATGCTACTTTTCCATATCGCATACTTATACCATATACAAATTAAAATAAAAGCAATAACAACGATATTCCCTTGAAGAATTTGGAAAATTTTCCGATTCCAAAGGTAAAGAATTTAATTTCTTGAATTATAAAACAAATATTATCACAAAAACTCCCATTACCGATTACGTTAAGAGACTTGTTAGTTATGAGATTCACATCTACAACCGCTTATTTTGGCTTATGGCATTAGCAAACGTTCATACTTTTTTAGTAACATGAACGAGCTGCTCACATCGTACTACGCCAGACATTATTGTGATATTAAAACTTATAAGCTGGGTTCGTCTGCGATATTTACAGTTTTCCATTAGGTTTGTTAATTTAGTTGGAGGTTTTTTTATCGCAAAAAAAGTTTTTTGAAACGATACCGCCATTTATTCTACTGGCACTAAATCCTGCCAGTCTAAATAACGCCACTTCAACAATCCTTTAAAAAAATCAGAAATTGGAAGTTCCTTAGCGTTTTGTATTGTTATGAAAACGGAAATGGTGTTATCGTTTAACATTAAAATGGAAAAGAAAAGCTACAAAAAACGAAAACAATGGACTTGTTTACATAAGCAAACAAGAAGCAGCAACAACACTGCAAGGACAAACGTGAACAAAATACACAAACAACAATAACATAAACAACATGTTTACATTTATAGAGATTTCGCGAAGGCAAAGTCATTCTCCTTCAAGGGCATCCATTAGATTGTTTACCCTGCGACATAAAAGGCAAGACAAATCAGTCAACGGGATCAGAAAGAATTCATTCAGTCTTGTGTGAAGACGTGTTGCATGTAAAGAAAATAATCGTGGTTTGAAACACATGAACGAGCTGCTCACATCATACTACGCCAGACATTATTGTGATATTAAAACTTATAAGCTGGGCTCGTCTGCGATATTTACAGTTTTCCATTAGGTTTGTTAATTTAGTTGGAGGTTTTTTTATCGCAAAAAAGTTTTTTGAAACGATACCGCCTTTTATTCTACTGGCACTAAATCCTGCCAGTCTAAATAACGCCACTTCAACAATCCTTTCAAAAAATCAGAAATTGGAAGTTCCTTAGCGTTTTGTATTGTTATGAAAACGTAAATGGTGTTATCGTTCAACATTAAAATGGTAAAGAAAAGCTACAAAAAACGAAAACAATGGACTTGTTTACATAAGCAAACAAGAAGCAGCAACAACACTGCAAGGACAAACGTGAACAAAATACACAAACAACAATAACATAAACAACATGTTTACATTTATAGAGATTTCGCGAAGGCAAAGTCATTCTCCTTCAAGGGCATCCATCAGATTGTTTACCCTGCGACATAAAAGGCAAGACAAATCAGTCAACGGGTTTAGAAAGAATTCATTCAGTCTTGTGTGAAGACGTGTTGCATGTAAAGGAAATAATCGTGGTTTGAAGATCTCCGTTGTAAACAACAAACAAAGAATTGTTAGTGTGTACGTTGTTGTTTAAATCAAGTTGCGCACAGTGGCATACGGTATTGAGCGAACAATAATTAATTTATTTAAAACTAAACACAATTCTATTTTTATTTTTATTTGAAAGCTACGAAATTATATTTTAAACGTTTTTAAAAGGGAAAAACCTAACAGTATGTTGATACCCTGAGGTCTGTTGTTGCTGTAGGAATTACTTAGAAATTTGGGAGATGTGCTTGCGTCCGCATTTTGCAATACTAACGAATGCACCATGAATAACATGAATATAGCTTCATAAATAATTGGTACATACATAGTTGGTAATTACAATCCTTCAGCCAGCATTACGATCTAGTTTCTCATACCACTTATGACGCGTGTGTTAATTTTATACATGAATGACTGGACGTACAGTTTAAAGTCGACTCCGAACGACAGATTTTTGAGAAAATTTTCATGGCAATTTTTATTTACTCTCAGAGCTTTTGCCAGAAATCCGCTGAGAGAAAGTCGAAGAAGAAATATTTTTTTATATTTGGTTTTATTGAAGATGTCTGATCTGGTGTTTAGCTAATAAGCCAACACACTGCCAACTACACTCCATGAAGTTTCCTGGTTGGTGTCATCTTATAGTCTATAGTCATATTCTCACCAATCATACCAAGATCAAATACTGTTGATTTACAAATATTTTGGAGCCTACCAACTTTAAAATCAATGTACGATTTAAAACGTATCTTTTACACGTTGTAGTAGGGATGCCTATTTGATTTCATAATCCTTATGATGCTTCTATTTTGCTTTGAACAATAAGAAAAATGTTTCGGATTTGTTTCACGTTTTGTTTTTTCTTTCTTTTGTAATATTTTGTCACTTACTTATTTACTGTGTCATTCTGGTGTTGAATCTATTGTATGCAAAATTTCTAAAAAAAAACCCTAAAAATATTAATATTCCGTAGCAGATCTTCGCTGTGTTTTTGAAATTGATTCGGATTCTTAAAATGTTTTTGTCACATTGAAATGGGTCATTGCCGTTCATATTAAGAGAATATTTGTATTTCAACATATTTTTCTTAACTTTCTTGCTTCTCTGATATTGTACTTGTATTTCAATTAAATGTTTTCCGTATTTTTGGATGGCAATGTTAATGCCGTATTATTAAAATGAAAGTGCAATGAAAATTTGAAACTTTGTGGTAGTGATGAAGAGAAATGATTAGTTTATGCTACTTTCTATTTCATTCGAAATTTATTATGTATGAATTTAATGCTGTTAAATATTATTTGGGCAATTCACACAAGCGCTTGTATCGAAAACACAAGAGTGTATGATTGTTGTTGATAACTTTCATATAAAAATCCAATACATTTATAAACATTTTTTTCGTATGTTTTTAAAAGTTGTATTGGTTTCGTGCTATCAGTTTATGTAAAAGCCGGTAATCAAGAAGAAGAATAAAAATACAAACTATTTTCTATGCAACTTGACTCAACAATTAACATTTCAAAATTATATTTTTCGCACAGATAATTATTTAATTTACATTTCGCAATATTTTTCATTTTGCTGCTTGAAAATTAAATTATTAATAATGTTATTCTTCTTATCGCTTTTTGACCTTTGGAAACCGAACTACACAATACAACATAACATTGAGCGTTCACAAAAAAAAGTGTATTCAATACAACATACACGATACAAAGTCGCCCAAATTGCCCAATTGAATATGAAAATTAACCAAGTATGAGTGACATGTTCCTCAAAAAAAAAAATTATATGAAAAATATGACACAACTGTTCTACTCTTTAAATAAGAACTACGGTAATTTTTGTTCGATTTTACTAAACGAAATGTCAATATCTTCACAGCAGAATGCACTTTAAGAATTTTCCCACTTATTTTATATATTTTAATAAAAGTTTGCTACTATGAATGTACAAACTTGAAAAAATATGATAAAAATTCGCATTTGCCAATTTTATCTCATCAAACATCATAGAATATTAAGCCGAATAATATGCGTATGTATACCGTTTTAAAGACCCCTCCGCTTTCTAAGAAAGTTTAAATTTGTGACATTGGTTCAGAAATGTTTGTGTAATCAATAAAGATGTACGTAAAGTAAAAAAAAACAGGTTTTGTCAAATGAAACAAGTTTGGTGGGTTCGAGTAAAACAAAAAAAAAATATTTTTGAGTTCTACACAACATTAGCTGGGTGTATTTTGACTGTTGCACCGTGTTATTAGTTACATATATGTATACATATAAATAAAATATTAAACATTAATACAAATTGGAAATTATATGTTTTTAATCATCATTTTTGAACTCAATTAAGATGATTTCCATACTATTCTTGTAAATTATTCTTTTATAGATGAAATTATATTCAGAATTTTAGGGTATAATATAATATTGTGGCACTAAGGATAATAATAATAGAATAGAATTTATACGTGATAGAAGTATAAACTTAGTTCTACCGCATGATTTATAGAATGTTATTATATTGACTATGATAATAAGTAAGCATAGAACATCTACATATATGTAAGAGATTTACACTCACAAAAATAAAAGAGTGCATTAGACTTACCCCTTTTGAAGCAGCGATGACGATCAGGTCTCTTCGAGTCGATGCTGGTATCTCTAATTAATACACGCATACAAACACGTCATTTATGTTATTATAACTATTCTTAAATTTAAAAAGTTGTTGTTGTTGTGGGATATTTATGTAAAGAAAATACCAAAAAAATATAAATGATTGATCAAGAAAATTGACGCTTTTGGAGTAGACGAAAAACGTCGTCCAATTAATACCAATCCGTCACCCTAACGGTTAAATTCCCCTGAAGTTGTGGCACCGTTTGCGTAGTCTCACAATTTTTTTTTTAAATATTTATTTGCACATGCCCTTAACTGTCAAATGCGCCTAATATTTGACCTCCCGTAATGTTAGGTTTTTATTGCGTAAGATATTTAAAAATCGAATACCAATCATTTATTAAATATATCGTTAGTCTAATTCGCAAATGTGTTAAGTCCCTTTTTTCAAATTGTACAGGACACAAAAAAAAACATTGTAGCTTTTTCAGTTTTTAAAATTTGTAAACTTTTTAAACGCAATTATTTTTACAAAATAGCTCTCTTTAAATGACCTAGATCAAATATTAATAATAATTAATAAATAATATTCGTTGAGTTAACACGTGCTTTTAATTTTTTTCGTAGTTTTGTGGACTTAGTGTTTTTGCAAACCACAAAATTACAACAACTTTAAACTACATAATGACATTTTTTGTTGTCGTAAAATACGTATTTTGTATAGTGTTACCGTTTTATTTACTAAAATCTCAATTTTGGAAAAAAGTGGACTTAGCGTCTTTGCGAATTATACTAACGATATGATAACTTAAAAAAAAAATATTAAAAAACTAATCTTAATTTAACAACGGGTATCAAAGCTACCACTCTAACCTAATCTTAATTTAAGAACTTACCTTAACTAAAATAGTTATATATTTTATATATGTTAAAAAACCAAAGGGATAGAATTAAGCGCAAAAAATTTCTTGTTTTATTTTTTTAAATTAATTTTCAAAAAGATAACCAAAATATTTTTTTTAATTTTAAAGCTTTTATGTTTTTTATGTCTTTATTTTTTTATTGCGACTAGTTATCAATTAACGAGCAGAAGAAAGAAAAGAAGATTTTATAGAACGAAAGCTACATGAAATTATTAGTTAGTCATAGTTAATTGGCCAGCCAAATATTCATAAAACATATGTATAAAATTAGTTGAATGGCATAAGCTTATATTCAGAAATTAATCATAAACTTCTAAAATGTAATTAATTTTCAAAGCAATATTTAGAATATCAAATAAACTTAATTAAGTTAATTTCCTTAACAAAGGCGACTTCCATGCCTGCAAAGTAGGCCCTTGCAACACTCATGATAAACGCTGACAACTATCTACATGTAGGAGAACAATGTTTAAATACATGTTTAACGAGAAGTTTACTCTCATAAGTATCTAAACTTGTATTATTTATAGCACAGCCGTCATTTGCGCAACATGTTTAAATTATGTCGAAGTTATTTCGTGATCGAATATACATGAAATTATTTGAACACTTTGGGATGGATGCCAACAATTTAAAAAATAAAACAATTTCCGATTTTAACTTCCAACTAGAATAGCCCACCACATGGAGAAGAAATTTGGAAGGTCATATCGGTAATACGAACCACTTAAAATAGGGTGAATAATTCAAGATCAAATAGTAATGTGAATTTTTTACGTATATTTACGTTAGGTTTTCGTTAACGATGGTGCTTCATATATACAGTATATTTTGAGAATTCTAATGCGAGTATTAAACTGAATTAATTGGGTGCTGCGATGGACTAGTTTGTAGTGTGCTAAACTTTAAGTGTCAAAGCCGAGGGTTGGATTTCCACCAGAAACTCGGCGTGTTTGAGATTTTCTGATTGCTTGTTTGACATAGCATGTGATTACTGTCAGTAGAAAAGAGAAAGTAAGAATTACTACCAAAAAAGCAATACTCGAAAAAAGCGACTGATCTTAAACAAATTGTTGCACACTACCCCCTCTTTCTATTGTTCTATAAACTATCTTTCCTGTATTCCAAAAAATACACTGCATGAAGTCAGGCGGGTTACTCCGTAACTCGATTCGAAAAGTAAAAGTATTCGAAAGGTATTTTCGACAAGTAAATAAAAGCGTACTCTGTAAATCGTTTGAATATTTTCATGGTTGCAGTAAAAATATAAAGGGAAAAACCAAAAATATACTTGGCAGCACTTGGTGATTACAAGTTTTGCCAAGTTAATAATTAGAAATTTTTATATTTTTATATTTATAAAATTATTATAAAATTATAAAAAAAAAAAATTATTTTTATAAAATTGTCACAAACAAATTAATAGTTTCGTATTGTTTTTGGTTGGTATACAAAATTCTTTTTGACTCATTCCTTTGAGATTGTTTAAAAAATATTAATTTACTTCTATTTTGCAAATGTATTTATATTATTATTATTATTTGCTTGTGGCGTTGACTCCGTTTACTGGTTTGGCACAGCCGCTTAATACATAATACATTTCAAGCAGTAACTGTGAATATTAATTACTTCTGCTTATTCCTGCTTAGTTGTGGTATCCTATATACATACAATAAATATTCCCAACTTTAGAAGTTGCTGTCACGTTCATTTCTTTTGTATCTTTGTTATATACATATTATATATTCATTCTTTTATTGCACCTGGTAACCTGGTAATTACAGAAATGTGGAGACATGATTCATACAGGGAAAGCGAGCATATTTTTAAACCATTTATTAAATTTTTTCAGATTAAATTGATATCAAAGGAGGATTAAACTTTGACAGATAATTCTAAATGGTTAATGTTTAAAAGCAAAGTTTTAAATCGTATGCTTAACATAAATAAAAAATTAAAAAAATAAATTTTCAACACAACTTCGAAACGTAATGCAAACTCGTAACTAAATGAATTACAACATTCTAATGCACTCTTTAAGAGTCGTGGAAGTCCTTTGAATTATCACCGCCACTGGTTGCTTGTTAAATATTCTGTTCTCCAGTATATATTTAGAACGTTTTTTTTTTCTCAAAGACTAACACACCAAGGATGGCCCCTACTAATGCAGTGCATTGTGTTGGAATTAGGAAAATAGGTTATCGAAAGAGGACAAGTACTACTTCCGTTTGTGAACATTAGATTTGAAATTTTTAGGGAAGTCCACATGCAGATAATCCGCCTAAACGAATTCTGTCTGTAATGCGATGTGCTATGCGTTGGCAAACCGACCACAAGCGCATGTGCCCTTGGAAGAAAGGCGAATGCTACGTAAGAATATACGATTTTCGGGGACAAGCCCCTTTATCTCGCTAGAACGAATCTCGTCGTTGTAGCGATAGAACAGTAAAACACAAGTCACATTGCCACTATGCTCCAATGAATCAAAAAAGTTGGATACCCTACCGTCCCTATCGAGCACCTTCGTCCTCTCCTGTACGTGGTCCAGAAGCCCCAAAATTAACTTTAAATATCCGCCCATGTATGAGAGTTGTACTCCATTCTCGGACGTATATACATAAGTGATGTAAATAATGACGAGATACGATAAAGTGAAGTATCTTTTGCATGGTTTTAAGAAACATCTTTCAACACTTGAGAAATGTGCTGGTTACAGTAACATTGCACAGAATTTTCATACCCAGAATATCAAGAACTTCTGACTGACTAATATTTACACCACCCATAACTACAGATAAGGCAATATTATTGCTGATCTTGTGTTTTAATAAACAGCATTGCGTTTTTCAGGCGTTAAAGTTAACGCTATTCATGCGATCCCATTCGGAGATTATCTGTAGTTTTCATTAATTTAGTCTGTTTTGTCAAATCATCATGGAGGACCATAGACAACGATATGTGCTCGCTGAATGGACTCAAGATTATACTCATATTTAGCGATGAGGCTTTAAATATTGGACTAAGAGCGTTCAAAATGTCACGTAAATTAGTGAAAATGTAGTAATTATTGTAATATTTGTAATTATTTTGCAAATAAAATCCAGTGGCCGAATTACCATTTTCAATTAAGTTTAAGGTCAGACAATTTCATCAAAACGAAATATGTGTATTGTTACGAAAATGAAAATGGTGTTAACTCACAATTGGACTTGTTTACATGATCAACGAATAAACAAAAATATAGCAACAACATCAGTATAAAAAAGGGGATAAACCAGTAAACAAGAAGCAACAGCAAACAATACCAGAATAAATATAGACAAATAACACAAACAACAATGAAACAGCGATGTTTATGGTTACAGAGATTTCGAGAACGGGAAGTCATTCTCCTTCAAGAGCATTCATCCGACTGTTTACCCTGCGATATAATAGGCAAGACAAAGCAGGCAATGGAGTCACTAAAAATTCAGTACGTCTGGTGTGAAGACGCGTTGTGTGTGAAGAGAAAAATTGTGGTTTGAAGATCTCCGCTATAAAGATCGGTCGAACAACTGTTTACGCAAACGAGTGTAAAGCAGAATAAGAAGCAAAGCAATTGTTGCTATTTACATCATATTCTGAACAGTGACACAGAATTGTGGGAACAATAAAGAAATTAACTAAAACTAAACACAAATTTATTTTTATTTTTGTTGGAATCTACGAACTCATATTTCAAATGTCTTTAAAAGTAAAAACTTAACAACTTGCAAAAAAATAAAAATGCTATGAAAATTTTCTCAAAAAAAAAATGGTGTGAGAAGCCCTCCTGAAGGGTTGTAATGACCAGTTATGTAATTAAGTTTAATAAAAATCTTAAAATAATAGAAAATTCAATAAAATTTGTTTTTGTGATATACAAGCTAAGAATAAATCAGTTACTTATCAACTACTTTTTCATTTCATATATTTTTTCATCAAATCCCTAAGTGTCACATTAGTGTACTTATTATTTTTCACATCACTGTAGATGTCATAAAGAATTTTCTCCATTTTCTTATTAATTCTTCGCTTTGTTTCAGTCTACTTAACCAAGATTTTCCAACAAAGCACCAATCAGGTGCTAATCAGTCTTCTGTAGTATGTACTTGAATAATTGTTGATTTTTTGGTTGCTGAACCAAAAGTAGTTTCAACTAATTTAAATGAAAAATATATACAAACATACATGAAAAACGTGTAAAAGTAATATTTATAAAATATTTACTTTTGAAATCTGTGCATTCACAGCATTATGAATGATTGTCTAATAGTCATGGGATAAGCATTACGTTATTGTTACGTCTTTAAGAAAGACTGCTTTCCTTAATTTCTTATTTGTAATGTGTAAGTAGATACCTATGTATACATTGCAAAGCATTTTGTATCATTTGTTTTGGACATGAAAAGTTGTTGTTGTATAACCACAAGCATACTTTCTGTAACAGAATTTGATTCTATTCTCTTTTCTTCAACGTGTACAACACTTCAACACCATAAACAAACATTTCATCAAGAAAGAAAGTCAAAGACAAGTATAAATTGCTTGCTATATTTGCACAACGGCATTTGTTTTGAAGGTGAATAATAATGTAGAAAAAGAAGAAATGTTCTTGTATTATTTATAAAGTATAAGGTTACCAACAGGGACTTCGGAACTTTGGCAGTTGATAATGGCCACTTTGTTGAAGCTATAACTGTCAAATTAGCACACATGGGCATACTGTATTATAATTCTAATGCATTAAGCTTTTCAGTATTCAGTAAAAGTTTACTGGTAATGAAATTTAGATTGCTTTACCAGTAAAATTTTACTGATTACTGAAAAAAATCAGTATCAGTAAAATTTCTTAATTAATGTTAGTGGAATTATTTTCTGGAAAAATTGTCTACAGTTCAAGGATTCGAATAAAATTTGCTCTGTTCAATAAGCGGAATTATTAACAATTGTTACTGGAAAAGCATTCATTAACTCAAAAAACTTGCAAGAAGAACAAAAAACTAAAATTGTCAACATTTTTTATCAGTGCAAATTATTACAAGTTCTATTTTGAATTATCTTTTGTTTACATTATTGTCAGAACAATTTAAAATCAAAATATTTTAAAATATCGACTAATAAAAATTATACATTTACCTTTTTTTACAAGTTTTTACTAATTAAGTTTTCATTTACTATATAGTTTTTGATGATTTAAAATAGAAATTTTCCATATTTTTTATTTTCATTCTCTTAATAGGAATTTAATGAACATACTTAAAAAACATTTTCAAATACAATAAATTTTAATAGTGTCCACCGTTAGCTTTTCTTAAGATCAACATTTCAAAATTTGCATCGCTGAGTTTCTGCCTTCTTGAACGATTTACAATTCCAGCGAATGAAAATAATCGCTCTACAAGTGCGGACGAGGGCAATGGAGTATTTTATTTAAAAAACAAATTTTTTATTGCATTGTGAGTCTTGAAGCACTTGGTCGTCGTGTCTCGGTCGGCCAGGTAAAGAATGGTTTCTTGCAGATAATTTCCCGATTCACGGTACACTAACGTCTGTTTGAAAGAAGTAAATAGATTTACAAATACATTAAAATAGATTTACAAATATTTAAATAAAAAATAAGTATAAAAACTATACCATCGCTTTCTTCCCCAAAATCAAGAAATGTTTTTTTTTGCGGTTTTTGTGGTAAAACACGAGTTTCAGCATCGGGTACTTTGCCATATTTTATTACGTAATTATTAAACATTTTATTCAACTCATCTTCTGATTGTTCTGTTGCAATTTCTAAAAGAGCTTTTAGAAATCTTAATTTTATTTCTGGAACAGAAATAGCTGAAAGAATAGCATGCCAAGCATCAGGCTGAATTAAAAAATATTTCTCAAATTTTCTGAGTAAAACCTCTTGCATTTTGGCGCATACTTCGGCTAAAAACTTAAGTTTGACACCTCAAAACACCTAAGTTTTATTCTTAAAGAGATTATAGTTGGGACGAAGTATCCAAAATACTGAATCAGACTCCTCATCACTATCAAATTCATTAATAGCTGCTAAATTCAAGAAAATCACAAAATTAATATTAATTATAAAAATATTAATTATTAAATAAGTAATCATTTACTCAAATCAACTCCAAATGGTGGTGGTGTGAGTACAACGGCGATCAGAAATCGGGCGGTCGTCGGTTCAAACCCAGTGAGCTACATCTTATTTTTGATTCATATTTGACATTATTTTAATTTTTGTTTTTTACAAATATATAAATATTTCTACTAATAACATCTATTAGAAATGTTGAAAATTTTTTTATAATTAATAAAAATTTACTGGTAATGCATAATGGATTTCAATTTACTGGTACTGACTTTTTCAGTATTCAGTAAAAATTTACTGATTTACTGCTTTTTTTTCAGTAACCAGTAAAATTAACTGAATACTGATTTTTATCCAGTAATCAGTAAAATTTTACTGGTAATGCAAGCTAAATTTCATTACCAATATAAATTTACTGAATACTGTAATTTTTTTCAGTAATCAGTAAAATCAATTTTTACTGAAATTTTGCTGGTACTGCAATGTGCCCATCTATGGAAATTAGTTGTCATATATTTACTCTGTTTTACAAAAACCACCAAGGTGGTCTATAGACAACGATTTCTGTTTGGTTTATGTGGTCTGGAGCAGCTGGCAAGTGACCTTCATTTCCATCGAAAAATCATTTTCAACGATGAGACTCGTTTCTAGATGAATGAACGTGGACATATAAAATTGTAGGAATTTGGAGGATAACAATCAGCATGAGATCCAAGAAAAAGTCACTGTTTGGTGTGAGTTTTTGGCTGACGCTGACATACATATGGCCGAATTTTTTCTTGAACGACGTTGCTCTGAGATTGACCGTGGCATTATAAGGCGATAATTCTTTTGTCTGAATTGAATAATCTGGAAACCAACGATATGTGGTATCAACGAGACATCTTAAATGTCGCACAGCTTATGCAACATTGTATGTTCTCTACGAGCGATTTGAATGCATGGTTATATTGTGTGATTTTCTTAACTCGCAGGTGCAAAGGGGTGCACACATATACACATACATAATTGTCCATAACAACCCTTCAGTCATGATTACGGCCTAGTTTCTCACACCACTCATGTTTTGTGTGTTAATTTTATACATGAGTGGCGAAACTTATAGTTTAAAGTCGATTCCGAACGACAGATTTTTGAGAAACTTTTCATTGCATTTTTATTTACTTTCAGAGATTTACCAGAAATCTGCTAAGAGGAAGTCGCCGAGGAAATATTTTTTTCCATATTGTTCACACGAGTGAACATATACACAACCCTAACCCTGACTTCCAATAGGACAACACAAACATCTTTAACAAACAATAACAATGATAACACCAACACACATCAACAAACATCATATTCACAATAAACACATATACATACACACTTTCATCAACACCTTCAACATAATTATTTGATCTTTATAAGAGCAGTTGATTATTGATTTCTGAGCAAAAAAGAACCCAACAAACCCTACGCGAATGCGCTACAAAATATTGATATTTCAAAATATATAAAAGTTGATTAGCGATCCTTAAAAGACGAACAACCCAATAAGTTCTACGTGTACATATCAAAAAGTGAACATAAAACAATTTTATATTAAATATATTCAACAAATTATAAACACTGTGAACATTAAAAGAATTAATCTAATTGTGAACTAATATCTAAATATTGAACTAATATACAAAACACAAACAAACTACGTTTTATAACGTTTTTAAAATACATATATAAAACAACACTAACATTTATTATTAAAATACAGACACATATATACATACAAAAAGGTTTGTTGCATATATTTACATATATACCCTACCCCTCTTACCCCACGTACTAACCCTACCCCATAACCCGTTCGTTCATGGTCCCTTCATGGAAAAAGAAGGGACAGCGACACAAATATACAGTCCACAAAAAACCCATAACCCCTCTAAATTGTGTATATTATAACCCACCCTAAAAAATATAACCCCATAGAACTCTTATTTTAAATTTTAATAAATATCAAAAAAGAAATCTACAAACAATAATAGAGCAGTGCATTAAATAAATCAGTGCAAAGATGTAAATAAACAAAATAAAATAAACACAAGCATATACACTAACAAAATCAGTGTAAAACATAAATCAGACAGTACACAAAACATAAAAACATTCTAAAAACATCAAAGTGCACAAAATACTTAAATATAAATCAAAAAACACAAATTAACAATTAACACAAACAATAATTACAGAAGGTCACATTAAAAGAAACAGTGCACTAACAAAAACAACATATATATAAAACAGTGAAAAAAGTGCAAAAACAAAAATAATAATACATCATATTTAAAATTATCACACATATTAAAAGAACAAAAATAAAATCATATTACATAGAACAGTAAAATAAAAATTAAAAACAAATCTAAAATCAAAAAGAAATCACAAAAGTTACTAAAGTTCACAAAAAATACAAACAAAACACATATTACATTAAAGAAACAAAAATTATACATTTTCAAAACAATATATACAATAAATATAATATATATATAAATTAAAAAGGAAACATAAAAGTTCACAAAGGTTCAAAAAAAATAGAAACAAAATACACATTATAATTAGAGACACATCTTGCACAGTTTTCAAAATAAAACATAAACAAAATCAAAAGTGAAAAAAGACAAATAAAAAATTGAACAAAATTCAAAACAAATAGCAACAAAGTACATAGTGACAAAAATTACAAAATTGAAAGTGCACTAACAATTACATTTCAATACAGTTCACTTACAAAAAATAAATCAAAAACAATTACAAATATAAGCAACTACTAACAAATAACCATTATTAACATTATACACAAACACAACACAACAAACATCACACAAAGAGGAATTGGAAAAATAAAATTGGTTTGTACCCTACCCTCAGCAGACAAGGTAAGTTGATATTTTTCAATTTACATTTTTTGAAATTTATAAAAAAAAAAAAAAAAAAAAACTCACAATAAGAAATATTATCTTATAAAACCCACCCAATATTTACCCTTTTTTTTTCGATAATATTTTCAAAATATTGTGAGTAACACATATTGCCGTTCTCTTTGTGTAGTGCAACAAAAACACAAAGGATACCCAATAGGCAATTTTGTCTGCTGATTAGTTTTATTTCAAATTTGAAATAAAAATTTTTTAACCAAATTTACCCGCGATAATTCGATTTACTATCGCAATTTAATAACTTTTTCCAATCCTCTGCGTATTAAATTTTGAAAAATAAATATGTCGGAATTAAAAACTTTAGCCGCCGATATTCTACGTTATATCCAACAGGATTTAAGTGCCTTTGAGGAAGATTTTAAGGCCAGTACAGAGAAGTCTCAATCACTACCCGCATTGAGATTCATGAAGAATGAATTGGAAGAGTTGTGGTCGAATATTGACGGAAAATTCAGACAGATCCGAGAGTCGCCACAACTCAATGAACCCGAAGTAGCCAATTCGATAAATTTTAATGGCCTCTCCAGGAATGTGAGATCGGCTAAAAAATTCTATAGGTCATCTATGATTTCCATAGATGAATCTATAGAAAATTTAACTCAACCCAAAAATTCAAACACCACCCCACCCGAACCCTCACAACCCACACAACCCACCCAATCAGTTGGATTTAACGTACCCCCTTGCGATATGCAAACATTCAGTGGGGATTTCAAGTCTTGGGCCTCGTTCAGAGACCTATTCAAGGCCATCTATGGCAATAATACCCGCCTAAGTGGTGTAGAAACACTTTTCTACCTTAAGAATAAGACTAGCGGCGAAGCTAAAGAAATAGTCGACAATGCACCCTTAACTAATGATGGTTTTCTTATTGCTTGGACCCAACTGGTAAATCAATATGAAAATAAAAGGATGCAAATTAACGCTCAGATTAAGACCCTTTTAAATTTACCAGCGGTAAACACTATGTGCAGTGTTTCAATAAGAAAACTGCAGAGAAAGATTAATTGCTGTATTGCAAATTTGAATACATTGGAGATAGATACGGACAATTGGGATCCTATCATAGTATATCTCTGTTTGACAAAATTACCCAAGGAAACCCGAAGGGAATTTGAGAAAACCCTAAAGGATTGTGCTGAAATGCCTTCCTGGACAGATGTGGATGTATTTCTAACAAATACATTCAAGGAACTCACTTCTGTCAATGATGTTCCGGAAAGTAACCCTAACCCTAACCCAAACACCCACCCAAAACCCAAATTCCTCCAGGACATCAACAATCGAATTGACAGAAGAGTAAAGACGTTCCATAATCTGACACACAACAATAGCAAGGATACCCGATCCACAAACGCATTCCAGAGCAAACCCTCGAATTCTACCCAAATCCACCCAAATACCCATAATTGCCCAAGAACCCCGGAGAAACTCGATGCTTCATTGTGCAAACTGTGCACAAATAACCACACTTTGAGGCAATGCTCATCATTTACTTCCTTGGGAGTAAATGAAAGAATTGAATTTGTGAAAAAGAGTGCAATTTGTTACAATTGTCTGGCCATTAGCCATATGGTATCAGAATGTCGAAGCGCATTTACGTGCAGATACTGTGGCGGCAGACATAATACCCTTTTACACAAACCCAACCCAAACACTAACCCTCAGAATGACGATAAACCCTCTAAGTCAAGTGCAATACAGTCTTTCTCTACCCAAACCCAATCAAGCAAAACCCAATTAGACGACAGAGCTAGATTATTAGGCACAGCTGCTTTGAATATTAGAATACATGGTGAAGAATTCCCTGCTAGAGCGCTTATTGACCCAGCTTCAGATTTTTCATTCATTTCTGATGAGCTAAGGCGCAAATTACACTTACCCACCCTACCCATAGTTGCTGAAATCTCAGGTCTAAATGAGGTTGTTTCAGCACGTTCGAACAAGATGTGTGATATACATCTTGGTTCTAAAACGAATAAGGAATTTTCACTGAATATTCAGGCAATTGTTGTCAAAACACACACCCGAAGTTTACCCACCCGAAACTTAAACCCTACTTTCATAAAAGAGTTGGACAGGATTCCATTAGCAGATCCTAAATTTTATGAAAGCCGCCCAGTTGATATTATAATTGGTAGCGATTTTTACCCACAAATTATAAGAGCTGGTGTTAAGAAAGATATTCTTGGCACAATAATAGCTCAAGAAACTGAGTTTGGTTGGATTCTAACCGGACCAGTACAAGATTCTCACCCTACCCGAAGAATAGTTTCTTATTACAGGTCTGTCAAGCTTGAACCCGCTGAACCCTACTTTAGTAACGAGAATATTACCCTAGCGAAACGATGGAAAAGGTTGAAAATTCAACACCATCAGTTTTGCAAGAGAAGGAAGGATGAATATTTAAAAGAGCTCCATAAACGGAGAAACACTAAACGCCCGGTGGAAGTCAATGACATTGTAGTCATTAAGCAGGACAACGTACACTCGAATGAATGGTTACTCGGACGAGTAACCAAAATTCACCCAGTTCCCGATGGACTACCTAGAGTAGTCGAAATACGAACATCAACCGGAACGTTGACTCGGCCCATAACTAAGGTCGCAGTCCTACCCACACACTAATCAACTCCCTTCAAATAACCCCGTTACACACTCTTCACTCACCCAGAATATTAACCTCGTTACTTACCCAAACCCACTAACAGTATCCTCCCGAAATTGACCACCCACCCATTTCGGGCATTAATTAACCCACTCACCCTTATTAAATGCCACAGGCTTTTGGAATTTTATAATAATGACAATATTCGGGTTCCTAGATGGATACATTTTTCACCTTCAGCAGGAATTGAGTTTCATGACTTTTCAGATGCTTCTGAAAAGGCATACTCTGTGATTATATACGCACGAGTTATACCCGTAAGTGGACCTATGTCCGTAACCCTACTCTTCGTTAAGGCGAGAGTTGCACCTATCGAAGTCATTTTGCCGCCGATATTAGAACTCTATGGTGCAGTGTTGTTGGCAAAAATGGCACACAATTTGATTACCCAGCAAAGGCTAACCCAACACCCAATGAATTTTTAGATGGATTCCTCAATAGTTTTGACATGGCTCAACGAAACCCCAACTACTTGGAACACCTTTTTGACAGACCGTGTGTCTCCAACTTCAGATGCGGTAGGAACCAGGAACTGGAGAAATGTGCACAGCCGATGTTGTCAGTCATGGTTGCAATGCAGACGGACTGAAGGATGACGAGTTCTGGAATGAACCAACCTGGTTGAAGAAATATCCGACAAAGTGGCCAACAACACATTTACCCTCCGAAACTCAAGCTGAAGTTGAAACTGTAGACCCAAAACCATCTATGAACTTCACTCACCCTACCCAGGATATTTTGGAAAGATTTTCTGAATGGTCCAAAGCTTTTAGAATATTGTCTTATGTCTATCGATTTTGTGACTGCGTATCATTTACTCGAAGAAATAAATTTCGACATGACAGCATAGTTCTGGATCGAAAAAACCCACAATCTTTTGACGAAAGACTCAATAGATTATTAACCCACCCGAGTATTAAATTTGATGCGCAGGAGATCGAAACTACCCGTGATAGACTGATAAATCTTTGTCAGACACAGTGTTTCAATGGGGAATATGATGGTCTGAAAAGAGCAAATTTACTCACCCATACACTCTTAATAATTACCCAATACTCACCCGAACACCATCGTTACCTACCCAAATTTTTACCCAAAACACCCACAATTATTAATACCCACCCAAAGTCTAATTTCAGGTTCCACCCCACAAGAAGTTATGGTTGATCTCCAGGTCGGAATTGAAAATCTGTACCCATGGGAAAACCCTGAAACCACGAGTGAAAAAAAAAGAAAAAAATTAATACCCTTACCCACCTTTTGGACAATTACAAATAATTTGTTTTTATTCGCAGGTTGCCGGCCCGGGAGGATGTTCACACGAGTGAACATATACACAACCCTAACCCTGACTTCCAATAGGACAACACAAACATCTTTAACAAACAATAACAATGATAACACCAACACACATCAACAAACATCATATTCACAATAAACACATATACATACACACTTTCATCAACACCTTCAACATAATTATTTGATCTTTATAAGAGCAGTTGATTATTGATTTCTGAGCAAAAAAGAACCCAACAAACCCTACGCGAATGCGCTACAAAATATTGATATTTCAAAATATATAAAAGTTGATTAGCAATCCTTAAAAGACGAATAACCCAATAAGTTCTACGTGTACATATCAAAAAGTGAACATAAAACAATTTTATATTAAATATATTCAACAAATTATAAACACTGTGAACATTAAAAGAATTAATCTAATTGTGAACTAATATCTAAATATTGAACTAATATACAAAACACAAATAAACTACGTTTTATAACGTTTTTAAAATACATATATAAAACAACACTAACATTTATTATTAAAATACAGACACATATATACATACAAAAAGGTTTGTTGCATATATTTACATATATACCCTACCCCTCTTACCCCACGTACTAACCCTACCCCATAACCCGTTCGTTCATGGTCCTTCATTGGAAAAAGAAGGGACAGCGACACAAATATACAGTCCACAAAAAACCCATAACCCCTCTAAATTGTGTATATTATAACCCACCCTAAAAAATATAACCCCATAGAACTCTTATTTTAAATTTTAATAAATATCAAAAAAGAAATCTACAAACAATAATAGAGCAGTGCATTAAATAAATCAGTGCAAAGATGTAAATAAACAAAATAAAATAAACACAAGCATATACACTAACAAAATCAGTGTAAAACATAAATCAGACAGTACACAAAACATAAAAACATTCTAAAAACATCAAAGTGCACAAAATACTTAAATATAAATCAAAAAACACAAATTAACAATTAACACAAACAATAATTACAGAAGGTCACATTAAAAGAAACAGTGCACTAACAAAAACAACATATATATAAAACAGTGAAAAAAGTGCAAAATCAAAAATAATAATACATCATATTTAAAATAATCACACATATTAAAAGAACAAAAATAAAATCATATTACATAGAACAGTAAAATAAAAATTAAAAACAAATCTAAAATCAAAAAGAAATCACAAAAGTTACTAAAGTTCACAAAAAATACAAACAAAACACATATTACATTAAAGAAACAAAAATTATACATTTTCAAAACAATATATACAATAAATATAATATATATATAAATTAAAAAGGAAACATAAAAGTTCACAAAGGTTCAAAAAAAATAGAAACAAAATACACATTATAATTAGAGACACATCTTGCACAGTTTTCAAAATAAAACATAAACAAAATCAAAAGTGAAAAAAGACAAATAAAAAATTGAACAAAATTCAAAACAAATAGCAACAAAGTACATAGTGACAAAAATTACAAAATTGAAAGTGCACTAACAATTACATTTCAATACAGTTCACGTACAAAAAATAAATCAAAAACAATTACAAATATAAGCAACTACTAACAAATAACCATTATTAACATTATACACAAACACAACACAACAAACATCACACAAAGAGGAATTGGAAAAATAAAATTGGTTTGTACCCTACCCTCAGCAGACAAGGTAAGTTGATATTTTTCAATTTACATTTTTTTATATATATCGCATATTTTGTCGCGAATTTTTTGAAATTTATAAAAAAAAAAAAAAACTCACAATAAGAAATATTATCTTATAAAACCCACCCAATATTTACCCTTTTTTTTCGATAATATTTTCAAAATATTGTGAGTAACACATATTGCCGTTCTCTTTGTGTAGTGCAACAAAAACACAAAGGATACCCAATAGGCAATTTTGTCTGCTGATTAGTTTTATTTCAAATTTGAAATAAAAATTTTTTAACCAAATTTACCCGCGATAATTCGATTTACTATCGCAATTTAATAACTTTTTCCAATCCTCTGCGTATTAAATTTTGAAAAATAAATATGTCGGAATTAAAAACTTTAGCCGCCGATATTCTACGTTATATCCAACAGGATTTAAGTGCCTTTGAGGAAGATTTTAATGAATTGGAAGAGTTGTGGTCGAATATTGACGGAAAATTCAGACAGATCCGAGAGTCGCCACAACTCAATGAACCCGAAGTAGCCAATTCGATAAATTTTAATGGCCTCTCCAGGAATGTGAGATCGGCTAAAAAATTCTATATGTCATCTATGATTTCCATAGATGAATCTATAGAAAATTTAACTCAACCCAAAAATTCAAACACCACCCCACCCGAACCCTCACAACCCACACAACCCACCCAATCAGTTGGATTTAACGTACCCCCTTGCGATATGCAAACATTCAGTGGGGATTTCAAGTCTTGGGCCTCGTTCAGAGACCTATTCAAGGCCATCTATGGCAATAATACCCGCCTAAGTGGTGTAGAAAAACTTTTCTACCTTAAGAATAAGACTAGCGGCGAAGCTAAAGAAATAGTCGACAATGCACCCTTAACTAATGATGGTTTTCTTATTGCTTGGACCCAACTGGTAAATCAATATGAAAATAAAAGGATGCAAATTAACGCTCAGATTAAGACCCTTTTAAATTTACCAGCGGTAAACACTATGTGCAGTGTTTCAATAAGAAAACTGCAGAGAAAGATTAATTGCTGTATTGCAAATTTGAATATATTGGAGATAGATACGGACAATTGGGATCCTATCATAGTATATCTCTGTTTGACAAAATTACCCAAGGAAACCCGAAGGGAATTTGAGAAAACCCTAAAGGATTGTGCTGAAATGCCTTCCTGGACAGATGTGGATGTATTTCTAACAAATACATTCAAGGAACTCACTTCTGTCAATGATGTTCCGGAAAGTAACCCTAACCCTAACCCAAACACCCACCCAAAACCCAAATTCCTCCAGGACATCAACAATCGAATTGACAGAAGAGTAAAGACGTTCCATAATCTGACACACAACAATAGCAAGAATACCCGATCCACAAACGCATTCCAGAGCAAACCCTCGAATTCTACCCAAATCCACCCAAATACCCATAATTGCCCAAGAACCCCGGGGAAACTCGATGCTTCATTGTGCAAACTGTGCAAAAATAACCACACTTTGAGGCAATGCTCATCATTTACTTCCTTGGGAGTAAATGAAAGAATTGAATTTGTGAAAAAGAGTGCAATTTGTTACAATTGTCTGGCCATTAACCATATGGTATCAGAATGTCGAAGCGCATTTACGTGCAGATACTGTGGCGGCAGACATAATACCCTTTTACACAAACCCAACCCAAACACTAACACTCAGAATGACGATAAACCCTCTAAGTCAAGTGCAATACAGTCTTTCTCTACCCAAACCCAATCAAGCAAAACCCAATTAGACGACAGAGCTAGATTATTAGGCACAGCTGCTTTGAATATTAGAATACATGGTGAAGAATTCCCTGCTAGAGCGCTTATTGACCCAGCTTCAGATTTTTCATTCATTTCTGATGAGCTAAGGCGCAAATTACACTTACCCACCCTACCCATAGTTGCTGAAATCTCAGGTCTAAATGAGGTTGTTTCAGCACGTTCGAACAAGATGTGTGATATACATCTTGGTTCTAAAACGAATAAGGAATTTTCACTGAATATTCAGGCAATTGTTGTCAAAACACTCACCCGAAGTTTACCCACCCGAAACTTAAACCCTACTTTCATAAAAGAGTTGGACAGGATTCCATTAGCAGATCCTAAATTTTATGAAAGCCGCCCAGTTGATATTATAATTGGTAGCGATTTTTACCCACAAATTATAAGAGCTGGTGTTAAGAAAGATATTCTTGGCACAATAATAGCTCAAGAAACTGAGTTTGGTTGGATTCTAACCGGACCAGTACAAGATTCTCACCCTACCCGAAGAATAGTTTCTTATTACAGTTCTGTCAAGCTTGAACCCGCTGAACCCTACTTTAGTAACGAGAATATTACCCTAGCGAAACGATGGAAAAGGTTGAAAATTCAACACCATCAGTTTTGCAAGAGAAGGAAGGATGAATATTTAAAAGAGCTCCATAAACGGAGAAACACTAAACGCCCGGTGGAAGTCAATGACATTGTAGTCATTAAGCAGGACAACGTACCCTCGAATGAATGGTTACTCGGACGAGTAACCAAAATTCACCCAGTTCCCGATGGACTACCTAGAGTAGTCGAAATACGAACATCAACCGGAACGTTGACTCGGCCCATAACTAAGGTCGCAGTCCTACCCACACACTAGTCAACTCCCTTCAAATAACCCCGTTACACACTCTTCACTCACCCAGAATATTAACCTCGTTACTTACCCAAACCCACTAACAGTATCCACCCGAAATTGACCACCCACCCATTTCGGGCATTAATTAACCCACTCACCCTTATTAAATGCCACAGGCTTTTGGAATTTTATAATAATGACAATATTCGGGTTCCTAGATGTATACATTTTTCACCTTCAGCAGGAATTGAGTTTCATGACTTTTCAGATGCTTCTGAAAAGGCATACTCTGTGATTATATACGCACGAGTTATACCCGTAAGTGGACCTATGTCCGTAACCCTACTCTTCGTTAAGGCGAGAGTTGCACCTATCGAAGTCATTTTGCCGCCGATATTAGAACTCTATGGTGCAGTGTTGTTGGCAAAAATGGCACACAATTTGATTACCCAGCAAAGGCTAACCCAACACCCAATGAATTTTTAGACGGATTCCTCAATAGTTTTGACATGGCTCAACGAAACCCCAACTACTTGGAACACCTTTTTGACAGACCGTGTGTCTCCAACTTCAGATGCGGTAGGAACCAGGAACTGGAGAAATGTGCACAGCCGATGTTGTCAGTCATGGTTGCAATGCAGACGGACTGAAGGATGACGAGTTCTGGAATGAACCAACCTGGTTGAAGAAATATCCGACAAAGTGGCCAACAACACATTTACCCTCCGAAACTCAAGCTGAAGTTGAAACTGTAGACCCAAAACCATCTATGAACTTCACTCACCCTACCCAGGACATTTTGGAAAGATTTTCTGAATGGTCCAAAGCTTTTAGAATATTGTCTTATGTCTATCGATTTTGTGACTGCGTATCATTTACTCGAAGAAATAAATTTCGACATGACAGCATAGTTCTGGATCGAAAAAACCCACAATCTATTGACGAAAGACTCAATAGATTATTAACCCACCCGAGTATTAAATTTGATGCGCAGGAGATCGAAACTACCCGTGATAGACTGATAAATCTTTGTCAGACACAGTGTTTCAATGGGGAATATGATGGTCTGAAAAGAGCAAATTTACTCACCCATACACTCTTAATAATTACCCAATACTCACCCGAACACCATCGTTACCTACCCAAATTTTTACCCAAAACACCCACAATTATTAATACCCACCCAAAGTCTAATTTCAGGTTCCACCCCACAAGAAGTTATGGTTGATCTCCAGGTCGGAATTGAAAATCTGTACCCATGGGAAAACCCTGAAACCACGAGTGAAAAAAAAAGAAAAAAATTAATACCCTTACCCACCTTTTGGACAATTACAAATAATTTGTTTTTATTCGCAGGTTGCCGGCCCGGGAGGATGTTCACACGAGTGAACATATACACAACCCTAACCCTGACTTCCAATAGGACAACACAAACATCTTTAACAAACAATAACAATGATAACACCAACACACATCAACAAACATCATATTCACAATAAACACATATACATACACACTTTCATCAACACCTTCAACATAATTATTTGATCTTTATAAGAGCAGTTGATTATTGATTTCTGAGCAAAAAAGAACCCAACAAACCCTACGCGAATGCGCTACAAAATATTGATATTTCAAAATATATAAAAGTTGATTAGCGATCCTTAAAAGACGAACAACCCAATAAGTTCTACGTGTACATATCAAAAAGTGAACATAAAACAATTTTATATTAAATATATTCAACAAATTATAAACACTGTGAACATTAAAAGAATTAATCTAATTGTGAACTAATATCTAAATATTGAACTAATATACAAAACACAAACAAACTACGTTTTATAACGTTTTTAAAATACATATATAAAACAACACTAACATTTATTATTAAAATACAGACACATATATACATACAAAAAGGTTTGTTGCATATATTTACATATATACCCTACCCCTCTTACCCCACGTACTAACCCTACCCCATAACCCGTTCGTTCACATATTTCGTTTTGAAGTCTGACGTGGGGTTCGAACCTTGGCCTTACGTCTAATAAGCCAACACTCTACCTACTAGACTACACCGACTACAAAGCGGTTCTTAAACCCAAAATAACTCATGCCTTAATTCAAACTCTTATTTATGCACCAAGATCACGAAAAATTTGATATTCCTGATGCGCTCCACCCAGAAAAGCCATGGTGGGCATTTGGACGGTGATATATTCCGCATATCTTGACATGAATAGGTCTTGCAAACAAATACAAAATTTTAAAGATTGCAAGCGTTTAAAAAAGATCCTGTATATAATTTAGGTAAAAGTATTAAAAAATATGAGAAGACCTTGGTAATAAATAAGACAAAATACGTAGAAAGCTTAACACAAGATTGAGCTCTGTACTGCATGTATAATTGTAGATAAGCATGTACATCCTTAATTTTCAAATCAACTGACCTAACATAATGGCTAACAAAAGAAAAAATTGGCCTGATAATAGTGGACGCCCTTCTTTTTACCATTCATAAATTCGAATAAATCATATCATCATCTTTATTTAATATCTTTTTTCTAATTTTATTTAACTTAATAAGTTACTCCGTGATAATAACACTCGCATTATGATAATTTTTTTATATTTATTAACTAAATAATACGCAGATCCATCATATGTATTGTAATATTGAGGCAGAATAATTTGGTACCATTCTGCGTTAAAATTAATAAAATTGTATACCATTTAATGCGAAATTTTATTTGTAACTAACAAGATTGTAAGAAGATACTGCAATGACCCGATTTATAAACTTTCATTTCCCAATTTTTCGATAGATTCTTCAGTATACACGTCAGCGTCTTAGATATTTTGTAGTGCTATAAACGTCAGCCTGCCAGTCTCTCTCGCCCTTTTTGAATCCTCTGTGATAGTGCTATTGTAATGTACATGATCTGTACGCGGTTTTAAATATTTCGGTAAAGGTTCTGCAGTTGCGGCTTTCAGTAAGTTTCTTCTCAAGATTTGTAGGCTTAACAAGATATTGTAGACAGTTTTGTGTTTTGCAATTTCGAAAATTTATTCTTCTCTGATCGACGGCTTTAGATTAGTTTTCCCAACATCGAATATCACCTTTGCAACTCGCTTGCGTAAATCAGTTATGTTGCATTCCTTTAGGAATTTCATACATGTTAGTCAAGTATTTTGTTACTTTCGAATGGTATATCGGTGCATGTGGCTTAATCGCATACAATTGCAAGTGACCAAATCGTATGATCTTGTTGGCCGGCTCAAATCACCGTTAAGTCGTTTGTGCAGAATATCAAATCTGGCATCCCGTTGAAATCACATAACGTTGGTCTCCAGATCATTCAGTTAATTAGCGTTGCTTGCTTAAGATAATACGCTCTATTAATGTCTGTTCGAGTAATAATATTTTATTTGTGAAATTAATATTCATCGTTTTTGAGCTATTCAGTGTAACAAACCACTTTTGTTTCTACTTAAGATCGGAATTTGAAAAATGATGCATTGGTGTTACAGCAAAAATTGCCGTATCATATGCGAACATAGCGATGATGCACAGTATGGGGTCTTTATTCGTGGGTGGTCTGAGTGTGAGCCGTAGAGCTAAGTAGAAAGGAACACCTGATTACTTTTTTATCACACGTGTCAGTAAAGGGTTTTTAATAGTTATGGAATGAAACGCGTGTTTAAAACCTCTATTCTACGCATCTTATTATACTCTTATCCACCTAGGTGCGCTCCAGTAGCATCGGCGATTGTTTCTGCACAATAATCATTTCCGTAAACACGCATGTATTCCATTTTTATGAGTGCTGTGGTGAACGATTCTTGTTGGAAGTTAAAATCGGAAAATTTTTATTTTATTATTTAAGTTAATAACATCCACTTATTGTGTTCAAACAGTTTCAGGTATATTCGATCACGTAATAACTTTCACATATTATGTATAAGCATGTTGCACTAATGTCTGCTTGATTATAAATAATCCAAGTTTAGATACTTATTTTAATAAACATTTGGTTAAACATGTATCTAAACCTTGTAGCCCTACATGTAGTTAATTGTCGAAAATGTATCAACAATGTTGCCATTGTCTACTTTGCAGACATAGATGTCACAATTAGTGAAAATATTGATTTAATAAATTTATTTGATATTTTAAGTATTGTTTTAAAAAGTATATTTAATTGCTTTTCAAATGTCTACTATTAATCTGTGTTATATTCTTAATTCAAAGTACAACAAAGTTGGTAAAAACAAAAGCCGTAATAGTAAATTATAAAAGTTATTATTACTTGGATTGGGCGATACAGATGTTTATACATGAGCAGGGAACTGTGCAACAAGGCCCATGAAAACCCAATTAGTTTCATAACAATTATCTTTTACAATACTTCAAAACAAAATACAATAAACACAGTAGGGATACAAATTGTCGGAACTAGCATGTTAGCATGAAAGCATACAATAAACTGCTTTTACATACATACATATACATACATATGTGTACATATCCCTTTTAAGGAAATATATTGAAGTAAACCTTAAAGTACGTTAGGCGAAGTATACATTTGCAAAAACCTTTTGTGGTCACAAAATAATTGTCTAAGGGATACAAACGAGTAAATATTTTTGGACAAACAAATATATTTGCCAGCAAAAAGTGTATCTAATTAGCTGAAGTACTAAAAAAATTCTTTTTTAAATTGGGAGCAAATAGAAGGAAATACTTTTATATCTTGTACTTTTTTAACCTTAGGGGAATTATAACCGCACAATAGGAAATGTGGAGACGTTAACCATTTCATAATATCAGTCAATATCTTAGGTTCCTAAATAGATAGTAAAGAAACGACCATTTACTTTCAAGAAAAATGTTAATTTTGGTATAAATTTGTACTAGAGATGGTCAAAAATAAAACAATGTCTGCATTAGTGGTTGAACAGTAATTGCACTGAATTTAAAGTTATTCGGCTTCATTTACAATTTCTGAGGATTATTGGTTTATTTTATTATTTTTTACTTTTTTTTTAAATAATTTTAAGCAAATAGTTTAAATATCTAAATTAACAACGCATTTTAATTTAAATTTTAAACACTGGGTTATCAATCTTTTTATAAGGTCCTTGTCCTATATCGAAATTTATAGTGTACCATGAAACATTGTTTATATGTCGCGATTTTTAATACAATTCAACGTTATCTTTTTATACTTGATTTATTTTCAGTCTGGCAACTTCAAAAACTTACTTGTTGATGTGTCATTTTCATTAATTTCTTTCATACCTTCAGCAGATTTTTTTTAGAACAGCAACCATAAGCCGTTGTATTTGCTCCATATCCATTCGTCCGTCGTAAAAACTGACTGGCAATTAATTTAACAGATGTAGTTTCAACGAGATGGCCGTTATTAGTTGTAAAGATTCGGAGGTTCATATTGAAAGGCCTTTTTTGTATCATTGTGCCTGCCACTATGTTTCATACAATTAAATAGTGTTGACTATATAGTATAGTAGGTAGATTCTTAAATTATGTATTAGCTTATTAGGCGTAAAGCCACAGTTCAAACCACGGGCAGGATACCTCAATCATAGCAAAATATGGAAAAATATTACTTCTCAGCCGTTTACTGGCAAAAACTGTGGGAGGAAATAAAATTGCCAAGAAAAGCTTTTCAAAAATCTGTTGTTTGGAGTCGACTTTAAACTGTAGGACCCGCCACTCATGCATAAAAATATCACATACTACAAAACTGTTGTCAGGAGCTAGGTCGTAAACCTGACTTTGTAATGACCAATTAAGTAAGTAAGTAGTATAACGGGTTCTTTATGAAATTGTCATAAAAACAAAAGGTGGTGGTATGTGACTGTGTTACATTTTTTAACACTTGCTAAGTTTAAAAATTTAATGTAATTTATTCAATTATTAAAAGCTTTCTTGCTGCATTTTTTTTTTGTACTTTAAACAGCAATGTTATGCTTTTAAGTAAATAAGGCAGCTCTTTTCACGTGTGCTTTTATGCAAGAATATTAAACACAGTTTGTGTTCTTGTAATGTTTGTGTTTAGAATTGTATAGTTATTTGATTGTTAATTTGTTTTTGTCTTTCACTAGTTACGTCACCTAAAGTGAAAAATTACAAACAAAAAAAACGCAAAATATTATTTTCACGCTGCAGCTTTTCTTTCCTTTATGTATTTGGTTTCTAAATCAGTGTTCCTGATGATGGTAATATTTTGTAATTAGACAGTAATTTTTTCTTTATTATTTTTATTATAATTTTATGGTTCTTTTCAGCAAAGTCTACTGCTATTACTTATATTTATCAAATTTAAGTGACTAAAACCTATTAAAGGTTTTGCTGCTATTGTTGCGTGCATTATCACCTGAGGAATAATTTTTCATATTTCGCTTTTTTTTTTAATATGTCTGAGCCAGTGGTTTAACCACGGCCTGCCGTCTAATAAGCCAACATACTACCTACTTAACTACGGCGACTTCACTGGGATGTACACCGATTTTAATTAAAATTAATATTAAACTACTTTCGGTTACTAGAACAACCAGTTGGAAATATATTAACATCGTTTATTCAACGATTGACTCAAAGTTCCATGACAATGAAAGGGTACAAGAATTCGTATGGAGTGTTTCGTCACTGAAAAATACCAACAAATAACAAATATACAATAACAAATATAGACTAGTATGGAAGCAAACTGAGGTGTTAGAACATACTTGAAGGTATGATATCATTAAACTTATGATATATGCCTTGGATTATGACGATAAATATGGTTCTCTCGGAGTTGCCAATTGTGTCCTTCATGGATACTTTGACCCTTTAAATACAATTTTAAATTATTGGTTTGGAAGATTCTTATCTAATGGTAATTTTCCTAAGTTCACTTTATTTATTATTCCATTAAAAATGGACACAATACCATACAATTGTGCCATGAAGTTTGAAAGTATCAAACATTAACAAACTTTATTTATTTCATATCTGGAATTTTTTAAATCTTCTCGAAAAACTTTTTAAAGATAATTTCAAATAAATATTGAACCCTGCTTTGTCGTAGATGATCGTTACGCATCAATTTCGGCATAGTTTATCATCATGGCTTTCATAGTTCTCGGAATCCCACCAATCGCAGTTGAAAGGTATCTTCCAGGGCTGGAATTGTGGCTAATCTAGTCTTAACAATATATGACAAATTGCATGATCGTTGCGACTCAAACTGCTCCAAAACGTTAGATTATTTTTTCACCAAACATATGGTTAGAACTTGTTAAAATCATCCAAGTCCAATCATTCCATTTTAAGTCGGTAATCAATGCACATTAACTTGTTCGATTGACTTTAACGTTGCGGTTTTCATCGTTATTGATGAAATACGGTACAATAATGTCAACGAAGCCCCTTAGTCACACCGACAGTGCATCTTTTAGATGTTAGTAGATCTTGAAATGCTTGCTTGCTAAAGATAATTTTTGCACATAACACGCGACACGAATTTGTATAATAAAATTCAATGATTTCAAGTGTTTTTCGTTTGCTAGTCTATCCATGGTGAAATGCCTAACCTTATACAGAATTTTTCGCATTGCCACATATCAAGAATAAAATTTTTACTCTGAAAATTTTAATTTCTCTGAAAAACCCGAATAAAAAAGTAAATAAGCTTGTTGTTGAAATTTGCAGAAACACCTGTATTAGACTTATAACTCTTAGGATGAAGCAAAAAAAAATTGGTAGTTATCGTATGTGTAGCCATTTGGTGCCACGAATACATTTACATATTTATTCCTATTAGTCTACGTTAGTGACATGCCATATGAATTGTCTCCCCCCACAGTAGTTGCGCCCATATGACAAGTTTAAAAAAATTTTTTTTCTATATTGGATTTGTAGCGGAATAAATAGTCGCTAATGTCATAAAATTTCTCTCTTCTGAATTTGTTTTGATATCTAACGGTAATTTTTAAATGCAAACAATTAAAGTGCGATTTTATATAGAAGAAGAAAGCTGACTAAGCGACTGTGAAAACAAATTGAATATCAAATTGTTAAAATACGTTTAATTAAAGTGGAAATTAATGTGAATGGTATTGACATTATTTTTAAGAAATAATAACTTAATAAATTGTGTTATAGTTTTCGTAAAGTACTGATTTTTAAGAAGTGTTTTTATTAACACCGTTTGAAATTCTTTGTAAAAAATAATTAGAGTTTTAGTTAGTTTCCCAATGAAAGCCAATGACCAAATTGGTTTGTAAATATTGATACACATCTATAGTAAAAAATTGTGTTTAATTCAAGTGCATTTTTTGCAGGTTTTTTCTATATATTTAATATACTGGCTTAACCTCTGTGTTTATTGTGTTTGTAAAATTTGTTGTGTATCTCGTTTACTCGTTTAATACTGACATTTTGTTGTTATTGATAGTTTTTTTTTTTTTTTTTTTTTTTTTATTCTACATAATAGAAATATCCCGTCAATGCATATTTTCACTAAAGACAATTTTCGAGCTTTGGTGCTCTAAGAAGGGTTCAAATTCGGCGAAATCACAGCAAGTTTATGACGAAGTAATCAAATTAATTAATTTTGAATGCGAAGAAGGTGCATTTTGTGATTTATTGAAATGTGTACAATATTTATGTGAAAAAATCTGCGAAGCCTGAAGATGCAAAAATAATATGGAAAAACCCTCGACCATCGTCAATTCGGTATTGCAGAGCGATTCGATTCCAATTTAAAAAAGCAACATCCCAAGTTTGTATTGCAGAAAGAGATTATTTCAAGCAGAAAATTGATACTCTGAAATACAGAGTATTCTAAATTTTAAATTGCAACTGACTATGATTGGTAAAGTATGCAACGCATTAAGCCAAACGCCATCTGCCAAATGTTATATATGTAAAGCAAACCCGAAAGAGATGAATAATATAGAAACATGTTTAGTAAAAGTGGTGAACAAAGAAAATTATGAGTTTGGATTGTCACCCTTTGATTCATATATTGGCTTTATTGAGTATTTCAATCATGTTGCTTATAGATTGGATATAAAAAAATGGCAAATTAGATCAACAGATGAAAATAATAAATTTATGGATAGGAAAAGGGAAATTCAAAGCAAATTTAGATACGAGATGGCTTTGTTAGTAGACAGGCCTAGACAAGGGGATAGCGGCACGTCTAATATGGCAACACCGCAAACCGTTTTTTTAACAATCCTGGTTTGGCTGCTAGGATAACTGGCATTGATGAAGGGCTCATAACCAGATGTGTAATATTACTGCAAGCTATGACATCAGGCTACAAAATAAACATCGACAAATTTAAAATATTCGCACTTGATACAGGTAAAGAGCTTGTAGAGAAGTACCCTTGGTTCTATCTCCCACCTTCTGTACACAAGATTCTTTTGCACGTTTCCGCTGTAATTGAAGACGCCATAGTTTCAATTGGAGAGCTTTCAGAGGAAGCTGCAGAAGCAAAAAATAAAGACATTGAAAGATATGGGCTACAACACACACGAAAAATTTCTAGAATTGCAACAAACACTGATTTACTATATACATTATTGCTTAGTTCGGATCCATTCATTTCAGGTCAATGAAAGTTACCACGTAAAAAGAAAAGTATGCTACTAAAATCTACAATTGAATTGTTGCAAGAGTAGCTTTTTTTATATGTTTGATATTTTTTGAAAACAATAAAGTACTAAATTTAATTTGCAGAAAAACACGTATTTGAAAAATTTCTGGAAAACCGAAAATTTATTCTGAATATTTTATCAGGAACAAATTTAAAAAATGGGCGGTAGGGGCAAGTGACCGCGCCCATTTTTTAGAATATTGTGGTTATTATATCCGAAATGTAGTGTGAAAATTTCAAGACTATATCTTTAATATAATTATTTTTGTCGCTCCTTCCCATACAAGTGCAACCACTATGCCCCCTTTAGTTGAAATTCTATTAGACAGTCAATACATTTTATACTATATAAGTTACATACATAGTTGGTCATTACAAACCTTCAATCAGGATTACGACTAAGTTTCTCACACCATTCATGTTGTGTTTGTTGATTTTATACATGAGTGGCGGGATCGATAGTTTATAGTCGACTCCGAAGCACATATTTCTGAGAAACTTTTCTTGGCAAATTTATTTACTACCAGAGTTTTTGCCAGAAAACTGCTGAGAGGAAGACGCTGAAGAAATATATTTTCATATTTCGTTTTGTTGGAGATGTCTAACCTGGGGTTTGAACCGTGGCCTCACGTCTAATCAGTCAACAAACTACCTACTACTCTACGGCGACTTCAATATAATTTGAATTAAATAATTAAGTCCCGTAAATTTAGTCCATTCGAATCGGTTTGCCTGCATATAAAAACAATCAAATAATTTTTTATCTAGAAGAGATTCTTTATAAATTTATTGATGTAATTTCTTAAATATTTTCTACATACACTGGTTTTAGTTCTTTATATACCCGAATAATTCAACAACTTTATTTCCATTTCTAAAATAAAGATTTTCGTACAAGCTAAAGAGGAACATTGAACATTAAACAAATTTGTTATTCTGTAATCTGTACATAGAAATTAAATTTGTGCTTAAAAGTTGCCAAAGTCCGACAGTAAATTCTATTGACAGCAGTAACTCCTACACCCAATTGTCCTCATTAGTTATTGATGTAAAACGACCACTCATATGGAAGGATTGTTAAGGCAGACATAGAGAATGATTTGCAATAAAAAATGTTGTATTTTTTTCTTTTTATTCTCATGGTTTACGTTCTTCTTAGGCCTTTCCTCTTATAAGAGTTTAATGAATGAAAGTAACCCAAATGATACCACCATTGGGCCACCGCCTTCATTAACCTCAAACATGGTTCTTTGCCTACAAAATTATATGGTGATAGAGGGAAATTGTTTGAAATCTTTATTGAATTTCAATACAGAAAAAGTCAAATTATGCATTGCCTATTCAATTGAAATTTTTTAAACAATAATTGATAACAGCAATAATGAATGAAGTAAAACTAATAAAAAAAAAAATAGGAAGGTAGATAGTAAAGAGTATTTTTAAGCGCTTCTTACATTTAAGTTCAAATATCATTCAAATATTTTTCCTTTATTGGGAATACAACATGTTTTACAAGTCAAACACAGAGAGAGATTTAGATTTAAGCAAATCCCGCAGTAAAGAGCCTAAAAGTGTAGAATCGCACGATTCCGTGTGCCATTTTTAAAAACTTTTATATGCAAATGCTGACTTCTCTGTTCTACTTATTTTAAGGTAAAAATTTAAGGTTTAAAATTTGTGCGGATTGAAAATGTATAAAAAATATACTATAACGTTTTTCGTAAGAATAAACGCTTAGTGTTCATATATGAGCCTTAGAGGCTCATATTAGTAAGATTTGTTACATTTTTATGTCAGTAAGAATAGGGTTAATCTTATAAGTTTTTTTTTTATTGCTTTCATGTTTGGTTTTATCTCTTCAGCCTATTATAAATAACAATATGATTACGTTTTCATTGCGTCAAAATCATGAGGGCTTGATATCGTTACAATAGTATGCATGTGATCTGAAGATATATTTAAAGATGACTCTATTCGGAGTGTGCCTCTAGACATCATATCTTTGAATACTCCAAAGACAATAACTTCTGAAATCTTCTGTCTATCGGAAGGTCAGTACGCTCTTTATGAATTCGAAATGACATTTAGAATCATTCAAGCTATTGTATCATAATAATCGTTTACCGTTAGATGTAATTAGTCGAATTTACTGTCTTACATTTCTACACATAAACATTTTCCAAACAGACTCTCTTCTTTCTCGTTCATTGTCGAATTCAGTCTAAAACACCATCATGAATAATTTTACGGTTCGTTTCTGTTCAATACAAGCGTAAGAATTGTGTTTTTCATGTCTCCATGGGTGGAACTGGAACTGAGCATAAAATTTAACAAAGATTATCATATTCTATAATATTATTTTGTTAAAAGCTTCTTTACGAACTTTTGAACATTTTGTCCAATACATAATGACCGTATGGTCAAATTATGAATAGAGTCCAAAAATGTCAACCTTTTGAATTGGCCACCATACTCGACGGAACTAAATATAACAGAGAATGTTTGGGGATGGCTGGCCAGAAAAGTTTAAGAGTCTGGAAAACAATTTTCAACCAAAGCAGAACTTATTGAGGCCATTCAACGGGCATGGACTTCAATTTCTCTCGACTATTTGAAAAATTTGTATGAGTCAATGACTAATAGTATATACGAGGTTATTCTGAAAAAGGGAGGCCCAACTCACTACTCATAAACCCATATTTAAATTATAGTTTTTATAAAAAATATATAAAAAATAATAAAAAAAATTTAAAACCTTTATAAAAAGTAATTTGTCTACATTTATTAAAATATGTGCTATTGTAGTGAAACGGAATTTGATTGTTATTTTTTGAGTATTTTTCTTTTTTATGTTGTATTTTGAAAACATTTTGATATATCGAAATATTTTTTATTTTATAATAAAAGCTATAAATAACACTACAAATGTAATCCAAAATCAATCCGCTATCTTTATTTTTTACAAAGATATAGGGGGAGAATTTCAATGCGTACGGTGTGCTATTCAAGTGAAACGCAGTGTACATTTAATATGCGGACTACCGAACGTTTACAGTTGATAACGGACAAGAATTTTGTTCCGAAACAATGGGTGAATCCAGCTTTAGTGTTTGCGCGGAGAAGTGTGGGCAGAGAATAGCGAACAAGCAGTTATTGTTGTATCAGTTAAGTGTGAACAGTGGCACATAAGTAGTGAGAATAATAAAAAGAGTTTTACTGAAACAAAACACATATTTGTTTTTACTTGGTTTGCAATTAACGAACTCATATTCGAAACGTTTTTAAAAAGGTAAAAACGTAACAATATGTTTGGATCCATATGTGTTCCATTTTTAATGTCCTCACCATCTGCCTTACATTAACTGTTATTCGGTTCACATATACGACTCAAATAATTCTGATCGGTAACTACTGCGTGAAGATGCCTTTTATCAGCATGTGTTCGGTCTTATCAAGGTCTTCACTATATAAAAGCAAAAGTCTTAGTACGGCAATATACATATTTTAGCAATTTCATGAATTTTAGCCAAAAGTTTGTATACAAATTTATAGTTTATTAGCTGTACCCTGCGCGTGTTGCTGCGCCACCAACTAAAATAAATTTGAAGGAAAGACATTATACAAATGTCTAATTAATTTTTAATCATTTTATTGATTTTGTTTCCTGTTGCCCAGATGATTCAGACGAACAGGCCTGAGTAGTACGCATTCGGTCAGTTTCTAATATTACTTCTCGTTGTTCTAGTGATTCAGGCCAACGGATATCAGCGGTATGTACTCGAAGATTTTCCAGTCTCAATGCTAGATGCCCGTCTGATTCTGAGGCTCGCAATGGTCTTTTCTTCCGTGCTCGAGGTGTAGGTCGACCAATTGCTTGCCGCTTTGGAGGCATGATTGCACGTGAACAACGTGAAAATGTGTCAAATTTATTAGAATCTCACAATGTACCCAATCCAATTGAACCAAACAGTATTTTTAAAAATTTTCCAAAATTAAAATGTTTCAAATTTTACGGGAATAAATGTTATTAAAATCATAAACGATGAATCTTAAAATCTCTGGTATTTGCCCAACACATGATCAAATGCATAGTTTACGATTCAATTCATTTTGAATAATTCTTAGTGGCGCCATCTATCGGAAATTATTCGCACCAACTTAGAAACCTCCGTCGACTTATGCGCAACAAATTTGCTAAAGTTCATATCATGATCAAATGCACAGTTTACGATTTAAATCATTTTTAGTAATTTTCAGCGGCGCCGTCTGTCGGAAATTGGTCATAGCAACTTAGAAACCTTCCCCGGCTCATGAGCAACAACTTTGCTGAAGATCATAACATGATAAAATGCATAGTTTACGATTCTATTAATTACATACAAACAAACATTCATTTTTATATATATATAGATATACATATTTATTTTATTAATTTATTTCTGTTTTATTATAAAACAAACAATTTTTTAATGTTTTACATAAAACAAGAAAAATATAAGGAAAAGTTTCAGATGACTCCATAGGTACCTCCAAGGAGAACCCTGTGTAAATTTAAAATTCAAAGGCATAATATATGAAAATGTTATCCCATGTATTTAGTAGAATATCCCTTAAGGTCAAGAACTCCATTTAACTCCTTTGTAATTGAATGTACAAGTTTTGTTTAGTGTTTTCTGGTGGCAAGTTTTTCGTTGACTTTTGCTTGAGGTTTAGCGATTACGTAACCGATCTTTCAAATGATCTCCTAAATACTCTCTTGAAATAGTATCGGGACTTTGTGCAAGAGGACTTTTTTTGTCGAAATATATTGCCGTACTAAGTCTTTTGCTGTCCACTGTATATGTCTACTGCATCTAGATACTGTTCAGCGTCAGTAAGAACATACCAATTTCTCGATAAAAATGCAGTTGTTTCCTTCTGAGATGCATTTAATTCGCTTAGGTTCCAAGTCTGTGTTTAGTAATGAGTTCTTCTCATCATTGAGACTGCATATTAAGCTTAAATCGATCCCTATTTTAAAATAAGTATTCATTAAGGCTACTAGATATTTTTATCAGTTGCAATGCTAAGGCTACTTATCGATAATCTGATGCAAAGATCGAATTACTTCTCATTTTAATTGCCCACCAAAGATAATTGGCTGACAAATTCGACGAATATGAAAAAAATTTTATTTGGTACTTATCGGCCTTGGAAAATTCCTTAAGTCTGCCGTTTGCAGTTAATATTACAGAATATGGGTTGTAATCTCGGCCATAGGGTTGCAAAAAACAATTAAGTAAGACATTTGTACTAAGTTTTAAAGTTTGATGCATTGAAAGAAAAGCATCGATGTTAATTAATAAAAAAAACTGCTTAATAAATAATATAGCTTCAACATACGCAACATAAGTAGTGTGAGAAGGTAGGTCGTAATCCTGACTACAGGTTTGTAATGCCCAATTATGAATGTAAGTATGTATGTAACCTTAGTATTTTTGGAAACTAAATGCGAGTGGATTTTCAAAATATTTATATATAAAATGTCTTAAATTGGTATTCGAAAAAGTTAGGTTTTAAATTTAACAAAGACTTCTAACACATTTCCCTTATATTTGAAACGAACTTTGTTAACGATGCCGTTTACATCGAAAATGTTTTGTATTTTTGGTGTAAAATCTGTTATTATTCTTTCAATATAGAACTTATAAATTTCCTGAGCGAAATATTTGGGCAAATCGTTTCGAAGGCCTCTACGAAAATTAAATTTACGCCACTAAGAGGGCAAGATTGAAACAAATAATAATCTGACCATGCAAGATGAGAATGGAGACTATCTATCTGTCACAGTGTCTGTCGAGTTATTCAAGATATTTAATATATTCAGGTTGCATTGTATGTTCAGTATTATTCAAATATTTGCACCTCTCGATAAATTATTATTATTATTACATAGCATGTCAAGTCTTGTAACTTTCCTTTTTTGTTTTGTAACTTTATGAGCAGTTAATTCAGTCTCTTGTAAAATTAAACAATTTAGAATATTCTTTGAATTTAATACAACGATTGTTTCGACCTTTGGCTATAACACTAGACATACAGCATTGTCTTCCTTAATGCTCTAATGCGAAGCTTTAGCTTGCTTCGTCCATTATATTTTTTGTGCATGATTCACTTTTGATCGCCCACAGTCATTCGCTTTAGCAATGGATCGATTTCTTTCCGTTTAATCAGTGAATCGCTAATAAAAATTCCGTTCATTCGGTTGATTTTTAAACTGCTTATAAGACGGTACATTTTTCCATAATTTTTTTAGTTACTGATTACACAGCCCTGCAAATTTGGACTTTTTTGTGCAAATAAGATGGCTCCAGGTGTTTCCGAAGGCAAAATTCAAAATGGCGGATGCAATATGGTTTGATTAATTTTTATAAACCTCGACCGCTATATTGGATCCGCCATATTGAATTTTTAAAATCTGAATAAAGATCTGTAACCAGTGACCCCAAAAACCCCTGAGTAACAATTTTCAAGTAAATCTGATTGATTTTTAAGGACCTCCGTAATGTGTTTCTTTTTCACTTGCACCTCTTGATATAAACCCACCCCCTACTTTAATGGTGCATGCAAACAATTTGGCTTTGGGTTAATTTTAAAGAGCAAAGATCAACTGTCAATTTCTGGCAATAGCGATGGTTCTTGCACGTCAGTGTTTAGCTCTACAAATTTTTAAAAATGTCCAAAAACGCTATTTTTAGGGGTTTCAACCCAGTTTTTCTCGAAAACCTGACGTGATAGAAAGAATCTTATTTGCAAAACCCATGCAGGGCTGTGTTAACTAGAGCGAGGTTCACATTTAACATCGATATTAACAGCTTGAAAACTAGCAGTTCACCTCTTTGCTTTGCACTTTGCGTATTTACAGCATTATCTCCATAAACTTAACGAATGTTTTCAACTGAATGCGATGCATTCTTACCTTACAGAAAATAAATATACTATTGTAATGTATAAGTTTCATTAATCATCATTACATTTCTTCTATCGACAACTTGTAACTCCACGGATATGATAATTAAATGTAACTATTGTTTGAATATAATTTTAATCATCGATAGATGACATCATGTAGATAGATGACATATGGTCTGAAAATAAAATCTATATATTGTTACATTTTTACCCTTTTAAAAACTTTTAAAATATGAGCTCGTAGATAGCAAATACAACAAAAAAATAAATTTATGTTCAATTTTAATTAAATTCTTTATTGTTCGCATAGTTCTGTGTGCCACTGTTCACAAATTGATGCAAACAATTGCTTGTTTGTTATGTTATTGCTTTGTTTGTTATTCCTCTTTATACTCTTTTGCGCAAACACTAACAATTGTTCGACAGATCTTTATAACGGATATCTTCAAACCACGATTATACTCTTCCCGCGCAACGTGTCTTCACACAAGACTGACTGAATTTTTACTGACTCCGCTTTAACTTGCCTTTTATATAGCGACGTAAACAGCCCGATGAATGATCTTGAAATCGAATGTTCATGGCTTCGCCTTTTCGAGATCGCTATAAATGTGAACATCGTTGTTTGTGTATTTTGTTTATAAATATCCTGGTAATGCTTGTTGTTGCTTTTTGTTTACTTGTTTATCCCCTTTTTTATACTGATGTTGTTATATTTTTGTTACATTTTAATGTTAAACGATATTACATCATTTCCATTTTCGTAGCAATATAATATCTGGATATAAAATGTTTTGCATTGATATTTGAAAACATATGAATCAAACGTAGCCTAATAGGTGGTCGTCGAAGTCTAGTAGATAGTGTGTTGACTTATTAGACATGAGGCCAGGGTTCAAATTCCAGGTCACACATATCCAAAAAAACGAAATATGAAAAAAATATTTCTTTGGCGACTTACTATCAGCAAATTTCTGGCAAAAACTACGAGAGTAAATAAAATTTAAACTGTAGGTCCCACCATTCATGCATAAAATTAACACATACCACATAAGTGTTGTGAGATGACTGAAAGGTTGTAATGACAAATTATGTATGTATGTATATGAATCAATCATTCGGGCATGCCATAAAGTCGACCAAAGAGTGAATATCTTTGGATATAAAATGACGTAGTTGGCGCCCCGACCAGCTTATTTTGTAGAATTATTCTTAAGATAGGACGTTCTATTCATAAATTCATGTAATTTACGAACAAAACTCCATATTTAAAAAAAAAAAGTTTGGCTTTTAACCCATTGATGTGGTATTAATTGTTGTTTATTCGACAATAAATTATTACTCTTTGACCTCAAAGGACTCAAACATGAAACATCTAGAATGACCATATTCTAATATATACATTACATATAATGTTCATTATAATGACGATAATATAAAGAAAAAATTGAGATAAAGAAAAATAGGACAAAAGAAAATATTCTACACACACATGAGCTCCCACAACAAGTTATGCATTCTTATGACTTAAAAGTTATTCATATTTACGGAGTAAATAATACAAAGGAATGTTTGTATATTACATGCATGTAGTAAGCCCCAGATGCTTTGTCTTTGATACATTCTTCTACTTGCTACAGTGCTAAGAGCTTGTAGATTACGAAAGACTTCAGAAAATTCTTTGGATTTTGAAGTAAGAAAATTCATAAGTTGAGGAGTACAGTAGCCTCAGAAATTCGAGAACACTTCAGTAGCAGTAAATTTCAAAGTTCAACTTTAGGATAAGAATTTCAGTTTTTAATTTATTAGTTTAGCGCAATTTAAGTTTATGTTAGTATTATGACCTAGTTCCTCACACCACTTATGTTGTGTGTCTTAATTTTATACATGAGTGGCGGAACTTAAGTTTAAAGTCGATTCCGAATAAAAGACTTTAGAGAAACTTTTCATGGCAATTTTATATATGCTCTCAGAGTTTTTGCCAGAAATCTGTTGAGATTAAGTTGTCGAAGAAATATTTTCATCATATTTCGTTTTGTTGAAGATGGGGTTTGAACTGAGGCCTCATGTCTAATAAGTCAAAACACTACTTAGACTATGACGACTAGAAACGTAAATAGCGCACAAGAATTCAATTCAATCCTAAAATCGAAAAACTAAATATTGCTGTAGAAATTCAAACTTTATTTGATTTTGGCTTAATATTGCTGGAGACATGAGACGAACACTTCTTGTTACCTCAAAATTTTTATCATGTGATTAAATACATGCGCGTTTTAAGCTATCAATCCTATGCACCTTCGTTGAGACAATAATGGCTGGTAGTTGCCGAAAAATTATTCTTTTTATATGCGAACCATTGTATGTACCATTTTGCACAACCAGCAACCCGTCTGGAGGTCGGTTACCAATAAGCGGCCATCAGACGCAATATTTTGGAAGCAATTTCTTTTAATTGGTGATGCCAATAAATAATAATAACAACAGATTTTTCCATATTGTTACATTTTTAAAATATGAGTTCGTTGATTGCAAACGAAATAAAAATAAATTGGTGTTTAGTTTCAATTAAACTCTTTATTATTCGCACTACTTTTGTTTGGCACCGTTTACAACTTGACGAATACAACAATAATTGCTTGTTCGCTATTCTTCTATGCTTACAACGCAGATCTTTGCAATCACGCAAGACTGACTGAATTCTTGCTACTCGTTGTCTGCTTTGTCTTGCCTTTTTATATGCTCACGTAAACAGTCTAATGAAGGTTCTTGAAGTAGAATGTTCGTGTCTTCACCTCCTCGAGCACTCTATCGCGACTTCGTTGTTGTTTGTGTATTTCGCATACATTACTTGTTGTTGCTTACTTATCTATCCTCTTTTCTTTCATACTGCCGTTGTTGGTATATGTTTTTTTTTTGTTTTAATTTTAAACGAGGTTACTCCGTTTCCATTTTAGTAACAATATTATCATGCTGGTATGAGAAGAGAAGCTACAAAGCAATGTAAATAAGAGTGTAAATGATTTGAGACGACGTAGTACATTGGCTAACAAAATTTTTGATTTTTCTTGATTTGCTTCCATTACCACCCCATACTTTACAAGCTAAAATTGAATTCCGCCCACTGAAATATCATTTGAATTTAAATGATAGATGCGGCATTTATGCAGCTTAAATTTATAAGTTTCTGCATTTTAGCTCGGTCAGCTGTAAATTGCAACATCACGAGTTGGGGTTCCATCGTTTTTGTATACTTTTATACTTACAAACATTAATACTAAATACATCGTTAACTTCGAAATACTGTAATTAAAAAAAAAATTTTAAATGTGAATATAATTTCTGAATAACAAGAAGTTCATAAAGTTGTCGACCCATACTCAATAGCAAACAAGAACATAACGTTAGAAGTTTCAAAACTTTTAACATTTAACCCCTCGTTGGGATATTAATTTTTAGCTATTTTACAATAAATTCACTCAAGTATAACATAAGAACATTCCATTAAAGCGACAGTAGTCTCCTGCATGCTTAACAGGCAGAGTTCCTTATGAGGATTACTGTACTAAAAACAAATTCTAAAGTTAAGAAAATGGGACAAAAGAAATTTTCTACAACCACTTGAAGATATGCCATATAAAGACACGCAAGACATATTATTACGTACAAATATATGAATATTTATATGACATAGCATACGGATAAGTGTATGTATCAAGAGTTTGTATAAAAAAGGACAATAAGTTTCTAAGAATCTGCCTTTGTTGCATTCAAATACTTGTTATGGTGCTGAGGGCATTTAAATTACAACTTTTACAGGAATATTCAGAATATGATGGAGAATAAAATTATGAAAACTCCTAAGTTACGTTTGATTTCAAACTTCAATTTCAAAAAATTAATTGTTCAACATAATATATGAATATATGAATTTTTGTACAAGAAAAATTGGATTGGTATTATAAAATTATTATATTTCTACACTCTATCATGGTAAGGTCAGGTTAGGTAAGGTGACGGGCCACCAAACGAGGAACAGGCTCCAGTTAGGCCATTACTGGAAATATTCTTTTACATACATTACATATAATGTTCATTATAATGACGATAATATAAAGAAAAAACATTGAGATAAAGAAAAATAGGACAAAAGAAATTATTCTACACACACATGAGCTCCCACAACAAGTTATGCATTCTTATGACTTCAATCCTTTAGGCTCATTGAATATATTGAATAATGAATATTCAAACATTCCCTATAGGTAGTCAAACTTAGTCCAAAATAAATCTTGCTATTGCAGCAATCTTTTTATTTCAGAACGCAGCTAAATATGTCAGAAGGTTATACCATAATTAAAAAAGTTCCGTCTTTTTATGATACATAAAAGTTATCGTTAATTGAATTGAAATTTCGCTTTAAAATTTTCGGCATTCATGGACAAAGACAGACATTGGAACTATATTTTATTAAATATAACGGCTCTATTCAGTCGTACGCTTTATGGCCTGGTTTCATTTCCAAAAAGTGAGACCTAATACCATAATCGCCAGAACATCCCCATTACAATAGCCTTACGGGCAAGAGAGCACCACCAACTTTTTTCGTGCCTCTAATTACTTATCTTTCAATATGTTGTATGTATTATAAGTCCTAACGTTTATGAAAAAATATTTGTTCTGCGACTTCCTCACAGATTTCTGGCAAAAACTCGAACAGTAAATAAAAGTGCTATAAAAACTTTCTCACAAATACTCGGTTCGGTTTGGACTTTAAACTGTAGGTCACTGCCACTCATGGATCAAATTAACACATACAACATAAGTGGTGTGAAAAGCTAGGTCGTAATGCTAACTGAAGGGTTGTAATGGCAATAAGTTAAGTAAGTAATGAAAAGACATCTCCATGGAGAGTACCAGCATACAATTTGTTTTAAATAGTCGTCATATTCTTATGAAATTATTTGAGTGTTATATTTTTATTATTTTCACGTAATACTATGTTCAGATATGCACTTTTATTGAGTCAATATTCGGTTAATTGAGTACAATATTTTAAGTGTTCAGGCATATTATACGCAGTTCAGCTTATTCAATATTCATTGTTTTTATTTTGGTCGCCATTTTTTGTTTGTCGTTGTTAACATGTGAGTTGTCAAATATCTACAAAAATTGTTCGGTTAACTGTAATATGCTCACTAAATACACTTATGACAGTGCTGTTTAACTCAATATTATAACAATTTGCGTATTTATTGCGCAATTATTAATTTAAACTTTTTATGAAATATTGAGCTCAATAATGGCGTTTATTGCGATTTACACAATAAAAGTGCACATCTTAACATAGTATAACATTAAGCAGAAAAGTTTCTTATGTGAGTGGAAGTAATTTTTTCTGTACCAGTTCTCTATTAATTCTTTGATTTTACTTTGAATTTCTATTGACTTCATGAATTTTAAATACCCATTTAAGTGCAAATCAGGAATCCAATTAATTATTTCAAATGTTTACACATGCTCTTCTAACGTAAGTGTATGTTACGGAGTGGTTTTGATTTCCAATTTTTCTTGAAAATTCTTTTATTTGTTTGGTTCACTGCAAATGTTAAAATGCAGTACCACACAGGGTAAATGTCAAATCGAATATATTTTATCCTGTTTAAATATGTCATAAGTAATGTGTAATTAATAGAAGTGTAATAGAAAAAAAAATCCATTATTTTTTAATGTACTTTAAAAATGTATAGCAGCGTTACGAAGATTCCATTTATCACAAACACTAAATTTTTTATTTGAAGGTCCGTATTTAAGTTCTTAAGTAAACTATAGATGATCGATTTACACACATTTTTATTGAGACAATTTTTTCATCATAGTAAGTGGTATTTACTTGATGCCAGATACGTATAACTGTGATAAATGAGTCCCAATTAAAGTCACAGAGTTTAACAATTTCAAGATCTGTTGTATAATATACATATATGCTAAAGAATGTTCGAAATGTTTGCTTACAAATACTTGATTGAACCCACAGGTACGAAAACCAATGATTACTTTCTTAATTTTGCCAACAATAGTATTCATTATTTTATGGATTCATTCATACTTATGTGTACGAGGAGTCATAAGCACACCAAATCAAAACAACTGTGAATAATTTACACGACACTGTGCTTGAAAACCTCTAACCCCTTAAAACAAAATTTAAGACCCATTCTGTATTGAAGCCATTAAACAAATCAAATTTACATTTGATGCCGATGTAGAAATCTTAATCTACCCTCGTCTTGAAATGACGAAGTAATTAAAAGTGAATCCTCTTGTTGTGAATTCAAGATTGAGTCACTATTTGATTCTATTGCTACGCTGTATAGTGGAGGGTTAAAACACCATTTGTACTTAAGAGAATGAAATATTGTTGAATAAGTTGTTCTAGTGTGTGTTCAACATAGTGTTACAGTTTAAGTTGAATTTGTTGTAAGTGAATGTAGTAAATGCAGTAACGCAGGCCTCTGATTTGGATGATTTTTAAAATGCTGGTTATGCAACAAAACATTATTAATTTTTTTTATTCAATATGTTTTCTAGATTAAATATTAAAATAGATTTATATTTCACCAATTTGTTCACCATAAATATTTTTTTTAATACCAAGGATTTGATCTTATTAAACTATGAAGTTTAATGTCCTTTTTTTAAGCAGAGTACTATTTAAATTCCTCCGCTTCCTATTCTCCCTTTCCTACTTCCTCTCCTACTTGTTCTCCTTTTTCCTATCCCCTCTATTATTCTATCATCTCAATAACATTTTGTACAATGAGTCAACTAGATCTCCGGGTACTGTATTTGTCTCATTTGACAAGTATACGTCCTCTAATCTAACCTAACTATTCCAATTAAACCCAGTAAGTTTTGACTGACACTTTATGAATTGTAATATTGTTTTGTTTTTAGTCTTTCAAAATGAAAATTTCCTTTTGGATTGCAATTACAAATAAGGGAAATTTTTTATTTAAACGTGTTGTTATTTATTTCTTCAAAAACTCTGAGAGTAAATAAAATTGCCATTAAAATTTTCTCGAAAAACTGTCGTTCTGTCTGTGTATAAAATTAACACACACAACATAAGTGGTGTGAGAAACTAGGTCGTAATCCTGACTGAAGGGTTGTAATGACCAATTACGTACGTCAATGCTTTATTTATTGAAATTTAACAAACCAAATTTACTGATAAAACACCAGGATACTTTTACAATGAAAATCAAGCTTCACAGTTTAAAACTTCACACTATACGTTGCACTATTTACTGCTATTAATCATTGTCGGTTGGCAAGTTCTCTTGTCACTATTGATTTGTTAAGTTCCTTTTTTTTCTTTCCTTTTCTTTCGTGGTCTTTCTAAAGGTACGGTCACATCTAAAAAATATTTGACCCAAAACGTAAGATATTTCTTTGCCATAATATGACCATAAGGGGCAAACAGAAAAATCTTAAATTTTGGGCAAATAAAATTATGTGGTGTCAAACAAAAATGTTTTAAGTGTGACCACCCAGTGTCAAATATTTTCATCATTCTTGGGCAAATATTTATTTGATCTTACATATTTTTCGTAAGGTCAAACATAAGCAAATAACGGCTGTTTAAGGCTGTGTAGTCTACTAGCAAAACTAAATCACCAAAATCGTAAGAAAAATATATGAAATAAAATTTGAAGTAAATATATAATTTGTTTCCTGCAAAGCGTTTTAATCGTTGTAGATGTATTCATTATATACATATACATAAATATTTGGGTGCCTGCATATGCATGCATACATACATTCAGAGTATGAAATTTAAATACACATGAATATCAATTGCTATACTTTTCTACATCATAGCTAAAATAGAAAAAATGTATTGCATGATGAGTAAAGGCAAATATTAAAAGATAGCAACAATTATGTCTGTGAAGTCATCGCAGCCTAGTCAGTAGTGAAATGGGTTATTAGAATTGAGGCCATGGTTCAAACACCTAGTCAACAATTCTCCAACAAAATGAAATATGAAAAAAAAAATCTTCGACGACTTGGCAAAAACTCAAAAAATCTGTCGTTCGGAATCGACTTTAAGGTGCAGGTCAATCCACTCATATATTTAATTAACACACAACATGGGAGATGTGAGAAGCTAGGCTGTAATCCTGACTGAAGAGTTGTAATGGTCAATTATGTATAAGAAATATAAGAGGTTACTTGTTATTGCAATTTTTTCAGTAAAATTGTTGTTTTTCTTAATCTCATTAAAGAAAAAGGTCTATCTCTGAAACGACCTGATTATAATGGAGAATTATGGTTCAACGGAGCAACATAACAATAGGATTCCTTTTGCACAAGTATATTTCATTTTCTTTCACTTTGGATGATAAATTTAGAATTAAAGTGTCGGAAGTTGTATCGCAAAAATCTCTATAAAAAAATTTAAATTATACTGAGCGCCATAAGTGAGTCAACACTTTTGTTCTTAAGTATAAAATAGTTTTTTTCTTAAGTATTTATAACGAAGTTTCTTTATCATGAATTGTTGTTTTTGTTTTAACATTTTGTAAGTAATAAATAAGCTTTGTTATTTTTGGAAATTTATTCGATTATTCTCATTTACTTTTCTCGCTATCGCTATAGAAAATGAATTATTTCAGTGGTGTTTACTCACTTTTGGCGCTCAGTGTAGATCTAAAGTAAATCATGTAATTTTCAATTTTTAGATTTAACATCTATTATAAGATATGTACATCATTTCAGGGATTTTCAAATATAGCGATTGATACATTTGGAAAATATAAACATTTGGGTATGTTAATTTTATTGTGATTAAAAACATAATTTTTCTGTGCATCTTCTTTCCTTTCTACCCAAACCCAAAGTCGTTTTACCCGTTTCTTTTCTCCGCAAAATATCATTGAAGCTCCGCAACACAAAACGAGAAAATATTAATCTTTCATTATGTGTGAAAATATATGTATATGTCTTTTTTTTCGACACTCAAGTCAAATATTAATTTTGTGTCAAATATTTCTCAAGTGTGAATTTATGGCAAACTTTTTTCCCATATTTCTGTTTGCCGCTATCTGACAAAATGGGAAAATAAATGTGAGTAAAGTGACTACAAAACAAAATTTTAGTTGTTTCATTCATATTTCAGTCAAACAGAAGAAAACAAAATTGGGGCAAACATTTGCCATATGTGACCGTACCTTAAGCAGTTTTTTGTTTCGTAATTTCGAGTTTTCTCGTGTCTTTGAAGATGACGTTATTTTATGCTGTAAATCAGTGACTTCGAATGCAGTTGGCTTTGACCAGATCCATCCTAAGTTCATTAGACTTTTATTGCCTAGGATATCACGTTATATTACGCACTTATTTAACACCGTTATCACTACCAGCCACTTTCCTAACTGTTGGAAGCATGCTAAGGTCATTCCCGTGCCGAAATCGTCGAATGAGTATCGCCCCATTTCGATACTTCCATTTTTATCTAAAGTCTTGGAACGACTGTTACACAACCAAATTATTGCTTATTTGAATGACCATCAGCTGCTTTGTGGCAAACAATCAGGATTTAGAACAGGTCATAGCTGTGTTTCTTCACTGTTAAGTGTGTCTGAGGATATAAGATCCAATATTGATAATGGTGGTATTACACTTTTGATACTTCTTGACCATTCGAAAGCTTTTGACTCCGTGAATCATGATATACTTTGTAGGAAGATGAACGACAATTTTTATTTTTCTTCGAGTGCATCGTCGCTAATGAGAACCTATCTTGATGATAGATACCAGTCTGTCTCTGCTGGTGGAACTGTATCTGCTCCCTTGCCTGTGCCTAAGGGAGTACCGCAGGGCTCTATTCTTGGACCATTATTGTTTACATTATACATAAATGATTTACCTGATTGTCTCCTGCATAGTGATATCCACATTTATGCAGATGATGTACAAATATATATGAATTGTAGAAGAGACTCAATCGATGAGTGTTGTGCAAGACTTAATGAGGACCTTGACAGAATACACTACTGGGCGTCTTCGAATGGCTTATACCTGAACCCTACGAAGTCAAAATGCCTGATCATAGCACGACGTAATCAGGATATTGTCGTTGATATACCGATCACATTGGGAACTCGGAACATCTCGATAGTGGACTCAGCGAAAAACCTCGGTATAATTTTTAACAAATCCCTTCAATGGAATACCCATATAAATTCTGTCTCCGGGACAATTTTTTCTATGCTTAGGACGCTATATCCTATACAGCACATTACACCTCTTAATATTCGTGTGCTTCTTGCGAAAACCTACTTAGTGCCCAAGTTGTTGTATGGCTGCGAAATTTTTGCTTATTGCGATTCGGCTAGTAAAGCTAGATTAACAGTAGTGTATAACGCGATTATTAGATATGTCTACGGCATACGAAGATATGATAGTACTTCTCGGTATTCGAAATTGTTATATGGTGTTGAGTTAATGGACTTACTAAAAATCAAGGCATTAATCTTACTACACAAGGTTATCTACACGCAGGAACCGTCTTATCTATTTAATCGGATTCAATTTGCAAGATCAAATAGAGGAAAACAAATCATTCAGTTAAGATATCGAACTTTGATATCTGAGTGGCAGTTCTTTACAAATACAATACGGCTGTGGAATTCGTTACCTAACTCATTACAAATCAATGGCAACGCTTTGCAGTTTAAAAAAATTTTATTTTCTAAATTCTAATGTAAAATTATTACATATTTACATGCATATATTTTCGTTCTTGTTTTTACATATTATTATTTCGATACTATTTGCTTTTACTACTTTAATTACTTGTCTTATATATATTTCATTCTTTGTAATAATATATTATATAATCACATACTGTAATTTAAAAGATTAATTTCTTGTTGTATGTGATATGCTACAGAATAAATAAATAAATAAATAAAAAAAAAATAAATAAATAATTCCTTTATTGTTATGTTTCTGTTTTTTTTTCATGTCCTGTTTTCATTACATGGTGTATTAATTATATACTTTAGTTTATACAGTTTATAGCCGACTTTGAACGACAGATTTTTGAGAAACTTTTCATGCCAATTTTACTTATTCTCAGAGTTTTGGCCAGAAATTAAAAACTTGATAAGAATTGAACGGTTCTGGTACAAATATAGAAAAAAATAAGTTAACAAGTATTTTTAAAATTAAGGAATCTACAAATAGTTTAATTAAGACATAAATGTCGTTTTTAATTTTCACTTCCGTTAAATTTTTAATTACTCTGAGCGATGTTGTATACGTTTGTTCCCTTCAAAAAATTCCTACACGTCTCGCTGCGGGTGATGTCACTAATTTCGCTAATTACTTGGTGTTGCTAAAATACTCTTCCCAAGTGAATGATTGACACTTTTCTTACAAGCTGCTTACACGTTTGAAGTGAGACATTAGAGTAAAAGGAAATGAGAGATTTATAAACCAAAGTTAAAGAAGTTGCTGTGATTGATTGATGTCAACATCCATGTGGCGTAATTGAAGTTAATTTGACTATAGGTAATGAACAGTGAACGCCAACAGAATGTACATTAAACAGAAATGTCAATTTTTTTAAATAACTGAAAACAAATTATAAACAAATGTTGTAATTAAATTAAAATTTGCGATATTTGGTCTTCTATAACTTAAGCCACAACTCCAATCCTGGAGGGCAATATTGCAACTCTCATTATGAGATACCGGAATATGAAATAAGTATACCAAATTGGAGCTCATAGATGGACTACCTATGGCATTCTTTTTGGTCAGCGTTTGAATGAAATAGTTTTCGCTTCGAACAAATAATTCGTTATTGTGTGTTTCTCAAATTTCAAAATCTGAATATTAAATAAGCGCTCGTTAAAATGCATGTAAAATATTACGCTCACACGGTAACTGACAGAATTTATGTATTATTGAAAGCTGTTGCCGCCAAATGCATTCAGTGTTTTAATATAGAGTGAGTACTATACAGGTATCATATTTAAAAACCTCGAATAATAACACTTGTACTAACTATAACGCTAAAGGTTTCAAGAAACGAACCACTACTTTCAAAGTCATTTCAATTGTTAGCAGGTGGTAAAATATTGTTACGAAAACGAAAAATCTAGATACTGGTGTTTTGCTTTTACATCGCTTAACATTAAAATTATAAACACACACCTTCATAAAAAAATGGAATACGCGTAAACAAAAAATACACCAACAACACTACAATAATATATGTAAGCAAAGAAGCTTACATCGATGTTTACATTTATAGAGATTTCGAGAAGACGAAGTCATGGGCGTTCGATTTCAAGACTGTTTACTTTGCCATATAAAAGGAAAAGCAAAGCAGGGGACTGAGTTAGTGAAGTTTAGTCAGACTTGTGTGAAGACGTGGTGTGTTTGAAGAGAGTGATCATGATTTGAAGTTTTCTGTTACAAAGGTCTGTCGAACAATTGACAAGTAATTGCTATCGTCTCTGCAAAGGGTGTAAACAGAGGAAGAACAAACAAAACAATTGTTGTTGTACACCAAGTTGTGAGCAGTGGTACACAGAATTGTGCGAGCAATAAAGAATTTTATTTAAAACTAAACACAAATTTATTTTTATTTTATTTGCAATCTACGAGCTCATACTTTAAACGCTTTTAAAAGGTATAAACGTAACAATATAATATTCATTTATTTAACAGGCATAATAATTTGAATTGCTTTTTTATTTTAAATTATTCTTATAACACGTAGTTAAAATCAATAATTAAATTTACATAAACACACAAAGAACAGAACATTTGTGTTCCGACAAATATTCATAAAATTTTAAAGATGTATCAAACATCTTAAATACAATACATGGTCTAGAAAAATGAACAAATGTATAAATAAATTGATAGTTTTATAAATAATTTAATAATTAATATAAATAACTTACACGGGAATTAGAAACCTGATTTAATTTTTCTGTAGGTCGAATTTCCACATTTATAGATACCCCATTGATTTTTCTAAAACTCATAAACTCATAAATTATATCTCGAATATCTGTTAATAGAAGCATACGATGATTTATTTGAATGCCATGAGTTGCACGTGCATGTTTGGTAAACCACCCATTGTTAAGGTCATGCAAGCATATTAAACACACTTTACATGATTTATTTTCCTCTGTGTTATGTCACGCAATATTTTTTGATCAATTTAAAATTCATTAACTTAAAACATCTTTGAAAAGCATGTTGCACACATGATGCAATTAAGAAGCAATCGATACGAATAAGTTTACGAAGAGATTACGGATTATTCCAAGAAAATAAAAACTCACCGTTCAAGAAGGGATTCTTATTTGATTTTCAGAGCCTATTTCCTTTTCTCACCACTTTTCAATGCAATTGTAAAGAGTAGTCTCTCAGATATTATATTTCTTTTGTCTATTACCTGTATAAATTGTTGTCTTCTTTTAATGGTTTAAGAGCTTGACTATAAACCAAAGACAACCAAGGTGGAATTTATGAATTGAAAGACTTCAATACGACTACAAATAATGTATTTGACCATCCTTCCGCCCATTTAGGATCAAATCAGCAAAGTATCTAATCAAATACGTTTTCACCGAAGTCGCCCCTATGCAGAGACAAGAGATAATGATTGTTTGCTACAGTAGAAAAATATCCTGTTCACTAGAAATACTTATGTAGTGTAATTAAACCGAAGTAAGGAATTAATAAAATTATATTTTTTTGATAACTCTACCATATTTTGCAAATAAAAGGGCAAAAATGTGTAAAACTTTTAAAAAAAGACATGGTAAACAAGTTCACTGTTTTCCTTTGGTGTCTTTTGTTTATCATTTTAATGTTAAACGACGTAAAACCATTTCCAATTTAGTAGCAATACATTAAACAAGAAAATAAATACTCAATTTCCAAGAGGATATTCTGGTACGATATCTTGAATGAATGTGCAATTACCTTGAGATTACGTTTCTCTTATAAATAGGTGGTATGTGTTAATGTTTTAAACTTTGAACATTCTTTTCTTTTTGAGGCAATTACATAACCTCTTATTTTGTTAAGATATATTCAGGAAAATTTATTATAAAATGAAAATATGAAATATGAAAATGAATGAAATACAGGCAAATCTTTTTCACTTACTTTTGATTATGATTATGCTCCTCTAAAGAATATCTCAATAGTCGCAATGCTTTCTAATAAAGTTTCTTAAAGAAACGCTACAGAATATTCTAATCTGAAGCAAACAAAACTAATTTATATCAACAAATGTTTTTTTTATTAAATACAGGTGTTGTTATTGGAGTCGCCGTAGTCTTGTAGGTAGTGTGTTGGCTTATTAGGCGCAAGGCCACGGCTCTAATCCCAGGTTAGACATCAAAACGAAATATGACGGCGACTTCCTCTCAGCGGATTGCTGGCAAAAACTCTGAGAACAAATAAAAATGCCATGAATAGTTTCTCAAAAATCTGTCGTTCGGAGTCGACTCTAACCTGTAGGTCGCGAGACTCACGTATAAAATTAACACACACAACATGACTGGTGTGAGAAGCCAGGCCGTAATCCTGACTGAAGAGTTGTAATGGCCAATTATGTATGTAGGTGTTGTTACTATGTTGTATTTAAATGGATTGATGATTTAAAACATGTACTAAAGTTCAATTTTATGTAGCTGAAAGAATTGTCAATTTAACCTACTCCAAAAGCTATCGTAGAAATGATAATGTATAACGAAATCGAAATCATTTTATACCCACAGCTACATTGTGAGAGTAATAATTACGTTGAATTTATGCCTGCTTTGAATTGCGGCACGCTTCCAAATTCTAGTGGTTTTAAAATGAAGTGAAGCAATGCATTTGTGTGGCAGCTTTATGCGGTAATATCATTAAGGCTGCAAGAGGGCATATACACAATTTCAAATATATTTTTATTAAGACTTCTTACCTTAAATTCTGGTAAAGAAATATAATTTTAATTTTATAAATATAAGCATAGCTATCTGGTTATTTGTCTTTAATGTTTCATTCACATAAATCCATAATTGGTCATTATAACCCTTCATTCAGGATTACGGACCTAGTTTCTCACACCACTTATGTTGTGTGTGCTAATTTTATCCATAAGTTCCGGGACCTACAGTTTAAAGTCGACTTCGAACGAGAGATTTTTGAGAAACTTTTCATGGCAATTTTCGTTTTGATGTCTGACCTGGGGTTTGAACCGTGGCCTTACGTCCAATAAGTCAACATACTACCTACTACACTAAGGCGATTATGCTTCTGTGTGATATTTCGTTCGTAAATTAAAAACGTATTTTTTATGAGATGATGGGATGGTTCTGTCTTTCTTGTCTCCAATTTCAAGTGAGTAACTCTTATAAGCTATAGAGTCTTCCAACATGCACTTTCTAATTTCTATCAATTTAGTTTTCATGCATGATCAAATCACCATGGATGACTATATACAACGACGTGAATTCGCTGGATTGGATATGAAGCAGTAGGCATCTGACATTTATTTTAATCCAAAAATTATCTTTAGCGATGAGGCCTATTGTGCCATTATATGTGACTTATAACACCGTTTAAATTTCCTCCACGGATTCTCCGAGTACAGCGCATTCAAAATGTCCATGACATATCTGATGTCATAGGTTATGTTGGCTTTAAAAATCTGAGAATAAAAAACCCACAAGAAAAAATATAACGGATTCAAATCACACGATTTCCCAGTGAGATGACCAAGCCCTCAAATCGCTCATGCAGAATATCCAGTGTGACTTAAGAAGAGTAGTACGGACCGCCGTTCTATTGAAACCGAAAGTCGTTAGTGTCCTAATCTACCAATCAGGCCAAAAGAAGTTGGTAATAATCGAGCTTTAGTGTTCGCCGGTGGTGGCCTGAATAACGCCGTTCTAAACGAAATATCAGCTAATGACACCTAAACAATGGCTTTTTTGGAAAGTATTGGACACTTGTAGATCTCATGTAGATTGTTGAAGTGCCAAATTTGACAATTTGGTTTGTTGGCATACCCATTTGTTCAAATATGGGCCTCATCCTTGAAGATGATTTTTCAATGCAAATGGGAGTCAGTTGCCAACAAATCCAGAGACCGTTCAGTGAGAAAGACTTTGCCTTTGGGTGGTTATTTTCAACTTCTGGTTCAGTTGAATTTTATACGGGTGCAGGGCAGAGTTCTTGTGAACGGGAAATTGACTGCGGCAAAGTTTTCTTATCTAACATTTTGTCGACGTGCAAATGTGGACATTTATCCACCACATTACGAAAAGTCCTTTGGATAGGACGATTATATCGAACGTAAAATAGGCGAAGCGTGTGGTACACAAAACAGAACACTCATATTGATGAAACAATTTTTTTATTTGGACGTGTGGTGGTCTTAAAAAATAATTTTTAATTCCGATTTAATGAGAATTGTTTAATTTGCTACGAAAGTTATATAAAATATGTATTAAATTAATAAAATATTTAAATTCAGTTTAGAAGTCGCCGTAGTCTAGTAGGTAGTGTGTTGGCTTTGTTTGTTACTCCTCTGTTTACATTCTTTGCATAAACAATAACAATTATTAGACAATTGTTCGACAGATTTTTGTAATGGAGATTTTCAAACTACGATTACTCACTTCAAAAGCACCGCGTCTTCCCACAAGACTGACTGAACTTTCTCTCCTCAGTTACCTGTTTTGTTTTATATGGCAACATAAACAGTCTGATGAATGTTCTTGAAGGTGAATGTTAGAGGCTTCGCCTTCTCGAGATCTCTATAAATATAAACATCGTTGTTTCATTATTCTTGTTTATGTGTGTATTTAAGAGCTATAGGAAACTTTTAAAAAAAAAACGCATAAAATTCAGAAAAATGCATGAAGTCTTTAAGTGAATCGATAGTATGGTCCATATAATTTAATGTTTGAAGATTATTTCATGCAAATGTTGACCGCGACTGCGCCTCAAATGGTCCATCCGCTTAGTCCAATTTTGGCATACTCCTTCCAACATTCCGGTCGGTATCTCACGAATAAATGCTTCAATGTTGTCTTCCAATGCGTCTATTGAAGCGGGCTTGTCTGTATAGACATGAGCTTTAACAAAACCCCACAAAAAATAGTCTAAAGGGGTTAAATCGTACGATCTAGGTGGCCAATTGACCGGTCCCGAACGTGAAATAAAATGTTCACCGAACTATTCTCTCAATAAGTCCATTGTTACACGTGCTGTGTGGCATGTGGCACCGTCTTGTTGAAACCACATGTCATGCAAGTCAACCTCTTGCATTTTGGGCAAAAAAAAGTTGGATATCATCTAACGGTAGCGCTCACCATTCACAGTTACGTTACAATTCGCAGCATCTTTGAAGAGGTACGGTTCAATGATGCTACCAGCCCATAAACCGCACCAAACTGTGACTTTTTCTGGATGAATTGGTAGCTTTTGCAATGCTTCTGGCTGAACACAATTTTTCGATAAAGAAGTGGATCTTCGGCCAACTTTCCATCAGCCCATTCAACAAAAATTCTGCGTGGCGGTAGGTCGTTCGGCTTTAATTATTGCACCAAATGTATTCTGAAAGGCTTCATACCTAAATCCTTCCGCAAAATTTTCCATTTTGTTGAGTAACAGAGGCCCAATTACTGCGAACAGCGACGAATCGGTAATTGATGGTCATCATTAACACTGGCCAATACAGCCGCGACATTTTCTTCAGTTCGCACTCTACGTAAGCGTGTTGGTGGTTTAATGTCCAACAATGTAAATTTGGTGCGAAATTTAGTCACAATAGCCCAATGCCGAATAGCCGCTTCAGTGGGTCGATTAAACTGACCATAAAATGGAAGAAGCGCGCGATAAACTTTCTTAACAGAGCACGCATTTTGATAATAAAATTCAATGATTTGCAAGTGTTGTTCGTTTGTAAGACGATTCATGGTTAAATTATAGACCAAACTGAAGATGTTTGACAGTGAAACAAAACACGAAACTTGCGTGAGCTGTTTAAACCAGTGTTGCCAAAAAGATAATAGCTAAAAAATCAGTTATTTGGTTTACATTTAGTCTTGTAGTATTTTTTGTTGTATTTTTGTTTACTTGTTTACCATTTTTTTAGTTATAATTTTGTTTACTTGTTTGTTGTATATTAGGCAGTGCGATAATTTGTAAACAGGTTCATTGTATTTGTTTTTGTAGCTTTTTTATAATTTTATTGTTAAACGATGTAAAAGAAAACACCAGTATTTAGATTTTTCCATTTTCGTAACAATATGTTACAAATTTCGCCGACAACCTTTTTGACAAATTTAAGTTAATTAAAATTTTATTAATTTATTAAAAACTGTTTTAAATTCTAGGAAATAATCGACTAATATCCATGGCTCTGAAAACATTAGTAAATTTAAATAAACTTTCAACTCTCAACGAGACTGACAGTAAAGTTCAATTAAATTCTCCTACGATTATATAGCTGTAAGCTCTTGCTACATAAATTTCAGAACATATTTTTAAATTAATATTAAATCAGTCTTTTAAACGCTTGTTTATTGTATAAAAATTTAAATAATTGTGTCTGTCTTCAGATAGCAGAGAAATTCAATCAGGCATATGATTACTTCTTTAACCAACAAAATGATAAGCTTTCTGCTGTGACCTGAATTCAATATTTTTTTTATTGATGACATTCATTTTTATTCATTGAATTTTTAAAGCGCCACTTTTGTTCAGAATAAAAACAACAAGTGCTTTTCAACTTTTATTTTCATCTTTCTTGCTTAATCATGCAACGTTTTTTAGTCAACATTTTTCAGCTTTATGATTAAAACAATGGCGAGTTTTTTCTGATTCCTTCAAATAGTAACCAATGGATTCATCATATTCGGCACGTATTATGTAAATATATGCTACATGCGGTACATATTTGATTATATAACGTATAACACCATAGGAAACGTTTTAGTTTGGATGCATATATTTTATATTAAAATTTGTCATGAATTTCAAATTTGAATGAGAATCCATCATGATTTTGGTGGCCATAAATTTTAGACACGGTACTTCTAATATATGTATATCCGTAGATCGAGCCTTAAAAACTTCATAATTCTAGCTTATGTGTCACTTTTGAAACATACTTCTGGTACACAGACTTTTCGCAATTATTGATAGATTTTGTCAAAATTTTTTTGATAATTTTATTTATTTTAATTCATTTTAATAAAACTATTTTATTATATTACATTTTATTACCACTTTTATTAAATTTAAGCCAACATTTTTGACATGATGCACATTACAGTAAGGTTTTTTACGTAAAAATCAAAAACTTCATGTCAGCTTGGTTTTATTTTTTTCTAAATGGTAATAATTTGACATCTAACACCCTTGCTTTGTGGCGACTTATAAGTTTCCAATTGTGTAGATGGGCCAGCTTATTGTTACTTGCACCCGTAATGCTCTCAATTGAGTAATGGCTGAAGCCTGATTGTACAAACCATTGTTATATTTCGTGAGAAAAATTTGTTGTCAACGTCATGTGATTTAAAAAATTTCCCGTTGCAATAGCACATAGATTATGTCAATAATAATGCTCTTTGATTCTTCTCTGGTTTCCCGGATAAAAGTTTCTGTAAGTAGTTACTACGCACGTAGCATGTACTCGAAACTAAAACTGACAATTCAATTTCGGTGAACCACGAAATTTATAACGAAAATAAAATTCAATTAGTTACTTATCTACAGCTACAAAATTATTGGGATTATTAGAAGCTGACAGACTTTCAGTTCATTTTTCGAAAAGACACATTATGTGTGTAAATTTATCATCATTTCCGAGTAGCGCGTTATCAAAGCGAATGATTCTGTTACCTCCTACGTACGTAGTTCACAGAAATATTATCATCTGTAATATCCATCCAATGAAACATAGTACGAAATACTGTTTTTCTAATGTTTGTCTGTCACGTGAAGAGCAGTAAGAAGTACTCAACAACATTTTAAGAAACAGCTGCTAGCAATCTGCGTGAAAATTGGTATCATTTCAATATTTCTCTGCTCCAAGTACAATAGTACCATCTTATCGATAAACCATGACATGTTTGTTGCTGCCAATATTTTCGTCAGTTCATAAGATCAGCTTCTGCTTTCGTCATTTTCAGAATCTTGAGCAGCAGGAGTATTACATACATACACACATAATCAGTCATTCCAACCTTTCGTTGTAAATTGGAAATATCTGACCTGAGGTTGTAAAATTGGTCTGACGTCTAATAAGCTAACACGCTACATACTAGACTACGACTACTTCAATCAATATCAAAAACAGAAAATTCAACCTTTCAAGGCGTATGATTCTCTGTTCCAAGTAGTACCATCTTCGGCAAATAAACTTCTATTGTCGTGTTTGTTGCAGCCAATACTTTCGTCAGTTCATAAGACGAGCTTATTTTTCTGAATTAAAGTTATAGTGTCTCAAAAATTTAAATGTATCATTTCTGATACAAAGCTCGATCTACGGATATATTCTAAAATTTTTTGAATCACGTTATTTTTTAAAATGCTATGAAAATAAATTAACAATAATTTGTTTGGATATGTGTACATTCTTTAAAATTTTAGTAGTAATTTTGTGCCTACGAAATGCCACGAAAATACTGTCCACACAATGAAAATGCTAAGACCACGTTTAACCGTTTAGCAGTGTAGTGATGCTCTAGGCAAGCAAACCCCCAAGCGGCAAAACTTCGACTCGTTGCTTAAAGGTATGTTTTTCCAAAATGTCATCGACTCATGATTTTTTTTGTCACAAATGGTTTACATTGTGCAATACACCAACATCTCATTCATTGACACCAAAATCCAATGAAATTAAATTTTTAATTTTATTGAAAGAATCTTTCACAGCTTTATAAATTAGGCTATTTTCACTGGGTGTAGGTTTTTGGGTTTCAGGGACTTGTTTGAGACTTTTAGTAATACCTCTCAGTGTTGCTGTGCAATGTAAATCTTGGAGTTGGAAATTTCCAATACTTGGAATTTCCATCAGTATTCATTTGTTGAATCAGATTTCGTTTATAAACTGAACTGCACATACCTGTCGTGCATAACAAGTCGTTCTAATCAAGTATTTTGATGTAGTTCAACGTAAAGTCGAATAAAACATTCATTACCATCGTCGAAATATATTAAATTTGATGCAAACAAAATTTTGTCCTTAATATTGCTTATTGTTAATAATAATTTCTAATCCCACTTGTACCTGTATTTACTTAAAAATTATGTGGCAGAAAATACTTTGCATTTCTTATATATTAAGTTGATTATTAAAAAATTATCTTCATTAAATTTATAAAGTGCTAACGGAATGCAATTTTATTTTTTGTAAAATATTCAAAATTGCATACACGTTCTACTTCTGCTCAGCAATGACTTTAATATGTAAAATATGTTATTCTAACAAACTCTTCACTAACATACCCAGCTGTATTATTATAGGCTACAGGTTTTAAAATTAAAAATTATTTATATTTTGCTTTATTTCATACACCCCGAATATTTCTGAAATTAATGTTTGTATATGCGGCATATGAGTGATATTGAATTAGAGTATTGGGATCAAGCATACTACTTACACTGGTGTCGGTTTCAAGTATCACCCTTAGGGCCATTATTTCTACTTGCTGTTAAAGTTGGGTTTAGTTAAAGGTAACTTTAACTAAAGTGAACTTTAAAGTCACCTTTAACTTCTTTTCGTTATTACAACCTACAGATAAAATAAAGTTAACTTTTTCAAAAATATGACAGTGCCGAAGCAATGTCTATAGCACTGCTCAATTAAAAAAGTTTTTTCTTCTTCTTTTTTATTGTATTTGATCATTTTGTTTATATTTGAAGTTGCCATATTGATAATAATATATAATATGGCAAGTTCAAACATAAACTTAACTTTAAAAGTTAAAGGTAGAATGATCTTCCCTTTAACTAAACGCTCACTTTTACTATATTGTAGACTTATGAGAATGAAAAACAATTTATCTGCCCGTTAAAAATTTTTTTTTTCAATTTAGTTAACGGCAAGTTGTAATAATAGCCCTTAATCTTCTTCTTCAGAAGACTAATCTAACTAAATAAAAAAAAAAATAAAAGATAACATTATAATTAAATTCTATGGTACTCAGCAGCAGAAACTTCATATACATTTTTTGTTATACCCGTTTACCCTATTATAAGTTTTATTTTAATAAGAATATATTTTTGTTATGTGGTTCTTAGTAGAAATATATGTATGTAAATATGTATATAAAGTTAAAGTGCGAACAACTTTAACTTTAATTTTTCCATCTATTTTTATATAATTTTTTACAAACGTTTATACATGTTACTGAATAATAATTTAACAGCGGCTTTGTTACATACAAAACTTTCTCCAGTTGTTTTCTATAGCCTTCTTTAATGCACAAATCTTAATAACTTTGGTGTTTTTGTTACATTTTTATTGCTTCTATATAAAGTTAGTTTTATATTTCCCTTGAGAACTTAAGGAAATTTTTTAAGTGCCTGTAGCTTTGTTTACATTTTTCTTTTTCGTATATAAACGTTGAGTTAAAATTTATTGAAAACAGTTTAAAGACAAGTCAACACACATGTCACATTTGATTCGACAACAATAATAAAATGAATAATAAAGTAATACACACATTGTTAATATTTATGGCTCCATATAGTTTTTAGTTGAATTCTAACACTTTTTTGTAGTCAATTAAATAAAACCAGATGATGATAGGACGCAGAAGCACGGACGCTATTAAGCAGCAGCCTTGAGAGTATTCGAGAGAAAAGTAATACGTAATATCTTCGGTGCAGAGCGAGTTGGCAATGTGTTGTATGAGCTTCTCTACGACATGGATGTTGTTCATCTCACTAACTTCCAGCGGCTGAGCTGGTTCTGGCGAGACCGTTATTTGATGCGTTGGTTAACAGAAGTCGGCAAAGATGATAATATTGTTTTCTAAGTACGTCTAAAACGTCTTATTTAGCCACGTACGGTTGTGATTGGTTCCCAAACTGTATTGTGTTCATACATACATACATACATAACTGGTCATTACAACCCTTCAGTCAGGATTACGACTTAGCTTCTCAACCACTTATGTTGTGTGTGTTAATTTTTATACATGAGTGGTGGGACCTACAGTCTAAATTCGACTCCGAACGACAGATTTTTGAGAATCTTTTCATGGCAATTTTATTTACTCTCAGAGTTTTTGCCAGAAATCTGCTGAGAGGAAGTATCCGAAAGAATACTTTTTGTATTTCGTTTGATGTCTGGCCTGGGGCTCGAACTCTGGCTTTTACGTCTAATAAGCTAACACACTACCTACTAGACTACGGCGACTTCAACTGTACTATATTTAGTATCGGTTAATATTATCAATGTTTGCTTTATTGTGTTCTAAATAAAGGGGTTTTTAAAGTGTTCTGTATGTTTAAAATTAAAGAAAATAAATTTTGTGCGAAATATCATCGACATTTTTTATTCTTTTGAAAGACCACCACGTATACACCACGGTCTCTCTCTGAGATGGTCTCTCCGAGCGAAATATCTAATTTTTATTTTTTTTTTAATTTTGGTGCATAAAACAGGCTGAATTTGACGAACGTAGGAAATAGTCTAAGGCAGTCAAATCACTTGATGGTGATGATGGGCAGTTCTCAACACCCTCGCGTGAGTTGACCATGCCCTCAAATCGCCTCTGCAGGTAATCCATTGTGACATAAGCTGAGTGGCACGTAACGCTCTCATGTTGAAATCACATGTCGTTGGTTTCCAGATTATCCGATTCAGGCTTGGTTGACCTATCGTGGTCAAATATACTGCTAAGTGACATTCACCTGGTTTGACCAGTTAAGGACGTTGTTAAAAATATCTTCTAGATTTTTGGCCTTATGTATCATATTAATAATATGAATTTGTGTTAACTTTGTTGTAGAGCTAAAAATATTTGCCCTTAGATATGTCTCAATAAAAAAAAAACATTCGTGAACTCCATTTAAACACATTATATAGGCCACGGTTTATTCTGTTTATACAATTTATACTTATAACCACCAGGTAATTATTGTACAGTTGAACAAATGGCCTCTCAGATAGCACAATAATAGTATGATAATATTGATATTGGAAAGTAGTCTAGTAAGTAGCGTGTTGGCTTATTAGACTTGCGGCCACGTTTCACACCCCAGATCAGACATCTCAAACGAAACGAAATATAAAAAAAATATTTCTTCGACGATTTTCTCTCAGCAGATTTCTCGCAAAAACTCTGAGAGTAAACACAATTGCCATTGAGAAGCTTCTGAATCTGTCGTACAGAGTCAAATTTAAACTGTAGGTCCCACACACAAGTGTGGTGAGAGGCGTAAGTCGTGAATTGTTGTAGTGACTAGTTATATAAGTAAGTTAGGCATAGTTTCGTATTTAAAAGAAAACAAAAAAAATTGTAACATTACTTTCAAATCTATAAATTTAAGTCACTTTAATCGCTCTCCAAGTTATAAATTTGGATCTTACACCAAACAGGAAACAACGTCTTCAAAGAAGGTGTTAGCAAGATATGTCAGTAAACATCTTGAGAAAAAGTAGATACGGATCCAGTTGATTAATCACCTGCTATGCAGCAAAAGCTTGATAAAAAGTTGCCGTGGTCCAGCAGGTAGTGTATTGGCTTATTAGAGGTGAGGTCTCGGTTCAAACCCCAGGTCAGGCATCTCCAAATAAAACGAAATATGAAAAAATATTTCTCTGGCAACTTCCTCTCAGCAGATTTCTGGCAAAAACTCTGATAGTAAATAAAATTGCCCTGAAAAGTTTCTTAAAAATCTGTTGTTCGGCGTCGAATTTAAACTGTAGGTACCGTGTAAAAATTAACACACACAACATAAGTGGTGTGAGAAACTAGGTCGTAATCCTGACTAAAGGGTTGAATGTATGTATGCTTGATAAAAATTAACCAATAGCAAAGCTAAAAAATACGAAAATAAAGTTTCATTTAATCATTAAAATTTAATCAAACTTCTATCTTTAGAGTAAACATAAAGTCTACTGTTGCCCGATTAATAACGGAATTTAGTCACACACTGTTGACGACATCATCGAACAAAACAATGTGAAATGTTTCACATTTAAAAATTAATTCTAAAATGAACGTAACAAATTTGTTGGTTTTTACTTTTTCTTTTTCTAAATTTCTTGACAACTTTTCAAACCTTCACCAGCCTAAATTTTGTTTCGTAAACAATCTACTGGTGTCTCGTATGTGAAGTGTTCGTCAAGGACAAATAAATTGAACAAACACTTTAGAATATTAAGCAGTTGTTGAGTACATCTAAACAATTGCTTATTCTAACTCTTTCAGATACATATATTTTATACATAAACTTAGACAATCTAATACAGATAAACATGCTCTATATTTCAGACACTCGAAATTAAACCAAAACTCGTATGTGAATTAAAGTAAAGGGCAGTAGTACGTGCACTGTTCAACACAACTAAGGTGTAGAAAATGAAATTCATATTTAAAACTTGTTGGGCTTATATAAGACATAACGATTTCATGGTTTAAATAAAAAAAATAATACGAAAATAAAATGTATGTAGGTCAAGCCCAATACTTTATGCAACGACTATTGTTCTTCCAAGGATTTACTTTAACATAGTTAAGGTAAAAGGTGACAGGTATGTGATATATGATAAATACTCAATTGATACATAGTAAGAAAATTAGTTCCAGAAAAACTGTATGTACCAAATTTCTTTCTTGCTTTGGATTTTAATTCAAGAAGATTCACATATTTTTGTGACAAAAACTATCATATTGTTACGTTTTTACCTTTTTAAAAAGGTTTAAAATATGAGTTCATTGTTACAAACAAACTAATAGTAAATTGGTGTTTAGTTTCAATTAAATTCTTTGTTGTTCTCACTACTTTTGTGTGCCACTATATACGAAACACTTTTGTCTAATATTTGTCTGTCACGTGAGATAAATATGAGAAGAGCAATAAGAAAGAGAGAAGTAGACAAATACTGAATAAATGGTTATAATTCTTTTGGTATTAATATGACTTTCTATGACTTGGCCTGACGACTGAGATACGAAAACAATTTCAAATACTTATGGCCACGTCAATAAAAGCAAAGAGAATATTTATCCCTTAAGAGTTACAGGATTACTATAAGAAATGAGTGATAGAATCACATTTTTTCGACACTTCACATTATCTTCAGCGTTTTAAATTTTAAAGCAAATAAATCGTCAAGACGAAAGGGAACGAAAAAAATCATAAAATAAAATTTATTTCAACTCGTAAAAAATGTACTTTCTTGCGCTTCTAGTTTTAAAATGATACAGCAACTGTCATGAAAATAAATTGTCCATCATTTCCATTTTATTCTCGTACATAAAAACTGCAGTTGGTTTGGACCGCAAATAAAGGGTGTAGTGAGAAGATATTGTCTCAAAAGTGTGTCAAGTATGTCACACAATTCACGTTTACTTTTAACACAAAAATCGATGATTTAGTTATGTCGCGTACATTTTAAAGGCTTGACTGATTTATAGCGATTGATTAAAAAGTGTTTTATTTGTTGTTGAATTGCATGAAACTAAGGGGCCAAAACCGTTGCCACCTACTAAAATAACAGAGCAAATAGTATTATACTGCAGAAAGCATAAAAGTTGAGAAAGACAAGTAAAGTGATATGTATATCACTCATTTTGGAGGGATTTTCGGGATTCCCAAATCCCGAATCTCGGGATTTTTTAAAACTTGTCCCGGGAATTTTCGGGATTGTAAATTCATACATATATACTTTATAAAGTAAGAAAAAACTTGAGTCTACGGCATTGTTTTTTTTATTTAATATTACATTAAATAACACTCATGTTTTTCAAGTGTATCATGCAAGAATTAAGTGAATATTATATATCACTCGACATCGAACTGAATAAGAACCCAACTTCCATTGATAAAAAGTCAAACGTTGCCCTCGAAATCCAATAAAATCTGTTAATACAGCTGATGGTTTAGACAATCAATTTGATTGAATTATGAGGTGTTAGAGATAGAATAGTTACATATATTCTGCCTATAAATAGTGTTCTTAAAAGGGTAGGTATATGTTTCTTCACTAATGTGTTTATACATATATGTATGTATGGAGACACAGATGAATTATTTTTATTTTTGTTACTTTTTGTTCTGTTTTTTTTTTATTTTATTACATGTATATTGTGATAAAGATCAAAAATTATTGAAATTTTTGATAAAACCAATTGTTTTTGGCATTTTTTATTAAGAGAAAATCACAAAATCCCGGGATATTTCGGGAAATCCCGGGATATTTCGGGATTTTTGGATCCCGAATTGTCGCGAAAAATCAATCCCGTTTGGCATCCCTAGTATGTATGTAGCGAACAAAAATCTTAAATTTGTTCGAAATAAAGTAATTTAATTGAAATGAAAATTTTACCACACAAAAAAGTTGGTATACAATTGGATACGTTTCTTTCTTATTCCTTCTTTTGACCACTTACAAATTTAGCATTCTATTCAAAAAAAACTTAGAAGTACAAAACACTTCTAAAGCATTTAAAATTTCATTCTATAAGCCTACTTCTGAAGTCGCCTTAGTAAAGAAGTGTGTTGGCTTATTAGACGTAAGGCAATGGTTTATACCCCCCTCTGAGAATAAAATTGCCATTAAAAGTTTACCAAACTTCGTTCAGAGTCGATTTTAAACTGTAGGTCTCGCAATTAATGGATAAAATTAGCACACACAACAATTAATTAATAACATTAGGTATGTATGTATTTGAAGTCACCGTAGTTTAGTAGGCAGTGTGTTGGCTTATTAGACGTAAGGCCACGGTTCAAACTCCAGGTCAGACATCAAAACGAAAATATAAAAAAATATTTTTTTGGTGACTTCCTCTCAACAGATTTTTGGCAAAAACTCTGAGAGTAAATAAATATTGCCATGAAAAGTATCTCAAAAAAACTGTCTTTCGGAGTCAACTTTAAACTATAGATCCCGCCACTCATGTATAAAATTAACGCACACAACCTAAGTGGTTGAGAAACTAGGCCCATAATCTTGACTGAAGGGTTATAATGACCAATTATGTGGACCGTTTACACAATTCTGTTATCCTGTATTATCGTACATATATTATATTGTTATTGTTTAGTGTGGTATCAACTATTTAGCCTTAACTATTCCGATAGTTTCTTTATAAATTTGAAATTCTTCAAACGTAATACGCCTGAGAATCTACTGTTTATGAGTGAAAAACGTTGGATAATTGAAAACGTCCGCCATTAAATTTTAATTCAATTTCCTCGTGTGTATTTCTAACCAAATTAAATATACCTTATGTTCTTAAGTTGATAAATACCCTTTAGGCTTTAATTAATTCGAGTATTGCATGCAATCGTACATAAACAGTGTATTATTGTAATAATTGAAGTGTGTATACGATATATACGGTCTAATACCTGTACATGACAACATACTTATAAGTATACATTATATGACATTGTTCAATTAAATAACATTTATACGGAACAGTACAACTGACTGTATAATTACTGGTTTTACCAATTACTATTATGATGATATTAGTATTTGAGTGGTCTCTAGAGAAAACTTATGGCAACTACTATAACGTCTAGTAAGCTGTTGTATAATTAGTCATTGAAACCCTTCATTCAGGATTACGATCTAGCGTTTCACACCGCTTATGTGTGTGTAGTGTGTGTTAAGTGGAGGGGCCTAACCTTAAAGTCGGCTCCGAACGACAGATTTTTGAGAAACGTTTCATGACAATTTTTATTTTCTCGCAGAGTTTTTTTCAGAAATCTGCTGAGAGGAAGTCACTGAAAGAGTCTCCGATTTCGTTTTTTTCGAAATATCTGAATTGGAGTATGAATCACATATTCTCGTCTAATAAGACTACATACTACCTACTACACTACAGCGACACAACTCCATTGGTTCCAGGTAACAATTACACGGTGCGACAGTTAAAATACTCCCATCTAATGACATAGTGTAGGTTGTAAGTTGTGTTGAGTAGAACTCAAACATATTTTTTTTTATATTTCTCGAACCCTCAAAACTAGTGTTATTTGACAAAAGCGGTATTTTTGATCTTTCCACATAAAATTATAGATTAAACAAACACTTTTTAACCTATTTCTAAAATCTGAAGTTTTTTGAAAGGTGAGAGATGAGCCTTTAAAACGGTATACATAAACATATGGTTCAAACTTATATGTTATGATTTTTGATCGGGTAAACTAGGAAAATATAATTTTTGTTTCATTTTTCAAGTTTGGCTATCCTTAATTACAAAATTTAACTATAAAATATGAAATAAGTGATGACATTTTGAAAGTGCATTATCTTGTGAAGAGATTGACACTTCGTTTGATCAAATAGGACAAAAATTTCTGTAGTTATTGTTTAAATAGTTGTTTTTTTATATATGTCATCTTATCAAATAAACTTTCAGTTCAAAAATTTTCAAAAGTTTTGATAGATCTTGATAGTTTATCGGAAAATGTGTCAATTTACGTTTGCACGACTACCAGAAGTCAGCTAATATTTGTGATTTTTCAAATATTATTATTTCTCTTTTCGCAAACATTGTCCCACTACTGGTGGTCGCTCAAATGTGAAATTGACGCATTTTGCTATAAACAATCAAAATTCGTCAAAAATTCTGAAAATTTTTGAACTTTAATTTCATTTGAAAAAATATACATAAATATGAAAAATATAACTTGACTGTTAGACTCTTTAAATGATAACTACGGTGATTTTTTGTCAATTTGATCAAACTAAGTGTTAATCTCTTCAAAAGATCAGATTGTCATCATTATTTCATATTTTTTTTTTAATAAATTTAATTAAATTAAAATGAATGGACAAACTTGAAAAAATATGAAAAAAATTTGCATTTGTCAAGTTTACCTCATCAAACCCCATAGCATATTAAGTCAAATAATATATATATGAGTATCGTTTTTTAAGCCCATCCTTTCAAACAAGATTTAAATTTTGGACATCGGTTCAGAAATGTTTGTGTAATCAATAAATTTGGCGTAAATTCAAAAAAAAAACAGTTTTTGTTAAATAAAACAAATTTGGAGGATTCAAGAAATATAAAAAAATATTTTTGAGTTCTACTCAAAAAATAACTCATAACTTACGCTACGTCATTAGCTGGGTATATTTAATTTTTTTTGTTTTGTCGCATAGTGTTATTAGTTCTTAATCTATGTTCTAAATGTAATACATTCCTACTGGCCAAAAGTGTTGAAACGGATCCAATAACTTAAACAGTTATTACGAAAACTATGGATGATTTTTTCTTCTTCAAACAGTTCTATAAAAATTGCCCACCAGTGTGTATAATTCTTTACCTGTCGCATTCAATTAAATTTAAATTATTTCTAAAGTTGTTTGATCTTTTCTCCAATGTTGTTTTATGTAAATTTTCTTTAACCGACCAAATTGTTTATGCAAACAACATTTCTAAAATAAATAAAACTTCATTATTGTTGACTAGCAAAAAGGGTATTTTTGTTATCAAAATATTCAAATTAACCCTTAAATTTTCAAAACAAAATTTCTTTTAATACCCTACACTAAAACGTGTGGTATGAACTCTAGTGTCATAATTGAGATTATGCCAAAACGGGCACTGTCATATTACACGATGTTAGGACCAAAGTACCAGGAGTACAAATGTGGGTTGTTTTTTGATTCTAAACCATTTACAGATAAATGAAAGTCAGTGACAGAATATATAAACTATAGGGAGTTATCATATCAATATCAGGAGAAGTCCTTATGTGAAAAACGAAGTCTCCTTGCGTAGTAATTTGTTGTCTAGGTAACGTCAAATGTTATCGCTTTTGGATTACAGTCAACCTCAATTCCAAGCATGAGGAGTGGGATACCTATTATTTAATTGCTACTCGTAACGTTCTATTTGTTGACTCCCTTCGCTGGAATAGTTTAGTTTAGCTAGTTTACATTCTATGTCTGCCTATTAATATTTTAATCAAATTGAATGCCCAACTGTCTGTACGAACCTTATAACACGCAATGCCTTGCTATATACACATGATTTTTCTGAAGGTTACTATAATAATTTTGTAACCTGAAACATAATCCTTTTTTCGGTCACCCAATATCGATTACTAGACGATCTCTCATGGTCTTTGTAGGATTTTCAAGCTATTGGTACATACATATTGTTACGTTTTTACCCTTTTAAAAACGTTTAAAATATGAGTTCGTAGATTCCATATTATTTTATCTTTATCTTTATTGTTCGCACAATTCCTTGTGCCACTGTTCGCAACACGCAACGCGTCTTCACACTAGGCTGACTGAATATTTACTGATCCCTTTACCTGCTTTGTCTTGCCTTTTATATCGCAGGGTAAACAGTCTGATGAATGCCCTTGAAGGAGAATGAATTTGCCTTCGCGAAATCTCTATAAATGTAAACATGTTGTTTAAGTTATTGTTGTTTGCGTATTTTGTTTAGGTTTGTCCTTGCAGTGTTGTTGTTGCATGTTTGTTTACTTGTTTATCCCATTTTTTTTCATTCAGATGTTGTTGCTATATTTTTGTTTATTTGTTAATCATGCAAACAAGTCCATAGTTTTTGTACTTGTAGCTTTTGTTTATCATTCTAATGTTAAACGATGTAACAACATTTCCATTTTTGTAAAATATATACTCGTGCATACATTATTGGCAATTACAAATCTTTAGCCAGGATTAAAGCCTGGCTTCTTACACCACCCATATTGTATGTGTTAATTTTATCCGTAAATGGCCTACAGTTTAACTTATAAGTCCAACGACAGAAGACTGCAGTTTAACTTAAACTTTTTATAGAAGACTGTTTTTTACCGTTAGCGGCCACAGTAGTCAGTATTATTGTTGCTTCAAAAGTAAATTGTCACAGAAAGTAAGTCACAGTGAATTCTAAGACCAGGTTGATTAAATTGCCTTCTATTGAATATGACATCTATCGCTTTAAATTTGAACCATCGGTTATCTCGAATCTGGCAATACTTATGTCATTCTATGCTGTCACAACATTCAGTATATTACCTCCACTGAAAGTAATGAATCGATTACTGTTTGAGGAAAGTTGGGATTTGTTGGAAATTTATTTCCAAAAGAAAGAAAATTGATCGGAAATTTTTTTTGCTAAAAATTCTGTCTTTTCGGAAGACGCTCATTTTCATCTTGGTGCGTACTTTAATAAGAAAAATTTGCCGTATTTGGAGCTCAGAAAAAATACATGTGGTCTTACAGAAGCCAATGCACCCGGTACGAGTGACTGTTTTGTGCGGCTTGTGAAGGACCAACCATTACGGTCAATGGAGATACTTATAACAGCATAATAACCGATTTTTTTGTACCCGATCTTCATGGTATTGATATGAACGAAGTTTGGTTTCAACAAGGTTGTGCAAACTGCCACACATCTCATGACACGATATATTTATTGCGTCAAACGTTTGATGGCCGTTTAATTAGCCGAAATGGTGACGTAAATTGGCCGCCAAGAAATTGCGATTTGACACCGTTAGACAATTTTCTATGGGGCGATGTTAAAGAAAAACGTTAGGCCGACAAAGCAGAGACAATTGAGCCGATTTACGACCTCATACACTCGAAAAAGTGCACGAAATTTGCTCTAATCGAATGAGGTACTTCTAGCCGGAAAAATAGTACTTCCCGACAAAAAAAAAATTGGCAAAATTTAAACCGTTTTTGTTTTATTGTATTTTAAATTTAAACTTTTCAATCACCCAACCTTATAGTCATGAATTTTATGCTAAAGAGCAAATTAAGGTGACTTTACACTGAAGCCACTTTATACACATCAACAACATAAATTATTTACTGCTGGTTTTATTCGACTGGATCAATTGTATCATATACAAACGTACGTCTTTTTTATTTGTATTTACTTACATGTAGGACGAGGAATTTATTATGGATCATATTTATTCACTCCTATTTGATTTGTCATTTTATTCCTAGCATCCGTAAGAAGCTTTTAAATGGCAATGTACCCTTGAAGGGATTTTAGTAATGTAATCTGAAGAGTTGCATGGTTTCAAATGGGGACATAATGTGTTCGAGTTGATGTTTAAAATGCCTTAAAAAAATACGAATATATTTACGTAATTATAATTTCAAAATACTAGAGAATAGCTCAAGAACTGGTTAATTTTCTTAGCAAATTTCTTTGGCTTCAATTTCTGACTTTAAGCATCTTCTTTAAAAAAGAACACTTCAAAAAATCTCTTCTGTCTAGTATACGTACGTATGTATGTTATTATTGATACTGCAAAACTTTTACATAAAATTCTCGATTATTACTACACTTTTAAGTCTGTGCGATTGACTTGGCATAATTTTTTTTTAATTTAATATTAATGATGTTTGGCAGAGATAAAGTTACGAAAAAAAAACTTTTTATTTAAACAGAATATGGCTAAGGTGTATGTGATGTCAACTTTGATTTGTATTACTTTAAGTAAGTACTAAAGTATAGCTAAAGACATTTCGCCAATATTGCAATAAAGTTATCTGAATGCCTAAATCACAATAAACGCCATTCTTGAGCTCAATATTTCATATAAAGTTTCAATTAATTATTGCGCAATAAATACGCAAATTATTATAATATTGAATAAAACTTAAAATGCAGCACTGTCATAAGTATGTTCAGTGAAAATATTACAATTAACCGAAAACATATTTGACAACTCAAATGTCAACAACGACAAACAAAACAAAAAACAACAAAACAAAACCAATTTTGTTGAAACAACCAGCTGTTTTGTTTACCAGCTGTCCAATGAATATTGAATAAGCAGCTGAACTGCGTATATTATTATGCCTGAACACTTAAAATATTGTCCTCAATAAGCCGAATATTGTCTCAATAAAAGTGCATAACTAAACATAGTATAACTGGCAAATTTCGCAAAATTAATTTTGGATTTTAGTCTTACGTCCTATTTTCAACTTTAGTCTAAAAGTTCTCAAAGGGATTCAGATCAGGGGATTGATCCACTTTAAAATAAATACGCTCTCTTTTTTTAAGTGGCTTTTCACAAATCTTGAAGTGAGCTGAGGGTTATTGTCGTGCATAAACGTACCACATTAAAAGTACGTTTTTCTGTGTATTCTTCTGTCTATTCCATGACGAGAAGAAGCGCCTCACACAATAACTCGGTCTAGTCATAATACATAATTGTTTTGATGGTATATTTGGAATTAAGGAGTTAGTTAAGTGGACGCCATACTTACCGTACTCCAATCTGATAAAAAAAATATATATATTTTCAAAAACTCATTTGTTTTTCATGTTTTGTGTAATAAAACACATTCGGAATTAAATTTTTTTTTAGAATTCAAAAGGTCTTCGCTGCGCTATGCTTTAACGTAAGAAAGATTCATTAAGCCATCTTTTAATAGTTCTAGATGATATATTCTGTAGTCCCCGTAGTCTAGTAGATAGTGTGTCGGCTTATTAGACGCAAGGCCACGGTTAATACCCCAGTTCAGACATCAAAACTAAATTTTGAATAAAAATATTTCTTCGGCGAATTCCTCTCAGTAGATTTCTGGCAAAAACAAGAGGAAATAAAATTGCCAGGAAGAGCTTCTCCAAAATCTGTCGTTCGGAGTGGCCATTCTTTAACTTTCTTTTTACAGTATTACGACCTAGGTTAGAACATAGCTTCTCACACTACCTATGAGGTGGGACCTACAGATTAAAGTCGACTCCGAACGATAGAGTTTTGAAAAGATTTTCGCGGGCATTTTTTTCCTCACCCGAAATCTGCTGAGAGGAAGTCGCTGAAGAAATATTTTTTAAATTTCGTTTCGCTGGGGATCTCTGATATAGTGTTTGATCCGTGTACTCACGTCTAATAAGCCCACGCACAACCCACTAGGCTACGGCGAGTTCCAAACAGTATATGAAAAGATAAGTAAGTTTTCAAAAGGAACTCAATCGATTAAAGTAACAGTTTCAGATTAATTTAAAATATAGGCGTGATTGTGAGATAAACTTTATGCTGAACGTTTTCATCAGTTCTCCGTCTTTTGTAATTTATGATGACGATGTAGCTGTCCCCTCTGATAGATATTCATGCCCATAGCAGCAAACGATAACAATGCAACAAAACAGAATTGGAAAACATATTTCTTAAAACAATTTTAATTCAAAGAATCAATAATAGTAAAAAATTATATTTCAATTTAAGTAAATTAATTCCGAAAATTGATGTTTAATTGATTCACTTTTTCCATTCTCTCTTCTCCTTTGCTGCTAGCCAGACCAATAAAAGAAATGTAATAATCTTCGTGATTCAAAAATAATTGTTTGTGCTTTTCTTTACAATTTTGTTCAAAGTTTTCTTTATACATTCTTCCTAACAATATATATTCAATACAAAACATATTTTTTTCTTTTCAAATTCTGCTGTGAAAATTTCCACAAAGTTTTGTGGTATTTCTGGTCTTCGAAACAAAACCGCACTCAGAAAATAATCTGTGTTGGTTTTTTGAGGACAAATAAAATGAAGAGAAATATTATTTTTATATTGTGCTTGAAAGGAAATGAAATTATTTTCTTTAAATTGAAGTTTTAATTGGAAAACAATATGTACATTTAAGTTTATACAGAAGGGGAAAGAAATGAAGTATTTGTTGGTTTTTTGTGTAAATCGGTAATTGAAATTTTATTATTTGACAATTGTAGGTAAATGGTTAAGGTGATATAAAATAGTAGAAAATATATGTACAAATTATTAAATTTTAAAGATAAAAGGATTTATCTCACCCCTTTCCAAAAAACAGAAACTATGAAGTTTTAAAATCACATGAAAAAAGTTTGAGGAATCAGTAAATTCAAAATTGTCAAAAGTTAAAAAAAAACTGTTTCTATTTGTGAAATAAAACCATTTTGGAGGGTTCGAGAAATAAATAAAGTGAATATACCTTGTAGTTACACGAATGTATTAACCCTTCTGAATTCCTTTCAAGTTTAACCCTTTTATGATCCTTTAGGTCATATTAACCCAATGCGAGTTTTTGAATAAAAACGATAAGTTTTTACTTTAATTTGGTTATTTTTCATAAGTTTATTATCTATTATAAAAATTGAAAATTTTAATTAATTTATAATACGCAAATTGTTATAATATTGATTAAAACTTAAAATGCAGCATTGTCATAAGCAAGTTCAGTGAGCATATTACAATTAAGCGAACACTTTTTGTTGATATTTGACAATTCAAATGTCAACAACGACAAACAAAAAAAAAAAACAAAATAAAAACAATTTTGTTGAAACAACCAGCTGTTTTGTTTACCAGCTATCAAATGAATATTGAATAAGCAGCTGAACTGCGTATATTATTATGCCTGAACTCATAAAATATTTTACTCAATAAACCGAATATTGACTCAATAAAAATGCATATCTGAACATAGTATAAGGCCTCTTTCTTGGCGAACAATACAAAAATGATAAATTCAATATTTGGTAAAAACTGAAAAAAACTTGAAATCTTTTTAGGCAGCCTGCACATACAATTTACAATTTTGAAATATATTTGAATGGTTATTCGAAGTTTTTCAATGAGGAAAAAAGTAACAACATTGTCACGTATTTGGCGAATGAAATAATCGATTTACGCTGGTACAGTATTTATTATTTTATACATATAATATCTGAATTATATGTCGAAATATCTATCATATTCGAAAACAAAACAAAACAGGCTAACATCTGGTTATACACTTGTATGCTTAATAGACAACTACTTGGTCAAGGGCATCAAACCCAACTTTTTCTCGGTTATAATGATGTATAATCTCAGGCTTCTTCATTTCATCATCTCTTACATAGAACTTAATAGATGGTCGGACTTATTCCTTTTGGAAAATAGGATACAATAGTTATTTCATTCGGAAATAAAAATTCAGAATCCAATATTATATTCCTTTTTATAATCAGAAAGTTTATCGGTTTATGCCAGCCAATGTGATGGTACTCCTAGTAGTTGAGAAGCAAGTTAATTGTTGGAAAACTATGATACTACAAAAAATATATATATATATATACATATGCCCCGAATGTGATAATCACTACAAAAGTCTCATATTGGCTTTTGTTCTGGCTGCCTATTTCTTGCTCTACTACTATAAACTTTCATGTGTGCATATTTTGATGTAGAGTCACAAAGTCCACAATTTTTAATGCCATACTGTGCAAACTTTTATAGGAATATATTGGTGAAAACTGCATCGGCCTCGTAATGAACCTAACTGCTCATCTGTATTTATATTTTTATGAGGATTGTAAAAAGGTCTCAGCTGGTTATTCAATTTGTCCCAGATGTGCTTTTTCATTCCTCTCTATCTCCAGCGTTATCCAACCTCAGACACTTTCATATCCTCATAAATCGTTTGGGGTTCATTGTATCTCGAAAAATTGATCTATCGCACTTTTAATCCTATAAGACAGCTTCACTGGCTCCAAGAGATTTATACATTATATACTTTAATATCTTGCAATTACTCCCACATAATTGTAATCGTTTGTCATATTAATAGATGTTAAATATATGTAAGGTCTGCATAATTACGTATATGCAAAGATGATAACAAAATGTTGTACATTTTTTATTAAATAATAATTTCTGATGCTATATCCAAGGAATGCAGAAGGTTTAATTTTTTATTAAGTTACTTTATTATTAATGACGTAATCACAGTGGTGTACTTAGAAATTTTTTTTGCCTGTATGTATATAGAATTTTTTTGATTTCGAAAAAACTTAAATTCAAAATAAATCAGACGTATACATATACATACATGGCAGAGGAAAATCAACAAAAATGTCCTGGCCATAATTATAGTTATAAAAAGAAACCGTTTCTATCAACAGGCTTTATTGCAAGTCAACTCCAATTCATAGAATAGCTGCGAAAAGTGGCTTAGCAACATATAGAAGCGTTAAAAAACTTTTTTTTTTATCAAAACAATAGACTAGCCAGGAGAATCATGTAACCTTGACCATTTCTAAATGAAAAACTATACTCTTTTGTGACAAATCAAGGTTTGGTCTAAAGGATTCTGATGGTTTAGAGCTAGTGCGAAGACTAAGAGAACAGCATCTTAAGCCTCAGTATACTAAAGGCTCTGTTAGGCCCGGTAGAAGCCTCATAATGGATTGTTTTATCTACAAAGATATACAGCGGACAGCAAAAGTCTAGGTACTCCTATGTATTTATTCGCAATTTCATGCTGATTAACAATAGCTATACTAACACATACAACGACCTTGCTTGCATATCAGTGTTGAAAAATTCAGTACTTTAGTACTTTTTTCAGTACTTTTTCATTCAAAAAATACAGCAGTACCCCTGCAACGCTTTCAGTACTTTTTATTATTACATATTTTATGTCTTGCAGTACATATTCAACTATTAAGTCATTAGCAGCATGTTCAACGTAATGCAAAAGGTAGAATTAGGCTTTATCCCCGCTTAGCCAAACGCCCACTGAACGTACATTCGTTTTAGAAAACGAAAAGCAGTAAAAACGCTTGCCGAACCGTAATGTAATTTCGGTAAGTATTTGCATTGCTCTTCATATGCTAAAAACGAACGTATGTTACGTTCCATCGAAATTTGACTAAAAGGGGCTTTTACGGTTTGTTACGTTCCGAATCAACTGTTTATGTCTTGTATGTGGGGAACACGAATAAGTCGTTAGTTTTTCTCTTCCGTACCATATGTTTATAAAATATAACTAAATAAATAGTCTAGTATGTAGTGTGAGGGCTTACTAGACGTGAGCCCACGATTAAAACCCGATGCCAGACATCTCTATCAAAACGAAATATGAAAAAATATTTCTGCGGCTACTTTCTTCTGGGAAAAACTCTGCGAGTAAATAAAATTGCAATGATAAAGTTTTTCAAAAATCTGTGGTTCGGAATTGACTTTAAAGAGTGGGTCCCACCACTCATGTATAATATTAACACACACAACATAGGTGGTGTGAGAAACTAGGTCGTAATCCTGACTTAAGGGTTGTAATGACCAATTATGTTATGTATTTAATTTGCTCTACATATGCTAAAATGTTACGTTCCGTCGAAATTTGACTAAACGGGGCTTTTTCGTTTCGAATCAAGTGTTTTTATTAGTTAAATCCTAGTTTAACGGAAAGTTGTAATAACGGCCCTTATTCAATTAGATTTGTACTTTACTTTGAATAAGAAAAGAGTATTTTTCTTATTCAATAAATACTCAATAAATTCCAAACTGGTCACACATCCTTACAACTTAAAATAAATATCGATAAAACTGCCCAATTAAACGAGTTTTTTGAAACGCAATGGCAACGAAGTACCTCTTCTTTTTTGTTGTGTTTCCTCATTTTGTTTATATTTGAAGTTGTCATATTGAAAGTAATATATAATGTGAAAAGTTATAATATAAACTTAACTTTTGAAGTTAAAGGTAGGATGATCCTCCCTTTAGATTCACGCTCACTTCTACCTTCTACCACTTATAATAATGAAAACCAATTTATCTGTCCGTTAAAATCCTCCTTTTAGTTAACGGTAAGTTGTAATAATGGCCCTAAGTAATTTGAAATAAATAATTTTAAATGAAACAAATTCATTTGAATTTTAGCAACTACAATATTATTTAATTACGACAAAATAACCTTGTAACTAAATTGTAGCCACCACAGCACTGTTAGTGAACTTGAGAAATAAACTTTAAATTTAAATTTGTGCATCCACATATTGTAATTTAATGCCAAAAGAAAGTAAAAATAAATGTCTTTATTAAAGTAAGTTTGCTCACTTTTGCCCAATTTTTTGTTTACTTTCTATTTTAGTTTGTAACATGTAGAATAGTAAACAAAAAGTAAACAAATGTCATAATATTGTCCCCAAAGGAGTCATTGTGTATTAGTATAAGATCAAGGAACAAAAAGAAAAAGGGGGAAGTATCTTGTTTAAGTCAGCAAATATCCTGAACTATTTCGAAAAAAGAATCAAAACAATCAGGAAAAAAAAATTACAGCTTTATTATATTCTATATACAGTGGTGGTCTTATAATTAGTATACCCATCTATTAGACATTTCTCTAGAAACAAACAAATTTTTCAACATTTATTTAAGAGCCAGTTAAATAAAGTAAAAGGAACTTCAATAAAAAACTTTAGCAATAAATAACATATATATATATATAACATATATAACATATAAATCATAAAAGCAAAAAATGCTTTGGTGAAGCTTAACCTTTCATTATACAACTTTTCTATATTTAATTGGCATCAAAGCATAGCTTGGATTTAAATCTTGCTTCGGTGGTCCCCACACTCTTAAAAACGTTTTTCCTGGATTATTTTTCGAAGCCATGAGTTTGAGTTACGCTAAATCCCCAATTAACTTGGTTGCCTTTAGTCTGCGGCGAAAGATTTTTGTTAAAATTAATATGTTGTGATCTTCCATAACGAGTTTATTCTAACGATGTTATTAAGCGATATTTTTCTCTTGAAGATAATTTGGGAGATCTTAGATAATAGTAGTGTTCCTTGGTCGGCGCTGTCTTCTCTAATGATCGCAGATATTTTGTGATATTTTCTATACGACAGTATTATTGGACAGTTTTAAGTACCTGCCACTAGTACTTGCAATTTCAGAAAACATTTTAATTAATTTTTTTTTGGAAAACGTAGGCGTATAGAAAGTTTTTTTAAGCAGTTTAGCCTAAAATGTAGTTTTCTCAAGAAAACACGTAAATGTAATGGAATTAATTGGAGACCATGTAATCTAGTTTAACTTTCTTTAGCTCACTGAGAACATAACAACAAAATAAATGGTGCGCTAAAAAATGCCAACATTTTTTGACAAGGAAATTAATTCTTTCAAGTTTAAAATATTCAACCAAAATTTTTTGCTGGATGGTCGTGCTAGTTATAAGACCACCACTGTACATATATATATATATATGTATATGTAAACCCACATTAATACGTATAAAAATATGACAAAAAAAATTTTTTTGCTTGTATTAAACTGCTTTACTTACCCATTTCCTTTATAAAAGCAAGTAAGCAGACAAGTGCAGTAAAACCTAGTTGTAGCATAAAAACTTTGGCACACTAGAATAAACATTAGACGTAGAATAAACATTAGTCTCGCAGCATTCACAATTTTATGCAAAAATATGTTTTAATACGTACCATTGTTCCCTTTTCCAATGACCTTCTCAGCTGGACAAATTTGAGCACCGAAACTGGAACTTATGTCCCTAAATGGCAGAAAGTGTAATACATAAACAAATATTGTTTGATTCTTTAATACTGGAGGTAAGTGTACTGGATTTTCGAAATATTTCTCTCCTAAAACTAAATAAACCAAAATAATTTTATAAAATTTTTTCTAAAACTAATTACGTTGCTAATTGGTTGATGAGTATGTAGTAGACAATTCGAAAAGAGAGCCGCATGTATATACGAAAAAATGTTGTTTATAAAAAAAATGCTATTTGGATTGTAGTCGCCTTAGTCTAGTAGGTAGTGTGTCGGCTTATTAGAACCTAAGGCCAGGGTTCAAATCCCAGGTCAGACATCAAAAAGAAAATATGAAAAAAATATTTCTTCGGTGACTGCCTCTCAGCAGATTTCTGGCAAAAACTCTGAGAGTACATAAAATTGCCATGATAAAGTTCATCAAAAATCTGTCGTTCGGAGTCGACGTTAAACTGTAGGTCCCGCTACTCATGTATAAAATTAACGCACATAAGTGGTGTGAGAAGCAGGGTCGCAATCCTGACTGAAGGGTTGTAAAGACCAAATTATGTATATATATATGTTGGATAAAAGGTACAGGTGTAAGGGAAGAATGTTCCTCCTACTTCTAAGTAATGTGGCAATTCTAGCTTAATCGTTAAGTTATTTCTGAATAAGTAATTCTAAATGTAAACTAAACGTAAAAATAATAAGGTTCTGATGTTCAATGTATTGTCGGATCTAACACCATAAATCTTTACTACAAACTGGGGGACACACACTACACACATATCTAGCAATGTTATATCATTTGCAGATTGTAAAAAGTATACATTCATATATGAAATACGGCAAAATATAAGATTTTGCAATAAATTGCCTAACATGTAATGGAGCGAAGTCTACCACAATCACCTAATTCTATAATAAATTTAGCTTACTAATATATTGACATGGTTTGCCCATGTAAGCCTGATGTTGATTATTATTTCCAAGTTCTTGGCAGAGTTTACAATATTATTTTTTGATCCATTTATTAAAATATCAGCACAGATATTAGAATCAAGTGTTATTTTCCTAATTATTATGCACCTAGACTTATGGGGTCCATTTCCTGCGGCCCAACGATAAATTTCGTTTAATTCACGACTCACAAAACTCCATTCATTGGCAAACGTAATATGGGATAATGTAGAAATACAGATCTGTTATGACATGAATATGTGCAGAAAATAATTTGCATTGAACCTATCAAGATACCATCTGGAGAACATCATAGCAGCAGTAAGAGTACATTGGTCTGTGGGTGTTCATGCCTGACTGAGACTGAGACTGGGAATGCCTTATAATGACTTCTGCAACGACGAAGAAGATGAGACTTGGGAACCTGAGAAGTAGAATTGTTAGACTTCCCGAATTAAATCAATTGGCAGCCGTCTTACTAGGCCCATCTTTCTTGTAACACCGATAATACCAATTCCGCCATAATTATAGCTTCTGGTTAAAATCTCTCGAGAGTCTAATATCGCGTTTGGCTAGATTCAATTCTGTAGTATCGGTGTTACAACGGAACCTGGAAAGATGGGCCTAGTGAGCCGGCTGCCAATTTAACCTAACCTAACCTACATACATCTTCAAGCCGCGGCTTTGGCATAACGATTGGTATACAACAACTACCAATCTGCACACGCAAACAAGTAACTACATACGGTTCACTTCTCTAAGTAGTGATAAAAAGTGGATTATCATGTTTGTTACTTTCGTCAGTTCATAAGACTAGCCTCTGTTTTCTTCTTCAGAGTCCAGCTGCAAGAACATCAAGAACAGATTGTCTTTACTTTCATCCAACACTTAACTTTCAATTCCTTACTAATATCGTCCATAATGTATTATTAACTATCAAAACTTCACAAAATCTTTGAAAACTTTAAATAATTATACACGCAACACCTCAGAATTACTAAGAAAGTCCTATGTATCACAAATTATACATAAGCCAGAATTATGATTTTTTAGACTTTTTAAGGCCTGTTTGAAATTAACCGTAGATCGAGCTTTGTATCAAAAATGATAGATTTAAATTCTTGAAACACTATAACTTTAATTCGCCGTGGTCTAGTAGGTAGTGTGTTGGCTTATTAGACGAAAAACCAGGGTTCGAGCCACAGGCCAGACATCAAAACAAAATACAAAAAGTATTTCTTCGGCGACTTCCTCTGAGCAGATTTCTGGCAAAAATTCTGAGAGTAAATAAAATTGCTATGAAAAGTTTTTTAAAAGTCGGTCGTTCGGAATCGACTTTAAACTGTGGCCCCCCCACTCATGTATAAAAATTAACGCACACAACATAAGTGGTGTGAGAAACTAGGTCGTAATCCTGACTAAATGGTTGTAATGACCAATTATGTATGTATGTATAACTTTAATTCAGAAAAAGTTAGATGCCTGATATTTTTTAATACGTTAGTATTGTTATCGCCATTATTTTAAACCAAAGAAAAAAGAAAATTTTAAACAAGACTTAAAAAATTCAAAAACTTCATAATTCTGGCTTATGTATCATTTTTGATACTTACGACATTCCTAGGGATTCTTTGGTGTTGTGTATGTAATTTTGTGAAGTTTTATCGTAAATAATACATTATTTATGGTATTTGAGATGGAATTGAAAGTTAAGTGTTGGATGACAGTGAAAAGGTTGAATTTTCTGTTCTTGGTATTCATTGAATTAGTCGTAGTATAGTATGTAGCGTGTGAATTCATTATACATTAAACCAAGATTCAAACCTCAGGTCAGACATTTCCAATACGTTGGAATGACCGATTATGTATGTATGTATGTAATATTCCTGTTGCTGACGACTCTGAAGAAGAATAAAGCAGAAGCTCGTCTTATCAACTGACGAAAGTATTAGCAGCAATAAACATGATAGGATGTTTACAGCCAATGATGTTACTTGGAAAAGAAAACTGTAAGCCTTTAGTAGTTTGGGAAGAGAAAATATTACCAATTTTCACGCAGATTGCTAGCAACTATTTCTTGAAATGTTGTTCAGTCTTTCTTACTGCTCTTCTCATATTTAACTCACGTGGCAGACAAACATTAGAAAAGAGTGATTCGTACTATATTTTATTTCATGGATATTACAGATGATAATATGTCGGTCAACTACGTACGTATGAAATATTAGAATCATTCGCTTTGAATGTGCTACTCGGAAATAATGATAAATTTACGATTATTACGCCTTTTCGAAAAATGAGCTGAAAGTCTTTCAGCTTTTAATGATCCCAATAATTGTGTCACTGTAGATTAGTAACTAATTGAATCTGATGGTCATTATCAATATCGTGGTCCATCGAAATCGAATTGGCAGTTTTAGGTTCAAGTACATGCTACGTGCGTAGCAACTTCTTACCGCCGTATTTGGGTAAACCTGTATCCGGGAAACCAGAGAGGAATCAAAGGGTGAGCATTGTTATTGACGTAATCGATGTACAACAGGAAACTTTTTTACCTCATATGGCGTTGACAACAAATATTTCTAACGCAATATAACAATGGTTTGCACCATCAGGTTTCAGTCAGCCTTCAATTGTGAGCGTTACTGACGCGAGTGGCAATAAGCTATCCCATCTAAGCTATTGGGTACTTATACATCGCCACAAAGCAAGGGTGCTAGGTATCAAAATGTTACCATGTAGAAAAATATAAAACCAAGCTAACATGAAGTATTTGATTTTTATGTAAGAAACCATGCTGCAATGTACGTCATGTAAATTTTATAAATGATAATAAAATGTTAGAATATAAAAATGAATATTAAAATGATTGAAAACAAATAGAAATATTTAAATTTTTTGAGAAAATCTATCAATAATTGCGAAAATTCTACATTACTTCAAGTGTGTATCAAAAGTGATACATAAGCTAGAATTATGAAGTTTTTTAAGGCTCGATCTACCGTTAAATCAATGTATCGGCGGAAAAACAAAGTGTTGTGTTGTACTACAAGTTGGTTCGAGTAACTTTCTAAATATTTTAAATTCGCAATCTTAACTGTTGAAATATCGAGAACTTGACATGTTGGATTGTAAGATCATAATATAATGAAATACATGCAAACGAGGCAAAGCTTGTGATTGTGATCAATATGACGAATTTCAGAACGTCCCTATTGTGACTGCTAACTCGCAGCCTCCAACTGACTCCACCTGGAGGGCATACTAGCACCAGCTAAATTTTAACTAATGCGTGCAGCCGAGCCCAAACACAGGGAATTAAAATTTGAGGTGGGCTTATGGATTGGTATCCACCGCATAAGAACCTTATCTAATGGATACTGAAAACAAAAGATGTGCGCACATTCAAAGGTCCAAATATCGAGTCGAACTACTATCTTGACGAGCATTAGCGCCTTGATGTCTGAGTGATCTAAGAAAGAAATTGCGATTACAAAGAACAGCTCAACTTTCTAAGAAGCTCCGTCAATCCCCATCTTATCTCAGCGACATTTGTGGGCTGTGGACCAACATCTCCCAGTTCTTGCAGACTACTACGGAAACAGTCCTTGGTTTCGAGACCCTACCTAAACCAAACCAATGGCAGGTGCAACGAAGCGAAAAAACACCGCATATAAAAAAAACGATGCAGCCCGCCGCTACGCGAGCCATTGTAGAGAGCTACAGAGAGAAGAGATGGGATAAGGAAGCCAGAAAGGCGAGAGTATTTTTTATTTTATATAATGGGTGACTTTTTTGCTATTTAGTTTCAAATGTAAATTTTGGATTCTAAAGAAAGTGTCCTGTCATCGAAAAATGCTTTCTAGATTTTGCCACTTACCATATTGAAACTAACCAAGGAATAATGCGCAATATGTGCGAAGAGTGAATTTCTATATCAAAATTAATTTTTAGTGAGGTCTGTTCTTGTATCATTGAGTACGATAAAGAATAGAATGACGTGACATAGGAAGTGTTTCGATGCCTTCAAAGCATGACTTGTGTTCATCAGTCCGCTACCACAATATAGACCAGGTATACATGGAAAAGTGCTCCGTGAGTACGCCCTTTGGTGTACTCAAGTCTTCCTTAGTCAATACAAAAACACTCGTGGTATTCTCTTTGTAATACTTTGTACATATTGTTTTTCCTTTTTAAAACGTTTAGAATTTGAGCTCGTTAATTGAAAACCAAGTAAAAACAAATATGTATTTTGTTTCAGTTAAACTCTTTATTGTTCTCACTACTTTCGTGCCACTGTACGCACTTAACTGATAAAACAATAATTGCTTGTTCGCTATAGTCTGCTCACACTTCTATCCGCGCAAACACTAACAACTCTTCGGTAGACTTTACTTCGCACGCAACTTGTCTTCACACAAGAGTGACTGAATTACTACTGACTGACTGCTGGCCTTGTCTTGTCCTTTGTGTTGAAAAATTGAACTTTTGAAATGGAACTGAACTATAACTGAAAGAGTACTTTTTCGCACTTTTTAAAAAAAAATACATAAAAGCCTTTAGTCAGGATTACGACCTAAGTCCTCACACCACGTATGTTGTGTGCGTTAATTTTTATACATGAGTGGCGGGACCTACAGTTTAAAGTCGACTTTGAACGACAGATTTTTGATTTTTAGCCGAAGGAATATTTTTGTCATTTTTTGCTATGTTGGGGTATGTCTGTCATGGGGTATGAACCACGAGCTAAATAGTAAGCCAGCACACTACGTACTAGACTATTTATTTATTTATATTTAATACAAGTACGGTACGGAATAGAAAAACTAACGTGATCCCCACATATAGTAATATCGCCAATGGATTCAGATACCTCAATTACGACAACAGAATAGTCAACAATACAGTTCAAAATAGTAGCCTAGCAAAGGAACAGCGTATATTAAATATTAAATCTAATTTATATATATATATTTATATACAACTGAATTCTATAACGATTCAAGGTTTCTCAAAAGATTGATCATCAGCACAACACGAGGCGAAGAGCGAGAGGTAGATTTAAAACTGGTAGCTTCCATAATAATTACGACAAAAACGCATTAGAAGTAACTCTGACACAAATTTTCAATATGTTACCAATAGAACTTTTATATATTCAGGACAAACAAAAAAGAAAAAAACTTTTCAAGAACTTTTTCGTAAGCTCGCAAGGTTAACTTATGTTATTTCATTTCATTTTGCATAATTTTCACTCTTTTCCATTTAGTTAGTATTTTATTATTTACTTTTTATTTTATTTATAAATATCACATTTAATGTCAAAACCTATTTATTTAATACTTCTGCAGACAAGCTATATTGCTTCGCGGAACTAGTAATTAATAAATAGTAATGAATTAATAATTTTAGTTTTTTTTTTAATTTTATTTTATTTTTGTTATTATTTCTATATTTATTGTTATAATTTTAAATTGTAAACCTAATACAAGTTGTATAAAACATCAAGTAAAAAAAAAAAATAAAAAATAACTGCTGATTCTGAACGTAACAAAACGTAAAAGTTCCGTGTAGTCAAATGTCGACGGAACGCTGTGGAACATACTTTCGTTTGTAGGTTGCTGGTTTGCTTCAGATTTTCTTGATGACAGATCATTTGTTGTGGCAGTTAATGAAACTTTTTCCTCTTCAAAATTAGTCACATCAGGTTTACCACAGGGTTTAATATTGTCACCTTTATTGTATTCAATTTATACGTCGGACTTTGCTCCTCCCTCATACTTGAAAACTGTATATTACGCGGATGATACTGCCCTTATTACTTCAAGCAAACTCACGAAAGCTTTACAAAAGAAAATGGAAAATGAATTGGCTGCCTGCAAAAAGTATTTATACAAGTGGAAAATTAAAATTAACCCCAACAAAACGAAAGCCATTATATTTCCATACAATAACTCTCCCAAACGATTACCAAGCCGTCAGATAAACTTTGAAAATGAGAATCTAACAATTCAAAAAGAAGTAAAGTAGCTGGGCATGCATTTGACGAAACATGTAAAAAATCTCTTCAGACGCTCAAGGCTCTGTGACCAATGCTAAATAAACGCTCATTACTCAATCAAAGCAACAAAAATTTGTTATTCAAAAGTGTCTTACGTCCAACTTTAACATATGCATGTTCCATTTGGTACAAAGCTGCAAAAAGTCATCTGAAGAAACTTCAGATAATTCAAAACAAATCTCTTAATATAATAAACAACAAACATTGGAGATACTCTACACAGCTTCTACACAGTGAAACCGGTTATGAAAGAATTGAAGACTTTATCAAAACACTTAATAAAAAATATTTTGAGAATTCTTATCAACTGATAAGAGATTGCAGTGAGTCGGCTTGAGGCAGCTTTTTAAACAAAAATCACTAAATAGAAAATGTAATAATATAAAATAGTTTTATTAAAATGAAATGATATATAAAATCTATCAATAATCGTTACAATTCTGTGTACTAAAAGTATGTATCAAAAGTGATACATAAGCATGAATTATGGAGTTTTTTTGAGGCTCGATCTACGGTTAATGGCCTTTCAGTCAATATAGTAGTTGAAATTTCAAATTTTATTCGCTCTTAGATCTTTATAATCACCAATTCATATGACAAATTAAAAAATTAACAAAAATTAAGCAAAATCTCCACCACCATTCTTTTTGTTTATTTGTACGTATGTCTTTATTTAATTTCATTAATAATTTCTCTAAATACTTCTACAAAAAATGTCTTCTTTAAGTCAAGGCGAAATTCAATTAAATTTAATGTTTCTCTCTTTTCTTTTAAAACGTCCACTTAATCTTTGAATTTCTTAAACAGATTTTAGCAAATAGAAAGACAACAAGTGCCAATATTTAAACACACTGAAGTACTTTCACATCAACGTTGTCGTTGTGTGTTAATCTTCTATTTAACTTTCCTATCCTTTTCACTTAAGTTCTTATATCTTTTTCTCTGCTATTATGCACTATGCACCTTTCTTCTGATTTTTCTTTTACTTGATTACCACGATTTCTCTTGAATTTTTGTTTTTTTTTCTTTCTTGTTAAATAACCTGTTTCACTTTAACGAGATGTTGACACGGTGTATTCACACCATACAAACGTAAAAAAAATCTGTTCACAATAAAAGTTTACGAGCTAAGCTCCCAAGATAATAAAGACATGAAATAAAGTAGAAAATTTTAATATAAAATTCATTCTACTACCATGTAAAAAGGATGGGATGGGATACGTGCAAACAAGGTAAAGTTTCTGATTGTAGTCAACATGGCGACCGCTATAACGATCCTTGTCTTGCTGTATTCTGTTAACCCTTTCATGCCTGATGTTGCCTATAGGCAACATTGTACATTTTTGTTCATAAATTCCGTAATTTTTAATTTTTTTAAAAGATTTTTTTTTGCAAACAAGCTTGGTTAAAAACGTGTACAACCAGAATACGTACGACTCTGAATTTAATATCACTTCATATTTAGGTCAATGACTAACAAACACATGTCCTTATAAAAATTTTAGCTCTGGCTCAAAAAATTCGGGCATGAAAGGGTTAACTAACCCTTAACTTTAAGTTTGGGTTGTGCGTAGGTTTGGAACCTACTACGTAAAAACAGTTTACAAGGAAAGCAATATCCCAAGCCTACAGCAAGATCCCCTCAAAAATTTATGACTACGGCAAATGGTCAGTATCTGTCGGTTAGATACCGCTACCTCCAACGGTATGAGGCTGATCGATTTCGTCGCGGCGACGAACATGGTAATATGTAGCACACCTCGATATCCACAAAGCCACTTGGTTGTCTCTGATCAATCAACATCCAACCAGATTGATTACATTGTGGTTGACGCAAGGCACATTTTCAATGTTCTAGAACAGCTGAGGCTTTCTCCGCCTAACTCTCAGATAAGCTCCGTCGATCTCCAAATAATCTCAATGACATTGATGGACTGTCGGCCAACATCTCGCACTGCATGCGCACTACTGTGGGAACAGTCCTCGGTTTCGAGCGCCCATCCACGAAAAAAGTCTATGGTATCACGATGAAAGTTATTTATTAGGTGACTTAAGTTGTGTTGGTAAGTCGCCGTAGTCTGTGTGTTGGCTTATTAGACGTAAAGCCAGGGTTCGAGCCCCAGGCCAGACATCAAAACAAAATACAAAAAGTATTTCTTCGGCGACTTTGTCTCAGCAGATTTCAGTCAAAAACTCTGAGAGTAAATAAAATTGTCTTGACAAGTTTTTCAAAAATCTGTCGTTCGGAGGCGACTTTATACTGCAGGTCCCACCACTCATGTATAAAATTAATACACACAACATAAGTGGTGTGAGAAACTAGGTCGTAATCCTGACTGAAGGGTTGTAATGACCAATTATGTATGTATGAATACGTCATCAAAGACCGATCGGGATTGTAAAAGGGGATTAACAATTACGCCAGGTGTGGAACGGTACGCATAATGTGGGTAACTAGTCATGGAGTGATTGGAAATGAAGAGAAAAATCTTCAGGCTAACAGAGCTAGAGTATTACATTCCATAAGCTTGGATAACGCAATACCTTTCATTGCACTAAAGCTGGGAAAATGTGCGGAAGCGTTACATCGGTTATTGTGGAATAATCACAAACAAAAAGCACTTTTATTTCCATTTCCATCTTTTTGGGTACGTTAATAAGAAAAATTGTCATATTTGGGACTCAGAAAACCCACACGTGGTCTTATAGAAGCCAATGCAACCATTACGGTTTGTGGCCCATATTTCTTAGAAAATGAGGACACCTGTCGCACCATGATAACCGATTTTTGATATCCGCTCGCGGTTTCTATCAATACCGGTAATTTGAATTCAGTAAATATTAATCCGATGTCTCATTCTCATATTGATCATTATCGCCAAATATCCCAGTGTGGCAATGGTAATGCTTTGAAAGCTAGTAGGGTTACCGTGCAATAATAGAAGCCGCTAAATAATCATTCAAGCGAAGTCACTAAATCCAGTCTCCGGTAAACTACAAGTTTAAATCTCTTGCAGACAATGATTTGCTTCACAGTCGACTTTGTTAAGGTAGATCGTTGGCAATCGATGATCCAGGGATTTGTTTGTGATAGACAATCGACATCCACCAACAAGTTGAGCTTAATACTTTCTTCGGTAAAACAAGTTGACATAATGCTAGTTTTTGAGGCACATTTCTCATCAAAAACTCTATCCTATTTGCAGGCTACACATTACGTGAATGCAGTTATTCTCGAGAGAGAGCTCACGGAGCTTCAAGTGTTCTAATATAGTCAGGTGTTACGTCCTTTATTAGCGCAATTTATGTGTATACAATATTCTAGTAATGAACGTCTGCATTGGAAACATTTACAAACATCGGTAATCCGTTATTGGTCTCCTAAAATTTTGGTTACATAAAAACTTTCTTAACTTTTCTGGTGTTTTGTTTTTACATCGTTTAACATTAAAATTATAAACAAAAGCTACCAAAATAAAAACAATGAATTTGTTTACAAATTATCGCACTGAGTAATATAACAACAAACACCAGCATAAAAAATGATAAACAAGTAAATTAAAACACAACAACAAACACTACAAGAATAAATGTGACCAAAATACACAACCAACAATAATGAAACAACTATGTTTACATTTATAGAGATCTCGAGAAGGCGAAGCCACGAACATTCGCCTTCAAGAATATTCATCAGACTGTTTACGTTGCCATATAAAAGGCGAGGCAAAGCAGACAACAGAGTTAGTAAAAGTTCAGTCACTCTTGTGTGAAGACGTGGTGCGTTTGAAGATAATAATCGTGGTTTGAAGATCTCCGTTACAAGATCTCTATCAAACAATTACTCAGTAATTGTTATTGTTTATGCAAAGTGTGTAAACAGAGGAATAACAAACAAAGCAATTGTTGTTGTTACATCAAGTTGTGAACAGTGGCATACAGAATTGTGCGAATAATAAAGAATTTTAACCTATTTTTATTTTATTTGCAATTTACGAGCTCATATTTTAAACGTTTTTAAAAGGTAAAAAACGTAACAATTGGAACTTTCAATACTTACAGATCCGTTTGAACTACCAAATGTGACTAACTTTGGAGTGAAAAAAATTTATCAAGAGACTGGCTCCAAATTAAAAATATACTGAACGACACATACTATTTGTAGGACTCAAACCATAATAAGCTAAAGTTTCAAAAATATTGCTCATTTCATGGAATGAATACGGCTAATAACACCAGAGGATACAGATGCATCGAGTGTGTAACGAAGTGAAGTTCTTATGGAGAGCGATTCTTTCTGGTGATCCCATTTTTCTTAACGTAAGTCAAAATTTAAAGTAAAAAAAAGTCTAACAACTATGTTCACCTATAATTTTTATCCATTATCCTTTTATATTAGAGTAGGGAATCAAATCATAAAAAACAACGTTTACTTAGGCTTGTAAACATTGTATACCTTATATACGTCCTTCATATAAGTCATGACGTGCACAATTTTAGTTGAGGAATGTTTTATACAGTTTTGCTTCACTTTAATATTTTCTTATCTTCGAGTTTACTCACGTATGTTTACATATACATACATATGTGTTCAAACATAAATAATATGGAAAAAATGTAAAACACATGTGAAGTATACTTTTTTTGCCTGTTGCCCACAAAAGGGATTTAAGCGTAAAATAAATTAAACACTGCAAAAAAAAGAAACGAAAGAAAGGAAAGATGTAATCAACAGATACAGTTTAAAGTCGACTCCGAACGACAGATTTTTTGAGAAACTTTTCATGGCAATTTTATTTTACTCTCAAAGTTTTTGCCAGAAATCTGCTGAGAGGAAGTCGCCAAAAAAATACTACTTGTATTTTTTTTTTATGTCTGGCCTGGGGCTTGAACACTGACTTTTCGTCTAATAAGCCAACACACTACCAACTAGACTACGGCGATTTCTACTACTAAAGAGTAGCAGCGTGAAGTTTTGAAGAAGCCAAACGGCTATTGTTTGCCCCACATTTTTTCTGTTTAGGAATATTTCAAACTGTCTGAATATGAGTACTTTTTTTACTGGTTTGTGCTGTTTACATGCTACCATATTCATCGGTCCTTATTTCTTTTAATATGAGAAAACAATTGCCGTTATATCAAATGCCGACAGGTGTCGTCATACAGAGTGCTAAACATTCCATTTATTGCAAAATCATTTTTGGTAACAGTTTTCTTTCTAGGATTGCTCCTGTTCGCTAGTCTCTCTGTTCGTTCGAGTTAACGCCTCTGATTGACTTTTAATGGGGCGATGTTAAATCACTCTTTTATATTATCGAACACGATTGACACTATGCATTCAGATTTATTAGAAAAATAAACAAAAATTGGACCGATTGGATATTGTGTTTTAAATTATCAAGCCTCCAGAGGGAATGAACGAGTCCCTAATTTTTCTTGTGTTGGCGACGACATCTGCAAACAACATCATATTTATTAAAGATGGGGAATTTTGTACCAGAAAATGATGTTTGGATGAAAGCTTTAATTTATTGTTTTGAATTGAAGAAAAGGAGACAAATGGTAATGATGATCTATCAAAACAATCTTCTGAGCATTCATATTTGACTTAAAATAGGAATTATTTCATTCCCTACAATCGAAAAAAAAGAAAACAAAAAAGTTTGATTCTCATGTAAATCATTTGGAGAATATTCTGATATTTTGTAGTTTAATAATTACATTTTAGTAGTAGTAAGTTTTTGTTTCTTTTTATACCATTTTACCATATTTATACTGTATTCGAAATTTTCTCTTGTGGTAATGTTGGATGAAAGATTACAAGTCCTTGGGTATTCCAATAGTTGAACTTTTCTAGAAGTATGTAAGTAAACGAGAAAGGAAATAAAAATGGAAGTGAACTGTTAGGAAGAATGTGAATGTGTTGTAAATAAAAAAATTGTCGCTGATATTTAACCAATGGCATTAACGTATTAAATTGAAGAAGGAAATCATACAAAACCGTGAGAAACCTTACAACAGTAGAATAAAGAAGTAAACATAGATAAACTTAATGTTTCATAATGAAAGATTATAGAAAACTAAATATTTTTTTGTTAGTAACTAGCTAAACCCAGTGGGCTTTACTACCCCTATTGTAATAATAATAAAAAAATATAAATATGTTTCAACGACTCGTAATGCTGTGGAAAATTGTAGAAGAACTTTAAAATGTTCTTCACGTTTCGTAGGAGTTTCAACTATTCGTTATGCTGTGAATAATTTTCAGTGACGCCATCCATCGGAAATTAACCGCACCAACCTCCGTCGACTCATGCGCAACCACTTTGTTAAAGAATGTACTGTTTACGATTTAATTCATTTTGAGTAATTTTCAGTGGCGCCACCTGTCGTAAATTGGTTATACCAATTTAGAAACCTTCCCCGCCTCATGCGCAACAACTTTTCTATACCATATCATAACATGATCAAATGCATAGTTTGCGATTCTATAAGGTACATACAAATAAAAATTCATTTTTATATGGGTATGTGGGCGTGGCACCTCGCCTACTTGAAATTTCAAAATAAAAATTTGCCTATAATTCCTTCCAGACATACAGGAAGATACTGTGAAAATTTGAAGGAAATCGGTTCAGCCGTTTAGCCGTCTATAGACTTCAAACAAACTCACTAACAAATAAACACACATTCATTTTTATATATAAGATTAACAATGTGGTATTGAATTTAGTATGTCTACGACGCCATCAAGCTTCTCTTTGTTAATTTTCTTATAATTAAATACTGATTATAATCATACCCTTCATACCTATATGAACGGACACTCGTTAAAGATGGCTTGGTTTGCACGTCGAAGTATTTCCCATGTTTACCAGTGGATTTTCTCATGATTGAATTCTTTACTTCCTTGTATCCATTGGTAATGGAAGGTTGTGAGGCTGGAAATTATTAAGTCGCTTTCACTAAAAAAAATTATAAAAGACATTACGTTGCAACCCCACTTACACTATGGATATGGAACTGTTGCATTCCTTAACTGCCTTAAGTGCAGGCTAACCAAATGGCGGGTTGTAAAGTATGTGAATATTTAAGTTTTTCTTTCTTCAAGGGGCACAAAGTAGCGATACAAAAACGAATTGGTGCTACTATGCATTTTAAGAAATTGTGTCACACTACCCCCTCTTTTCTTTCTTCTAGAAACTATATTTTCTCTATTCCAATGAAATGCACTGCTTGAGTCTTGGTCTAAAAAATTAAAAGAATTAAACCAAACAAAACTCACTATAAAGAACCAATGTCTGAGAAAGATACTTCGTATTATCTAACCTGATTAGATTAACAATAAATACGGGTGCAGCAGATTCAGTTGAAATAGAACTCCGAAAATAAATCCAGACATTACCAGAAGAAATTGCCAGCGTAGTTTCTAAATGAATCCTCATGAACAGAGCCAGCAATAAAGACTGGGTAATATTTGTATAGAAATCGAACCTTAGTTGTTTTATGCTTTTTCCAGCATCACACCATATATTGGCCTCTATTCAGATTTATTCTTTTGTCAAAATAATAATGCATTGTTCCAGTTGAAATATTATGCAGAACAAAGAAAATAAATATGTATGTATGTAATCTAATTGAGTATACGTGGGTACAATCATATGCAAGTAAAATACGAGTAGTTTTTTGTAATATTCCAGTATATTTGTGGGTGAAGGTGTACGTGCAATACTACTAACGTAATGTATCAGCATTACAAAAATAAAAACAAAGTTGCTGATGACAACAATAATTTTCAGTCACATTTATGTACCTACGTATGCAAGTGTTAAATTTATGCATACCTTATTCACCCATACAGAAGACACAAAAAAGGCTACGATCAAATATTATTTTTCATATCTCGGTGTGAGACAAAATAAATTTTATTTTTCCTCCTTCCATGTACATTAGGGTGACTCCGTTTAAAAATGTATGAGAGGAAATACAAAAAAAATCCAGTGACAAAAGTGCTTTGTTTTTAGATGCGATAATCGTTTCCATTTAATAATCGTCGTACTATTCGTTTATGTCAGACATTTCTCATTTTTCGGAAACGGCTTCAGATAACTGTCAGGTATCTGTTCTTGGGTTTTGACGCAATTCGAGAAAAATAAGTTTGACATTTCTGCTAACAAACTTCCTTTGGCCGATATTTTGTTATCGACTGCAGCCTTGTAATTTAAATGACTTATACTATGTTCAGACATGTACTTTTATTGAATTAATATTCGGTTAATTGAGTACAATATTTTAAGTGTTTAGACACAAAATTTATTTGACAGCCGGTAAACAAAACAGCTGATTGCTTCAACAATATTGTTTTTAATTTAATCACGAAAATTAGTGCCAAAAAAATTTGAGACAAAATAGAAAACAATTTAACATTGGAAAAGGTCTTACTTATGATTAACCGAAACGCCGAGCTGTTGCGGTTAGTAGGGAATATTTCTGACTCCAAAGTGGCTTCTCTCAGAAGTATGAGAAAGAAAAATTTATAATACTGCATAGCTTGCAGAAAAGAAACCTTTATGCTGACCTTCCATTTTTTGTTTGTCGTTGTTTTGTTTTTGTTTGTTGTTGACACTTGAGTTGTCAAATATCAATAGAAAGTGTTCGGAAAATAGTAATATGCTCACTGAACGTACTTAAGACGGTGCTGTATTTGAGTTTTTAACAATATTAAAACAATTTATGAATTTATTGAGCAATAATTAATTGACATTTTATATGAAATATTGAGATCAATAACGCCGTTTATTGCGATTTTCTCAATATACGTGCATGTCTGAACATAGTATTAGCGACAACTTGCCGTTAACTAGTTCGCGGCACTTAAAGTGTACGGACGTGCAGTCGGCAAATTATAAAAAAATATTTGGAATAGGTGTTTTATTACAACTAAAATAAAAAAAAAAAGAATAATAAAAAAACAAAATAACTTAAACTTAATAAAGTTTAAAAAAGAAAAGAAAACTGCATAAAGACAGACAACAATCAAATAAGTAAAAAAAAAATATAAAGGCCGTTAACCTAATTAATGAGTGAGCCAAGTGCAAGTGCTAATGAACGCAGACTGAGTTTTAATGATAGAAATGCTTACGTGATCATTACTTCAAAAGAATGTGAAACAGTTAATATAAATAAAAAAATTGATGACTCGCGTTATTTGACAGCGAAGCCTGCAAATCGGGTACGCTACATTAGCGACCCAACAAGTGAAAAAAAAATCAGCAATAGTGCGAGTGGTCAAAATTTAAATAAGTGTGTTGGGCCAAATACAAATCTACCCCATACCCCTCTTTTGGGTAGTCATAAGAACATCGAAGATATTTTGCAATCACCGGACGTAAATAAGGAAAGTACAATAATTAAAAAAAGTGCAGCGAAGACTGAGAGCAGTGAAAAAGTTCTCACAGGTATGGACCGTTATATCACAATAACGAAACGTAAGTCCAGCCCTAGAGCAGCCTCCACGTTGGAACCACATCCAAAACAGGCAAAAAATAACACTGACAACGCAAACCGTTTTGCAATTCTTGCAGAAAAAGAGAAGGAAGACAATACAGCTGCAAAAAAGAATTTCAAACCCCCACCACTGTACCTACGAGAGCCCACTACCAATGCCTTGGTAACTAAGTTGACACAGATTGTTGGCAAAGACAATTTCTACGTTGTTTCGCTACGAAAGGGTAATATTCAGGAAACCAAAATCCAAGCCAAAGATGAAAAGATTTTTAGAGCAATTGTGAACAAGTTCGATACTGAAAAGAAAAACTACTATACGTATCAACTCAAAAGTGCAAAAGGTTTAAACGTAATCATTAAAGGCATTGACAGTACTGTACCTATTAGCGATATTAAGAATGCCCTTCAATCTGAAGGGTATGAAGTCAAATCAATCCATAATATTTTAAATAAAAATAAAATTCCACAACCGCTTTTTAGAGTCGAAATAGAATTTAACTCGAACAATATAAGGAAAAAAGGTGACAATCATCCTATATATGGATTACGGTATCTTCTAAACCGTCGAATATATGTAGAGGCACCCATTAAACGTAAAGGCCCCCCTCAGTGTCAAAATTGCCAAGAATTTGGGCACACAAAATCTTTCTGCAAATTACCGGCAGTATGCGTCAGGTGCGGAGACGTACACAGAAGCAGTGAATGTCCCCACCCGAAAACTGAAGTTAGCTGTAAAAAATGCAGTAATTGCGGTGAGAACCACACGGCTAATTATCGAGGATGCAAAGTATACTTGGAACTCAAAAATAAAGCGGTGGTCAAAAGACCTATATATAATCAGTACCGTGAATCAAACTTCCCAAGTTTACCTCAGCCCACCATTCCACAATAGGCAAACTCCAAAAATGTTGCCCAAACCACAAGTAAATTTCCAGATGCTTTTTCATATGCTGACGCTCTAAAAGGAGGCATTCCAACTGCACATTCGAATTCCCAAAATTCAATTGAAACTCTAATCCAAACAATGAGTAATTTTATGGCTAACATGCAGAACATGTTGCAACAGCTGCTGCAAAACCAAAATATGCTTATGCAGATTTTAGTAAATAAGACATGAACACCCTCAAAATGTGCTTTTGGAACGCGAACGGCTTAAGCCATCATAAAAACGAAGTACAAAACTTCTTATATACTTACCGAATTGATGTCATGCTAATATCGGAAACACACTTCTCGGACAAAAACTGCTTTAGAATTAATGACTACTACACATATGACGCAAAACACCCTAGTGGTAGGGCATGCGGAGGGGCAGCTATTCTTGTTCACAAGGACATTAGGCACTTTCCATTGCCAGAATTCACCCAAGATTACATTCAAGCAACATCAATCAATTTACCCTACATTGGTGTTACAATATCAGCACTTTATTGTCCTCCAAGACACAACATTTGCAAAGATCAATTCCTCGATTACTTCAACACGCTGGGTCCGAAATTTATTGCAGCAGGTGATTATAATGCAAAACACACATTCTGGGGATCACGTCTCATTACTCCGAGAGGAAGACAGCTATTGGACGCAGTATCTTCGAACAGAATGGATGCCTTGTCTGCTGGTCATCCTACTTATTGGCCAACTGATCTAAACAAAATTCCGGATGTAATAGATTTTGCCGTAGTAAGAAATATTAGACGTGAAAATCTTCGTATGCACCCGTCATTGGATCTGTCTTCTGATCACTCACCAACCATCCTAACATTTGTGCCTGATACAAACCTACTGGAGCAAAATTAACTTCAGACGAGGACAAATTGGCGGAAATACAAAATGTTCGTAAGCTCGCACCTGCCATCAAATATCTCTTTGAAGTGTGAACAGGAAATTGAATCCGGCGTCCGCCAGTTTGCTAACATCTTAACTGAAGCTGCTAGGGTATCTACATCCTCTACCCCTTTGGTAAGAAAACGAAAATTTCCCTGCTCTAATAACATAGAAGCACTGTTACGCCAAAAAAGGAATTTAAGACGCCAATGGCAAGAATATCGTTCTCCAGGTCTAAAGTCTCAACTTAATCAGTGCCAAAGACTTCTGCGTGACGCTTTGCAGAAGCACAAAGAGTCGAACCTGCAAAAATACTTGCAAAATTTGGACGCAACGAAAGACTCAGAGTACAGTTTATGGAAGGCAGTAAGGAAAATGAGGAGACCTACTTTGCATGAATCCCCTTTACGACTACAGCACGGTGATTGGGCAAAAAGCGCAGAACAGAAAGTGGACGCTTTTGCCAACTACTTAGAGAATGTTTTTACACCAAACAATTCTGTTTCTAGTATTGCCCCAGTTACAATCGACGATGTGGTTAGTAGGCCGATCAAGTTCCGGCTGTCTGCAGTGATTGCCGTCATCCAGAGCCTAAAGCCGAACAAATCACCTGGTTGTGACAAAATAACTGCGACAATGATTAAAAATTTGCCTACATCGGCCGTGCGTTTTATATTGTTCATCTTTAACTCTATGTTGCGAATAGGCTACTTTCCTGCATCTTGGAAATTATCTGATTTAGTGATGATACCTAAACCAGGCAAGGACATAACGCAAGTATCAGCATATCGTCCAATAAGTTTACTCCCAATACTTTCTAAGATGTTCGAAAAAATGCTGCTTAATAGTTTAATACCGCATATTGATGCCAACGCCATAGTTCCCGACCATCAGTTTGGTTTTAGGCGAAAACATAGCACGATTCAGCAAGTGCACAGAATTACCAATTTAATTAGACGTGCTTTTGAGAACAAGCAGTATTGCTCTGCGCTGTTTATTGATATATCTCAAGCCTTCGATAAGGTCTGGCACGAAGGACTTCTTTTTAAGATCACACAGTTTTTACCAAAGAATGTGCATAAATTGCTAAAAAGTTACTTATGTGATAGATATTTCCAAATAAAATCAAAAGATGTCACCTCTTCCCGCAGAAAGATATCTGCTGGCGTACCACAAGGAAGTATTCTAGGGCCGTTCCTTTACTTATTGTTCACTGCAGATATGCCTACAAGTTTAGTGACTCACACGTCTACTTTTGCGGATGATACGGCGTTTTTAAGTATTCATAGAGATTCTACAGTTGCGTCACAAAGACTTCAATCTCATGTTAGTGATTTGGAAAGTTGGATGCTGAAATGGAAGATTAAAGTCAATGTCTCTAAATGCATGCACATCACGTTTACACTGAGAAAGGGAAATTGTCCGCCCATCAAGATTAATGGTGTGACAGTACCAGAACATAGTAGTGTAAAATATCTGGGCATCCATCTCGACCGTCGCCTTACCTGGGCTCACCATATAGCTGCCAAAATTACCCAGATCAAACTCAGAACAGCACAGCTTTACTGGCTTATTGGACCTAAGTCAACCCTTGATCTAGAACTAAAACTGCTTTTGTATAAGTCAGTATTGAAACCTATTTGGCTTTATGGTATCCAACTGTGGGGAACAGCCTCACCATCCAATGTAGAGAAGCTTCAAAGGCGGCAATCTAGGCTTCTTAGAATAATAACAGGTGCTCCTTGGTATATGAGAAACAGTAACATCCACAAAGATCTGAAGGTGCCCTTAGTTCGAGAGGAAATAAAAATAGCAAGTGTCAATTACATCTCTAGGATTACAGAACATCCCAACCGTCTTGTAAGAGACTTACTTGTATTCGAAGGTCACAGACGTCTCAAAAGGGTTCAAACAAATGATCTGATCAGATAAATTTACTTTTGATGTGCACTTTTAGTTGTACGTTGCAGTGGCAATAACAACTTTTATTATTGTATTTTAGGTTAAGATTTGAATACTTATTGTAAATTCTGAAAGGAAAGATTCAATAAATAATATACGAAGAAAAAAAAAAAAAAAAAAAAAAAAAAAAAAAACTAAAGGGAGGATTTTAACGGTCAGATAAATTGTTTTTCATTATTATGAGCACCCAATAAGATAGAAGTGATCGTAAGCTAAAGGGAGGATCATCCTAGCTTTAACATTTAAAGGTCACTTTATGTTTGAACTTGCCATATTATACATTATTTTCATTATGGCAACTTCAAATTTAAACAAAATGAGCATATGCAACAAAAAAGCAAAGCCCGAGGTTGCCACTGCGTTAAAAAAAAACTTGTATAATAGAGCAGTTTTATCGACATTGCTCCGGCACTGCCATATTTTTGAAAAATTGTGTCTGTAAATTGTAATAACGAAAATAAGTTAAAGGTAACTTTCCAGTTTCCTTTAGCTAAAGGTACCTTTAACTAACCCCAAGTTTAACGCCGAGTTGTAATAATGGCTCTTATACTAGTTTACACTGTCTATGATTTGAATTTCTAATATTTGCTATTTGATTTAAAGATTTTTAGTCATAGCTTAATTAACCTCTAAATTTCTAACGCAATACGATATTTCTTTTCTTGAACCCATTTTCAATATTATTTTTTCACTTTTGGCATTTAAAACTTTAAGTGATATTTACAATAATGTGGGGATGTGTGTCGGCACAGGGCGTGGCCAGTTTGAAATTTATTGAGGAAATAATGAATAAGGGAGAGTATTTAAACATTTTAAAAAACAAATTCACCAGAAGTCTGGAAGAACTAAAAATTAGTAAAGGTTATTATTTCCAACGAGTAAAAAACCCAATTATACTGGTGCTAAGGTAAAGACGGGATTTGCTGACCACATACCATACAGGCTTAATACTATTGCACAAAGTCCTGATATGTCTCCAAGAGAATACTTAGGGGATCATTGAGAAGAATTACGCAGTCCCTTAACCAAAAGGCAACTGAAAAACTTACTCATTAGTGCATGCCGGAACAAAAACCAATTCCAAATGGGTTAAATGTAGTGCTTTAACTTTAACTTTAATAGGGTATAACATTTTTATATATTGGGCTTTTGTATTTTAAATATACTCTGAGCTCTTCTTGGGGGTTATTCGACATCCAAAGGGAATGATGAAATTCTCCAGTGTATTCAATTCAATAAGTTTTTGATAATCATCATATGGTCATACCACTTCAAGACTTTAATTCAATAAAATTGCACACTTGCTGATCCAGTCATACAATTAATTTTGTTAATTTTATTTCAATCGTCTTTAAAATCTGCTGAATATTTCAACACTGGTCCCTGATAATGTTTGTATTTCTCATCGAAAACAATTATTAAAATAATTTCATAGATGTGATGACGGCATTTAAAATCTTATGCCGTTGTAGTCTAGTAGGTAGTGTATTAGGCGTGAGGCCACGGTTCATACCGCAGGTCACACATCTAGAACGAAATATGAAAAAATATTTCTTCGGCAAATTCCTCACAGAAAATTTTTGGCAAATACTCTGAGGGTCACTATTACAACTTGCCATTAAACTTGGATTTAGTTAAAGGTACCTTTAGCTAAAGGGAACTGTAAAGTTACCTTTAACTTATTTTCTTTATTACAACCTACAGATAAAATAAAGTTAACTTTTTTAAAAATATGGCAATGCCGGAGCAATGTCGATAAAACTGTTCAATTAAACAAGTTTTTTTTTTAACTCAATGACAACAAAGGGCCTCTTTGTTTGTTGTTGTTTTTCCTCATTTTGCTTATATTAGAAGTTGCCATATTGAAAATGATACATAATATGGCAAGTTCTAACATAAATCTAACTTTAAAAGTTAAAGGTAGGATGATCCTTCCTTTAGCTTAACGCTCACTTCTATCTTATTGTCCACTTATAATAATGAAAAACAATTTATCTGCCAGTTAAAATCCGCCTTTTAGTTAACGGCAAGTTGTAATATGGCCCTGAGTGTAAATAAAATTGCAATGAATCGTTTTTAGAAAATCTATCGTTCAGAGTCGACTTTAAACTGTAGGTCACACCACTCATGTATAACATGGATAACAATATAAATGGTGTGAGAATCTAGGGCGTAATCTTGATTGAAAGATTGTATTATTCAAATATGTATATATGTATGTGATGAAGGCATCTAAAATAACACAAGCACCTTAAAGGCGACATAACTCAGAAGATTAAGAATCCATTCCTCCAATAGATCAGAAACTATGTTCGCTTGTTGCTTTTTTGTTCTAGATGCCATTATTGGGACTCCTACTGGAATTCAACATATGGACGCTTGTTTTTTGATTAACGATAGCAAAATTTCTTTTTTTCTTCAAACTATTATCAGCGTAAACACTATGCTTGCTGCTGCAATATTTAAAATCTAATTTCTATAATCAAATGGCTTGCAACAAATCATAGCAGTTTTCGAAAATTTCATAAAAATTATTTCGCTGCCATATTCTAAAGCAAATAGAAAATGTGTAATTTTAGTTCTTCTTCTTAGTTCACATGTCTTTAAAAAATTGTCTTCCATGCATCTAAAAACTGGCGACCCTAATGTACTTAGTACATATGTATGTATGTCAGTATCTTTATGTGGGTAAGTGTAATGGATGCAGGTTCACGTTGAAGGTGTAGTGGGACTGAATATGAACAATTTCAAACAGTTATTAGAGCATGCAGGATATTAAAAGAGAAAAATAAGTGAGATAAAGAGGAAGCAAAAACAGAATAAGCAGAAAATATAAAATATGTTCATGACAGAATTTTTAAAAAAAGGTATTCCAGGTGCGTATTTGGTAAATTTTAAGGTGTAAAATGAAGTTACAATAATCAAGAAATAATGCTAACTCAACTTTTTGATATATTTGATAATGACCTATAAAAAACCTTAAGGGCTACTCTACAAGATGAAAGTGTTTAGCACGATGCTCTGCTCTGAATAATTCTAAAAATTCGTATTTAAATTCACAGTTACTAACTTCACTTAATTGGCCATTACAACCCTGTTACGATCTAACTTCTCAAACCACCCATACTGTGCGTGTTAATTTTATTCTTGAGTGGCGGGATCTATCTCTGCATGACAGATTTAAAAATATTTTAATGGCAATTGTATTTACCGTAAAAATTTTTGCCAGAAGATTGCTCTGTGGAAATTGCCGAAAAAAAATTTTTTTCACTTTTTTTTTTAAATTTCAGATGTTAAGTTTGAACTAAACACCTTTTGTTTAGTCAGTTAACACATTCCCTACTAGACTACAGCGACTTCGACTTTTCAGTTGCCATATTTCACATACGTAGTACTAAAAGACACTGCTAAACTAATGAACGCAGCATAACTTCAGGATAATAGCAGTTTGTAAGTTTTATGCCTTTTCATTCTTGTGTTTTTTACTATTTTACATTTTCTTGAATTCATCGAAATGGCTGATTTCACGCAGGTATTTCTTCCGGGTCTGTATTAATGCTCCACAGGTTTCAAGATTGAGTTCGGCTAATTCTTGGACTTGGCATAACTGCCATTCCACAGAAGTTCTCTGGTCCCACCATTAGTGTGGAAGCTCTCCTTCTCGCAACCTTGTCGGCTTACTCATTGCCATAACCTGGAACATAGCCGATGCAGCTTCGTCTTCCATATGCGATTTAACCTGATAAAAGCAAAGTGCTTGAATAGCGGCTAAACTGTCAGATAATATTGCTGTGTTCAGTATTTGGTATGTCCTATGCAAGCCTCGCCGTGGTCTAGTATGTAGTGTGTTGGGTTAGTAGACGAAAAGCCAGGGTTCGAGCCCCAGGCCAGACATCAAAATAAAATAAATAAATATAATAATATAATAAATAAAATAAAAAAATAATATTTCTTCGACGACTTCTTCTCAGCAGATTTCTGGCAAAAACTCTGAGAGTAAATAAAATTGCCATGAAAAGTTTCTCAAAAAAAATCTGTCGTTCGGAGTCGACATAAAACTGTAGGTCCCGCCACTCATTGATAAAATTAACACACACAACATAAGTGGTGTGAGAAACTAGGTCGTAATACTGACTGAAGGGTTGTAATGACCAATTATGTATGTATGTATGCAAGCTAAATTTTATGTCTTTCACCCTGGGAATAATAATCCTCTTCCTGCTCCAAGATTCGTTCTTCATCCATTTGTACGCCACAAAATAGTCGCTTTTTTAAAAGGATATGCAGCTTCCAGATTACTCTATTAATTTTTGTGAAATATTTCCAAAATCACAGAGTCTACTTGTTCTCTTCAGTGGACAGTTAAGGAGAGATCTGTCAGCCTATTGATTCCTTAGTTTCCGGAATCCCTTAGTGAATTTCATGTTAGATTTATGCCCCATCAAACATATCATAGGTTTTGATATTCACTACCATGTGTAGCAGTCTTAAATCTAACAGAGCGCCGCTGTTGTACAGTTTCTCATTCGTTCTGTTAAGCCAACACACGTTAGCCGCTGTATCTTTTAAACTTCCAATTGAACTATTTTATATGTGTTTAATCTGTCCAGACAATTGCTGGACTATTGATCTGACCTTCATGGTATACATAGAGCCCATAATTTTGATTTCCATACTCAGGATTTGCTTGAAAGCATACTATTGTGACATCTCTGGCTTTTCCTGATATGTTTTTTTTAATAGATGATATTATTTTACTATCCATTATTATTCCTAGATATTGGACCCAGGAGTGGAATATTTTTCAATTAAGAAAGTTTTCTTCTTTTTATAAATGCCATTGTAGTCTTGCCCGAGGTTATTTTCAGGCCTACAGTCATGCATCAATTATTTTTAATCTAAAAATCAGCATATCAGTGGTAGTCAAGTACAGCTTTAGATAGTATCGTCATCCATATATTTGCGAAATTAATTAAGCAAGTCGTCGATCAGTAAATTATCGTTTTCCTAGTATTCTGGCTTTTTAACGAGAGCCCGTTGTTTAAGCCCCGGCTCAGACTTCTCGAACATAACAAACTCTCAAAAACTCGGAGAGTGAATAAAATTGGAATGAAAAATTTCTCAAATATCTCGTCGATGTTAAACCATAGGTCCCCACTACTCTTGTGTAAAATTAACGCACACAACACGCATGGTATGAGAACTATGTTGCAATTTTGAGGAAGTGTTAAATGGCCGTAGTCTAGTAGGTAGTGTGTTCGCTTATTAGACGTAAAGCCACGGTTCAAACCCCAGGTCAGACATCAGCAGATTTCTGGCAAAAACTCTAAGAGTAAATAACATTGCCATGGAAATTTTTCAAACATCTGTCGCTCGGAGTCGACTTTAAACTGTAGGTCCCGCCAATCATGTATAAAATTAACACACACAACATAAGTGATATGAGAAGCTAGGCCGTAATTCTGACTGAAGGGCAACTATGTATGTATGTATGTATGTATGTTAAATGGCTACGTTAATACGCATAATTGCATATATTTGCAGCGCAATCATTGACGAATTTCATCAGATTGGCGAAGAAATTTTTTCGTGAACAAAATTTAAGAAAGTGCGTCTAGAGTTAACATAAAATATGAGCTACCATCGATTTGAAAAACAACTGTTTTTTTCTTTTCCTATCGAAAACTAAGGTTATATCCGCTCCTGTGGCAAGTCATTATATATGCGTGTGGTTGTGAATATATTTGTTTAAATTTAATTTTTATTATTTGTTTTGTCATCGTGGCTGTTTTTTATTCTTCTTTGTATCATTTACTTCAACAACCTCCAAGGAGGTGTGAAGAGCTTATGAAATTACAAGTCTTTTGTTTTTGTTTTATGAACATTGGGATTTTTAAACGTTCAACTGTAAATCAGTACGTACATATACTGTAATGTTTTTCGTTCAACTATTCGAATAATTTATAAATTTCACGAATTAATTTCAACTGAATAATTACAATTTCAACCGACTTAAATGCTAGAATTGCATTAAATATTCTCATCGGTTTTTTATGTTAAAAGAATATTTTGTTAACAAAATTTGTCGAAAATAATGTATACTTGTTAGATAATTTGTTAAAGACTTTTTAATTCGAATAAATGAAGAATTTTCAACTTAACAGTTGTCTGGTTGTATTACAACTAAGAATGAATGCAATATTCCAGAAGATCATGATGGGGTTATAGGTTTGGAACTCTCAATATAAACATTGGTCGGCGGTGGAAGTGTTGTCAATTAATATTTATTATTATATTTATTGATGAAATTAGTTACTTTAAGTTCAGATGGTAGCAACAATTTAAAGTCACCGTAGTCACTAGACTACTACCTACTAAGGTAGTTTGTTATTATTAGACGCAAGCCCGTCGCGCTAACCCGAGCTCAGACATCTCAAACAATAGGAGAATTGAAAAATATTTCTCCGTCAGTCTTCTGGCAAAAACTTTGAGACTAAATAAAATTGCCATGAAAAGTTTCTCAAAAATTGGTTTAGCCATTCATGTATAAACTTAACATAGGTGTTGTGAGAAGGTATATTTATGATATTTATACGTCATGGTTATGCAAAACTAAAACTTTTAATTTTGACTTCATAGTGCAAACAAAGGGTCTTCAAATATAGGATAAAAATAGGATATTCTTTCTCATTTAATCATTCTGCTTTTTTTATTCATGCAGTGCATTGTGTTGACATGCCGTAAAGATTTGTGCAACAAATTTGATGATAAAAATAATTTAAAACCTCTGTGACCTTTTTTTCTTACTTTATCTTTTATATCAGAATTCATCATATATAATCTCAGACTTTCAATTAGAAATCACAAACACCCAGAATCTCTGGTGAAAATTAATATCTACTAGGCTATCGGGACACCCAAATCACCAAGGACAACCAGAAACAGTGACTTGTGCTTGCTGAATGAAATTTGCAGCAGCTGGCAAACGACCCAAATTTTAATCGAAAAATTAACTTCAGCTATGTGCACATTTCTGGTTCAATGGATAGCTGAACAAACAAAATTATCGAATTTTGGCCCGTAATAAAACCTCCGTTGGAGGTAATGTGCACTGCGCACAGAGGCTATACGTTTAACTCCATCAAACGTTTTCTTGCGGAGTTTTCTTAAGACTGCAGCGGTTCTCAAAACCAACATAGCCACCATTCGGTCAAAATTCAGACTGATTTATGCGCTAGAATTACGAAAGATTGGATAGTTCGATGTATTCCCCATAGAGAAGTCGTGTTATGTTCGACATATATTGGCATCAATAGGTCTTTCAAACGTTTTATTGTTTTATTTAAATTTAGATTTAGACAGAAAGCGATTAAAAATAGACCCTATATTTCTAACGAAATGTTTACGTGTCAAAACTAACAAGGCGTTGGTTAAAATATTTTGACACGTTAGTTTCTTTGATTTACGCTAGTTCCCCAGAAAGGGCTAAATTTATAAGATTGTTGTGGTTTCATCACATTTGTCGTACTTAGCCTTGTGCTAAATTTTCTCTTAAATTTTACCTTACAACTAATTTTTATACTACACTGAGTGTTTTTTTCCCAATTACACAGTCTTTGGTAGTAGATAGCGTTGAATTCAAACTTTAAATCATTTCTTAAAATTCTCTTTCCTTTGAATGATCAATTCTAATGATTACTTTGGTACTGTCAGATTAATTGCACCGAAGTGGTTTCATCAATATTTTATCGAATTTCTCATCAAATTTATAGTATTTATTTGTGTAAAACACTGTCCAAAAACACTGCTACACTTGCCAAATAACAAACGTACTGTCTTTAGTTACCTTGTTGCTTGAGTCAACTTGTGACAGACTTGAGTAACGGTGTTGCATTACAAACATTGGACATTGCTGAATACTAAGCACTCTTAGATCGTTAAGTCCAGCACTTCTTGTTCTACTTATTTTAATCCGCTTGTTATTTTTATTTCGATCAAAATTTCTAACGAAACTTGAAATCAGCTTCAATTAAAGTGCAAATCTTTAAATATAGTAAATTTCAAATTCTAATGTGCCATTATTTCACTTTCGTACAATACATATAGTTTATAGGTGCTTCCCTTTATGGGTAATGTATTTGAAATACATCACTGGAAAGGTTAAATGTCAAAAGCAATATGTTTCATCTTCTGTGCAAGTGTTTAACAATATTTTTATTAAGTGTACGTGCCCACAGTACAAACGATATATTATCACACAGTTTATTAACTAAAAAGACGAATATTCTAAAATAAGTCACATATAAAATATGTATATACAGTGAGCGCTATAAGTGAGTCAACACTTTTGTTCTTAAGTATATAAAAAGGTTCTTTATCATGAATTGTTGTTTTTGTTATAACATTTTATAAGTAATAAATAAACGTTTTTATTTTTAGAAATTTATTCGACTATTCTCATTTACTTTTCTCGCTATCCTAAGAAAATGAATTATTTAAGTGGTGTTTACACGCTTTTGGCGCTCAGTGTATATGTCGTACTGATGAGGACTGTATACAGCGATACTAGTTTCTCTATAAAGTTTTCTATTCAATAGTTTCCTTACGTATTTATTTTGTGCATTGAAAAGGCATTCATTCAAACTCTGGTTAAAAGGTTCATTTGGATCAAAACAGTAAACGAAGAACGTCAGAAAATATAAAGAAAAATGATGTATGGTGTGCATATTGATACTTGTCGTATGAAATCAAATATTATCTTACAATGGTGGCGATATAATTAAAGAATTCGTAGGGAAAGTAAATTATTCTTAAATCTAAATTTTAACGGGTTCCAATACAGACATTAAATAGACAATTTAAAAGTTTGTAAAGAAAAATATTTAAAAATGTTTTATTGGGTTGGCCATATAAGTAAAACATGTTATAGTTTGATTTTAATTGCAATATTTCGTGGGGGTAACCTTTACTTTTAATAACAAGCCGTTGTGCAAGTTTGGCAAACTCTGACGTATCGCTAGAGAGATCGAGGAATAGCCCTCCAAATTACCACAAATCGTCAGAATTTTTGAGAATTTTGCCTCCATCCTCTTTGAAACGTCAGTTCACAAGTTCTCAATTAATTTGAGATTAGGGTATTGAGCAGGCCACTTAAAAAAATTTACGTTTTGCAGCTCTAAACAGCTTTCGATAAGTAGTGTGCTTATGGTTATTGTTGTGCATGAACATGCCACATTAAAAATATATTTTTCTCCGCGTTTGATATCATTGTATTTTGTCTAATGTTTTTGAAGTCGCCATAGTCCAGTAAGTAGTGTGTTGGCCTATTAGAAGCGAGGCCAAGGTTCAAACCCCAGTAAATATAGAATAAAATGTATACAATTCCTGTTGTACAGATAAACCCATTCATATGACTAAATGTGCATACTCATTAGAAGTACACCCAAACCTTTTTTTACACGGTAGATACGTTCCAGTGGATACCGTGTAAAAAAATAACGCGTAAAAAAAAGACAAATATTATGTATGTATGTAAGTGTATAAACAAACTGGAGAGATATACATAGGATTCATGCAGCAGCCTACATATGCCTATAAAATTGAATAACTTTATAAAAACGCACAGATTTAGTTCAACAGTATACACAGAGTTTTTATTTTATTAAACGATTTTATCCGTATAAAAAGGAGCGACCAAAAAAAATGGTAAATATGTTAAAAAAAACCGTGTTATTTCAAATTCGCGTAAAAAAACCGTGTAAAAACAGGTTTGGGTGTATATAAAAGGCAAAGATCATTAATATTTTAGTAATCAATCAGAAAATTTTTGAAGAACAGAACAATGGCTATATCCTGATGGTATGTTGCAAAAAGGTAAAAAAAAGAAATTATATGCGGTCTAGCCAGACTTCTAAAAACCCTACACCAAGTTCTTTTTTCGAAACTTGAATTTTTGGGGCTATAATTAAAATTAACATAACAATATTCTGTATAATATGTAATAACGCTTTCAAATTTATTTGTGCGGAATAGCCCTACCCTTATTTCAACTATTTTACATACAAATTCTTCGTTCATGAATACAATACTAAATAAGCGTACCTGCAATCACAACATATATAGTATGTACATGTAAATTATATTCCAGCACAGAATGGTATACTGGACATAAACAGTGTAAAATGTTTGCGCCTGCAGAATTAGGTAGTTAGGACTAAAAATCAGACGTTGTGTGTTGATTACTTCAGAAAATATATTTTTTAACTCGTTGTTAAAAAACAAAATCTGCTTTTTCAGTTCAATAAAAGCTATTTTGTCTATTAAAATAAATAAAACTGCCAAACTAATGAATGTTGTAAAACTAAAACGTACATTTATTTGACCTTTCTCAGGGAAAACAATTCCAGTAGATTCTTGGTTGGATTGGAATTTTTTTCTTCAAGACTTTTAACTGTTTATTTCGAGTATATTCGTCGGAGCGAAATGAAAATTTTTCGCATAATGCCGTGTATACTCGAAATAAACGGGTAAAGGGTTAAAAAAGTGAGTCAATCTGTATAAAGATATATCAGTGTAATACTATGTTCAGGCATGCATTTTAATTGAGTCAATATTCGTTTAATTGACAAAATTATTTTAAGGTTTCAGCCATACGTAAATCAGCTTATTAAATAATCATTTGACAGCTGGAAAACAACAACATTTTTTATTTTATTTTTATAACAATTCACAAACTTCACACTAAACCTACCGTGACGGGAAATATTACTCCTTTAAAATTTTTTATCAGAATTTCTTGAATATAACATTATAACACCGCTATTTGCCTTTACATCTATTCAAAAATACATCGAATATATTTTTGAGGATTTACTCCTATCTTGTATTTGTTTTTACTGAGGAATGCATGTAATCTAACTACTGCGGGAAGTTATTTGCTCTGAGCACAGGTTCAGTATCTTGATTTGCATATTTTGTGATATAAAACCACTGTTTTAGATATTTTTGGCATTGCCTGGTATGATATTGAGGTATATTGTTTGTTTTCTGGCAGATGGATATTCGATCTACTCCAAGCGAGCATTACAGTAACAATTTCTAGTGCTATTTTGTTAATAAAAATTCTTATTTCATTGTTTTGTTATAGTCCTTATCGAAAAAATTTCGAAACATTCAAAATATTTTAAATCATTAGAAATTTGAAATAATATATAGTATAAAGAGAATGGAATAGGAATAGAAATACAAGAAGTATCGGTTGATTTAGTGTTAATATAAATAAACTTACCTTCCACCTCACTCGCCATTTTTATTTGACGTTGTTGATATTTGTATTTTCAAATATCAACAGAAAGTTTTCGGTTAATTTTAATATACTCACTGAAAATACTTATGACAGTGCTGCATTTTAAGTTTTACTCAATATTATAACAATTTTGCGTATTTATTGCGCATTCATATGAAATATTGAGCTCAATAATGGCATTTATTGCTATTTACGAAATAAAGGTAAATATCTGAACACCGCATTAGTCAATTTTTAAATTTTATTTTGGAGTGATACAAATTATTAACTTATTAAACTACCATTAGTTCAGATTAAATCTTAATTTAAAATAAATTTCAAATAATAAAGCAAAATTATTTTTTTTTGGGTATACCACATAAGTTGATATTTGCACTGTTTGAAATTTTGTGCTAATTGTCATAACCAACTTGCTGAACTCAACAGTAATATTTCCAAAGCTTCATCACTTGCTTTATATGTTCAAGCGGCAGGAATCCCCAATTACGGATTCATTGCATTGCCTTTAAGTTTGCTCAGAATCACGAATATTTATTCTTAAGTTCTGCAACAGGAAAGGACGAATTAGATTAAATGGATGGCCATATCGTATCTACACATGGCTAACTTCATTTCTACTAAATATGCATTTAAATATGCGACAAAAACTTGCAGTTAACTTTTTTTCATAATCCTTTGAGAACTTTGTTTTAGATTTACGTACATAGTTCGCCTTATACGTACGTTTTTTCATTACCAAATTGTGAAACAAAGCCAGGTATATCAATGGATAAAATTACTATCCTGGCACTAGCAATTTTCAAAGCTTTTTCAGTAAATACATATGTATCCTAATTCTCTATTATACAGATATGGCGCCAGTCCGAACCAAGCATTTGGAAATTAGCAAGAAATACTTCAATATTATCCGATCGAAATGGAATATACATAACTTTCATGAATGACCGATGGTTCTAGGTCTATATTAGGCTATTTAATTCTATTGATTCGTTGAAATGCCACCCGACGCTGCTCTATCGTTACCACATCCGACTGTGCTGTTATTACCTTACAACTTCGATTATCAAACTTTTCGATTGAGTTCTTAATTCCAGCCTGATTTGAAAGATATAAAAACTAAAATTTTATAAAATTTCTCGAAATGTGGTTTTAACAAAAAGAGTGTCCAAGTGGATGTCGCACATTTTCAAGAATTAATATTAGTACAGTTACTGATTATTTTTATCAAATTTGTTTCTGCATCTTCTGTTAAAATACGTACTTATTTGCTCATATAACAATAAAATATGGTATTTTTCTTCTGATATTTGATGTTGTATTAAATATGGTTTCTTATAAAATTTGTTGAAAAATTTTGAATCATTTATTGCCGCTTACAGAGTAAACAATTTTATAATTGAAAGTATTAATATGTACTACACCTACAACCACAACATCATCTATGAAATGATTTTGTTATTCATGAAATTCTGAAACAAAAAGCACAAATAATTGAAACTGTAACCACATCAACAAAAAAATTAAAAAAAAAATAAAATACAATAAATTTTTTAGTTCAATGCCTGAAGTCATTCCCATATTCATTTAGAATTTTCCAATTAAAATTGAAATAAAACAACAACAAACAATCGAAAGACAAAACAAATTCTATACAATTGTACTTCAGTGATTGTGTTTATATTTCTTGTGTAAATAATTTAAAAGATAAAGAAACTCATAAAATCTCATACAAATTAGATTTTTGTTTTCATCAAATAAGAAAAATAGGGTCGGTCCTTTTTTAAGTGCTTAGTTCCTTTAAATTTAAATTGAATAAAGTGTGAGATATTATCGAAATTATGTATTAGTTTGAAAGACATTTGGATGCCGTTCAAATTTCCACATCGGCTTCTTTGGGTGAAGAGTATATGATATGTCCAATTTTCTATGGCTCTATTGGATAAATCGGGATGAATTTGACAGATGGCATGAGAATAGCTTTAGTTATGGCTTACAACGACAAAATAAAAAGGTAAACGGGGTCAAATCACACGATCTGGATAGCCAGTTTTCATAACCTTTACGCTTTCAAATTGCTTGGGTATTAACAGTGTGGCGCTTTGAGCTGTCCCGTTGAAATCAGATGTAGTTGGTGTCAATTCATGCCGAAAGTAGGTCGAAACCATCAAGCTATAGCTCTTATTTATACCTATATACATACTTATATATAATATATCTCTTCATAAAGTACGGCCCAATGTCGCCGTCAGAATGCATGTTCTTGGATCTCTTGCGGATTGTTATTGTCACAAACTGAACAATTTTTTTGTTCATGTACCCAGGGCCTCATTGCTTAAGATCTTTCGGGGAAAAATAGGTCAGTTGCCCAATATAAAATATGGTTCCATATTAAAAATTAAGTCTTTTGGAAAAGAATAATATTTTCATAAAAAAGAAATGCAAAACTCTTTAACTTTTAAAGTGAGAAGAATGAAATAAATTATTGCAATGTTAAGTACAGTTTTAGTACTGGTATTCTGATAAAAAATTAACATAATAAGACATCGCTACGTTAAAATCAAGGACCGATATTTTATAACAATTAAACATTTTTTTCTATTTATTCTTCCAATGTTGCTCTTTCACTCAATCCAGTATAATTTTTGAATTTCTAATGTATATTTGGTTTTTTCAATTATTATTTCTCTTGATTGTGTGAACATGCAAAAATGCCTTGAAGTTGTAACGAAATCATAATTTTGAATTACGATCATCAGTTAAAAGCAAATGTTTTAGGAATGAAAACCGTTTTAAACCAGCAATCAAAAACCATTAATACGTCTTTGGTTTGTGGAATGATACTAGTAACACGTCCTATATTTGATAATAAAATGTATGCAACTCTCAAGCATACGGACATGTACATTCCGAACGGAATGGTATTCATTACATATTTACAATTCCGATCGAGTTTGTTTAACCTTCTGTTGATTTCGATAGATTTTGTCAATATCAAAATTAATCTGCATTTAAGTTTTAATATCACAACGTTGTACATATCAAGACAAAAAACATATGGTTAACGCCAAAAAAAAAAGTTGTTGCAAAAATTTTCGCGTACGCGATTTATTACATCATAGATGTGTTATGAGATTTAATCAATACCCATCCACATTATATTTTACTCTTCTGAACTTGATGTAAGAATGCAACATATGCTTTTATTGTTATTAACAGTACACATAAAATATGTGACGAATTAATATGAACATTAAGAATAATAATGCTGACAAATATATATATGTACGTAAACATAAAATGAAATATAATTATACCATCAATAAAAATATTTTTATTACAAATTCCTCAATCAACTCTATCAGACGAAATGAAGACAATTTATTTACGTCATCAACAAAGCAGTAGAATCATTAATTTTTATTTGTAATTCATAACTTCTTAACATTTTTCTATTGTGTTTGTAATTTTTTATTTTACTTGTGCTTTCTTTGTTATTTTCCTTTTGACGAACCCATATAGGGTTCATTGCATTTAACTGAAATCGGCAATTCTATACGTCAAACCAATAATTACGAGTGCATATAGTTAATTGTTTCATTATCGTTTTGTCAAAATTTATGATTTTGTTCTTCCTTAAAAATAAATATTTCATTATTATTTATCGTTTTATAAATTTATGTAGAAAATTTTATAAGTATATATACATATCTACATACGTATATACATAACTGTTCATTACAACCCTTCAGCCAGGATTACCAACTAGTTTCCCACACCACTTATGTTGTGTTTGTTAATTTTTTACATGAGTGTCGGTGCTTACAGTTTATAGTTAACTTCGAACGACAGATTTTTGAGAAACGTTTCATGGCAATTTTATTTACTCTCGGAGGTTTTTCCAGACATATGCTCCAATATTTCGTTTTATTGGAGATGTCTGACCAGGGCTTTGAACCGCCAACACACTACTTACTAGACTACGGCGACTTACATACTTATATACTGTATTAAATATTAGATGCTTTAAAATGCTTTAGTCCGGAGTACGAACTCATAAATTGAAACAAATTTTCTTGCTGTCTATTAACAATATTTAAAACTTTGGAGAGTAATCTTAGTAATCTATTCCACCATAACTGTTATCAAATAACTAACAGACTTTTATGAAAAATTTGCAACATGTGGTTACTTTTCATACAATTCAAAATATGGAATAAGTTTTCTTTGCGAAATGTTTTATGATTTTTATGTACATATATGAAAACTATCGATACCGATAACCATCGTCAGATCGTTAAAAATGTTAATCTTGTTGACATCTCTGTTCCGTAAGGTTTAACAAGTCATCATAGCGCCAGAAGAATATTTTCAAAATGTGGAAATTTATTATGAAAAAAAAAGAAATCAATTAGCCAAATTAGTAGAGCACCTCCTCTCTTTTTGGCCATTTATGCAGTCATTAATATCTATCTCGTATTTATCATTTAAAATTGGCCGGCGTGACGAATCTCATAATATTACAAGTGGCTACAACGATAAGCAATATGCCGTATTGCCTCTGTTAAAAATATATGTTTGGTGCGGTTTACTTTCTCACGTTTCTTATTTCTTTCGAAATATGAAAAGAGATGCCACTACGGTGTTTTTTGATTCCGACAAGACGACTCGGCGCAATTTGCCATATTTCAACTTGGTGACACAACTGATCAGTGTGCACGGAAAAAATGATGAGTAAAAAAAGTAAAACACATGTACACTATTAAAATAACACGGGGCAACAGTGAAATTACGCTCGAGTAACTGCATAGTCTAAGTTTTATATTTAAATTAGTAGAACTATTTTTTTTTTTTATATTTCTCAATGTTTCCCAAACTCATAACATGTAAATTTGAATAATATGTTTATGTATACTGTTATCTCTCCCCTTTCCAAAACATTTTAAATGATCAAAATCGGTTCAAAAATATTTGGATAATCAAAAATTTTGATTGAAAAGTTCTAAAAAAACAGTTGTTGTCAAATAAAACAAGTTTGGAGGGTTCGAGAAATATAAAAAAAAGTATTTTTGAGTTCTACTCAACCAAATGTACAGGATACTGTTGTTACTCGGGTGTAATTAGTCCTTCTTGTCAAATATATGGAGAGCCATTCAACTAGTCAGCAAGTTCAAGGTCTTAACAAAATTTGTAATAAAATGGATCATTTACGACAGCTTAAAATGAAAATGCTAATGAGCAGAAACGATTTGAGAATTTCTACTGGTCTGCGTCTCGAACCAATACCAATAGGGTAGTATTACCCATAAGACAACTTTATGCTACCAAAAAACGATAGCCACTCGATCAAAGCTTCAGAAGTTTGGCTTAAAGGTTATTTTTTATCTTTTATAATCTTTCCAAAAATTTGCTGAAAGGAAGTCGTCGTAGAAATATTAAAATTTCGTTTTATTGGAGATGAACCGTTGGGGCGAACCGTTGCCTCACGTCTAATAAGCCAACACACTACCTACCAGACTACGGTGACTTCAATACTTTAAGGTAAATTAGAATAAAAAAATTTACGTAGCAAATTCTATTTATTTCTTAAAAATATTAATATTAAATGGTGAACATATTTTATATCTGCCAATTTAAAAATACAATTTTATTTTTAATTGATATTTTATTCTATTTGAAACAATAGTACCTTAATGTTAAAAAAATTAATACATTTGTGTTTACTTGCTTGCTTATATAAATATTTGGAATACAAGCATTTGAAAGGGAGTGAAACACCAGATTCATATTAATTTAATTAAAGCAAGCTTTTGTTTTCCAGTCAATTTATTCTTAAACACTCTAATTGGCATCCATAAGGCTTGAATAACCTCTTTTAGTTTTCTTTTTTTTTCAATTATATTGAAAACATAATTGATAACAAAAGTATAAAAATAAAAATGTAATTGGCCTAGAAATCCAACAAATTCCTGGCTGAAAAGGAATATGATATTGGAGAACTATAAGAAAAAATGCCATTGCACTTAGGGTAGCAAAGAAAAAGTAGAAATTTTGTTCATACCAGTGCTAGTTCAAAGTTTTACAGCCATGTTTGCTTAATACTAACACTGTTTTAAAAAACTAAAAAATAAGCGAAATCTATCATTTTAATTATGTACATCATAGCTAGTTGAATGTAAATCATAAAAAAATATAATAAATGTGATATTAATACATATTGTTACGTTTTTACCGTTAAAAAACGTTTGAAGTATGAGCTCGTAGATTGCAATAAAAATAAAATTAAATTTGTGTTCAGTTTTAATTAATTACTTTATTGTTCGCACAATTCTGTGTGCCACTGTTCACAACTTGATGTAAACAACAACAATTGCTTTGTTTCTTTATTTATTTATTTATTTATTTAAGTCAATGGACAAGTTCCTTACTGACTAATAACACAAATCGACTAAAATTAAATAGGATTACAATCAGTTTCTTCAAAACTATAAGTAATAGTTGCAATAAAAATATGAAAAGTTACGAATTGAGAAAAACAATAATGTTCCTTATAATGCAAGAATTTAAATAAAAATCAACAAAGTCTGACAAATAATTAAATTACCGGCAAATTCTAGTTAACAGATCACTAACAGCATAATTAGTTCTGCAGAATTGAATATAAATAAGATTATAACAGCGGAAGTTACAAGATTTTTCAACAAAATTTTTTTTAATAAATTCAATAATAATAACATTACATTTTTAAATAAAAATTGTGTATTTTATTAGTCCCGGGCAAAGGTGGTAAGATTTTGGTACATTTGTAGAAAACAATTTTTTTTTGTAAAAAAGTTTTTTTTCCAGAAATAAAAAGTTTATTGAAAAAATTACTGGCAACGCTGTCGATATGTAAAAGGCGAAGCAGGCAACGGAGTCAGAAAAAATTCAGTCAGTCTTGTGTGAAGACGCGGTGCGTTTGAAGAGAGTAATCGTAGTTTGAAGATCTTCGTTACAAACATCGGTAGAATAATTGTCTAGAATTGTTATTGTTTATGCAAACGGTATAAACAAAGGAATAACAAAGAAAAGCAATTGTTGTTACATCAGGTTGTGAACAGTGGCACACAGAATTGTCCTGATAATATAGAATTTCAATTAAAACTAAACACAAATTTATTTGTAGTCTATTTGCAATCTACGAGCTCATACTTTAAACGTTTTTAAAAGGCCAAAACGTAACAATAAGTCATATATTTAAATATATGTTTAATAAATAATAAAAAATATATATTTAATAATAATATATATATAAGAACATATATTGAAGTCGCCGTGGTCTAGTAGGTAGTGTGTTGGCTTATTAGACGTGAGGCTTCGGTTCAAACCCCAGGTCAGGCATCTCCAACTGAACGGAATATGAAAAAATATATCGTCGGTTACTTCCTCTCAGCAGATTTCTGGCAAAAACTATGAGAGTAATTAAAATTGGCATGGAAAGTTTCTCAAAAATCTGTCGTTCGGAATCGACTTTAAACTATAGGTCCCGCCAATTATGTATAAAATTAACACACACAACATAAGTGGTGTGAGAAACTAGGTCGTAATCCTGGCAAAAGGGTTGTAATTATGTATGTATGTATGTATATTTAATACTAAAAATTGTATCAAATGTTTTGGCTTTTCCTTTTTAACAACAATATATATGTATATATTAAATATATTTCAAAACATGAAATAAACTTGCTGACCCTACTTCCATACTATCCCCCATTAGAATTTAAGCTCAACTTTTATTTTGCAACTAATTACTGTGAGGTTAGTTAAACCCTGACTGGGGGAAATGCATGGAACAAAATAAGATACTAAATTTCCAAGTATTGGCTCAGGTCGAAATAAATAGAGCTCTCTCTGCAATAACGAATGAAGGTAGAGAACGAGAAATTAATGAATGGAATGTCGTCATGAATTTAAAAAAAAAATTTGCAACATGTTTTATTTAAATGCCCAGTTCACTGCTATTGATTAAAGAAAACAAATTGCAACATAAATCTGCATAGAAAACCAACGTAACATAACCAGTGTTTCTGCTCCTTGCGACTTTAGTTTTGCTTTCCCTTTTTTGTGTTTTTGCACTTTGTTTAGTTCAATTTAACGAAGGAGACCCTTTGTAAAAAATATTTTTTTTCTAAACCTTTAGGTATGAAATTTATATTCCACCGAAGAGTTCATTCATTCATTGCGTTTATCAGTCCGCCATTTATTCTTTCATTTCTCCATTCTTCGTAATTTGGCGTAGTTTATACCTTTCATTTTTCATTGCTGAACAGACTGATTAATTGCCACTTGAGCCGAAAACGTGTAGAAAACAAGATAGTTTCTCTCTGTTTTATTTTGCTTTTAGTTTCGTGTCTATTTTCTTCTTTTTTATGTTGGTGTCCTCTGTAAGAATTCGGCATTAATTGCATCTGTTAAATATGAATGAGGGACAAGTGGAGCAATACTAGTGAGTCTATACCATGGCAACTCTTTGACTTACGGTTTGTATACAATGTATTAAAGAATCAAGTCAGACATCTCCAACAAAATGGAATACGAAAAATATTTCTTTGGCGCCTTCCTCTCAGCAGATTTCTGGCAAAAACTCTGAGAGTTAATAAAATTGCCTTGGAAAGTTTCTCAAAAATCTGTCGTTCGGAGTCGATTTTCAACTATAGGTCCCGCCAATTAGGTATAAAATTAACACACACAACATAATTAGTATGAGAAACTAGGTCGTGATCTTGACTGAAGGGTTGTAATTATGTATGCATGTATGAATTCTTAAATTTTTTAATTGTTGCTTAGTACACATGAGAACACAACTGAAATAAAAGTTCTTTAGCAAATGGATGTTTGATTCAGTTAATTCGCTCTCTGCCAAGGTCTCCTATATTAAAAATCAGTTGAAAAGCAGTAATTAAAAGTTATCCCAAGCACCAATTTATGGTGTTGTGAAACTAAGGAACAGTCAGGCTGCCAAACAACCCAGTCCCCTGAAAATCAGGGCGATTTCAAGAGTAAATAGGCCTTGCATTGGCACACGGGCTCTGCCATGGTTACCACCACGATGCTTGATGAAATTAAATTCTTATGGGGAAAAGTTAAATTACGAACAAATTGAAGAAAATAAACCTGCGGGAACAGTCTGCGACTGATCTTAAGCACCAAATGGAGTTCTGTGACAAAAGTCGCAGAGGTATAGCTGCTGAAGAAAAAGGAGAAAAGTTACTCCAAAAACAATGGGAGTATCGGCTATAGAAACAGCATCATCATTCACAACAGTCGGTGAGAAAAGAAAAAAGAGCTGAATAAATCATCTGCATCCAGCTTCGTAGCAATGGGCCAGGAACAGGAGATGCTAATCATTGCCGACGAAAGGACAACAAAAGAAAGGGTGCGGCAGCGCAATATCCGTATAGGTTTAAATAAAAAAAATTGTATAATTTGAAAATCTTTACAGGTTTAACGCACCCACAAGCAGCCGAATAGCTGAAGATGCCCACACCAAAATTGTTATAGTGGAAGGGAGGAGAACTAAGGGTATAAGGTACCATGGGCACATATAGCAACATTCTTACCCCCAAAAAGTTTGGGGTATACGAAATGTGGGTTTACCCCAGGGATAACAAAAAAATTTTTTGGTTATGGATTAGTGAGTAAGAGAGAGAAAATAATTTGAGAGTTTTTTTCTTAGATATTTGCGGGATCTATTTTGGTGCATAAATTTGTTCTCGTACTTATAACCAATCTTTTAATTTTTTCAAAATATTTCCTTACATAACATACATAATTGGTCATTACAACACTTCAGTCAGGAGTACGACCTAGTTTCTCACACAACTTATGTTGTGTGCGTTAATTTTTTTACACGAGTGGCGGGACCTACAGTTTAAAGACGACTCCGAACGACAGATTTTTGGGAAACATATAAGATTTTGAATTTAAAAAAAAAGATTTTTTAAACATAAAATAATTTTTGAGTGTAAACCTAAAAAAAATATAGCATCCGCTGACATGTGTGCTTTTTACAGTCTGATCGACTCGAACTTAATAAAAGAGCATAAGCAGTATGTGTGAATTCTCTCTGAACAATTGTGTTATGAAATGGTAACCACTGGTCTGCATACACTTCAATGACGCATACTAAAAAGCATGTGTGTGGAAAGCAGTAAGCTGGTGACAATCAGACTCGATGAAAGTGTGGCTTAACGCCCCCTGAGGAAGTAAGGCACATCGTGCGATGTGATATCCATGTCTGCAACTGCATCTGAGGCTGCACAAGCATAATAACAGAAACCAGTAGTTAATAAAATATGTAGTCCAAACATTGCTAATCCTATAAAAAGTCGGAGAGAATCGAATGCGGAAACTTTATCCGACAATAAGATGAATAAATTTTTGCAAGAAGGTCAAAGGAGGTAGAAAGAGTATATAAATATTTTGCGAGAAAGAAATCCGTAGAAAAAATGTCTTTAAGAAGAGCAGATAGGAGCTTATACAGATAGGAAAATGTTGCGAACACGCTTCCCAAACGCAGTAGAAAAAATAATAGTTAATTATGGAGAACATATAAAATGAGCTTTATATACTTTTTTACTTTAAGAAATCCGGCAACGGATGGAATTTTTCCTAGGGTTTATAAAAGGTTATAGATGAACTATTACCATAGCTAATAAATATATGGCGACTTGGGTATATATCAACAATCCATTATATGTTCATCAAAAAATTTTCAAAAAAGGACACGACTCTCCCGAAATCCTTTAGACCAACAAGTTTCACGTCTTAAGGGCGCTAAATAGAAGGAGTATAGGATAGGTTAGGTTAGCGGTTAGCTTTCCGTTCACAGACAAAATTTCACGGAGACCCATTGTGTTATCATGGATTTATGATATCCAGTTGGATAGCAATACAATCGCCACTAATATGGAGGCTGATTGTTGTCGCAAAAAGAGAATCTTTAAATTACAAATTAAGTCATGAAAATAATTTGCTGGAGAATCAATATCATTGTCGGATGTGTCCTCATAAACTTTATTATGTATTACACTTTGTCAGATATTCCACTTTTATTTTATTTTAATAATTACAATAAGGGCCATTATTACAACTTGCTCCGTTTAGATTTTAACGGGCAGATAATTTTTTTTCATTATGATATGTGGACACTAAGGTGGAAGTAAGCGTTAAGCTAAAGGGAAGATCATCGTAACTCTAACTTTTAAAGTTAAGTTTATGTTTGAACTTACCAAATATATATAATATTTTCAATATGGCAACTTTAAATATAAATAAAATGAGTAAATACAACAAAAAAATAGCCCTCCGTTGACACTGCGTTTAATAAAAACTTGTTTAATTAAGTAGTGTTATCGACATTTCTCCGGCATTGCCATATTTTTGAAAAAGTTAACTTTATTTTATCATTACGTTGTAATAACGAAAAGAAGTTAAGTGTGACTTTAAAGTTAACTTTAGATAACGTTACTTTTAACTTAACCCAACTTTAACAGCAAGTTGTAATAATGGCTCTAAAAAGTTTAATTTTTGTTAAAACAAATTTTTTTTAGCTCTTTCCTAATTCTTCTACTTGAATAAATGTACCATAAGTTGTACGTTATAGTATATTAGGATATCATGAGTATATTCGTAACGCGTCACGAATATATACGTGGTTGGCAGTAAATTGATCAACTACAGAAATACATTGTATTTGACAAGAGATAAGGACCTGAATTAAAATTGAATTTGGTTGACTTTCTTTCAAAATCACCGAAAATTTTTACGATTTAAAATATTTCTTAAATCTAAACGTAGAACATATCCAACATTCGACAAATATTTTAATTATGTTAAATTATGATAATTTTTCTCGGAAACATCTTGATAAATAATTAAATGTAATTCATATAAAGAAATATTGATTTTAGTGTAAACTGTATATTTATGTAAGTATGTATTTAAACTAATTTGCAAATTGACTTTCCTTTCCTTATTGCCTTACGAAAAATCTATAAAAATGCTGAAAAATCTTATATATAAAAATGAATGTGTGTTTATTTGTTTGTGGGTTTGTTTGTTTGTTTGAAGTCTATAGACGGCTAAACGGCTGGACCCATTTTCTTCAAATTTTAACAGTACCCTCCTGAAGGTCTGGAAGGAACTATAGGCTACTTTTTATTTTAAAATTTCAAGTAGTCGAGGTGCCACGCCCAAATACCCAGTAAGTCTTTAATGTCGCATATCTCATAAACTGCAACAGCTAGAGTCCTCAAATTTTGTATGGACGACTTTGACGTATATATGAACAAAATATATTAGCTATAGTGGACATCTCACCTCCCATAGTCTACATATATAAAAATTAATGTTTGTATGTTCTTTATAAAACTGTGAGCTATGCATTTGATCATGTTATGATCTTTAGCAAAGTTGTTGCGCATGAGCCGACGAAGGTTTCTAAGTTGGTATGACCAATTTCCGACAGGTGGTGCCACTGAAAATTACTCAAAATGTATTAAATCGTAAACTGTGCATTCTTTAACAAAGTTGTTGCGCATGAGTCGAAGGAGGTTGGTGCGATTAATTTCCGGTGGATGGCATCACTGAAAATTATTCAAAATGAATGACAAGCAATTGGTCGACCTACACCTCAACCACGGAAGAATAGAGCATTACGAGCCTCAGAATCAGACGAGCTTTGAGACTGGAAAATCTTCGAGTATATGCCGCTGAGACCCGTTTGCTTGAACCACTTGAACAACGAGAAGTGAGATTAGAAACTGATCGAATGCGTACTACTCAATCCCGTTCATCTGAATCATTAGGGCAACGGGAAACAAAATCAATAAAATAATTAAAATTAATTGGACGTTCAAATTTATTTTAGTTGGTTGCGCAGGTTAACACGCGCAGGGTACAGCTAGTAATTTATAAAACCAGAAAAAGGAATTCAATTTGTTGAAAGACTAAGATGCACGTAACATTTTATTCATACTGTTTCGTCTTCAGTTTCACTGAAGTGATGCGAGTATTATTGTTGCCATTGTTCGGGCAATGGAAATAATTCATGAGCCGGAATTAGGAATGTTGCTTTTTCTCTATTGTATCTGTGCAGAAAAAATAATTGTAAGTATTTCCTTTGCCAAAAAGTTAAAAGTTCAACATTTCTTCTACATAAATTTCTAAATAACAAAGGAAAACACTTTGGTATTTATCCGGCATGCTTCGTTGTAATTTTTTCACTTTGGTTGTGTTGAAAAAAAATTATAAAAAGATTAAACAAATCGCGATAAGCTTCGTTACTCAGACGTTTAGACAATTTTCAATATTTTATGACTTTGTTGAATTATATATAAATAGTAGCCGCTGTAGTTTAGTAGGTAGTGTGGTGGCTTATTAGACGCAAGGCCACAAAGAAAACGAAAAATCAAAAAATATTTCTTCGGTGAATTCCGGCAAATAAAATTATCATGAAATATTTCTCAAAAATCTGTTCGTATCGTTTCTAAATTGACGCACACAACATAAGTGTGAGGAGCTGGGTTTGCCTACTTTTTTGTTACTAAAACCTTATCACAATTTTTTACTTTAAGACAAACTCTTTTTGATTTAGTTTTTAAAATATATGATAACGTAGTATATTCATGTACTCATTGGTTCTTATCTCAGATCTGAAATTTTGAGAAAAAAAATTCTTTTAGCAACGCTCTATCAACAGTCCTATTCAAAAACTCTAAGAGTGACAAATTGCCATGAAAAAGCTTCTCAAATATGAAGTTAATAATCCGCTAGTAATGGCACGTACAAATTAATAATTTATGTATTTTCGTATATGATCATGATATGAAGATACAATTGTAAAAGAATTCACGGAGTACAAAATTACGGTCACAAGATTTAAAGACAATATTGCATTTGATAATATACACTGGCATATGGCTATTAGGGACAAATGAATTTGTCCTTGTGTTAACCCAAAAAGTGAAATACGGATAGCCCTCCTAGAATGCGGTTCACAAAATGCTGAAATTTTCTTATTACGCGGTACTCTTACCTTCTACAACTCAATTTTCGAAAAAATTTTCTTATAACTAAATTTTTTTAAAACATATAAAAACATGATCCCTCGATAGCTTTGAAAATCTCTTAATGTTGCAAATACAGAAGAAAAACTTCTCACTAAAAAGTATCGAGAAGGTTTTAAATATGTCAAAGCTGTTGAAAGAATACGTTTTATAAAACCATCCTGAAACAAATAATACAGAAATGTTTGGAAGAAATCTTTAAAATAGCCTATGTCCCTATCAAAAAATTTATAAAAAGTAAGGAAACAAAAGCAAACATCATCAGGAGCAGACATCAATAAGTGATTTTTATAACCTTTAATCGTCGAAAGTGTATTCGAATCTGACAGTGTATCGAGCTCTGATTGTGATTTAGCACGACTACAAACAAAATATTACTAAGTGCTGAAAATATTTGGCTTTATTTTTATTTTGTTTTATTAAATCTTTAATTTAAAATATTTTAAGTTGATTTTAAATTCCACTTTTATTTTGTTATGTTTAAATAGTTGAAGTATGTAAATATTATTCAATTATACATCTGTTATGTTATAATAAATAAATAAATACAAAAATATATATTAAGTGTATACCATGTAAGAACCAGAGTCAGATATTTATACGAAGTTAATGCCTCTTACAATTAGATTTTTTATGACTTATCTATTGTGTTATAGGAGGTTTACCTGTATTGTACTTTTTTATATACTTTTTATTCAATATTTCTTATGTAGATAATATTATTTTTTAAACAATTTATTATGTGCTTCACTTTTCGTTTACAATTGTAAGTCGTCATGTCAGTATTCAAACAATTGTTGTCTTTAAATATCTGACCACCAGTGCTCATATACACTATATATTGAAAATCAGATATGGTGACAACTGTAATAAATGCTATTTTCTTGCCTCTTTTGATATTTCAATATTTATTTACCCTTAACACTACAATAAACAACAATTTTTAGAAAGTTGAAGCTTCCTGTTGAAGGTTCTGTTGAAATTATATTCTAATACAGCTCAATTAGATACCTTAGTGTCCAATTTTGAGTTAAAATATAGAAAGCCAACACAACAAATTGGTGTGCTTCCATAGTTTAGTTAGCGTATAGTGAATACATTGAATTAAATGTCTTCGACCTTGATATGCAAACCTTTATTCGTCTAGAGTACTGAATTCATATTGTACATACTACTTCTTCGAGAGCTACAGTGTTTAAAACCAGTCTCGATATTAGTTGCAATCCAGACTGCAGATACTTCGGTGATAATCAATTTTATCTGCCTTAATATAAGGCGGAAATAATTCTAAATGCTAGTAAAATTTTCGTCAGTATAATTTAGTATATTGTGTGAACTTAACTTTTCAGCATTGGAAATTCCTTGAAGCAATTTCAAGATTTTCACTATCAGAACCTTGTTCTTCGGCAACATGGATATCGAGTTCTGCCTCCTCGGCTGTTCAATACTAGATAATGTTATATCTGGTACTGAAGAACAAACTTAAAACAACCGCTTTTTGAAATTACATTTTATTGTAGTTTATTATAACAGTCGATCGCCGTAGTTCAGTGGGTAGTGTGTTGGCTTATTAGACATAAGGCCACGATTCAAACCCCCAACTGGCAAAAACTCTGAGACCAAATAAAATTGCCATGAAAAGTTTATCAAAAAATCTGTCGTTCGGAATCGACTTTAAACTGTAGGTCCCTCAACTTATGTATAAAAGGGTTGTAATAATCAATTATGTATGTATTGTAACAGTATAAATGCTGTAACGGATCTTCAGTTGGTATAAACAGTAATTTTTCTCCTCCATTTACTAACAATTCCTTCCAAAATCTTGCATTATTTTCTCAACGCTTACAGAGCAGAAATAAAATTAAAATAAAATAAATAAGTACCTACATATGCATAGGATCCCGTTATCCCCGTAATAATTTTCTTTAAGTTTTCGAAATTTACAAATTACTTGAGGTGTAAAATCTTTGTAAGTTCATCAGAGTTCTACAAAAATGAAAGTAATGAAATAAATCCTCCAAATAAAAAAAAAATTTATTCTTGAAAATGTCAAAGATGCTTAAGGATCTTGTCAGTAATCGAACGTTAAAATTGGATGAAAATATATCTGATCTCCAAAAATCGGAAATACCACGTATCCAAGTACTAAAGCCGAAATATAAATTTTTTTCACTTTGTCAGAGTTTGTGAATCTCTGCTTCATACTTTCAATACTTTGCTGAACTTTCTTTTAAAACTAAAACTGAACACTCCCCTTTTAATTTTCTTGTATGAAACATAAGAGTTAATTTTTGGTATTTAAATTATTGCATGTTTAAATGCAATTTTTTCCCCCATTCCTTCGGTTTTTTTAGTTTGAAATTGTTGGAAAGAAAAGGCGAAAGTAACGAAACGAAACGAAAGAAAATTTTTATATAACTTTATACATCAGGTGTATGCCTTAATTTTGAACTGGAGAAAATAAAGGAAACATATACAGGTAACCCTTGTATGTAGTTCATATTATAGAATTGAAAAATTTCTGTAGAAAATTAAAAAATTAATAAATAAAATACTAAAATATCAATACCAAGCTTCATTATAATTATTCACTAGTTTGTCTTCTTCTTCGAACATTAAATTTAGTAGAAATTATATGCGTTATGGAAGTCATTGTATAAAAAAGAAAGAATTGTTGACCCAGCGATTCTTCCACCCGCTTTATTATCATTATAAAGCCAGTTTGAGCCTTTGTATACTGCTTCTAAGTAGTATGTTTATGTACCTTCGGGGGCACTTATTCCATACAAAATTTGGCTCATGCATAGCTGTAAAAGAGTAAGAAAATTGCAGAATTGTGAAATTAATTGTGTGCGATCGGTCTTTAGGTTTGTAACATGTATTATGAAAAGGTAATGCTTTTTAATGAGTATGTGTGTGTGTGTTTTAAAATTTGTGAGAATGCATATCTGGAAAAGAATTAAATCATTTTTATTTTCAATTTTTCCCTACAAATTTGGGATCATACCTGCTTTTTGTTGGTCCTTTCATTTGTATTGCTTTTCAAACGAATGGTTGGACGGACAGAATGAGTGTGTGCACGTTTCCTCATCTACATCCCAGAGTACAAGTAGACTGTAATGTGAAAATGTATATACGTATGTACGAATGTTTGGACGGACAGAATGAGTGTGTGCGTAACATGTAATGTGTATGATCGGTTTTTTTTTAATAGTAAATTCTTGGCACGTATTGCTCATGATCACAGGTAGAAGAAATAGAAATATAAACTAATAAGAAAGAGTAGGTTGGTTGTGCGGTTGTTTTTAATTTGATGAGAAAGAAATGTATAGTTGTGCCTGTGCGTTTTTTTTACGCATAAGTATAAGTAATATCTGTTTTCACATAATTGAATTTACTGATTGATCTACAACACCCCAGAGTATAAATAGACTTGTTTTTAAGGATTTAGAATTTTTTAGTTTTACTGTTTTAAATAAATGAAATTATAGAATAAAGGGATTAATTAAAACAAATTAGTTTTTTATTTTTTGAAAATTTTATTACATATTTCTTTTTTTCAGATTTTTACAGATTCGAATTTAAAAATACGTTTATACAGATTCAATAACTTAAGTGTTAACAAATATTGTGTATAGAATGTTTGACATCGACAAATGTTGAAAGATTGTGAATAAGTATTTTCACAATAATACAAACGTATGACATATTAATAAATAAAAATGGATTACTTATTTTACTAATGTTACATATTCTTAGTTCATTTATAAGTTTCATAAATAAATCTATATGTTTTATTAATAGTCCTTCCAATTCAGCTGATGTTACCATTTTTATTCCCCTTCTTTAAAAATTTAATAGTAGGTTGTGTTAGTGCGGGACGATGTACTCTGAATTATTTCATTTTAATTTATATTTATTGAATAAAAATTTTAAACACAAGTGCCCACAATTAAATGTATTAAATTTTTGTTTTCGTTCATAATTATATTCAATAGGAAATTTTAAGTAGTTGACAATCTCAAGTGGTGGTTGTAAGTTTCCAAAGCTATCAAAGTATTCCTTATAGTTGTGGTTTTTATAATATGCTACCCAATGTGTTCCCATACCATTTGAATCATCTAAATTAACAATGCCGCATTCTTGTTTGAATGGTTTTTCAGGTAAAGAATCACGCATGAAAACACCCCTAAAATGTTTGAGATGTCTTCCATATTTATTCAAATCCAAATCTGTTAATGGGCGATTGGGAAGGTTATCTAATAGTTTTTTGGAGCTGGACTATAGTAGAGACCATATCCAGTTTTATATGGTTTGAGGTACAACCCTTTACCCATTGCAATTGATTCCATATATCTATTATGCCGGTTAGCTTCAGCCAATTGTTCTTTTCCATTTTTGATAGCATTTACTGCTTTGAAATAGCGGATCCTCCACTTGCCAAACCACCAAGCGCTGACAATGCTGTTAGTACGGGAATAAGTGGAAGAAATCCTCCAATTTTCGGTACAGGTATAACTCTCGGTATTATAATGTCTGCTCGCTTTTTCCCTTTAAAATTTGAATGAATAGCCTTTTGAGCTATTTTAACAGCATCATTTATATCAAGGGGTTTCTGTTCTTTCAATTGTTTTAAAGTTTTTCTCACAGTAGCTGTGAATAATTTCTTATTACACTTATTCATTTTTCCTTTTCTTTTCTTATGTCTCTGCTCCTTCAAACCTAATCCAAATTTCACTTTAGCTTTCATAGCGTTTGTCACAAACCACGCGTTAGCACGTTCTTTAATATCACTATCTTTAGATTTAACTCGTTGCCAGGCTTTTTCAGCTAATATTTGATCTGCTTGATGTCTTGTGTCTATATCTTTTGATTGTGAATATGCAATATCGTGCTCTCTACAAGCTGCGTCTAATAAATTTATACCCTTATCTCCTCTTGCTAAACGTTTTTCAAGTTTTGTACCAGGTCCACAAAACTGATAACCAGGTAGATGTAATTCAACAGGTACTTTATTTATTAAGTTGTATACAAATCCTCTTCTCATCTTACACTGGCTGAGGTTTTGTTTTGACCCTAGATTATAACAAATTTTTTTCGTTACTTTTATACCTCTTCGCAAAAATAGCTGAAATCAAGACGATCTCCTCTATATATACAGCAATTTATATGATTTCAGTATGTTAATTTTTTGATATTGATTTTGATCTGCTTTGTATCTGATCACGATCTACTTTACATCTGATCACGATCTGCTTTGTATCTGCTCACGATCTACTTTATATCTGATAACGATCTACTTTTTTGGTTTTTGGTTTTGTCTATTTTATTTTAATTTTTTTTTTATTATTATTTTTTGTCATTGCCAGGTTTTAGATAAACATGTTCTACCTCAATGTTTAAATTGTTTATTTGATCAGCTAGATCATCATATATTTGTGTTATATATTTTTCGATTACAATATTTTTGTTTTTATGGTTATATTTATTAAAACTTTCTCCAAATTTATTAATATAAGACATCTCTTTCACTCTTCTAATAAATTATATTAGCTTCTTTAAGTTCATCGATAATAGAGATTATTTCGTTTTGATGATTGTTGTGACCAGAACCTTCCGATGAAAGAAGTAAACGTAGTCTGTCAACTAGTTCATTAGGATCATCCCAATGTATGTAATTTGATTTCAGATTATTTTGTAATTTTAGCATTAAACCACTGCCTTTTGTTAAAATGTTTGTTGTTGTTTCGAATAAATGTTTAATTATTCGTATATATTTGAAGGCTCGTGTTCCTTTCACTTGTTCATTAGGTTCATAGCGACGTTTATGTGCATTGGTATTAATTAAAATCTCTTTATATTTTTTCAAATCATTTTTAGAATAATGGAGAGGTTTTTTATGAAATACTAGTTCAAATAATCCAGGCGTCATTTTCAATTTCATATTCCCTATCTGCATAGTATTATCTCTATTAAATATTAATTTTTCCTTGCCATATCTCCAACTACAGTCTACATCTTGATTAAAACCGTAAATTTTATCCAATTGCTTATTATTAATAAGTGTTTGTATATTTTCAAATAATGGAGAGCTTTTCGTCAGCTTTAAACATTGTTTTCTTTCAAAGTTTTTGATACATGTACTTGATACAGGTCTATTATGGTCATAGTTTTTTTCACCATCATTATCATCAGTTGAAATATTTTCATACTGAAAATCGTTATCATCACCGTTTACATCATCGTAATCATCGTCATCATCAATAGTGTTGTCTATATCCTTATGCTTATCTTCAAGTTTTCCGATGATTTCATTATCAGCATTTACGTCATAATAATCGTCATCATCATCAATAGTGTTGTCTGTATCCTTATGCTTATCTTCGAGTTTTCCAATGATTTCATTATCACCATTTACGTCATAATAATCTTCCTCATCATCTATAGTGTTGTCTACATCCTTATGCTTATGTTCAAGTTTTGGGATGTTTTCATTATCATCATTTACATCATCATAATCATCGTCATCATTAATAGTGTTGTCTATATCCTTATATTTATCTTTAAGTTTTCCAATGATTTTTTTAAGTGGTTTTGTTATTGGTTGAAAGGTATCTTCTAATAAATTAACTCTATATATTTGATTCAGTTTAATATTTTTTAACTTTTTCTTTAGAACAGCCCTTGTCTTTACAAGATCTTCCAACACTTTATTATGGTAATTTTTAGACATTATAATAATTTTTTTATTGAATTTGATCTGGTTATGATCTGCTCGCTATCTGATTATGATCTGCTTTGTATCTGATTACGATCTGCTTTATGTCTGATCACGAACTGCTTGCTATCTGGTCACGATCTGATTTATACCTGATCACGATCTGCTTGATGGCTTGTGTCTATATCCATTGATTTTGAGTACGCTATATCGTGCTTTCTACAATCTGCATCCAATAAATTATTCCTTTATTTCCTTTATTCTTGCTATTCGTTTTGAAGTTTTGTATCAGGTCCACAAAACTGATAACCAGGTGGATGTAATTCAACATATAATTTGTTTATTAAGTTGTCTACAAATCTTCTTCCAATCTTACACTGATTAGGTGTTTTTCTTTTGACTGTAGTTTATAACCATTTTTTTCATTACTTTCATACCTCTTCGCATGAAACACTACACCAGCTATACTAGCAAGCTATACCAGCTATACCAGCTATACCTGCTATACCAGCTATACTAGCTATATCAGCTATATCAGCTATACTAGCAAGCTGTACTAGCTATACTAGCAAGCTATACAATCTGTACTAGCTATACTAGCAAGCTGTACTAACTATACTAGCAAGCTATACAATCTGTACTAGCTATACTAGCAAGCTATACAATCTGTACTAGCTATACTAGCAAGCTGTACAATCTGTACTAGCTATACTAGCAAGCTGTACTAGCTATACTAGCAAGCTATACAATCTGTACTAGCTATACTAGCAAGCTGTAGTAGCTATACAATCTTTACTAGCTATACTAGCAAGCTGTACCAGCTTTAGCAAGCTGTACCAGCTATAGCAGCTACATCAGCTATATCAGCTATATCAGCTATACCAGCTATACCTGCTATACCTGCTATACCAGCTATATCAGCTATATCAGCTATATCAGCTATACGCAACACTATTGATGATGACGATGATTACGATGATGTAAACGGTGATAATAACGATTTTCAGTATGAAAATATTTCAACTGATGATAATGATGGTGAAAAAACTATGACCATAATAGACCTGTATCAAGTACATGTATCAAAAACTTGGAAAGAAAACAATGTTTAAAGCTGACGAAAAGCTCTCCATTATTTGAAAATATACAAACACTTATTAATAATAAGCAATTGGATAAAATTTATGGTTTTAATCAAGATGTAGACGGTAGTTGGAGATATGGCAAGGAAAAATTAATATTTAATAGAGATAATACTATGCAGATAGGGAATATGAAATTGAAAATGACGCCTGGATTATTTGAACTAGTATTTCATAAAAAACCTCTCCATTATTCTAAAAATGATTTGAAAAAATATAAAGAGATTTTAATTAATACCAATGCACATAAACGTCGCTATGAACCTAATGAACAAGTGAAAGGAACACGAGCCTTCAAATATATACGAATAATTAAACATTTATTCGAAACAACAACAAACATTTTAACAAAAGGCAGTGGTTTAATGCTAAAATTACAAAATAATCTGAAATCAAATTACATACATTGGGATGATCCTAATGAACTAGTTGACAGACTACGTTTACTTCTTTCATCGGAAGGTTCTGGTCACAACAATCATCAAAACGAAATAATCTCTATTATCGATGAACTTAAAGAAGCTAATATAATTTATTAGAAGAGTGAAGGAGATGTCTTATATTAATAAATTTGGAGAAAATTTTAATAAATATAACCATAAAAACAAAAATATTGTAATCGAAAAATATATAACACAAATATATGATGATCTAGCTGATCAAATAAACAATTTAAACATTGAGGTAGAACATGTTTATCTAAAACCTGGCAATGACAAAAAATAATAATAAAAAAAAAATTAAAATAAAATAGACAAAACCAAAAACCAAAAAAGTAGATCGTTATCAGATATAAAGTAGATCGTGAGCAGATACAAAGCAGATCGTGATCAGATGTAAAGTAGATCGTGATCAGATACAAAGCAGATCAAAATCAATATCAAAAAATTAACATACTGAAATCATATAAATTGCTGTATATATAGAGGAGATCGTCTTGATTTCAGCTATTTTTGCGAAGAGGTATAAAAGTAACGAAAAAAATTTGTTATAATCTAGGGTCAAAACAAAACCTCAGCCAGTGTAAGATGAGAAGAGGATTTGTAAACAACTTAATAAATAAAGTACCTGTTGAATTACATCTACCTGGTTATCAGTTTTGTGGACCTGGTACAAAACTTGAAAAACGTTTAGCAAGAGGAGATAAGGGTATAAATTTATTAGACGCAGCTTGTAGAGAGCACGATATTGCATATTCACAATCAAAAGATATAGACACAAGACATCAAGCAGATCAAATATTAGCTGAAAAAGCCTGGCAACGAGTTAAATCTAAAGATAGTGATATTAAAGAACGTGCTAACGCGTGGTTTGTGACAAACGCTATGAAAGCTAAAGTGAAATTTGGATTAGGTTTGAAGGAGCAGAGACATAAGAATAGAAAAGGAAAAATGAATAAGTGTAATAAGAAATTATTCACAGCTACTGTGAGAAAAACTTTAAAACAATTGAAAGAACAGAAACCCCTTGATATAAATGATGCTGTTAAAATAGCTCAAAAGGCTATTCATTCAAATTTTAAAGGGAAAAAGCGAGCAGACATTATAATACCGAGAGTTATACCTGTACCGAAAATTGGAGGATTTCTTCCACTTATTCCCGTACTAACAGCATTGTCAGCGCTTGGTGGTTTGGCAAGTGGAGGATCCGCTATTTCAAAGCAGTAAATGCTATCAAAAATGGAAAAGAACAATTGGCTGAAGCTAACCGGCATAATAGATATATGGAATCAATTGCAATGGGTAAAGGGTTGTACCTCAAACCATATAAAACTGGATATGGTCTCTACTATAGTCCAGCTCCAAAAAACTATTAGATAACCTTCCCAATCGCCCATTAACAGATTTGGATTTGAATAAATATGGAAGACATCTCAAACATTTTAGGGGTGTTTTCATGCGTGATTCTTTACCTGAAAAACCATTCAAACAAGAATGCGGCATTGTTAATTTAGATGATTCAAATGGTATGGGAACACATTGGGTAGCATATTATAAAAACCACAACTATAAGGAATACTTTGATAGCTTTAGAAACTTACAACCACCACTTGAGATTGTCAACTACTTAAAATTTCCTATTGAATATAATTATGAACGAAAACAAAAATTTAATACATTTAATTGTGGGCACTTGTGTTTAAAATTTTTATTCAATAAATATAAATTAAAATGAAATAATTCAGAGTACATCGTCCCGCACTAACACAACCTACTATTAAATTTTTAAAGAAGGGGAACAAAAATGGTAACATCAGCTGAATTGGAAGGACTATTAATAAAACATATAGATTTATTTATGAAACTTATAAATGAACTAAGAATATGTAACATTAGTAAAATAAGTAATCCATTTTTATTTATTAATATGTCATACGTTTGTATTATTGTGAAAATACTTATTCACAATCTTTCAACATTTGTCGATGTCAAACATTCTATACACAATATTTGTTAACACTTAAGTTATTTAATCTGTATAAACGTATTTTTAAATTCGAATCTGTAAAAATCTGAAAAAAAGAAATATGTAATAAAATTTTCAAAAAATAAAAAACTAATTTGTTTTAATTAATCCCTTTATTCTATAATTTCATTTATTTAAAACAGTAAAACTAAAAAATTCTAAATCCTTAAAAACAAGTCTATTTATACTCTGGGGTGTTGTAGATCAATCAGTAAATTCAATTATGTGAAAACAGATATTACTTATACTTATGCGTAAAAAAAAACGCACAGGCACAACTATACATTTCTTTCTCATCAAATTAAAAGCAACCGCACAACCAACCTACTCTTTCTTATTAGTTTATATTTCTATTTCTTCTACCTGTGATCATGAGCAATACGTGCCAAGAATTTACTATTAAAAAAAAACGATCATACACATTACATGTTACGCACACACTCATTCTGTCCGCCCAAACATTCGTACATACGTATATACATTTTCACATTACAGTCTACTTGTACTCTGGGATGTAGATGAGGAAACGTGCACACACTCATTCTGTCCGTCCAACCATTCGTTTGAAAAGCAATACAAATGAAAGGACCAACAAAAAGCAGGTATGATCCCAAATTTGTAGGGAAAAATTGAAAATAAAAATGATTTAATTCTTTTCCAGATATGCATTCTCACAAATTTTAAAACACACACACACATACTCATTAAAAAGCATTACCTTTTCATAATACATGTTAGAAACCTAAAGACCGATCGCACACAATTAATTTCACAATTCTGCAATGTTCTTACTCTTTTACAGCTATGCATGAGCCAAATTTTGTATGGAATAAGTGCCCCCGAAGGTACATAAACATACTACTCTTCTATGCCTTTGGGTTTCATATTAAGGTGCTAGATTAATATTTTTGCCTTTTGAACTTGTTATATCTCTCCATTGGCTGATCAGTTTCTAAAAAAAGATTTTATATTTTCAGCTAAATTCAAGTCCTCATGTATGTGCCTTATGGTGAAGTCTAGAATTGATTCACAGAAATATTCCACCGAATTGAAATGATCATTCTTATACACGCTGTATAGAGATTCAGTTGTTAATGGAATAAAATCTTCCTACTAAAATTGATTTTTTGATTTTATATCGCATTATATGTGTTTGTTGAGCACAACATAATTGCCCATTACAACCCTTCAGTCAGGATTGCGACCTAGCTCTCACACCACTGATGTTGTGTGCGTTAATTTTTATACATGATTGTCGGAACCTACAGTTGAAAGTTGAATCCGAACGCAAGATTTTTGAGAAACTTTTCATGTCAATTTTATTTATTCTCAGAGTTTTTGCCAGAAATCTGATGAGAGGAAGGTGCCGAAAAATATTTTTTCATATTTCGTTTTGATGTCTGACCTGGGATTTGAACCGTGGCCTTACGTCTAATAAGCCAACACACTACAGACTAGACTACGGCGACTTACATTCCTATTTTCAAATTTAACCATAAAACTAGGTGTGTGAGATGTTATCAAGATTTTGTTATTCGTTTGAAAGAAATTGGTGCAAGTATGTGAGCAAGATAACATTATTCAAATATTAGCCACGGCTTGCATAGATTATGTTGGCTTTGAGGACCGCTGTAGTTTGTCGCTTATTAACACACATCTGCGACTTAAAACCCCACAAGAAAAAGTCTAACGGGTCAATTCGCATGATTTCGATGCCTATTTAACAACACGGCCATGCGATGTAACCATACAGAGTGGCAAGAGTCGTTGGCACATGTCGTTGGTGTTCAGGCCAAAATATATTTATATACCTATTGTACTTGTTGTTGACATTGATGGCCCGGCCAAAAATCCGCACCAAACAGTGACTTCTTCATGTACGCTCCTAGATTTCATTGGACTTAGCGTTTTTGCAAACCACAAAATTACAACAACTTTAAACTACATAATGTTGTTAAACTGTTAAACTACATTTTGTTGTTGTAAAATATGTATTTTGTATTGTGTTACCGTTTTGCATTAAAATCTCAATTTTGGAAAAAAGTAGACTTAGCGTCTTTGCGAATTATACTAACGATATGTCCATACCTATCCCATAAAGATTTCGCCAAGCAAACTGAACTAATAGCAACTAATTTTGCATACATATGTAGCTTCAAAGGATGATCGCCATTAACTGTCAAAAGGATGATCCGATAGAACTACTGTTTTATACGAGGGTTATCTCTATTTGCAAATATTGGTTGTGTGATGAATATGCGAAATTTAAACCAATAATTCTCAATTTTTGGTTTTAACAGTTTTGTTTTGACTTTTGAACATTAACAGCCAATATCTAAAACATTTTTCATATTTTAATAAGATTTATTTACTTCTTATTATACCCTACATATAAAACACTTTGTTGTTTCACATATAAGTCTTGAATCATGATAAAAATAGACAGAAGACAGAAGAATTAAATGTAGTAAACTAGACTTTTTCTTTTATTTTCTTATATTCTCTCTTCTATATAATTCTTTTCATCTATTCTCTTTTTATAATTGAATATGTAAATTTAAATGTAAATGACATATAGAATAATGCCGAACTTTTACCACAAGAAAAACTTGGTAGCAATAGTTCCATTTGCAATAAATCAAAATGAAAAAAGTTTATTTCTTTTTGAGAGTCCATAAAATATATTTAAAAGTTGAAAACTGTTCATTGGAGGTTTGATTTGGAAAATACTTAAAAACAGGTAATTGACTTAAAGCGTCAAAGCCATCAAAGCACTAATTATTGTAAAGATAAATGAAATAATACTCTAATAGGCCATTTACACTACAGCGAAATCTAGTACTTATTAGATTTCGAGTCAAATCTAGTTGATTTTAACTAGATTTCCCATACAAAACAAAATCTACTTATTTAGTAGTTTTCGGCAAAATCTACTCAAAATCTAGTAAAAATAGAAATGCAACTATGTGTTTTGCCAAATAGTACTTAAAAATACAACGCTGAGCAGGAAAAAAATGAAATTTCAATTTAACCCTAATCAAGTCAACATGTGCCTCTCCGACACATATTTCACTTGGTCATGTTGTAACTTCCTTAAATACATATAGGTTCTAGTTCTTACTGCTTCTTGAATTCCTACTTTCAGTTGTTTTATTTAAAATTTACAAATTTCAAGTAATAAATTAATTTCTTTTTATTTTTTATTTTGTTTCAATCAAAAATGTTCTTAATCATGTCAAAATGTGTCTATGAGGCACATATGGGAACGCTAAATATTACTTCTATTGTTGGTGAACAACAAAATTAAATATAATAATGAGTTATAATGAGGTATAATGAGTTACGATGAGTTCTGGCACCCATTATTTGCCGTAGTCGTCTAAAATTAAATAAAAATAATTTGTCCAATGTTCGGTCCATACAACATGAGGATGAATACTCAAACCAGCCAAGGCAGACAGATATGCGACGTAGATGTTATATGTGCCCACCGAAGATATGCAGAATATGTAAGCAGTCTTGCAGTATTTACCACAAAAATACTTGCAACGAGCATTGTTCAAAAGTTCTAGTTTGCTTAAAATTCGAAAATAAATAAATAATATTTCATTTATGTAACTGAGAAGAAAAAATGTAATAAAAAAAATTAATACGTAAATTCTTTGTATGTGCCTCTGACACACATTTTGACTATATTTGTAAACATTTTTCCTGACTTGATTAGAGTTAAACTAAAATATTATTATTTTCTTTTAAATTTCAGTCAGCTGTTTTTTTTTTATTAAAATGAAATCTTGCTACTGTCAAATAAATCCAGTGTAAACGATGTAGATTTTGAGCAAGATTTGAAATATAATCTACTAGATTTCGCTGTAGTGTAAATGGCCTATAACTTCCAGATCTTATACTCTAAAACAATGTATTAAACATTTACATATTGTTACGTTGCCAGTGCAAAAGTTTCTTGATAGTCAACATTATGCATCTGCGAACAACCATGAGCTACTAATATAGCTTTTTCTTTCTCATTTATATCATCAGATTTATGCGTCAATAGAAAAATCCATTTGCAACTAATAATATATTTGTTATATAGCTTATATCCACCAACTACATTGTGTTATTATTAATTAATGAATTTTATTCAATTTGCATTGTCCCTTTCCACTTCATAGAAATTTCAGAATTTAATGCCTCAGCTGGAGTATTTAGATTTTCAATTATCAAACTTAACATTACCGGCACATCCACAGTGTAATAAACTATTCTAGAATAAATTGTTTTTCATTGTTATAAGTGGACAATACGGTAGAAGATACGTTAAGCTAAATGCAGGATCATCCGGATACCGGTAACTTTTAAAATTAAGTTTAAGTTTGAACTTGCAATATTATATATTATTTTCAATATGGTAACTTCAAATATAAACATAATGAGCATACAGAACAAAAAAAAAACGAAGCCCGTCGTTGCAACTGCGTGTAAAAAAAATATTTAATTGAGCAGTGTTTTCGACATTGCCATATTTTCGAAAAAGCTTACTTTATTTTATCATCAGGTTGTAATAACAAAAAGAAGTTAAAGGTGACTTTAAAGTTCACTTTAGCTAAATGGGAACGTCGCGCACCAAAATTAATTAGAACTGGTAATAGAAGCAAACTTAGGGCTATTATTACAAATTCCCGTTAAAGTTGGGTTTAGTTAAAGGTGACTTTAATGTTCACTTTAGCTAAAGTTACATTATAAAGCTCCTTCTGCTGTCAATATCGTTTTTTACAAAAATCTCCATAGCTTCGTCGCTTTGGAAATTTATTTGGATGTTACAGTTTGTTCTTCAGAGATTTATATTGAACAGTCACTGCCATCTTCTTCACTAGCAAATTACAATTCCAGTTCCAATAGAAAGAGAATCTCCGAGTTTTGATGGATTGGATTAGAAGCAAAAGCAGTGCAATCTTATAGAAAAAAAGAAATAAAATTAAAAAAAAAATAATAACTCGAACCCAAAACAACTCAACTTCAAAAATCTGAAGACGCATAGTGTAAATTACTACTAATTCACCAGCGAAAAAACGCTAAGTGAAACGACGCCAAGCGAGGTATTGGTGTATAATTTTTATGTGGTGATATTTTGTTTTTTCACTGGTAGCATATTCAATATTTTTTGTCATTTTTACCATATGTTTTGCATTCAGCTTATTCAAATCATTTATGTTTATATGATTATACCTTTGATGCCATTTCTTCAATACCACTAATTACATTTGACTGTCGCCAATTACAGCCAGCTAATGACAAAAACTCAAAAATAATTTTTTTATATTTCTGGAACCCTTGTTTTATTTAACAAAAACGGTCTGATCTTTTCACACAAAATTATTGATTACCCAAATATTTTTTAATCTATTTTCAAAATCCAAAGTTTTTTGAAAAGGGGACAGATTAGGCTTTAAAATGGTTTACATACGCATTTTGTTCAAACTTACATATTATGAGTTTTGATCAGGTAAACTTGGAAAATATGATTTATTTTCTTAATTTTTTCAAGTTTAGCTATTCTTAAGTGCAAAATTTAATTATAAAATAAGTGATGGCATCTAAAAGTGCATTATCTTGTGAAGAGATTGATACTTTGTTTGAACAAATCGGCCAAAAATTACCATAGTTATTATTTAAATAGTATAAAAGTCGTGTTATATTTTTTATATAAACCATCTTATCAAGAGAACTTTCAGCTCAAAATTTTTCAATTTTTTCTTGATTGTTTATCGCAAAATGTGTCAAATTCACGTTTGCGCTACTTAGCTTTAATCTCCCACAAATACTTCATCCAGATAAAGGATGGATATGGTATTCCACGAAATAATAGACGTATTTATTCATAGATTTTTTTGTTGGTTTTCCCATTTATAGTATGAGAATATTTTAGGCATTTGCCAAAAATTAAAACAATTATATTCTCGAGTGGTAACATCTGCATTTTATTTCATCACAATGTAAAACCATGCAAAATGCAACTTTATTAGAATAGATAAATCCATAGACATTACGTCATATTTCCCATTATTGAGATACACAACATGTAGTTTAGTTTGAAGTGTTCAGTCGGTGCTATAAATCCACTGGGGCGTATGAAAAGTGTAAAAATTTTTGAATGGAAGTTTTAGCGTAATTTTAATATTTTAGTATGTTATTACATATTTTACTGGCGGTTCATTTGCGGAAAGTTTTTGGATTTAATGTTTGCTCATTATGAATTTATTATATTTTGAGCATAGGAGTTAAATTATTTCAGCATTAGCAGACAAATGGTCTGAGTAGAGTTAAGTTGGTGTTGGTATTAAAGTAAAAAAACAATAAACACTCTTTAAAAATGATACGGTGAAAAACTTAATGGTCTTAGGTCCATTTACAACTCCTCCAATTTTAGGAAAATTTTCTCGGAGAGACGGTGAGAATACACACGAGTAATGATATGGTGTAGATTGTGTGTTTAGTTGAATATAATTCAAAAATATTTTTTTATATTTCTCATACCATCCAAACTTGTTTTATTTGAAGAAAACTCTATTTTCTTTTGAACCTTTCACACAAATTTATTGATTGCTCAAACCGATTTAAAACAATATACAAATACTTATTCGAACTAATGTGCTATGAGTTTTTATCACCGTATAACCAGTATAGAAATGGAATTTTGACGTTTACCAGCGAATTATGAAAGGGATAGCAAATATTACCAAAAAGTATTTCTGTCCCTATCTGATTGTCTATCTTTATTGTTCATTTATTTTTTGTAGTTTACGGGGTGGGGTTTTTATATTGGCGAGAGTTAATAAAAAATGTAATTTTTGTGTGAAACTATTAATAAATAATAAAAACAACTAATAGCAATAACATATTTTAACTTTTCCTTTCAAGAAATTAAAAAATATTGGCAATTTTCAGCAAGAAAATTTTTTTATGAGCAGTAGGTCTTATTTTGATCTTGTAATATTTAGCTTCTTAATTACCTCTTGTAAAGGAAACTATAATCATTGTGACCGAAAATCGCCCACATTTCGATTAATAATTAAATATTTAAGAATCTTTAAAGTTTTCATTGAAGAAATTAAAAAATATTCCAAATTTTTCCTTTTTTAACACAAAATAAATGTTTATTTACATTTAATTTTTCTGCTTTATCCGGCAGTTTTCACTCTGTATATCTGTTGCTTTTAACACATTTGATTCGCAAAACATTATAACATTTTTTTTCTCCCTCTAAATTGGCTAGTAATTTGCTGCTATGAGAGTTTATCAAACGTCAAAGGTTTCTATACTGGTTATACGGTGGTTTTTATCTTGTAAACTTGTAAAAGGTCATATTTTTCAAGTTTTCCTATTCTTGGCTGGAAAAATTATTTAAAATTATATTTCAATACAAGAACACTAATAATGTAATCCCACAATAATTTCGTACGAAATATTTATATTTGACAGCATTTCGTACCTGGCTTTAGTCAGAATTACGGCCTAGCTTATTTATGAGTGCAGGGATATACAGATTTGAGAAGCGTTTTTAACGGCAACTAGTTAATCTTTGAACTTTAGTCATATGACTACTACTGTTTTCATTCTCTTACGATATCAGAATTAAGGTTTGAACGAGGAGCTTTCGTCTCTATACACTGACTGCGGCGATCTCAAAATGTATAAACACTGATGAGCTTATAAACATTGATTTGCTTATAAACATTGATTTGCTTATAAGCACTGGTTTGCTTATAAATACCCATGTGTTTATATACACTGATGTACTTATAAAAACTGATGTGCTTATAAACATTTTGTGGTTATAAACACTAATATGTTCCCAAGACGGATGTGCTTATAAACACCGAAGTGCATATAAACACTGATGTGTTTATAAACAGTAATCAGCTTATAAACACTAATCTGCATATAAACTCTGATGTGCTTATAAACACTGACATTTTGTGGTTATAAACACTAATATGTTTCTAAAGACAGATACATACATAATTGGTCATTACAACCCTTCAGACAGGATTACGACCTAGTTTCTCACACCACTTATGTTGTGTGTGTTAATTTTATACATGAGTAGCGGGACCTACAGTTTAAAGTTGACTCCGAACGACAGATTTTTTGAGAAACTTTTCATGGCAATTTTATTTACTCTCAGAGTTTTTGCCAGAAATCTGCTGAGAGGAAGTCGCCGAAGAAATATTTTTTGTATTTTATTTTAATGTCTGGCCTGGGGCTCGAACCCTGGTTTTTTGTCTAATAAGCCAACACACTACCTAAAGACGGATATGCTTATATACACCGAAGTGCATATAAATACTGATGTGGTTATAAACAGTAATCAACATATATATATGGGTATAAACACTGATGTGCTTATAAACACTAATCTGCATATAAACATTGAAGTGCTTATTAACATTGATGTGGTTATATATATGCCATATATATGCAGCTTATATATATGCATATAAACACTTATGTGTTTATAAACATTGATGTGCTTATATACACTGATGTGTTTATAACCTCTGATGTGCTTATAAACACTGAAGTGTAGTGAAGTGTGAACTTAGACAAGATCCATGTTAAGTAATAAACCTGATACAACCCATCGGCTATAGTTTATTTGTCGTTCTAGTTGAGAGTGGAGGCTTAAGGCTGTCGATAGATATTTGCTATAAAAAATTTTAATTTATAAATCAGAATTCCAATGAATCCCTTAAGTTATTTCTTTCAAATACTTCTTTATTTACTTAAAGTGCAGAAATTTGCATGAAAAGTAATTATTTTCTTGTATTTCATTCTAAAAGAGTTAACAAATAAGGAGCGCAATGTGTTTGAATTAGTAAATGGCAAATAAACTACAATAAGGTTACAAAATTCTGGCACAGAAAATATTTACACGCGCTTATTATACCTTGATATGTCTATATCAAGGTTTACCATTTCATAGCACAATTGTGCAGAGAAAACTCACACGCATTCTTGTGTTTTTTCATTTAGTTGTCGATCATACTGGGGCAAGAACACATGTGCGGGGGATGTTTTATCATTTTATATCAGAATGACATGTGAATGATCATATTTTATGTTAAAAATGGGCTATGACATTAGCTGGGCGTTTTTAATTTTTTTTTATCTTGTCGCATAGTATAATTTTTTTCAAATGCTTTTTTCTTTTAATAAAAAATGGGTTTTTATTCTTTTTATTTTTATTTATCTAAAAAAAACGGCGTAATGTTTAAGCCAAAGATGCATAGCTTGTTCTTTTAATAAAAATTGGATTTTTTATTTTATTTTTATTTAGCTAAAATTATTAAGCCAAAGTTATATAGCTTTACATATGTATGCTGATGAAATGAAAATAAAAATAGCGTATATTACTAACACTTTTCTATGGCTGTAAATAAATAAATTCTCTCAACTTATTTCCTCTCTCTTACTCACTAACACATAACCAAAATTTTTTGACGAACCCTGGTCTATATTCTTAAAATTTTACTTGTTAATGTTAATAGTCAATAACACAGCCCTGCATGGGTTTTGCAAATAAGATTGCTCCAGGTGTTTCCGAAGGCATTTTGTGAGCTAAACACGAAAAAAGTCCAAATTTGCAGGGCTGTGTAATTTTTGCTTAAATTTCCATATTTCCTTGCCTTTGTAGGTAATAAAACATATCGCAATATAAATTGAATTCAGCTGTTGTCAGCTAAAACATTCTATAATTGGAAGAGACTTACTCAAGGCGTCTAATTTAAAGCTTCAGTAAAGCGAGCCAGTCACAAATAAATTGAGGCTTCTTCTTCCGCCACATGAAGCTTTTCAAATGATACCCTTTATGACATTCTTTCGAACATAAATAACACCGAAAGCCTAATCGATTTTTTCCCAAGGTCCAAGAGGGTTTTATTGCTTTTCATTTCCAGAAGAGCAAGTTGCATATGTTGTCGCTTAAATTGGCCTTGAGGACATTTGTCTAAGAATACACTTCGATCTTGCACATTGCAGTTGTAAATATTAATCGATACAATACGAGGTGTTTATATCTGAAGTTTCGAAATTTCATTCTCGAATACATCTACCAATTCTGAAATGTTTTCCAGGAAAACTACACAGTCGTTCTGTATGCGTTACCGCCTTCGATTAAAGTAAATTAGTTAAGATTGTAGTGGTAATATAATTCTTTGAAGGTAAATTTTCTACACCGGTGATAGGTTACTATATCGTATACATTGCGTTAAAGAAAATAATTGATTATGTTGTCATTCTGTAGCCGCCGTAGTTGGCATATTATCTGTGTTGGCATAGAACACGGTTCCAAAGTGTAAAATACAGCAAACAAATTAAGTTTTTCGAAACCCCAAACAACCACTAACAGTTAATTTGGAGAAACCATCTAAAATCGTGTTGAGAGGTCAAAAATTGTTTTTAAATCTAACACTTGCTAGGAAACCCGCCAATTACTTTGTAAAACACAAAGTGATATAAGTATTGTATTATTATGAAAAGGTGTAACATCGTTTAACATTAAAATAATAAACGAAAGCTAAAAAACAATAATTTATACGATAAACAAGTAAACAAAATAACGAACAAACAATGTACACAAACAACAATGAAACAACGTTGTTTACATTTACGGAGATCTCGAGAAGGCGAAGCCACGAACACTCGACTTCAAGAACATTCATCAGACTGTTTACGTGGACATATGAAAGACAAGCCAAATCGGGCAACTAGGCAGTAAAAATTCAGCCAGTCTTGTGTGAAGACGCGTTCGTGTGAAGAGAATAATCGTGGTTTGAGGATATCCGTTATAAAAATCTTGTTTACGCAAAAAAGTGTAAAGAAGAATAACAAACAAAGCAATTATTGTTGTTTACATCAAGTTGTGAAGAGTGGCACACAGAATTATGCGAACAATAACGAAATTAATTAAAACTAAACACAAATTTAATTTTATTTTATTTGCAATCTACGAAGTCATATTTTAAACGTTTTTAAAAGGGTAAAAACGTAATAGTATTTTATTTCACGTATATCTTGTAGTAGAAGTATCTTTAGTTCCCTCAATATTACTTTTTTTATATCGCTTCAATATTTAAAGCATTTTAACAATTATTTGCATACATGAAGGAGAATAAAAAAATGCGATTTGCTTCCCATAAACATTAGGATTTTCGTACAGTTATTTACCAACATTTTTTTACTGTTCTTACAAAGTTCTGTATGAGTAAATTTGCATCATCTGCAAAACATTTTTTTCTTATTATGTCTTCATAATTCATTATGGTTTGCTTGAAGTAAAATTGGTATTTTATATAGAAACAAATTTATTAGGTGTACGAGTTGTAAATGAAACAATGAGTCCAATTTACCAGGTGTACCGAAATAAAATGAGCGTCAAGATATAAATGTCTCCATTTTTTTTTGTTTGACATTATCTGTCAAAAATATTCAGTATACATCAAATTAGTGAACAAACAACATCCTATTTAAAGCATTATTTTTTTGTTTTCATTTGAAGGGAAGTCCTTAAGAGTCGCATCGAATGCCTGTATGGCGATAATGCTCTATCAAAGAAACGTGAAGAGACCATGTAACAAATTTGTAGACGCAAAATTGCAAACAATATTAACTGAAGATGACATTTGGGTGTTTAATCCAGCGAGAATTTGAAATCACTTTATTAATACTTTTGTTTACGAATATATTATGTTTACGAATATATTATATGAGTTCGTTTTTTACATAAGTGGCTTCGGACAAATTCATTCTTGTATTTGTCGGGCAAACATTATCTTCTCTATACTGCTTACGCTATTAGAGAGAGTGCTTATATTCTTTTTAATCAACAACGAGTTAAACATATGAAGCAAAAAATTATCCGTCGTATATCTTCAAACATCGATGTTTTTATTCGATGCATCGAAGTTTAATACAAACACAATTTTTTATGTATGGCATAATCGATTCATAAATGTAGGAAAATGTTTTGTAAATACATTCTCGCCGTAGTCTAGTAAGTAGTGTGGCTTTTTAGATGTAAGGTCAGACATCAAAACGAAAATATAAAAAAAAAATTTTCTTTGGTGACTACCTTTCAGCTGATTTCTGGCAAAAGATCTGACAGGAAATAAAATTGCTCAAAAAAAATCCTACGATTGGAGTCGATTTTAAACTGCAGGTCCCGCCACTCATGTATAAAATTAACACACACAACATGAGTGGTGTGAGAAACTAGGTCCATAATCCTGACTAAAGGTTTGTAGTGACCAATTATGTATGTAAGTATGTAAATACATTCTTGAACACAGCTCAAGTGAAGTTGGATAAGATACAATGATGGGCTTACTTGCCTTGGTATAAATATGGGAAACTGCCCAGTAAGTGCGTAAAGCCATGCTATATTAATGGAAGACAAGCCGAACGTGAGATTCATTAGGGGTTATCGTATTCTCGCAAAGCGAATGACCAACATTCTTTATTATCCTCTATATAATACCAGTAAACTCGATGATTTTTGGAAATGATTCCCAATGATAAACTCTTTTAAGAAAGGTAACAGTTGGGTCGACATATAGCCCCAGAGTGAAGTACTCAAAGCTCATGGAGAAACTCACAAAATGCTAACAAGCGAAACTTAACTTCATTGAAAGAAGTGCTCAATTCAACTTGGGCATGATTTACATCTGACGGTAAACAGCAGTAATACCAGACAGCTTCGAAGAGGTTGACAAGACATTTAATAGAATGCATAGTTGAAGCGGCTAGACACACCAGGATCATAGATGATGAGGGAATTCGTGGCAATGAGCAAGCATATCAGATCACGAGGAGAGAAGTTTCTACGACGCTAATGGTGCCAGCTACTTTCAGCGGAGTTTTAAGAGGTAATTATATGGATATACTTGACAAAAAGAAAGATGAAAAGATGCAGACATTCTTTTCATATCAATAGGGTTTGTGACAGTCTAAACTTTTGTTGCTTAATTACAATGAGAAAGGATTTGAGTTATGCAGCAGAGTACCCTACTTTAGGATAGTAACCGATATTTTTCCGGTAATGTATCTAAGAAACATCAATGTATTTATAAAATTAAACATAACATAATTGGTCATTACAACTCTTCAGTCAGGATTACGACGTAGCTTTTTACACCAGTCGCCGTGGTCTAGTAGGTAGTGTGTTGGCTTATTAGACGAAAAGCCAGGGTTCGAGCCCCAGGCCAGACATCAAATAAAATACAAAAAGTATTTCTTCGGTGACTTCCTCTCAGCAGATTTCTGGCAAAAACTCTGAGAGTAAATAAAATTGCCATGAAAAGTTTCTCAAAAATCTGTCGTTCGGAGCCGACTTTAAACTGTAGGTCCCGCCACTCATGTATAAAATTAACACACACAACATAAGTGGTGTGAGAAACTAGGTCGTAATCCTGACTGAAGGGTTGTAATGACCAATTATGTATGTATGTATGTTTTTACACCACTTATGTTGTGTGTGTTAGTTTTATAAAAATTTTCTCGAAGTTTTTGTTAGAAATCTACAGAGAGGAACTCGCCGAAGAAATATTTTTTCATATTTTGTTTTGATGTCTGACCTGTCAAATAATAGGCAGGCGGTTATACTTAACGACGCCTTTTGAATGTATATGGAAGTTTTGAACGTATATGGATTGAAAACAATACAATAAAACGTCCGGTCGCCTTATTCCATTATTTCTACGCAACAATAGTTACATCGATTTTTTTATTTCTTTTTTATTACAAAAATCAATCGATGCACAAAAACGATCGACCGATTTCGTGACAAATCGATAAGCATCGATGTTTTACTTTAATGTTCATCAAAAATAAAAAGTGCTCAGTATAAATTAATATGCAGACGTTTTCGAGATAAATTTTTTGATTATATAAGGAGAATAGAATCAATGCATGTGTAACTTTATACTTGAGTCCATTTGTTTGTTTGCAGTGATTATCAACACATACTAAGCTTAACATTGCAAAAATGCTGATTAAATCTGTTGTGCTGCGGAATAATTTGTGGTACTCTTCAATTTGTTACGTTTTTGGTTTATGCAGTGGTGGATTTGAATATATTTGTTGTTGTTATCATGTGCAGGCCTGACTGTATATGTATGTATGTATGAATATCTGCTGGTTTACTTGTGTTCTATTCATTCTATTCAAAAATTAATGGCTTTCAATTTCAACAATAGACACGAAACAATATAAACAGATCACGTAATATTGCAATTGCGGCTAAAGTGTTGTATAATATCCAAGTATGTTTATAATATGTTTGTCTGTTACATTTGTATCTGACACCATAAATTACACCAATTTTAAAAGCAAAAATAATACTTTTTTGTTGTATACTTTTGCCGCCGTATTGTTATTTTTCTATTATTTTTTGGATAAAATGTTACATATTTTTTGGACATGTAGTTCCAAGGATATTAAAGTTTTGAATGCATATACACATTTTACAAAAATTTAAAATTTAAAATTTAAAAAATATAACATAAAATAAAAATAAATAATAAAAATAGAAAAAAAATTAAAGTGAATGTGAAATAAATTTTAAGCTGTTGCCTGTCAAAGTTAAAATTTTAAATGTTTTGAAATTGTTTTTAATTAAATTTTTTATTAAATTTTCATTGAACGCATTTAAGTAGATATAGGATCGTAATTATTTTTACCAATACCCATTAAAAAAAATATTTTATTGCAATTGAGGAGCTGGCGAAAAAAGCCAGATATGGCAGACTGAACTGCCTAAATAGATACTAGTGGGATTTTCTTTTTTTCATAGAATAACTTTACCTAACCTTGAAAATAGGACTAGTTTCCTATATTTTTTTTAATATGTGCTAGTTTTTTTATTTCAATTGCTAAATAAACACTTCTGGATTTGTTTGTTTGTCTGGTTATGATTCAAAATTTGATAGACATGACAAAATCAGAGGACACCATTGGTATGCCAAGCAGGAACAGCAATTTGACAAATTTCAATAGACAAGTAATTGCTTTGTTTCAACACAAGTCGTAGTATTTGTATGCTATGAGATTTTGTTTAGAATTGATTGAAAATAAAAAAACAGAAAATATTTCGTGGCTGCACAGATGTGTGCTTAAAGATCCAGAAAATAAAATAAAAAAAAACTCTTTTAATTTGGACATGTCTAGTTTTGTACGCCAGTTCCACAATTAATTTTATTTATTGAACTTTTAATTTTTAACTGGAATAAGAACAAGTGTTAAAGTCTTTAAGACAATTTATTACCGACTAACACTACGAAAAAAAAACTTTCATCTTTAATTGCTTTTCAACGTATAGATAGAAGACGAAGGCTGCAATAATTATTAGGAGTTGAGTATACTAGATCTTATGTACAGTGTAGTGAAACAGATCATAGCGTCTGGTGGGGATCGAACCCACTATTCTGACGATAATAACCAGGGCACCCGCAATGAAAAGTTATTAAATATTGTATTTGCAAGGAAGCATACCGTTTTAAGTCTGAGGATCTTCATCACCAAACATTATCGCTTTGCTTAGGCGAACGGACTTACAACTGCTAGACAGATGGTTATCTAATATGATGAAAGTAAATTCAAGCTCGTAATCCAAAGATTTTACGCTGATCTACTTAGTTGTTTACCTTAAAACACTCCTTAGGTCAATGCTATAAAATCGGAATCTATCTGGTTTCACATTTAACAGCTGATGCTATAAACACAATAAACTCAGCGCAGTTATCTCTGTGAAATAGAATACGTGTATGTGGAAGTGATTCTGCTGCGTTGCATTAAGACTAATTTATATTTTTGTTTTCGGCAATGAGGGTATTAATACACAGAGTAAGAGAATTTATATTGGCAATGAAAGTGTAGCACGACCCTACTGCCGTTTATGTCAACACAATGTTCTGTGTAGCTAATGATCATTAACGACACAACATGTATAAACAAATGAATATCAAATAACATAAGCGAGTGTGTCATTAACATAATTCTGGGCATTGACTCTCGCTGCTTTTGACGCGTGCTCAAGTCGTCAACACATTATGTGCATGTTGTTGTTGTTGTGTATTCTCCGCTGGCTAGCGTAGGAATTATGCTTTGCTTGCATTAATGGTGTTGGGCTGAATTCTTGGATCGTGTTGCATACACACAAACACATGTATTATTAATTGGTAGAATATAGGTCACTAGAACATTTAAGCAAATATATGTAATAAGTTTAAGAGCTACATAGAATTATGGGAGTTGATTCGAAATTGTCGGATCAGCTAAAAAACTGTATAAAAGAGGAAATTATTCCCATATCGAGATTAATGGGATTGAATTGAATAAAGTGAATAGAGCTCTTCATTTGAGCTCTTTAAAACTAAAATAACTCTTAATATTTTCTGTCCATCCTACAAACTGATTATTTCTATGAATATAATAAAATACTTCACAGAGGTTTTAGAAACGCGACGTATGGGACATAACGCGAAAAAAAATGTTTTAGCGGCTTCTTTGATAAAGAATTAATAAACCGTTTATTTTTCATTTGTTTTTGTTTTATGCTTTGCAGCTGCTGCCTTCACTATTATTATTGCGCATGCAGCGTTGCAATTCCAAAATTGCTGTGTTTGCTGCATTGCGTCTCTTGCGTTTACGGCATGAGAATGTCATACGTAGAAAGTTTTTCATAGAGATTTTGCATACAAAAATATAAATGGTCATCGTCATTTTTAATGTAGATAATCATTTTTAGCAAATAATTGTGCACAGTAATTAAGTGCATTTAGTAATGGAATCGGCTAATATATAGTACTTACTTACTTACTTAATTAGCCATAACAACTCGTTTAACCGATTTCGGCCTGCCGCAACACATCCTTCCAGGCGCCTCTGCTTCTTACGCGCCTACGCCAGTTGGTTACACCAATCGATGACAGGGCTTCCTCGATTTGGTCCTTCCAACGGATACAAGGTCGCCCTCTTCGCCGACTTCCGCAGATTTCCGCATCAAATACCCGTCTCGCCGGAGCATCCTCCTCCATTCGAACATGGCCGAGCCAGCGCAGCCGCTGGCATATTACACGAATGGCTATGGTTGAAATCTCATCTCAGACATCTCGGACAATAAAAAGTATTTCTTTCGGCGATTTCCTGTCAGTAATCTTCTGTGAAAAAGTATGAGAGTGAATAAAATTGCCATGAAAAGTTTCTCAAATCTGTCGTTCGGTGTCAACTGTAGATCTAGAATAAAATTATTAAAGCTCAATGGCTACGTCTATAAGCAAAACTGAATTACTAAAATGGCGATCCATAAAATGGACAAGATGGCGCAAATCGCCATCTATTTAACAATGAATTTAAAGCAAAATCAATTTCGTTAAAACTTTATTTTTAGTTCCTGCGATTAAACGCTTTGGAAAACTTTTTGTGGTGGTGCATTGCTAAGAAATTAGTTTATGCCAGCAAACCAACAACTCTTGAAGCATTAGAAGCCATTTTCGTCATACGGTAAAATTTATGGAAAAAGATAATCAAAGATTGGTATGATAGAGTACAGAAAGCAGCAGCGGACATACATATGCTGAAAATCATAACTCAAAAATAACACACATACATAATTGGTCCTTACAACCCTTCAGTAAGGATTACGACCTAGTTTCTCACACTACTCATGTCGTGTGTGTTAATTTTATACATGAGCGGCGGGATCTACAGTATAAAGTCGACTTTGAACTACAGATTTTTGAGAACCTTTTCATGGCAGTTTCTTTTACTCTCAGAGTTTTTGCCAGAAATCTGCAGAGTGCAAGACGACGAAGAAATGTTTTTACCTATTTCATTTAGTTGGAGATGTCTGACCTGGTGTTTGAACCGAGACCTCACTTCTGATAAGCCAACACACTACCTACTAGACTATGGCGCCTACAATAATATATATGTTATATATAGTATTCAAAAATAAATTGCTTTAAAATTATCTAACAGATTATAATAAAAAAAATTCATATCAGCAATATTATTTGAAATCTCAAATACTAAGTTTTACTCACAATTTATTATATTACTCTGCATAATTTTGTCTTTTTCATTTCTTTCACTTAAGGAATTTTTGAAAATAATTTCATTTGAATCTAAAATATTTAGCCTGACATAAATGCCACATTCAATTAAGTTGTGGTGTATCACAATGATTCCAAAAATTATCACAATACACATCAAGCCATTTTCTAATCGCATCACAATTGATGGTATGAACCACATTTTTATTATTAAAACGGCTATAATAGCACGAAGTAGGAAAGAGTGTGAAAAAACTGAAGTACAGCGATGAACGTATGTATATGTATTGTATATGAACGAAATCGTGAAAGCATATTTCGTATAAAGAAATTAATTTATCTGTGTGAATGTTATTTTCTCTTGTTTCTCTGTCGCTGAAATTTTTGATAAGAATTTTAATTTATTGTTGGTTTGAAACCATAAACCTATAAACGGATGAATACATGAATGAATAATTTAGATGATATGGTACGAGAACAACTGTTTTATAGACATTAGTTATTAGTAGGAGAGGAAGTTTATGAATCAAAATTAGTATCCAGCAAATATCTAAAAAACATTCCCTAATTATTAAGTCAAAGATTTATAACTTTAAGTATGTTGATGAATTGAAAATCAAAATAGGGTATTTTACTAACATTTTTTTATGACTGTATCCTTTCAACTTATTTTTTGTCCTTTACTCACTAATGCACAAACAAAAATGTTTTGGTAACCCTTGATTTATATGAACAACCTTCTTATGTCCAAAATTTGTATAAGTTAACTACGAAACTGTACAGCGTTGCACTTAAGCCACCAACCAAACAACGTGGAATATAAGACATTCTCAACCTAAACCCGCATGACTAAATAGATGTGACTACAAAATATTTGAGCACAATTGTTGCATTATTTTTCCAGTCATAATTTAAGGACGAAGGAAAATGTGCATTTACTTACTTTCTTACCTAATTGGCTATTAACAAACCGATTAACGGATTTCGGCCTGCCGTAGCACATCCTTCCAGGCGCCTCTGCTTTTAGCGCGCCTACGCCAGTTGGTCACACCAATCGATGACAGGGCTTCCTAATTTCTAATTTCTAATCTCACTTCCCGTTGTTCAAGTGGTTCAAGCGAATGGGTCTCAGCGGCAATACTCTTAATGCTCGTCTGCTTCTGAGGTTCGTAATGCTCTTCTCTTCCGTACTTGAGGTGTAGGTCGACCAATTCCTTGTCGTTCATTTTGAATAATTTTCAGTGACGCGATCTATCGGAAATTAATCGCACCAACCTCCGTCGTCTCATGTGCAACAACTTTGTTAAAGAATGCACAGTTTACGATTTAATTCATTTTGAGTAATTTTCAGCGCCACCACCTGCCGGAAGTTGGTCATACCAACTTAGAAACCTTCGTCGGCTCATGCGCAACAACTTTGCTAAAGATCATATCATGATCAAATGTCCAGTTTACGATTTAATTTATTTTGTGAAATTTTCGGTGGCACCTCCTGTCGGAAATTAGTCATGCCAACTTAGAAACCGTCCCCGGCTCATGCGTACCAACTTTGCTAAATATCATAACATGATCAAACGCATAGCTAACGATTCTATAAGGTACATACAAACATTAATTTTTATATATGTAGGCTATGGGAGGTGACACGCCCATTTTGTTCATAGTCAAAGTCGTCCATACTAAATTTGAGGATTCTAGCTGTTACAGTTTATGAGATATGCGACATTAAATACTTATTCGGTATGTGGGCGTGGCACCTCGTCTCCTTGAAATTTTAAAATAAAAGCAGCCTATAGTTCCTTCGAGACATACAGGAAGGTACTGTTAAAATTTCAAGAAAATCGGTCCAGCCGTGTAGCCGTCTATAGACTTCAAACAAACAAACCCACAAAAAAATAATATATATATATATATATATATATATATATTAAAGGTCTGCAACGAATAACTTTTCTACTTCATATGTGCAACTGGTTGTCGGATAAATAGAGTACTCTCTCTCTCTATCAGCGCAAGCAGTAAAGAGAAGAGAATGTGTGCAAGACAAATACGAGTAAGAATTTATCCGAAGCTGCTTATGTTCCGTAAAAAGAGTACTCATTGAAAAATATATCCGCAAAAACAAGTACTCCTAAAATTATGTTCACTTCATGTGGTACTTCAAATACTCGCAGCATAAAAACCACATAACTGATGTTTTTTTTTATATATATAAATGCTTATGTGTATGAATAAACTTATAAACGACTTGTTAGACATTTATTTATTAATCATTGAAATAAAAAAAATAGAAATCAAAAATAGTCAAATTTTTTTGGAAAATATTTTTTTGGCTTTTTGATTTAAAAAAGTCTTTATTTTTAATGAACTAAAAACAATTCAAATAACAAAAAAAAATCGCTTAAAATTACTAAAACGTAAAAAACATAGTTTATACATATGTCATATATGTATGTATATATATCTTTGTGGTATTTGCAGTACTCATTGGTATTTGTAATACTACGTGAAGTTTGGTGGTACTCATTGTACTCGACATGTTTTGTGCCGGTATTTTCGAGTAAGAAAGAAAGTTGAACATGTGTCTGTATGAAGCGAACGCAGTCAAATAACAACAAGAAGTTATTCGATAATTTTGTTGTTCTCAAAAAAAGTGCTTTTATTCTTCGGATACTTCGGATAAGTGTGCGTGTATGCTAGATCTTATGTACTTTTTGAAGTCAAATACATTTGTACAGACCTTTAATATATATGTATGTATATAAACGTATTTCTATTGCTGTCGTGTATAAAATATTACATAGAGCTGACGGGTGACGTATACGTAATATTTTTTTAGACAATAACAGTCATACTTTTTTTATTTATTTTATTTTATTTGCCTATTTCAACATAAAAAGTTGGACGATACTATGAAAAGATACTGTGAAAATTTCAATAAAATCGATTCAGCCGTTTAGCCGTATATAGACTTCAAACAAGTATTCAAATTTCATTTTTCATTAAATTATTAAATTTCATTAAATTCTTGAAAAGTATACGTATGTATTTTAGTTCGCTATTTTTTACTGTTTCTGTGCTTTTTTTAAAGCCGCCAATAGCTTAGAAAAAACAAGAAGTGAACGTTCTACATTCACTTTTAAAAATGTATGTCCCGCTAACAGAAAACTGAATAAAAGTAACAAAAAATAAAACAATTTTTATGTACAATTACTAAAAAAAATTACAGAACGAAATGAAATGGAAAAGCGAAAAAATATGTAAAAATATATAAATATAAGAATCAAAAACATTATGCATACAAATATAGACGTACGATATGAAAATGTCTTTGAAAAACCTACAAACCTCATAACTTAAAAATACGACAAACATTCTGGCTAAAATTTATTTTTTCATTCACATTCTTTCTCTTCGTACTTTTTTATAGTTTAAGCATTTTTTTATGCTGGTGCTTTCATTTTTTTCCAGTTTTAGAGAATGATATTACACCATTTCCAGAAGTAAGGAAGGTTAGGTGAAAATAAATTTAAAATTTAAGTCACTTCATTACTACTTCTTGCTGGCATTCCCCATGCATAATGAATATTTCAAGGTGTAGATTTTACCTCAATCCCCTCTACTGAAACAAATTTACGAGATAAATTCTATGTGCTCTTTATCTATTTCTCTTTGTTTACAACTTCTGCAATAGGCAGCCATTGGGTGCAGCTTACGTGGATCCTATAAGATCCCGTTGCAACACCGATATTACCTATTCCTTCATATAATTTTAGCTACTGGTTGGCATATCTTTTCCATTTCTAAAGCCTTATGAAGAGTGAATTTTTCTCAAAACGTCATATAAAATGTTTTATCACTAAATTCCTTTTCTCTGGTTCCCTAGAGTCGGACTCTTCTTCCTTATCTTTGCAACTTTTGCAGAAGTTGTTAACACCCAAAAACCAGTGTCCCGTTATCACTGCTTTGAGCTTCCTTAGATTAAATCTTGATGTGTGCAATCCCAATTCATTTCTCCATATATCTACAAATGGCCAGATCTCTGTGGTCTCTCTACAAGGTGAGTCATTATCCCATCTTACCTTTGGCAATGAATGGAGTTTTTGTGAGACTGTGTTTGCCTTTATGCAGAGGAACGATATTTTCGTGTAGAAATTCATTTAATTTTCCGTGACAGCTTTATCAAATGAACCGTCCTTTTTGTTGCCTTCGATGTCCACGTGTTTAGGAAATGAAATGTGGTCGACTGTCCCGCTTTCTTCTTCACAGACACCCAGTATTTTTGAACAATCTTAGGTGACTTAATTGCCCTTTTACTGTCGAAAAATATGCTTATATGCATGTAGTCTAATACCGAATTAGCTCGGCGGCAATTTTAATAACAATTATTTCAGCGTGAAAAATACTACAATAATCTGATAGTCCAATGGACTAATATTGAGTTGTTTAGAGAACATTCCATATCCGATTTTTTTGCTTGATCTGGATTCATCGCTGAAAAATTGAGCGACTATTCCTGGGAAGTGTAAACCATTACCAGAAAAGGATCTATGCTGCAAAACTTGGCTCGGAGGCAGATTCCGGAATCGTGTTGCCGATATGAACCAATCTTAGCTTAGATTTTGACCTGACATTGGCTTCTATACTTCCATGCTCTTCTTCACTTGTTTCGCCAATATGTCTGGTGGTAGACAGTTAGTTAATAAACAATGCCTTAGATGACATAGTCTTAAGAACCAAATAGCATAACAGTTGTTTTTGTTTGAATGTTTTTGTAAAGTAGTATGCTGTTTGGCTTACAGGCAATACTTCGTTAAGAAATATGAAACATAGTCTGCCTCCCTTAAATCGAAGTCACAATTAACTTCTTGGCAAAAATTTGAGAGATCAAAGAGATGAGTTGCAGCAGAAATCTCTAGTAGTAAAAATAATGAAATTGAACCACTAGTTCCGACTGTATCTGCGATTGCTTTTAAATGTAGCCAATTAGATTTAGCGGTGGATTTAAAAAATAATGTCAGTAGTCCAAGTAGAGCATAACTTCGTTTGATATTTTTTAAATTGGTAAGATAAATTGCTACTTTTTTATTTGAAAAAATTAGTAAATAAAACAGTTTAGGATACCAGATAATCTCCCAAAAATCTAAAAAATTTTTGATTCGGGAACCAATAAAACAGTAAACCCGTTTCGAACTAATTTAACGACGGTTTTTTTGTGTATGAAAAACTCTTAGGATCCTTTCCCCCCTCTTTCATTCAAATTGGTCAAGCGTTTAGCCGTATCTAATTCTTTAAAAAAAGGGTGCAATTTCCTATAATGAGTGAATAGTAACGAAAAATATTTGCAGTCAAAAACAAAGTTCCAAAATTTTTTCTTTTGCAAAATGTTTCCAGACGTTAGAAAAAAGCCTCATATTTTTTTTTTTTTGGTTGTCAGAAAACCTTTTCAAAACATGAATTTTTGTCAAATTTCAAAAATTGCATTTTTTTTTTGTTAGTGACCCTGTTTTTGTCCTAATTTGCTATTTTGCTTTAATTTAAATATATTTTCTATAGGAAACACTGCTTTCATTGAAAAATGTTTTTTTGTCAGTAAAAATGTGTAGCTTGGCTGCTGGTTGGAAAGCTAAGGAAAGCTGTGCATTTATGTATAATTACGGGTGTAGCACTGTTTTTGGCTTTTGGCAATGAATTTAAATAAACTTGAAAAGCAACTTTTGCATGGCTTTGCTAATGGTTGAAAAATTATTTTACGGAAGTATAATAAGAACCCAAAAACTAAAATGAAAACTTGCTTTTATAAAAATTCTATTAAAATTACCAGGAGTATAATAATTTGTTTAAAGTGTTTGTAATATTGAAAGCATATAAAATAATAATTACCTTAATTATTACGCTTTAAGTCTTCGTATATACAGTCATACTATTTTATTGTAAATTTTCCACACATGGAGTAAAGAAGAAGAAAACCTGCTAAATGGATAAATATTTGAATCTTGTGTGAGATAATATCACCGATAACCGCCAGCGAAATATCTAGGAATAGCATACATACATAATTGGTCATTACAACCCTTCAGTCAGGATTATGGACCTAGTTTCTCACACAACTTATGTCGCTTGTGTTAATTTTATTCATGAGTGGCGGGACCTACAGTTTAAAGTCGACTCCAAACGAAAAATTTTTTGAGAAACTCTTCATGGCAATTTTATTTGGTCTGAGAGTTTTTGCCAGAAATCTGCTGAGAGGAAGTCACCAAAGAAATATTTTTTTCATATTTTCGTTTTGATATCTGACCTGGGGATAGAACCGTGGCCTTACGTCTAATAAGCCAACACACTACCTACTAGACTACAGGGACTTCTATGAATAACACTGGACAGTAAATTTGATATGGCGGAAATGTTGAAAACTTGCTGGGTAAACGTGGGAATGCAACTCTGGAGGTATGAACTGGATGTATGGTCAGGCCAATAGAGATCTATGGAGTAATTGTCTGGGGAAAAATAACAAATCTGAAAACAGCTCAAAAGGACTAGAATAGAGAGACTAGCGTGTGTTGGCATAACAGGGGCAATGACAATCTGTCTTAGAGCTTGTACATCCTTGGAAAGAGGCAATATCCGGCCAATAACAAAAGCCAATTTAAAATCAAACAAATAATTTTAATTTAAATCTAAATCCACTTCTAAGACTATTGCAGTTTAAACCAACATGTGAGTATTGTTCCATTTAAAAATATCATTTTTATTCGCCCTTAGCATCTCATATTTCGCCATAAAATTTCGTAAAGTATATTTGAAACGACATGCCCTATAAAAATATAAATGACTGTAATAAAGCGCTCAATTGCTAAAAATATGTTGACAATATCTATTACGTTAATGCTTTTAAATTCTTCTAAAGACATACTTAAAAAGACTTAAAAAGACTTTAAACAGCATTAAAATCCTACTTGTGTTTATTTCCTGAAGCAGAACGAAATCCATGCTCATAACCGAGAAGAGTTCCTTTAATCATAAAGAAGAATTCATAAATGAAAATGGCGGCAGTACTGAAATCCCTTGAATAAGACAAGGTCAAAGTATATTAATGTTGTAGAACAATGTCATCCGTGGCTTTAAGCATTCATATGTTGCAATGCCGAAAGCAAAAACTTTTGCAACAAAAGCACAGAGAAAATGAAGAAAAACAATAAAATTTAATACATGGCCACGATTTTAGTTTAAGAACGGATTAAGATTTAAATGAACGTATCGTAGTCAAATAAAAATACCTTAGATACGAATACGTGTATTATTAACAGTAATAGGGAAGTTCATAGGCTGGTAGCTAACGTATATGTATACTGTACTATACAATCGATCGATGGATGAAAGAAACGTGAAGTTTCGAAAAGAAACTTCTTACTCGCATCTAATTGTTGCTGTACCTCAACTATTCAGAAATTTTAAGTTTCAGGAACTAAAAAGAGAGCTTCTGGTATGAATGATCCCAGTACCAAAATGCTTACAAAACTGCTCCCTATAGCTATGGGAATGCTTATCTTCGTAAGGAACAAAAACTAGCAATTATTCCTCTAATCGGATTTTAATAGCAAAATGGCATTTTAATAAAAATTTGATTTGTAAATTTATTGCTGTTTTTAATCTTGATTAACCGCAGTAAAAAGAGAGCTCTTTAGTTTGTGACACCTATAACGAATTACCAAGAACAAGGTAAACAATAATAAACGCTTACCGAAAAGATATGCACAAAAATATACGTATAATTGAGAATTATATTATGCGACAAAATATAAAAATTAAGTACACCCAGGTAATGACAGTTCAAGTTGTGAGTTTTGTTGAAGGGAACCCAAAAATATTTTTTTATTTTTTTTTTCTGAACCCTCCAAACTTGTTTTAATTGACAAAAATAGTTTTTTTGGACTTTACGCACAAATTTATTGATTACACAAACATTTCCATATCCACAAATCCTAACACATCGATATCAACATATGCAGACTACACCGCATTTATAAGCGTCAACAAAGACCCGAAGGTAGCTTCAACACAACTGCAGTCGCACATATACGATTTGGAAAAATGGTTTGAAAAGTGGAGAATAAAGGTGAATCCATCGAAGGGTGCTCATGTAACCTTCACACTCAGAAGACAAGACTGCCCACAAATAAAAATAAATAATATTGATGTCCCTGAACCCTGATCAAACGAAGCGCCAATCACAAGATAACGCACTTTCAGAATGTCATCACTTATTTCATATTTATTAATTAAAGTTTGCCGCAATGAACGGAAAAACTTGAAGAAATATGAAAAAATTCGCATTTATCAAGTTTACCTCATCAAACCATATTGCATATTAAGTCAAATAATATACATATATATGTATGTACATATATCGTTTTAAAGGTCCATCCCTCTCCTTTCTAATAAGGCTTAAATTTTGGACATCGGTTCAGAAATGTTTTTTTTATTATTATTGAATCTTTCCTAATGAAATTTACAATAGTTTTCAAATCTTAAAGCTAGTTTTGAAGGTTAATAGTTAGCACCAGCGTGTTAATTATACATTGTATGCGTTGGGATGAATCGTTAGTTTACCGACGTATTTTATGGCGAATTTTTTAATTTCTTCTTGAATTGTAGGAATGTTGAGATCTCTATGGATATTGTCATTACGAATATACCTGGAGAGCAGACAATTTGTCCTAAAAGCAAGCACTGCTCCAAAGCTGAATGCCGCAGGTCCATATTGGCTTTATAATGCATTTGTATAAAAGAACCTTGTATTCAAGGTCTAGTGTAGAATTAGGACCAATAATCCAGGGTATTTGAGCGGCTTTAAGCTCAATGGCCGCCAATTTGGCCTCGATGTGGCGGGACCATGTTAGACGGCGGTCTAAGTGGACTCCCAGGTGTTTGAAGTGATTTGCACCAGGGACATCAATATTATTTATTTTTATTTGTGGGCAGTCTTTTCTTCTGAGTGTGAAGGTTACATGAGCACCCTTGGATGGATTCACCTTTATTCTCCACTTTTCAAACCATTTTTCCAAATCGTATATGGTTATTATTTAAAGAGTCTAACAGTCTAACAAATATTCGGTAGATCTTTACGACGACGATCTTCAAACCACGACTGTTTTCTTCACACGCAACGCGTCTTCATACAAGACTAAAGTCCGTACCATCTTGCATTATATGCCGTTTTTATTGCAAGTTACACACAATGCGTTTTATGCGACTGGTTTTTTGTTTTGATCAGCTGTTGTGGTAAACAACAAAGAAGCGAACAAGAACATTTTTGGGGAAAATAAAAAATCAAATTGTAATTTTAAAAGAATTTATGGCATTAATTACAAATTTATGAGTTTACATATGTGATATTTTGTACTGTTAAGGCCTACGAAAATCCTCAAAAGAACAAAAGACGAGTGTTTTCACTTAATTTATCCTCCATTTTTCTTGTTTACAAATTAATAAATTTAAAATAGATGACACTCAGTACATATAAACAATCATATATACATACATATGTATAAACAATCATCATTTACATATTTTGTTCATGAAAGAAATTTGTTAAAAAATGTATTTTAATGCATTTTCCTCTTAAATTAGTAATAAACTTTATTATGAAATATGTTTTTATTAATATTTTTATAATGCAAATGAAGAAAAATGCGAAAATAATAATGCACTATTTAAACATATTTATAGAAACCATTCACAATAGTATATAATTTGGCATGCCAAGTTTAAAAAACTGCTGACCTTTTCCAACACTGCATGAGGCGCATAGAAAAGTAGAAAGTAAACCTACTTGATGCATTCTATGCGTCTATGCATTCTATGCATTTTCTTCTGTAACTTGTCACAATCAACTACACTGATTCTACTTTTTCGGTTTATGCATGTAACGCAAGGCCGCGTGAAACGGATGTTATGGACTTTCGGCTTAACTGAATTCTTCTTACTCGTTGCCTGCTTTGTCTTGCGTTCTTATATGCCCACGTAACAGTCTGATAATGATGATGTTTGTCTATTTTGTTCACATTGCATGTTCTTGTGTTCTCACTTACTTGTCTATAGCCTTTTCTGTCATACTGATGTTGTTGGTTTACTTGTAACAAGTTCGTTCTATTTGTTTGGTTTCGCAAAATTATAATAAATGTGCACAAAAACATAAAAATAAAAAAAAGAAATTTCTGTAATTGCAAGTACTGAAGTATCAAATTTATCGCAAAACAGCAGCGGCCCTTAGATAAAAGCGTCGACTAAAAAACACTATTAGTATCGCAGATCGTCTAATAATTACAAAAACTTATTAGTCAGCAATATAGCATATTAATTTTGACAAAAATCATGCGCCGCAAACGAAATGAAAACCACTCATCTGGATGCGTAGCTCAACACAAGCCTATGGTATCAAAAAATAATCTTTGACTCATCTCTCTTTCGATAAAATACAAAGAAATAAGCTAACATCATTCTAGAACAACGTTTTCAGAAGTGGTGGATCTAAATTCAATCCAGGGGAACTAAGCATAAAGAAGTTGCAATAATGCAAGGACCAGCTAACATACAGCTTACTCGGGATCCTATCATAAAGACTGGTTCTGTGATGGACATTTAACCAGACGTATTATGTAGAATGATTTGATTCCATTCGCTCATAAAAACTTGTATGTAAAATGAATTTTTATCCAAGATGATATATGATAACGATAATGATAATGATGGCACACCGCACGATCGGAAAAGTATTTAGATGATCTTATATATTGGTCAGCATAAAGCTCTGGTTCAAATACAACTCGTGGAACGATTGAAAAAAAAACTAAAAACATCTTTAAGACCTGTGGCAAGTGGTTCAAGTAGTATGAAACAACATAAACTATGGAAGATCTCAGAGACTTTTCGAAAATTTTACTGCGAACGAGTGCCTCCACAAAGTATTAATAGGTGAAGTGTCATTTATTGTTAAATTACTTTTTACATCACTTAGGTGTACCCCATAGAGTATTTAACTGTCCTTAATAGAAAAAATAATATTTCATTTGTGTTTGTTGCTGGAAAAAGGTCATGTAGATAGGCGAGCTATTTATAAGACCATCACTGTTCATATATTCGAAAAGGAATGCCATGGTAACCTTAAACGTGATGGTGTTGAAATATTAAATTATGTTTCATAAAATACCAGCAGCAAAATGTTCAGGCAAAAAAGACATCTGCATAAAATAAGACGATAAAAAATGATGGCCATGAATACTAATCCTTTTACTACATCATAAACATCAGACTGAGGATTCACAAAACTAAATAATTTAAAAACAGAAAATGTTGGAAATAAAATAATATTCTCCCAACCGATAATATAAGAATGTCTCTTTTATCTGAAAACCGCAAGCAAATTTTTATATACATATGTATGGTAGAATAAAAATAAAATCTGTGTTAAAGCGGTTTTTTAATGGAAGTGTGAGGGAAGTTGTAAGTGGTGAAGTTCCCATAGAATCTCTTATAAAACAAATGTTCATATGCTGGAAATAGTAATTTTATGCAAGAATTTATGAATTTTTCACCATGTTGCATGGTGTGTTGGCTTATTAGACTTAAGGTCACGGTTCAAACCCTAGGTCAGACATCAAAACGAAAACATGAAAAAATATTTCTTCGGTGACTTCCTTTCAACCGTCTTCTGACAAGTACTTTGAGAGTAAATAAAATTGCCATGAAAAGTTTTTCAAAAAGTTTTGCTTCAAACAATCCATCTAGGAAGCACCACGTTCCTGGAGAAAATAATAGGATGATAGGAGTACAAACTATGCATAATTCCTTCACCACTATAGCCAATAAAAAGTCAAATTTATATTATTAAAGAACATTACCGCATTACCTACCAAAGATAGTTTAAAGCGGATTTAAGATGAATGATGTGATAAAGTTAAATTTTATACTCTCTGGGCATCGAATACATATGGAATGGTTGTACGTTTCTTAGGTGTAGATTTACAAACACAATACAAATATGTATAAGATCAAGAGTGTTGAGATATTAAAACGGCTATATGAATGTAATAATATCTGTATGTACCTTTTAACAACAACAACGACTGACATTAAAACCAATAAGAACAACGTCAGAAACAATATTCTCATCCTGAATTGATAAATATTTTCATATGTTTTTACATTCAGTTATTAAAAGACTCGCTGGGCATTGAATCTAATTACCATGAAAGATAAATAGTAAAGGGGTCACCAGTTTCCATTTGTAACGCAATTAAATTAAATTCCTTCTTACGTTTGCTAATTTGTCTAGAAGTGTTGTCAGTACGAGCAGTGTACCACATACTGAATAATACCGTAAACATAAATTTGCACTATTCAGTGAACACAACCAATGTAAATCTAAAACATTAGTTTTGATTGTGTATTGGCATGTGCCCTGTTGCAAATTTACATTGGAGTCTCTTGTGGCTCAGTCTGTTAATTTTTTAATAAATGCATGGTTCAAATTGATCAATTATTATCAGTAGCGATCTGTATTAGGGGTCATCGGGTTTTAAGAGCTCGTGGTACATCACACCTCTCTGGTGCCACCAGATAAACGGCATTGTCTTCCTGCCGAATCGATCTGATTTTGCAACCGAAGTTTACCATTTAAGATTTTGTAAATAAATTCATTTCTTATCGCCGGTAACAATTCGATGTAAAACTGATGTTCTATCGTGTCTTTGGAGCAAAAATTCAGATGTGTTTTTTGGTTTTCCATCTGCCTGTCTTTCCATTCCATTTTCCAGACTATCGGATATTTTCCATAGCTTTTGACGATCTGTCATTTGTTTCTGACTCAAAGTGTCATCATTATCCAATATTGCTTGCAATATGGCGTCTTCAAACATTATTGACGGTCTTCCAAGTTCTTCATTTTCCACATCATAGTCACTATCTCTGAACATTGAAAACATTTTCTGCATGATGCTTCTTATAGAGCGTGATCATCATATGGACAAATATTTGATGTTACTCTCCAGCTCTTTTCTTCAAATGGAAACACTAAATTAAAGTTTTCCGCAAATCGTCATGTTGCTTGTTCTATCCGCCACTATTAATCGCAGTATTTCGACATTGTTTAACAAACTGCACTCGTTTCCGCAGACAGAGCTCAATCGATTTTGGTTATGTTAGTCGAGTAGTGTTGACACAAAGGAATTTAAATATCTTCGCTGATAGTCAAATGAATATTTGGACAATAACAGGATACAGAATTAAGGACTGCCCTGAAATGTACAAAGACGATTAACATTTACTCCAGGTATGGAACGATATAATTCATATTGGCACCTAACCGTCAAGGAGCGATCGAAAATGAGGAAGCATATAGACACAGAACTCTGCATACATAGGCTTGGATAATACAAGGTCTTTCCTTGTATTGAAGACCAACCTGAGAAAGTAGCAGAATGTGACACAATGAGACATTATGAAAAACTGTGAAGATGATCTAGAGCGATACTGAAGAGTAGAAAAACTCAATAAAAAGCGACTTTAGCACCTTTCGGGACACTCCACCTTTCAAGTACACTTGGACAAGCGCTGTAGATAATAATGAATACTTGACACGAAACAATAGCTTTCATAACCTTAAGATTTCATTATTTTAAGAAATATAGTCTTGTTAGGACTGGAAGATAGTTTGTTAGTTTTTACAAGTTACAGATTTCCTATGGAAAATTGGGTTGGTATCCTGCTATGGGGAGAACACAGCAGACCTACATGATGACATAGGTGTATGCCAATAGGCGCATACTTTCTGCGCAATTGGTACTAAAATATCACTCGTAACAATTAAATATCAAACGATCCACAATAATAAGCCAGCCCAAGAATTAAAAGCAGCAGACCACACATTACGTCGACAATTTGTTTGTTGGGTTATTGAAAGCCAAGAAGATTTACTTATTTATTTATTTAAGGCCCCAACACTATAAGGTTATATAGGCCATTATATTTTAGTTCATACAAGTTAACACAGTAAATAAAATAACCACTTTTTGTTTCAACCTAACAAAATGTTTCCTAATAGAGAACAGGTTATAGAAATTGTCAATGAGGTGAAAGAACGAAACAACAGTTATCAGAACAGTTAAATAACTTGACTTTGGCGATCAATGCGTTAAAACCTCGTGGCGTTGAACAGTACTTGCCTGTTTCTGTTAATCCATTGATTCAAGAAAATAATTCAAGTTTAGATTTAATAAAGTCCTTTCCTGAATTCAGTGGCGATTCTGTTTCTTATCCAGCCTGGCGAAGTGCGGCTGAATTTGCTATCAACTACTATACCGAGGGCTCAGAAAATATATTACATCGCTATGGGCATATTCCGAAACAAAATTATAGGGTCTGCAAACACCACACTTGCATCTTTTAATACAGAGCTTAATTATAGAGCAATTATAGCTAGATTAGACCAAGAATATGCCGACAAAACACCATTATATGTACTGGAGAATGAGCTGAGTATTCTTAGCAAGATAATCTTTCTATTACTGAGTACTACAATAGGAAGCTTTGTCTTATAATTAATAAACAAATCATGACTTACAACGAGAGTAGAGATGTCATCGATACCTTAAATGAACGCGCTAGAGAAAACGCTTTACGCGTTTTTATATCAGGACTTCGTCGCCCGTTGTGCGATATACTTTTTTCTGCTAGGCCCAAAGATCTCCCAACTGCTCTTGCAGTTGCCCAAGAACTTCAAATTAATCACAAACGGTACGATTTTGCAGAGTCTTTTGCGGTTGGAAATACCTTTAAGCCAAATAGGCCAATATTGTCTCAATACAAACAAATAGAACGCAACAACCGACCTCAGTTAACTACACGTTTCAACCAAAACACTGTCGATAGATCAACTCCAATGGAAGTTGAGAACAACACAAGCTATTACCGGCAGCGTAATAATTTTTACAACCCACATAATCAACAGCATGTAGAAAATTCAGTTCAACCACATACTATACCTAATTATATCTCTAAAACACAGAATTTAAGTCCTAATTTGCCATTACCATATAAACGGAATCGGGAACAGTTATAATCGGATCGTTCACCCATTCCCAAACTACAAAGGGTAAATTATATGCCCGAGGAAATACGAACATTTTCAAATGAAGGAGAAACCCAGAGTCGAAATATAGGTTTTGAAAATTAATATTATTATGGGAATGATCAAAATGATCATCATAATTATAATGATGATGTTATAGCGGAATATGGTGATGAAATAAATTTTTTAAACTAAATTCGCTCCTGCCGTTTATTACGAAGAAGTGCAAAAGCGGTCAGGAGCTTCGTATTTTAATTGATACTGGCACATCAAAAAATTATATAAAACATATCATTTCTTCAAGGAATTAAACCTTTGGAAAGACCTTCCAATTTAAAATCAATAAACGGTAAAAATGTAATAGACAAGAAATATCTTATTAACGTTTTAGACAATACCTCGACGTCCTTTCTGCATTCAAACTTAAACACGTTCGACGGTATTATAGGTTATCATTTCCTAAGGCAAATTAACGCAATTATTGATACTGAAGGAGGGTAGGGAGCTAGAAATGGTAAAGCAAATTTACAACAAATTTCATGTGATCAAGTAAATTTTATCAAAATAGAAGAAGATACAGTTCCAACGCAATTTCAAGACCAGTTTCGACGAATAATAAATAAGAATATTAATGCCTTTGCTGACCCAAATGGAGCTTTTCCCTACAACACGACCGTTAATGGCAGAATTCGTACAAATACAGACGAACCGATATATAGTAGAAGTTACCCCTATCTCATTTCCGTAGCCCCATTTATCAATAATGAGATAAAAACACTTCTTAGAGAAGGCATAATAAGCGAATCATGCTCGCCTTATAATTCACCTATTCATGTGGTGTCTAAGAAGGGTTTTGAAGAAGATGGAAGGCCAAAATTGCGAATGGTCATCGATTTTCGCAAACTTAATGAAAGAACAATTCCTGATCGATATTCCATCCCGGACACATCTGTAATCTTGGCCAACTTAGGAAATTCTAAACTTTTTACAACCTTAGACCTTAAGTCAAGATTTCATCAAATCATTATGTGTGAGGAGGATAGACAGAAAACGGCGTTTAGTATAAACAACGGAAAACATGAATTCTGCAGATTACCTTTTGGTTTAAGAAATGCGCCCAGTATCTTCCAAAGGGCTATCGATGATATTTTACGTGAAGCTATAGGAAAATATTGTCATGTTTATGTTGACGACACAATCATTTACTCTCCAGATGGGGAGTCGCATTTAAAACACATCGATCTCATACTCCAAAAACTTGAAAATGCAGGAATGAGAGTATCGCCCGAAAAATCAAAATTTTTTAAAACTCAAGTGGAGTTTCTTGGGTTTCTCGTTTCTGAAGCAGGCATTAGCATCTGTCCGGATAAAGTTCACGATATTATTCATTATGAACCTCCCCGAACCCTTCGAGCATTACGTTAATTTCTTGGCTTATCCGGCTATTACAGACGTTTTATAAAAGACTACGCTGCAATAGTTAAACCCTTGACTGTTTATCTTCGCGGAGAAAATGGGCATGTGAGAACGCGCTATTCGAAGAATATAAGAATTGATTTGAATCCGGAAGCTCTGCAAGCCTTTGATCGAATAAAAAAGATACTAGCTTCGGAAGATGTTTTACTTCAATATCCTGATTATAACCAACCTTTCGAGCTCACAACCGATGCCTCTTCTACAGCTTTGGGCGCGGTTTTGTCGCAAAAAGGTCGCCCTATTACAATGATTTCGGGAACGCTTTCTGCTAGCGAACAAAATTATGCTACTAACGAACGTGAGCTACTTGCGATAGTGTGGGCTTTGAGAAAGCTTCATCATTATTTATACGGAATCAAAGACATACAAATTTTTACCGACCACCAGCCACTGATCTTTGATCTTTTGATCTGTCGGAGAAAACCCCTAATGCTAAAATTTAAAGATGGCGCGCATTCATCGAAGAGTTTTCGCCTACTTTTCATTTTAAACCTGGGAAAGATAATGTGGTAGCGGATGCACTTTCTCTGCAATTTTCCCACCATTTGAGTGAAGATACATCAGACGGCACCGTTCACAGCGAACAATCTCTAAGTAAAGTAATTAAGACAGTCAATTGCCCTAATAACCAATTCAGAAATCAGTTAATGATTCCAAATCAAATTCTTTTAGCAAAAATACTAAAATTATTTTCAATAAATTGACTCGTCATACGATCACCTTTGACTCTATCGAGAATCTTCTCCAGTGCTTGAAAGCCATTATTAAACCTAACGTTGCCAACGGAATTTTCTGTGATCTCAAGACATTAGCTGAGATACAGGATGCAGTATTATCGGCTCTTCCTGGCATTAAATTTATCCACACTGAGCTTCTCTTAATTGATTTAATTAATAAAGATGATCAAATGGAAGTGATAGCAACGGAACACAATCGGGCTCATCGGGGCTTACATGAAAACTTTCGTCAAATCACTCGTGATTATTATTTTCCAAACATAAAAAAATCATTAAAATCAATAATAACAAATTGTAAAATATGCTTAGAGAATAAATATCAACGACGACCACCTGATCTTGGAATAGGTAAAACACCAATTCCTCACCCCCCCAGGAGAAATTCTTTATATGGACATATTAATTACTGGAAAGCAATTGTTTCCAACATGCATAGATAAATTTTCTAAGTTTGCTGTAGTCAAACCAATTATTTCAAGGTCTACGGTTGATGTTAAATACGCTATGTTAGAAGTTTTGTTAACGTTTAATAACACCAAAGTCATTGTCTCTGACAATGAAAAGGCTTTCCAATCAAATGCTATAAGGGATAGTTTTTCAATAGAACAATTCTTCATACCCACTCTTCACAGTGAAAGCAATGGTCAGGTAGAAAGGTTACATTCCACCTTGTTGGAAATTGCGCGCTGTGTTAAAAAGCAGCAAAATATTGACGATACTATTAGTCTGGTTATTTTAGCAACGTATAAATACAATTGTAGCTACCATTCCGTCATCAGCGCCAGACCAACCGATATATTTCACAACTGTGCAGTGGAGAAGTTAGATGTTATAAAGGAAAAGTTATTCAAAACTCAAAAAAATACTTTAGAAAGAAATAATCGTGGGAGAGAGGTAAAGACTTATAGCACCGGAGAAAAAGTTTTTATAAGACGAAGACCTGGGCACGACAGTCTTGGTTGATGGCAGAAAGGTGCATAAAAGCAGTCTTCGTTAAAAACGACGTAATAAATAAAAATTAAATATAAAGAATAAAATGAAGAAATAAAAGTACAGATTTAAATATTTTCTTTTATTAAGAAATATAAACATAAACATAAAAAACATAACATCATAAACAAAGAGTAACAGCATTAAACTAACAACAATATGTTCAAATATACCACTTGTTAATTTTTTTAAATTATCACGGTAGCCTTAAGAAATCTCACAAATTGAATTATTACTAATTTTTAAATAACTTTGTTTAACTTACTTTGCATAATTTAACATTAACCCTTTCATGCCCGATGTTGCCTATAGGCAACATTGTACATTTTTGTTCATAAATTCCGTAATTTTTAATTTTTGTAAAAGATTTTTTTTTGCAAACAAGCTTGGTTAAAAACGAGTAAAACCAGAATACGTAGGACTCTGAATTTAATATCACTTCATATTTAGGCCATGACTAACAAACACATGTCCTTAAAAAAATTTTAGCTCTGGCCCAAAAAATTCGGGCATGAAAGGGTTAATATTTAATTATAATCAGTAATAACTAAGCCAAATCCTTTGCAAAAATTTAACTAAGCAATTACGCAAACAGTTCACTTAAAGAATAATGTGCGAAGCAGCGTACTTTTCGAATCGAGTACGATTCGTGATTTAGAAGGGGGATAGTTAACACGGTAAATAAAATAACCACTTTTTGTTTCATACATTTATCTGTCGCCAAGCTGCGTTAATATAAATTATGTTAAATGTTCGCTTGGTTGCGTATGTTAAGATGCTGTTCTACAATCATGCATACATTGATATTGATCATTCTATTTTCCTTATTATCATAATATTTGATAAAAGAACATAGAAACAGCAAAGCTTTGAACCGCTGTAACAAAGCTTTTCTCATTGCGAAAGCATAATTGTTCAAATACGCAATTACATCGCTACCAACAAATTTTAAGCTGAATAGGCGACATAATTACATACAACAATAACACTCGAGTATGAAGCTCGTAATATGCTTAGTTTTAGGATTTATTTAATCAATTGTTAAGTACAGATTAAGCGAGTAAGATCGCTATAATAAAAATTGTTAAATAAAATATTATTGTTACAAGAAAAACTGTACTTAATTTAACTTACACAATAATTCCTTATTACTAATTTTTTATGATATGGTACATGTTATGTATAAATATGTAGAAAAATATAAAAAATAATATTATAATACAATATACAAGTAAATATATGAGAAGTTATAATTAGATTTAAATCGAGTTATATAAATTAATTTCCTCCATAAAAAATGTTATTAAATTTGTTTTCTTTTGTGTTTTACCCTTTTTGATTGTAAAAGATTACACTCATTAAAGATATGAAAAACATTTAGAACATTGCCACATCCACAAAGTGGAGGTTGAGTTTTCTCTATTATATGTTTATGGGAGAATTTAATAAAATGAGATTTTGGTAATGATGTTCCCTTAAATTTAGGTTCAATATTCTTGTATATCCGATATAATTCAGATCGGTTACCATTGTTCCAAGAGTCATTCCAAATATCAGTTATGTATCTCCGAATCCATTGTTTATAATCTGAGGGTTGAAAATTGAAAATTGTCGATACTAATTCTTTCAATGAATTTTTCGCAAAGAGATCTGCCTTATCATTTCCCGATACATTTATGTGGCTTGGTATCCACAAAAAACTTATTGTATTTTCCGGCAATTTCGTGAGAGATTCCCTTATTTGATTCACGATCATGTTACTACTAAAAGAATTATGTAATCCCTCTAGAGCGCTCTTACTGTCGGATATTATTAGAATTTTCCAAAGAATTTTTTTCAAAGTTAGGAATAGCAACGGAATACAAGTTTTTATGGCAAGTAATTCAGACGTGTATATGGAAGAGTAGTCTGGAATGCGGTTCGTGATAGTAGAATTACTATAAACGGCAAATCCCGCTCTTTCATTCATTACAGAGCCATCTGTAAAAAAATAATAATGGTCGGGGTATGTAGTGTTCAAGATAATTCCGTTGTATCTCAGTAGATGCCATATTGCGCTTACTACATATTGCAAGGGAGAAATCAATGCTAATGTCGGAAAAGCACCACGGTACAATGTTACACAATTTCATATTCTCTATAATATTTGTCTCTATTATGTATTTCGAGGTTACTTGGGACATTTCTATTGCGGCTTTTACGTAGAATGGATAGGATCTTGGGTGTTTATGCCTAAAGTGTTCTATTCTCGTAATATCAGAAAGCCAAGAAGAATATGAGAATTTTTTAGCGAAATAATTTTCACCGACGAATACCATTTCCAGATTAATTACTACCTCAACAAGTAGAACTTGAAGAGAAGTTATCTTACATACATTCATAATTGGTCATTACAAGCCTTCAGTCAGGATTACGAACCAGCTTCTCACACCACCTATGTTGTTGGTGCTCATTTTATACACATATAAAGTCGATTCCGAATGACAGCTTTTCCAGAAACTTTATCATGGCAATTTTACACTCATTGTTTTTGGGCAGAGATCTGCTGAGAGGCAGTCGCCGAAGAAATATTTTCTCATATTTCGATTTGTACGAGATACGAGATACTTGGGCTAGAACCGTGGCGTGAAGACTAATTGCCAACACACTACTTACTAGACTACATCGACTTATTTTAGAGCGACCATTGCATCCACAAATAGTTACGGTTTGGTGTGGTTTATGGTTCGGAGATATCATCGGACAATATTTTATTAAAACGAAAATGGAACTGCAATTACGGTCAATGAAAGTATCTCTTGTAACACAGCAAGATGTTTTTAAAGCGAGGTTCTAAAGTAGAATTGGTTTTCATAGAGGAGAAGTAAATCGCCCATCAAGATCTTGCAATTTGACATCTTCAAATTTTTGTGTTTTTTTTTGTTTTTTGAAATCGAAAATTCAAAACCAACATTATCGAACACCACTTACTTGTACATGATTGGCGACACTTATAGTTTAAAGTTGACTCCGAACGACAAATTTTTGAGAAACTTCTACATCCCAATTTTACTCTCAGAGTTTTTGCCAGACATCTGCTGAGAGGCAGTCGCCGAAGAAATATTTTTTCATATTTCGTTATTTCTTGGAGATGTCTGACTTGGTGTTTGAACTGTGGCCAACAAGCTACCTACTAGACTACGGCGAAATATCTTAGGGCAACCACTGCATCCACAAAAAGTTACGGTTTGATATGGTTTATATTCCGAAGGAATCATCGGAAAATATTTTTTTGAAACCAAAAGTGGAAATGTGATTACGGTCAATGAAAAACGCTACAGGCAGATCATCCGAGAGAAGAATAATTTCAACAGGATGGTGTGACCTGTCATACAGTAAGATGTTTTTAAAGAAAGTTCAGATTGGTCTTCATAGAGGACCCATCAATATCGTGCGATTTCACACCTTCAAATTTTTTGTGGGATTTCTTGAAATCTAAACTGCATAGAAATAACTCCACAACATTTCAAAGGCTTAAAACAAACATTATCGAGCAGATTTGAACCAATGACAGAAGTAATTGAAAAACGTAATAATTTTAGTAAAAGATTGGGAGTCTGCCAAGCCAGTGAGGACGTAACTCGACCGACATAATTTTTCATTTTTAACCAGAACCTGTTTGTAAAAGATTTAAATAAAAATATTTTTAATAAAAAAAAAGTTTTATTTTCCATTACTATCAAAATGAACCCCAATTTTGGGATGCCTTATTTAAATTGTTTATTTTATAGAATCGAAAACATTGTATAAAATAATAAAATTAAATCAATATGTAGTTTGTTTGTTATTCCTTTTATATTTATATTATTGCACAACATGAATTTCATAAGGTTAACGGTAATTATTTTAAATCGTAATAATTTGTTGTGTTTACAGCCAGGAACCCCCTTTACGCTTCATGAAAATGTTTTTGTTATTATAATTATTGTTATGTTAAAACTTGTTATTTTATAATTAAATATTATATCAATTATTTTTCTAATATTACCACTTTATAACTCAGAGCCAGTCAGCCAGCCAGTGAATCAACAAGCCAAGCCACAGTGTTGTGGCTCTACATCTATATATATAAAAATGAATGTGTGTTTGTTTGTATGTTTGTATGTTTGAACTTTATAGACGACTAAACGGCTGAACCGATTTTCTTGAAATTTTCACAGTATCTTCCTGTATGTCTGGAAGGAGTTATAGGCTACTTTTTATGTGGAAATAGGCAAATAAAATAAAATAAAAAAAGTATGAGTGTTATTGTCTAACAAAATATTACGTATACGTCACCCGTCAGCACTATGTAATATTTTTACACGACAGTAATTGAAATACTACATCTACATATATACATATAAAAATGAATGTGTGTTTGTTTGAGGGTTTTTTGTTTGTCTATATACATATATGTATATATATTTTGAATATTTATATTTCACATCGATAAGAGTAGTGAAGCACACCGGGTCTTAGCTAGTATACTATAAATACGTAAAAAAAAAAAATAAAAAAAAAAATAAAATGGGTGCCTTGGTAGTCTAGTGGGTAGTGTGCTAGAGTCGTGAGGGTCGTGGGTTCGATTCCCACCAGAGACTCTGGTCTGTGACACTACACCGAGCACATAGTCAAGTTACTTCGCTCGTATACAATTAGGATATAATTTGTAATTGTATTGTAATTAATAAATAAATAAATAAATAAAATAAAAAAACTAATAAAAATATATTTTTACATTCATACTAATTTACAGTTATATTTTAATAGTTCAGTTATACACTTCTTGCATTCTCTCTGGTTATTTTATGTTAAATTAATTGCATGATTTCTGTGATTTAGTTCGATGAGTGTATCGATGAGAGAATAAAACCGTTTTTATTGAGCAAAAATAAAGGCACAATTAGCCAAACGTACACGGAACATAACGTACGTTCGTTTTCAATAAGCACTTCCATTAGTTTCGTATCCTATAAACGAAAGTAAGTTCCGTGACCGTTCGGCTAATTCTAGCTTAACTCTTTGACGGTGTGTTGGCATTAATTTGTGATTTTGTTATTATTTTACACAACACTCGCGCTTATTTTATTTAATTAAGTCTTGATTAGTTAAATAAGTCAGTGAGATCACTACTACATTTCGACAAAAGCCCACTACGAAATAGATTTTGTTTTATATGTAAAATCTGGTTGAAACCCACTAGATTTTGATCGACATCTCTTATTATTAAAATATTTAAATTTTTTTATTTTAAAGTGGTACTTAATATAATTCACCTGCATTTTTTTACAACTATATTCATAACTCATTCCAAGAATTGGCAATTCAAGATGACAATGCGTTTCTGCCGCAACTTCTGCCCCAATAGTTTGAGTGTTATAATTGTTCGATATTTACAGCATTACAACACAATATTTCTTATATTACACATACCAGAAAGCAATGTCTAGTCGTTACCATTATTGAGCCAGTTTTTTCAAGAATGAATGAATTTTTCAAGTGTTTCATAAGCTACCGCATCCTTAAAAGATAACAGCAATGTTGCGTGTTACTTCGTTCATGAATACTACAAAACCAATAAATTAAATTAAAGAAAGGTAAAGCAAATTTAATACCATTTTGATCATTAGACTTTATTAGTGGTGTCTGGCGCTATAAACGTCGTTAATATGTTGCCATCCTCCGTTATCTTCGGTTAAGAGGGACTGTTTTCGATTGACAGAATAGTCTTAGTAAATTATTACTTTTCAGTCATATATATGTATGTGGTTGTCTGAATTTCAATGTTAACACCAGAAACAATAAGTTGTAATCATCAAAAATGTGTAATTGATTTACGTGATTGTATTCTTATACAATGCTAATTCATTAATTCGGAACTTTAGGTTTCCTTTCGTCTACTTTATTGAGAATGGAAACTGTATATTATATTACACCGTAGTCTACTTATAGAACAGATTCTGCTATATATTCGAAGAGGCATCTGACCTTTATAATCTCTTTCTTTTTACAGCTCCCACAAAAAGTATTATTGACATCTTAATATTGTTGTTTTGTATTTTTACGAATCTTTATTATTTTGCTGCAGTAGTATTACTTGTTCTAATTGAAGTGCACACATAATTTTGGATTATTCATTCAGTTTTAATTTTTGTTCCTTAGTGCACACATTATAATTTAAAACTTGTAATCAGCGTTACCGTTGAGCGACTAAAGTCGCAATTTGACACTTTTTCAGCAACCCCGCCACTTTTTGTGCCCCCTTACTAAAATGAACTAAATCTGACACTTTAAGATTTTTGACCCTTTTTTCCCCTTTTTTAGAAAAGTAAACCTGATATATTTATATAAGAATTAAAAATATTAGAAACCAAAATGAATGATATATCATATGGAAATATCTTTAAAATTACAAATCCAGAAGAATTTGGGCATAAAATTGGTAATTTAAAAAATAGGCTTTATAATTACTTGTATCCTAATTTATATGAATTTGTTACTTACGTAGTTACTCTGCCACATAGTAGTGCGTCGGCAGAAAGAATTATTTTGAAACTAACATTAATGAAAAATAAGTTATCGAATAGGTTAAAAGTGGACACATGGACCTGGAAAATTGGGTGCCTGACGATGAACTTATAAAAAAGTACAGAAGTAATTTATCAAAAAAATAATTTAATCGAATGTAAATATACTAATAGAACTGTGAAATATATATTAAAACTCATTTTGTAAAATATAAAAACCAAAACAAGCATGGAAAATTATGTATTATAGTCCTTTTTGACATTGAGAAATATCGCTGCATCCTAATTTCTAAGTATTTCATAGAACTACGAATAAATTACACAGACTAGTTTATAGACTTGTTAATAGATTAGTCAATATAGAGTAGATTTATAGGTTATTTAATACACCAGTTCAAAGACTAGTAGACTAGTTCATAGACTATTTAAAAAACTAGTTCAAAGGCTATTTAATAGACCAGTCCACATATATGTATAGTAGTCTATAGAGTAGTAAATATATTATACTAGTATATGATATAATATATTGACCAGTCTATTGACTTCGGTGGTCTTTTAAATAGCATTTGAACTAGTTTTTTAAATAGACCATGAATTAATCAACTGTATTAGTCAATGGTTTATACGATCGACTATTTTATAGAGTCTATGGAGTCTATGGACTGGTGTATTAAATAACTTATAAACTATTCTATTGATTAGTCTATTGAATAATCTATAAACTAGTTTGTGTAATTTGATTATTTTTGTTGTTTTGTTTTGAAAAAAATCTAATTTTCAGAATTTTTATTTTCCATACCTGAACAATAAAGTTATAAAAAATGTGCCTTCCATTATGATATATTTTTTCATAAAATTGTGATATTTTATGACATATAAATAAATAACATAATATAAAATGTACAACTATATATTTAACTTATTACAAAATGTTTCTATTTACTTCTAAAATGAACCGTTGCAACAAAATTAGTATTTATGTTTAACTTTTTGATCTCAGTTTGTTTAATACAAAAATTCCAAATACTATGTACTCTAAATCTTATCATATTAATTATTTGAAATGTAATTAGTAATTTTGTATAATTTTGAATTGTATTTTTATTTGAAAACATATATTATATTTTTTGTTATTTTTTTTAATTTGTTACAAAATACGCAATTTTGTATAATTTTTTATTTATGTTTAATGAACTGTTTTTTAGTTATAATAATAGTTTTGTTTTGTGTTTTGTATTATTATATAGTGGGTTAGCAAAAAAAAGTTTTATTTAATGTAATTTTTATAAATTGAAAAATGCATTTTCTATTTTTGAAGTTTAAATGTCCTAACGTTAATAAATTTGAATGAAATTCAATCAAGAAATAAAACAGAACAAATAATTTTAAATAAATTAGAATTTTTGTTTAGGCTTATTAATTTTTGGTTAAAAATTTGTTTCTATTATAAAAATTGGGAAAATTATTAAATTCAATAAAAATTAATTTTTTTATCTATATTAGTTCATTTTCTTTTCTTTCAAAAATGTTGCCCCTTTTTACTGCCAAAATACCCTTTATGTGCGACTTTTTTTTCAAAAATCCCCTTTTTGTGCGACTTCTTCAAAATTTCCAACGGTAACGCTGCTTGTAATTACTCTCCACGATTTCAAAATATCATACTTAGGACCATTACTACAACTTGCCGTTAATGTTGGGTTTAGTTAAAGGTAACTTTGGCTAAAGTGAACTTTAAAGTTACCTTTAACTTATTTTCGTTGTTACAATCAGTGCCTGAGCAATATCGATAAAACTGCTCAATTAAATAAATTTTTTTTAAACGCAGTGGCAACGACGGGCTTCGATTTTTGTTGTATATGCTCATTTTGTTTATATTCGCAGTTGCCATATTGAAAATAATATGTAATATGGCAAGTTCAAACATAAACTTAACTTTAAAAGGTAAAGTTAGGCTCAACGCTCACTTCTACCTTATTGTCTACTTACAATAATAAAAAACAATTTATCTGCCCGTTAAAATCCTTTAGTTAACGACAAGTTGTAATAATGGCCGTTTGGATGTTAAATTTTCAATAAAAATAATTTTTTCTAACTTACTTGTGAAAGTAAAAATAAAATATTGAATAACCGCGTTATTCGTATTGTGAACAATTCGTGGTGTGGCTCAATGTTATAATGAATCATTTTCTATAGTCAGAAATCTGTCATATATTTCGATAACATAGTCTTAAAACATAATTATTGGAAACAAAAAATAATTTACTGTTGTCTCACTGCAGGACATTGTTCGTTCCGAAATGTGAAATTAATAGCTTACTAGCCACTCAAAATGTTCATAGTACCGGGTTTGATGTAGCATGTAAGGTTATAAAATTGGTTCCTCATGCCAAGCAAATCAAATTCTTTCATTTTGGACATTCCGCATAATACTTCTCCACTTCTCTTCCAGCATGAATTTTGATAATAAAATACGAAGACATACAAAAGTGAAGTGGTGAAATGGCCAACCCTAACGAGAATTTTTATATTACCTACATGACATGAATAAGAAGTTAAATCTCTTATAAACTTACTATCAAATTAAAAATGAGACAGCATGAGAACACGTTTAACATTTAAAGGACCGTTTGTTACAAAATCATAATCTTTTTGATGTTGATCCATTAAGTTGTTATCAGTAGTTGGGTGATACGAAGATTACCTACTGTTAACGCCACAGTCAAATTGCTAATTGGCATCACTTATTTATCGATTAATGTTATTGTAATAAGTTATCCCTTAAGTCCCATCAATATTTTTCTAGACTAATTCTCTATATACATATTTCCATGCGCTTACAATACGCGCCATTTTTCTTTCTATATGGATATATATATCGTGTTCTAAGGTTTAATGAAGTTTTCGCCCTTTATTCAGCACGAAAAAGTTTGTATATTTTAAATCTTGAATTAAATAAATCACTAATCATAAATATATTTCAGGAATTTTAACGTTAAAGTATAAATAAATGAATTTTATTGAAAATATTGTGCTTTGCGTTTATAATCTACGAAATTAGATCAAGGGCTTGGGCGCTTTTTCCAACACCTACAAAATAGAGTCCTTTAATTCTGCCCAAAACCTTAGTATTGCGTTTTTCCATTGTTGTGAATTGTTTATCTGTCAAAAATATTATTTATTTACATTCGTCACGAAATATTACTGCTTTCGGAAGAGATATTTTTATCTCTATACTTTCTTATCAAATTCATATGTTTTCGCTTACGTCCTTACTAACTAAAATATGAGTTTTTAATTTTTTTTTTTTTTTTTTTTTTTTTAATTTATTTATTTATTTATTTATTTATTTATTTATTTATTTATTATAATTAACATAACACAACAAGATTTTAATCTTATAAGTTATAGTGCTATGCTTAGGATCAATAAGATATAATACATAAAAAAATAATAAAAATTATGAAATATAAGAAATTAAGTAAGACTAACAAATTAATATAAAATTTGTCAAATAAAGAAATTTGAAACAATATTTTTGAGTTCTATTCAACTAAATGTACAACCTACTCCATGTCGGGTGTATTTGACTGTCGCTCTGTCTTTTAATTTTTTCCCATTAATTGATTAAATAGATTTTACCATATTAACAAATTTTTAGATTCTCTGGTCAAATTGTCTTTATTTCGCTAATTTTATTAACTGTGCAGTTTTAATTGCTCAATTTCGTATTCTAGCCATTATTTTTCGTTATTTTATTATCCAAATACTCAGATATTTAGATTTATATTCACGCATTTATTTTATTAAGTGTAAATAAACAATATGTCGATTTTAAGAGTTTTTTTAATGATATTAAACTTTTATACCTCATAAATCTCATGTTCTTTTATTTAATGTTGTCTATTGAAAAAAATATTTTTTAATTAACAATAATTCATGTCTTTTTCGTCTGTTTGAAATATTCACATCTTTGCAGTGTGAACAAATTCCATTATCGACATTTTACTGACAAATTGATTATTATAAGTGTAGGATTGGGACAGTTAAGGACAAGACGGACAACAAGGGTTAATAGACAGAAACAGAGAGACGGACGAACACTCATTTATCTGTGGGAGAGAATGAGCTTGAATATATTGTGAACAACAGACAGACAGGGAAAAGCATTGAGTATTAGTTTTGTAGAATATAGTGTTATAGTGACGTTCGAGCAGTGAAGTTTATAATATTTTTAGTTTTTGACACACATTAGTTTCATATATATTTTTAGTTTTTTTTACCGCCTTTACTCTAAATAAAATGAATTTAATTTAATTTAATATTCAGTGTTTTATTAATAATAAATAAAAGGAATCAACAAATTCCTACAAAATTGGGGGCTCGACCGGAATGGCCCAGGCGGAGAAATGAATATGTGAACTTGATAGAAAGGTGATGAAATTATGGAAAAAACTGTGTGAAAAACTAATAACTGCCAAAAAGAAATACAAAAGAAACAAAAGAAAAGTCGTAGTCATACTATTTTTTATATTGAAGTGATGTGCTGTATGTATATGAGAATACGAAACAACAACAACATGAATAAGTACCGTATGTGAGGAAAAATTCTGTCGCATGAAAAAAACGAAGCTTCTAGAAACCAAGAGCCGTTATAATTGAAGTGAGTGCGTGTGAAAGAGAAAAGAAAATTGTGAACTATACCACTTATCTATATTCGAAAAAAAACTGTGAAGTTAGCAACAAGAATGGTCATGCAAATGTTATGTTAAGAAAGAAAGACGTTACAAAGAGATTAAATGAAAAAAAACTCTACGAAAAACTCATGAACATAGTAACAAATAAAACATGCATTGATGTTGTTGTGTAAATGTGTGTACATAAGTGTATTAGGCAAAATAGAACAAAGTAATGAAACTCAACGTTTTTACAAAAACAACACAGTGTGCATATGAAAACAACCCTTATTTTGAAATCAACAAGTGCTTATGAGTGAAAGATGATCGGAGAGTAAAGAAGCTGTTTTTTGCATGGTGAGAGAGTTAAAGCGCAGTAGATGACGAAACTGGTTGCTGTAATTGCTTGAGCAGTAAATGACCGTTGAGCAGTCGGAGCCGTGAAGATTTTTGTTATTGCTGTTGATGACAACCAAGGCGTGTATTAGTAATAATGAAGATAAGTGTGTATGTATGCATTTAGATAATTTGAGTAGGACTATTGTGACTATAAGGCATAGTTTACCATTTCATAGCACAATTGTGCAGACAGAACTCACACGCATTCTTGTGTTTTTTCATTTAGTTGTCGATCAGACTGCGGCAAGAACACATGTGCGGCGGATGCTTTATCATTTTATTTTAGAATGACACTCAAAAAATATTTAATGTTAAAAATGGGCTATGACATTAGCTGGGCGTTTTTTATTTTGTCGCATAGTATAATTTTTTTTAAATGCTTTGGAATGCTCGCTTTTTTTCTTTTCATAAAAAATGGGTTTTTTATTCTTTTTATTTTTATTTATCTAAAAAAACATGGCATAATTTTTAAGCCAAAAATGGATAGTTTTATGTTCTTTTAATAAAAAATGGATTTTTTATTTTTTTTTTATTTATCTAAAATTATTAAGCCAAGGTTATATAGATTTACATATGTATGCTGATGAAATGAAAATAAAAATAGCGTATATTACTAACACTTTTCTATGGCTTTAAATAAATAAATTCTCTCAACTTATTTTCTCTCTCTTACTCACTAACACATAACCAAAATATTTTTGACGAACCCTGCTATAAGGAGAGGTTAATATTGGGAGGCTAAGTAAATTATATGTTAATGGACGTTGAAGTTTTGAATTTTGAGCGCTGTGGACGTTTGCATTCTTTAGGCGTATAGACGATTTTTCTTTTTTTTAGTGTCAGACGACAATAGATGATGTTAGATGTTTGAGTGCTTGAAGTGAATGCATTAAATTGTGATGTGTAGATGGTAGTATTGTATACAAATTTTGTGACGTAAGAAGAAGATAAAAGCCTCTCATATTTAATTTGGGAATTGCATACATGGTGCAAAGATAATTGGTGTTATTTTATGAAGATAATTTGAGTATTTTGATTAATTGAATTAGATGTGAATTTTAATTGAATGTTTAAATTCTTTAAGGAAAATTAATATGATTTGAAATATTTTGATTAATTTTAATTAGTTTGAATACAGAGTTTATTGTTGATTGCTGAATATCAATTTTATGAGAATATTTTATAATTTGTGTAGAGTTTGATAATTAATTTTAATGCTTAAATTATTCAACGATAATTGATAAGATTTATAACATTTTAATTAATTTTAACGTGATTGTGAAATTGTTCCATCAAATTTTATACTTGAACAATATTTTGAATAACACTGTATTAATATTAATATTTTATTTGTAATTATTCAATTTTTATAATAATATTTAATTTAAATTTATAAGCCGCTGACGAACAAAATGAACCAAGACGAAATTTTGGGTTTAAGTTTAGAGGGCTTGAGAGCCAAGTTGGACGAATTAGGAATTTCTAAGACGGGTAATAAAAGTGTTTTGCAGGATAGACTTTTGAATCATTTTAATATCGAAGTTGTAGATGATAATTCTGATCATGATGAAGCTTCTTCTGTAGTTGCCGGCAATGTTGCGACATTACCCCATAGTATTTTTACTTTAAGGGACGTTCAGGATTCGGTTTCAGCTTTTTCAGGCGATGGTTTGCCCCAAATTGAACAATGGTTAGAAGAATTCGAAGACTGTTCATATGCTGTAAAATGGAACGACCTTCAAAAGTACATATACGCAAAACAATTGTTGACGGGTGCTGCGAAGACTTTTGCTAGAAGCGAATCTGGTATTAAGGATTGGAGTTCCCTGAAGCAAGCTTTGAAGAGAGAATTCGGAAGAAAGCTGTCATCGTTAGAAATTCATAGAACATTGAGTAATCGGAAGAAGAAGTCAGGTGAAACATTACGCGAATATCTTTATAGTCTGCGAGAGATTGGAAATCCTATTAGATTAGACGAACAAAGCCTAATTGAATATTTCATAGATGGGATAAGCGACTATAGGTCAAACAAGGCTATTTTGTACCAGTCAAGGAACTTAGACGAACTTAAGGAGAATATCGAAATATATGAGAAGATACGAGTGTCGGAATCAAGCTCAAAGGGCGCGCGACCGAAAAGTTTTGTGAAGAAAATGCCTGAAACCAAGGATGATAGACGCTGTTATAAGTGCGGCGACAGGGGACATCTACCGAACGCGTGCACAAATCCGCAGGTGAAATGTTTCAAGTGTCATGGCTTTGGACATAAGTCTTTTGAGTGCGGACAAGAGGTCAAGAAGGAGAACAACGGTGATAAGAAAGGAAGTGGAGGCGGAGGAAATGGCAAGAGCACCAATAATGTTCATACGATGTCTGATGGTGTTATCATCCCATCAAGGAGAATATTCAAGGACATCTCGATTCTAGATAAGACGATCTCTGCTTTCATTGATACTGGGGGCGACATTTGTGCTATTCGTTACGATACCTTATCTCTTTTAGGTGATTTCGATCTCGAACCCGATGGGAGAACTTTGGTTGGGATAGGTCGAAAAAAGATTACTACGATGGGTAATTTTACGGTTAAGATCCATGTGGACGAGGTTGGAATGGATGTAACATTCCACGTTTGTAGGGAAGGTGATCTGTTGTATTCTGTTGTTTTGGGTAATGATATTTTTGCTAATGTTGATTTGGCCATTGACTCGGATGGAGCGAAATTCCGATACAGAGACAATTCTACGGGAATTAGGGAAACGGATGATTTGGGGTATGTAGCCGCATTAGAACAACATGTTCAACTTCATCAACAACAACAGCACAGGCAACAAATGGTACTGCAGTTGCAACGGCAAAAATCTTTTGAAGACCAGCATCGCTTGCCAGTAGTTGAAAAAATTCCCCAACAAGATAATGTTCAACAGCAGCAACAGGATGACAGTAAACAATCAAATCAACAACAAAATGTGGAAAGGAGCATACAACAGGAGTCTCAGCAGCAGAAACCTTATGAAACACAAAAAGGAAATAAAACATCTCCTAGAGTTTCCTTGTCAAATGATAACAAGTCTGAGCAGAACAATCGTTAGTCACAGCAAGGAATAGTTAATGAAAAATCAAATCGACAAAATAAACACAATTCTAATAATAACAACAACGGTGGTACAAAATCAACAAATAAAGCGACTAAAAATTAAAATACTGAACAACCCGCAGTAAAAAGATCTGAAGGGAAATGCCGGCGGGAGCAAAATGGAAAAAAGCGACGGGAAAGGGAAGAAAACAAACGTCAAGAAATGGAAGAAGATAAACATCGACTTACGCAAGCTGAAGAAGAAAAACGTCGACAAATGCAAGAAGAGAAGGAAAGACAGCAACAAATACCGATGCTGAAGAAGCTCTGTGTGAAAAAGTCTGGTAGTTGGTACAAACATGTTGATCACGTGCAACGGATAATAAATAGTACACCGCCAAGAAGTACTGGAATTATTCCGTTCAAATTATCAACTGGTTTGGATATGAGAATTAGTGAATTCCCTAGTTTAAGAAACTTATTGGATGAGCTGACCATACGAGAATATGATGAAGAACGTAATCAGTTAAGAGAGCAAGCTAGAACGAATATATCGCGCATCCAAGAGGAGAATAAGAGGAATTTTGACAGAAAAAGAGTTCCTGAAACAGCGTATGAGGTCAACGAATTAATCGCCATTAAGCGAACACAATTTGGTTCGGGAAGGAAGGTGAAGGTGGTGAAGGTGGTGAAGAAGTTTGATCACGGTCGGTACGAGGTTGAGAAGGTGGGAGATTCAGAGGGAAGTAGAAAGTGTACGACTGTGTCTAAGTACATGAAAAGATGGGGATAACATTCGGGACGAATGTGAGGTCAGGAATGGCCGGATGTAGGATTGGGACAGTTAAGGACAAGACGGACCACAAGGGTTAATAGACAGAAACAGAGAGACGGACGAACATTCATTTATCTGTGGGAGAGAATGAGCTTGAATATATTGTGAACAACAGACAGACAGGGAAAATCATTGAGTATTAGTTTTGTAGAATATAGTGTTATAGTGACGTTCGAGCAGTGAAGTTTATAATATTTTTAGTTTTTGATACACATTAGTTTCATGTATATTTTTAGAGTATTTTTACCGCCTTTACCTTTACATCTTCAGTGTTTTATTTAATAATAAATAAAAGGAATCAACAAATTCCTACATAAGTATATATTTTTTACGAATTATTATAACTTAATGCAGTGTCATATCAACTCATAAGCTCATAATTACATAATTTATTGCCCAAAAAGTAATTTATTTATACTGACCTGCTAGCAAGAGCCGTAATAGTTTGTTGATGCGTATTAAATTGTCCTGTATACAAATTATGGATGTAGACAACATGAACACCGTTCAGTCAACTACAGTCCTCAATGAAAGTCTCACGATCATTAGATCACATACATACATAATTGGCCATTACAACCCCTCAATCAGGATTACGGTCTAGCTTCTTACACCACTCATGTTGTATGTGTTAATTTTATACGTGAGTGGCGGGACCTAGAGTTTAAAGTCGACTCCGAACGACAGATTTTTGAGAAAATTTTAATGGCAATTTTATTTACTCTCAGATTTCTTGCCAGAAATCTGCTGAGAGGAAGTCGCCGAAGAAATTTTTTTTCATATTTCGTTTTGATGTCTGACCTGGGGTTTGAACCGTGGTTTTACGTCTAACATGCCAACACACTATCTACTATACTACAGCGACCACTAGTTCATATATAAAATAAATGAATCAATTATCATATGTTTACATTCTGCAAAATGTATTATAAAATCAAATCACATATTCAGTCCTGCATAAAAAAAGTTGTACACAACAAAAATAATTTTTAAAGTTGATGTTAAAGCTTGGAAGGACATTCCAGTCAAAGCTAACCAATATTTAATCAACTTAGCGCTATAAAGAAGTCTTATCAAATTAATTATTTTAAGTAATTTTGGAAGAAATACATCTTGGCACCGCTATTGTTATTTAAGGAATGAATTACGTGTTTTACTCAAAATTTTAGTTATCGTGTGTACGAAAATGGAATTTTTAAATCTTTTACTTTTTGAAGTTTTAATTATAGTTCTGAAGTATAAAAATAAAACTTTTCAACTTATAAAATATTTGAAATTGTAGTGATACTACTATTTTAATATTCTCCACTGTACGTACTTATTAAGTGCTATTTACCGAAATTATTTATCTTGTCCTCCCACGATTCGCCCACTGAATTAATAAACATCCTACCATATAACACAGTGAATAACATTAATTGCAATCGTTATGGTCTTTCTGGACATTAAATAAATAAAACTGTTATGTTTGTTTGCGTCTTCCGTAATTAAACACAAGCCATCTTTTTCTTATAAATACGGCAACAAATTCAAAAGAAATAGAGAGGAGAACATTTTTTTTTTGATATTGTTTATAAAATATTACAAACATATGAGCAATTAGGTTTCCTAAAGGCACAAACACGAACATAAAACTGAACATCCGTTTGCCGTTGTGGACCCTTTAATAAGCCAAATCCCGTTATTTGGCAGAAATAAAAACCAATGACCACCAACACCAAAGAAAGGGACGGAAGAAAATTTTTTATAAATTAGTTTTAAACACAATATTTTCTGGTACAAATAGCAGCAAACACATCTTTTTTTCTATATCGTAAACCAAATATAAATGTAGTGGCAACTTTTCACATCTACAAATACATAATGACTAACCCACTTAAATGGTACATATAATTGCTGTAAACAAACGTCTAAAATAAAGTTATACTTCTAATAGCAACATATTATAGAGAAAAAAATTGTTTAAAAATCCAATGTGCAACATGATTTAAAATTTAAATGGTTTACAGCAAAACTATAATTGTTTATAGTTTGCAGCTTGTATTGAGGTTTAAAATTTTTCTATGAATAGGGCCCTTTCATTCTCAATTAACTTACTCTCACTCGACTTTTTCAAAATACACCCAGCTAATGACATAGTGTAGGTTGTGAGTTTTGCTGAGCAGAATTAAAAAATTTTTTTATATTTCTCGAACCCTCCAAACTTGTTTTATTTGACAAAAAAGGTATTTTTGACGTTTTCATACAAAATTATTGTTTAACCAAATATTTTTGTATCTATTTTCAAAATCCAAAGTTTATTGAAAAGGGGACAGATGAGCCTTTAAAATGGTATACATAAACACATGGTTCAAACTTACATGTTATGAGTTTTGATCGGGTAAACTTGGAAAAATTTTCTTTATTGCATAATTTAATTAAAAAATATAAACTAAGTTACGATATTCTGAAAGTGCATTATCTTGTGAAGAGATTAACATTTTGTTTGATCAAATCGAACAAAAATTACCGTAGATAATTTAAATAGTATAACAGTCATGTTATATTTTTTATATATGTCATCTTATCAAATGAACTATCAGTCAAAAATTTTCAAAAGTTTTGATGGATCTTGTTGCTTACAGCAAAACGTGTCCATCTCACGTTTGTACGACTGCCAGAAGTCGGCTAATATTTGGGTTTTTGCAAATATTATTATTTCTCTTTGTGCAAACATTGTCCAACTTCTGGTGGTCGCTTAAACGTGAAATTCATACATTTTGCGATATACAATCAAGATCCATAAAAAATTGTGAAAATTTTTTAACTAAACGTTCATTTGAAAAAATATAAATATGAAAAATATAACTCGACTGTTAGACTCTCTAAATAATAACTATGGTAATTTTTGTCCGATTTGATTAAATGAAGTGTCAATCTCTTCAGAACATAATGCACTTTCAGAAAGTCGCCACTTATTCCATATTTTTTAATTAAAGTTTACTACTATGAACGGACACACTTGAAAAAATATGGAAAAAATTAGCATCTGTCAAGTTTACCTCATAAACCCCACAGCATATTAAATCAAAAAATATGTACTTATATATGTATATCCTTTTATAGGCTCATCTTTCTCTTTTCTAATAAGGTTTAAATTATAGACATCGGATCAGAAATATTTGTGTAATCAATAAATTTGTGCGTAAAGTAAAAAAAAACAGTTTTTGTCAAATAAAACAAGTTTGGAGGGATCAGAAACAAAATAAAAAAAATATTTTTGAGTGCTACTCAACAAAACTGACAACTTGCACTATGTCAATAGCTGGGTGTATTTAATTTTTTAATTTCTTCGCCGTAGTCTAGTAGGTAGTTTGTTGGCTTATTAGACGTTAGGCCAGAGTTCAAATACCAGGTCAGACATCAAAACGAAATATGAAAAAAATATTTCTTCGGCGACTTCCTCTCAGCAAATTGCTGGCAAAAACTCTGAGAGTAAATAAAATTGCCATGAAAAGTTTCTCAAAAATCTTTCGTTCGGAGTCGACTTATGAATAAAATGAACACACACAACATAAGTGGTGTGAGAAGCTAGGTCGTAATTATGACTGAAGGACCAATTATGTATGTGTATTTAATTTTTTTTTATTTTGTCGAAACTACGTAATAACTCGAAAAAAGCCTCACTGAAGGTGTCACTCGTCGTGATTATCTGACTTCTTATTAGATTATAGTACAATTTACCAAAAATGTATATTCTTTATTATTTATCTTTGTGATTGTCATGAAATAACGTTTTCTTGAAATTGAATTCCAATTAGTTTTGTTCTTTGAGAAATAAAAGTTGTATACTGGAATCGATTACTTAAATGAGTATAAATTTGAGGTTAAAAATTTCAAATGATTATGGTTTATTACTATTCTTTTTTTCTTATTCTTATTCTTATTCTTTTAGCTTTCGTTCTCATACGCAAATTTATGCTGCAGAGTGTAGTTGTGATTTTTTATGGATTGTGCATGACACAAGTTGCCTCATAAGTGTGAAATAAAAAATACGCCAAACAGATTTGACGCCATTACACTTTTCATGTAATTTACGACATCATTTTCACAAAGAAGTAGCTGTAACTCACCGATGTCGCATTGGATATCGAATTCGAAATCAAGAATTGTTTCTCGCTTAAACCTGAGATTTCACAAAAATTAAAATTGATCGATATTATTATTATTAAATCTCTAGTTCTTGGTGGCCAGTTGACATTAGAACTTCTAAAGAAAAGTTGTTGTGGATATAGTTGTTAAGTAGTCCCTCCAATAAGTGAAGTATATCTCGCCGGGTGTGGCAGGTAGAGCAGTCATTCTGAAGCCAAAATTCTTCGGAATCCATAAGAATTACGTTATTATATAACGAATGACGTTCACGGTAACTGTTATTTTGGATTCATCTTCAAAAACATAAATCACACTTTCGCCGCCTGACCAAAATATGCACCAGGGAGTTGATAGTTGTGGGTTTATTTGCTTTTCATGAAATGCATGAGGATTTTCTAAGCCTCAATCTCGATAATTGTTTGTATTCACCAAGCTAATCAAATGTAAATGCATTTAATCGGAGAAGGTGGCTTATTTCGAAAAACTGGGTTTGACTTCATTCTGCTCCATTACCCACTGAAGTAGTAACAAGAATAGCAAGCCGCCATTTAGAAGCCATTAATCCGAACAAAAACAACAGTTGATAGTAGTAACAAAAATAGCAAGCCGCCATTGATCCCAACAAAAAACAAAAGTTATAGTTGTAACAAGATTAACCAGCCGCCCTTGAGCAGTCATTAATCCAAAAATAAACCAACAACTGAAAGTAGTAACGAGAATAGCAAGCCGCCATTGATCCCAACAAAAAACAAAAGTTATAGTTGTAACAAGATTAACCAGCCGCCCTTGAGCAGTCATTAATCCAAAAATAAACCAACAACTGAAAGTAGTAACGAGAATAGCAAGCCGCCATCAAGCACCCATTAATCCAAAAATTAACCAACAACTGAAAATAGTAACAAGAATAGGAAGCCGCCATCGAACAGCCATAGTCTCTGCTGGCTTGTGTCCTTGAGTAAGTTGAATTTTTGTAGTTGTCTTTTGCCAAAATTCATTTTGTAGAGCTTCGCGAAGATTGAAGTTGTTAAGAACGATGTCGAATTGATATTTTCGAATTTCACTTCGAAATTTCACGGAATTTTGTCAGTGCAGAGACTTCATTTACCTATGGCGTTAAAACGGGCCGCTATGTGTGCTCAAGTGAGCTTTAGTAATCAAAGCTATCACTCCAACCTACCTACTTACCTCGTTTACGGCAGCAATATTTTCAAGAGATCGACGGATGTATTGACACACATACTCAATTTCTTCAAAGTTTTTAAATAGTTGACACATTAGATGCACTTTTTCGACCGAAAACTATTTGAAATTTATGAGTGGTCTCAAAAAAACTTTCTGTATTATAAGTATATAAGTTTTCTCAATTTTAATGCCTTGTTCTTTCGTAAAGCGGGCTATGTATGTCATAACTGAGACACCATATATATACTTACTTACTAACTTACTTAATTAGTTATTACAGCCCTTCAGTCGGGATTACGATCTAGCTTCTCACACCACTTATGTTGTGTGCATTAATTTTATACATGAGTAGCTGAATAGCTACAGTTTAAAGTCGTCTCCGAATGACAGATTTTTGTGAAACATTTCGTGGCAATTTTATTTACTCTTTGAATTTTTGCCAGAAATCTGCTGAGAGGAAGTTGCCGAAGAAATATCTCCTTTTCCATATTTCATTTTGTTCTAGATGTCTGTACTAGGTTTTGATCCCTATCCTCGCGTATAATAAGCCACAAACTTCCTACTAGTCTTCGGTGACACCCATCCCTTTTTTATCCTTTCCGTTAGAACGTCCGAGGAGGCCATACGCTATGCTAAGTAAGAATTACAAGATTAAGGGTTTTCTATTGATTATAGTTTACATTTAGTCAACAATTTATAAAATCCTCAGAATTTTATCAAGTAGTAACGTTTAATTCTTATAACTAAACCTCGTTTAAATAGTTCAAAGTTCAAATAATTCCAAAATGTATACAAATATGTTTAGATCAATCCCAACGCCAGATAAGGAGACTCGCAGGATGATGTGTGTTATAGTAACAGAAGCCAAATTCTAATATAATATTGTGATATTCTCCTGTACCAGTTACCAGCAGTTTCCAGTCAATTGTGATACGAACCGCAGCCAACAAAACTGTGTTTCTGCTTTTGGTCACGAAAATACAAAGAAAAATTGTTTATTTTATTGTTTTTCTTGCTTTTTTATTTTTTAAATATTTTCATTAAAAATTTATACGTAAGTACATATGTATCTATGGTACATACGCATAGACATATTTCGCAACAAAACATGTTTCCTTTAAGAACTTATTTCGAGGGTGAAAACCACTTAAAAACGGCAGAGAATGGGGATAAAAACAGAAAAAAGATACAAAATCTGTAGCACTTTAATATTAATGACTGTGTTTTGTTATGTTTTTTTTCTCTGGTATTTAAAGTAAATTATATTGTTGTTGATGTTGTTTTTGTCCTTACGTATACTAACATCTTTATAAATATTTTATGACTTTAAATGTGTTGTTCTATTTGTAAAATACTAAAATCATGCGAAAACATGAACACCAGATAAAAACACTTTAAATGCCTAAAAACACCCATGAACTTAAGGGCGACTTTTTGCATTTAAATTTCGTGTTGAAGGAAATTTTTTCCACATACAACTGTTCTTAAAGAGAATTGTTTCACTGTAAAGAGTTTTTAGATCAGTTAAAGAGAATTGTCTGGGTTTTCTAAGGATATTTTACCCGCAGCTGTGTACTCAAATTCAAATGTACGTAAATTCCTTATTTGGCGCTTTAATTTATATATGTTTCATTTCAAGGTTATTTGGCTGATGTATTTCTTTTTAGTATAATAACGACATAGTTTTCCGTTGGTCCTAGGACAACATATTTCTTTTGTTCGATTGCTTACAAAAGTAGCAAAAATAATAGCTGCCTGGATTTGACTTTTTTATATTCACATTCTATTCATTTTTATTTTTTAATCTGGATATTGCTTGATGTTTCTTTTATTTTAAAATAGAAAATTCATTTTTAGCACAATGAATTTTATTTTCAGTAAAATTACTAGCAAACTTTAACTTATATAAAAAATATAACTCGACTGTTACACTTTTTAAATAATAACTACGATAATTTTTGTTCGATTTGATCAAACGAAGTGTCAATCTCTTTACAAGATATTGCAGTTTCAGAATGTCCTCACTTATTTCATAGTTTTTAATTAAAGTTTGCTACTATTAACGGACAAACTTTAAAAAATATGAAAAAATTAGCATTTGCCAAGTTTACCTCATCAAACCCCATAGCATATTAAACCAAATAATATGCATAAGTATAACGCTTTAAAGGTTCATCCCTCTCCTTGCTAATAAGGTTTCAATTTTGGTTCGGTTCGGTTCATAAATGTTTGTGTAATCAATAAATTTGTGCGTAAATTCCAGAAACACAGTTTTTGTCAAATAGAACAAGTTTGGAGGGTTCAAGAAATATAAGAAAAATATTGTTGAGTTCTATTCAATAAAATATATAATCAATATACTATGATATTAGCTGGATGTATTTAATTTTTTTTTTTATTTTGTCGCATATTGTTATTTATATCGCTTCTGTTAGGGTTACGACCTAGCTTCTCACACTAGTTATTTTGTGTGTGTGTAATTTTATCCATAAGTTTTTGAGAAACTTTTCATGGTAATTTTATTTACTTCTCATAGTTTTTGCCAGAAATCTGCTCAGAGGACGTCGTCGAAGAAATATTATTTGCATATCTGAGATGTCTGCCTATGGTTTGAACCGTGGCCTCACTTCTAATAGCCTTATACACTGCTAACTACGGCGACTTATGTATGTCACTTGCATCAATTATTGTTATATAAAATTGTGATCCATTTGATTAGGATTGCGGATAAAAAGGGCACTATCAGTACAAAATGGAAACCAATTGTTATTATTATAACAAGTGAACGAGCCTAAATTTTTCTTTTATGTTTTCGATGACATCAGTCAAACACATTCAGTATACATCGAGTCAGTGAACAAACAGCACAAGAAATTGTGCTGGAATCCAACTTCAAAAGTTGAGACTTTACTTAATAATAAAAATTTAATTTTTTTCCAACAGGTTACTTGATTACTGATTACTCCAATAACCGACATTGAATATATGATTAGTATGTGGCCTAGAATAAATGTTATACGAGTATATGGTAGAATCTGACACAGCACTTGTAACCATTTGAGATCCTAAAAGTTCTTAATTATACAAACTACTAACGCTTGGGAATCGAAGAGTATGTCATTGATTGATTAGTCCCTTGCGTTAAAACTTAATATACCAAATAACGTTTTAATAAAGGTCATTATGTATACTAACAGAATTAATTTTAAGTCAAGTTTTTTCATGTGGTCTCTAACTAAATACAACTGTACGCTCAATCCTAAGTATACGGTCATCGCAAAAAAGTGCCAAAACGAAACAACGCATTGGACACAATAATTTTTATTTGTCGGCCAATAATATCCACTAATATTGATCGTCCTTTTAATTCTTTTATACTAACAGAAACAGTACACAAAACCAGGCAACATGCACATTTATAAACATGGCCTTCATTTAAAGCGTCCTCACTATCTCTGCAAATATCTAAGTGTGTGCAGTGTAGAGGAAAAGGATTTACGCATATATGTTGCAGTATCTCGATGACCAGTTCACAAAAATACATGTGAGAAGACCACTCCCCGAAATCGCAAGAAATCTGCTAAGAGGATGTCGACGAAGAAATATTTTTTCTTATTTCGCTTAGTTGAAGATGCATGAAGATGGTTTGACCCGAGACCTCACGTCTAAGAAGCCAACGCACTACCTACTAGACCACGACGACTTCAAAATCCAAACCATTACAAAAATATCCGTTATTTACTATATACTCGTATAAAGCCTCCCCAATAAATTTATGTATATACACCTGTCCCTCGTTTTGCACGATAGAGAAAATCGTGTAAAACGAATTCAAAAAAAATTGTATGGAATATCGTGTAAATCAAAAAATGATAAAAACTAGTATATATAGTATTTTTTTCAAATAATTTTACTCGTTTTAATGTGAATAACGTAACAAAGCAAACAAAAGAAAACAATTTCATTTTATTTAACAACCAAAATAGTTATAAAACTCATAAAACTTAAAAATTCAATGCAATACAAATAAGAGAAAACACAAAAATATACGTATAAAAATGTTATTAGCTAAAAATCAATACATAAACTGTTAAGCAAAAAAATAAGTTATATTCAACAAATTTCAGTATGTATATGTACCTATGCACATATATTTATTCGTCATCTCTTTCTTCAACAACTAATCGTATTTCTTCGGTTGCTAACGAATTATCGCTCGATACCTCAATGTTTTCTAGTGCGATGTGGGGACGTGGGGATTTTGAGATATATTTAGTTATAAGTATTTGTGAGGAGTTTTTGTATAATTCTTTATATACATATTGGGCCAAGCCTTGATAAATGTATTTTTGAAACTTAAGAGCTCTTTCAACATTTAGATCATTGTAAAAATGATTTCCTAATTTCCGGCCTAATTCAAGACCTTCAGAAATATTTTGTGATGTCATTTCAAAGATTTGTGATTCGTCTTCATCAGACTCATTATTTTCCTCATCAGTTTCATTAACTGTACCAACTAGTTCATCTATATCCAATTTTTTGTCAACCGTTAGTTCAAAAATATCTCCCTCAGCAAAGTCAACAAAACCTTCACCTTCAATTGTTCGGGCTAAATCAATTATTTGTGTTCGTTCATGTTCTAAAAGATCACCATTATTATTATTATCACATATCTCGATCCATAATTTTTTCCAGAATCCCTTAAGCGTTGTTTTTTTATTTCGGTGTATGATAATCCTACATGTTTTAAACAATCTAATATTGTAAATTTTTTCCATGCTTCCATTACTTCAACACATGTATTATTATCAATTTGCTTTAAAATATATACAAATGAACGTTTAATATAAAGCGTCTTAAATGTTGAAATAATTCCCTGGTCTAAGGGCTGTAGTAGAGAAGTTGTGTTTTTCGGTAGAAATATTACTTGGACATTCTCAAATTCTAAATCCTGATGATGACCTGGTGCATTATCAATTACAAAGAGAACTTTAAAGGGCAATGCTTTTTCATTTAAATACCAATTTGCATCAGGGACAAACATCTTATAAAACCATTCACGAAAAATAACAACTGTAAACCAAGCTTTCTTATTGCTCGTCCAATAAATCGGTAAGTTATTTTTATTTATTTCACTTGCAACTTTTTGAGCTTTCAGGCATTTTTTCCAAAATAGACTCGTCTCGTCTGCATTAAAGACTTGGTCAGGAGTGTAAGAATTAACAGTAATAATTTCAGAAAATTTTGCAGGATATTCTTTTGCAGCATGTATATCTGCCGATGCTTGTTTACCTTTTAATTTTAAATTCCCTTTTTAATGCCATTATTAATGTTGCCAGATAAATATTTATTATCTGTATTTTTAATAAAATAGTTAAATATCAGTAAATAAATGTGTTTTAGTTATTTACTAACTATAAATTGTGTCAAAAGCTTGTTTTCATTTAAATAGAAAATCGTGCAAAACGAGGTATTTTTCATCCCTCGATTTATACGAGAAATAAACAAATCGTGTTAAATCGAAATCGTGCAAAACAAGTATCGTGCAAAACGAGGGATAGGTGTGTTTAGAAATACACACGCTTTGGGACTTCTTTTATTGTGGATTATGATGTTTTAATGTAACTGACACAAAGCTTATTTGAGTAAAAATATACAGTGGAAAGCAAAAGTCTAGGTACCCCAATATGTGTAAGCAATTTTATGCATTTTTAATAATAATAAGTGATGTCTTTTATATTTATTTTATATGTTTATTTCTATTTTATAAAAAAAATTTAAAAAATTTTTAAGGTTTTTCACAAATCAAAAGAAAAATTAGGGAAACTCTTTGGTGACTCAAGGGCTCAATATTGTTCATCAATATTTAGATGGCTATCCCTTAAAATCAAGCAATATATTCAACCACTTTAGCAATGATTGTACCAGATTTGTTTAACGTTTTCAATTGATATTTGCCGCTTGCTCCTGAAGTTTTTCAGTTTTCAACTAGGTTTCAGATTTTGCAACTACTTAACCGTTATTCCAAATGATCTTTTAAATACACTCTTGGAGTTATATTGGGACTTTGTGCAATAATACTAAGGCCGTGGGGGAATTTATGTAGGCAAATCACATCCTCACATTGGCAGCAGTATAATTAGCTTCATTGACTTGTTGGAAGTAATCCTTCCAACGAATTCTTAATTCTTTTAAATTTTAGAAGAAATTGTTCTTTAGAATGTTTAAATACCTCCTCTTTGAATTTTAATTTTACTCTGAATTCTTCTTGACACATTTGCGGTGCAAAAATCTGCAGTCGCCAGAGTGATTTTCTTACTTTTCTTATGGCTTGTGAAAAACATTACAAAAATTTTTGTTTTATATTAACAACTAATAGAAATAAATTAATGATAACACCATTTCCATTTTCGTAATAATATATTGGACTACCTAGACTTTTGCTGTCCACTGTATGTATATATGAAGTTTGTATGATATACCAAACTGAATGACTTAACAATTAAATTCCTCTTGATTAGATTATGATGAACACAATATGAATTCATAATTGAAAATCAGACATGCATGAGCATATTTTTTTCGTATACATACAAATTATTTTATTTCAAATCATAAACTGGATAATTTTATATACAACCTCATCACCGCAATCAACTTTCACATAAAAAATTTGAAGAAAGAAAATGAAATTTTTTTTAAAAACAATCTGGAATGGAAAATTACTTTGAAATAAAAATGCGTCAAAGAACCAAATATATTATGGTTTTCATTAATTTATATATAAAAGGCAAAACTCATATATACATACGAATGCGTATACATATGGTATGTCCATGAAAAGACAGAAAATTTTGTTAATTTTCTTTAATTTTAAACATCATAGCAGATCTGAATAAAAAAAAGCATGTAAAAAGTATTTTTTAACACTAAACCTACCGACATATTACATATACCTATTCTATCGATGGCGGTCAAATGACCGCTTTTGAAATCAACATTATAGTCTTTTCCAGTTGATTGTAATTAATACAGAATTTAGCATAAATAATTTTACACAAAATCATTATCATATAATAATTAAAAAACATTTATTTTTCGGGCTTTAGGAGCACATTTTTAGAAAAAAGGCTCAAAACTGAAAAATTATACGATCCTTCATTCTCTTCATTGCTTATTCCATAAATATGAAACGTTCAACTTTCTTCTTTCATATGCACCACGTGCATATGAAATTGCAATGACAGCATCTAACTCTTCTAAAGTTATACTCCATTCGGATCCTAAAATTCATCGTGCTTTTGATTCTGTGCACATATCGCATATCCTGTTGGTCCCGATATTTCTCTGAAAATTGTAAGAAGCGGAGATCTTCCAGTTTCAATATTCTGATGTTTTCTTACATTCATCTTCGGAACTGGAGAACAATCTCATTCTTTTTCATCCCCTATGCGTGCTCACAATGTTCTCTTCCTCATGATCCGTGTCGAATACCTCAGAATCAGTGTCTAATGGATCATATATACTATCCTTACTCCCAGAATTTTCTTCTTCAAATACTTCAGAGCATAGTTCACTTATATTATTTATTTCCTCCAGCAATTTCTTTTGCATTGACATTTTAGAGCTAATTTTTTGAATTTGTATTAGAATAATTCACCAACAATAAAATGAAGAAATTAGTACTTACTATTTTTATTTGTTTATTACATAAAGTTTGTATCTTTTTATTACAAATAGAACTAATCAAGTAGCAAATATTTGTAATGCAGCGTACAGAGCCAGTAATCTAATTTGAATGATCGCTATTTTGTCTCACCTCGAGAGTTACCAGCAGTCACTCTGTACCCAGCATAAAACAAACTGTAAGCACATGGCGTTTTCCTAGAACACAATCGGATGACTTTTTCTTGGAAAACTGCGGTTTTTGTGAGAGAGAGAGAGAGAGAGATTTTGAGATTTCAATGCAAATAACTTCATAAAATTTCATAAAATTTTCTAGAGGTCAAAAGACCGCTCAGGGTAGACAACGGTAGAGTACGTATTATAATCAGGAAAAAGGACAGAAGAAGAGAAATATATATTGAAAAATTAAACAGCTATATATTATAGAAAAACCGTGCAGTAAGTTCAAGAAAAATGAAAACCTGGAATTTAACACTTCTGATTAAAATCTCAAAAGCTATTATTTGGCCGCTCTGGTAGGTTTGGTGTTAAAGAAATCTTTGGCAGAAATTTTTTCATGTTTTGAATATTTTTAAAAACCATTTCACGTTTTATTTCCATAATTAAAACGTAAAAATAAATCACAAAAGAACAAAAATTCAGATTTAATTTTTTCCCTTAAATATGTAACCAATTTAGAAAAAAAAAATTTTAGTTTTTGACGTTAAGGATTTTGAGGTCAAGTTTGACCCAAATGGCTGGTTTGGATATTATTTCTTCGAATTTGGTTAAGTTAAAGGCTACTAATCCAGTTCAGGCTCATTGCGTAACGTTATTCTTTGCTGTATAAGTAAGTAGTAAGTCGCAAACCTAAATTTTTTATAAAATGTCGACGTTTAGCTAGACTGCTTTCATTCCAGTCATGTTTAACAGATGTAAGTAACATAAGAACATTGCTAAATGCCAATTGAGGCCACCGACTAGTCTTTCTTTTGCAACTATAACAGGACACTATTTTATTCAGCGTATTAATCCGTCTATTACTGAGGTTTTCTGTTATCGCGATTACTTATTCCTGGAGAATGATACTAGAATTTAAAAGAGACACGAACTTATTTTTTATATGTTTATTTCTATTTGTTGGGGTATATGAAAGGGGCTAGTATCTCTTGTCAAAGCTATTTGCATTTCTAATAACTTTTATTTATTCGATGTGAAAAAATTGTCTGCTGTTACGTTATGACCAACTGTCAGGTCGAGAACTACACGCATACCTTGCTTTTTTAAGGCATATTTCCTTTTTCTATTCCTGATTATGGTGGTAATTTCCAGAGGTAGGAAAAATAATTGAAAACAAGAAATTTTTTCCTTTTTAGTTCTGGGGCATGATTAACGAGTCAGAAGCCTAGTGTCATGCACTAGAGTCCTCCGTTCATACTATTTATAGTTTTATTTGTTAACGGTTCCATAAAATATTTTATTTCAGCATTTTTTGATATCATTGCGTGAGTAGGCTAAAATTCACCTTCATTTTCACTGAAACTGTCAGAAGGTTCAGCATATTCTGGATAGTCTATATCTGAACAGCTTTCTTCTTCGTCTGATAATTCATTCAATATAAATTCCATTTAACTGGGGTTCATTTTTTTTTACCAAAAACAGCAAGCAGTAGTTTCAAATGATAATACTATGAATTCGTAATGTGTTTTTATTTCCTATAACTCAGCATCGCTTTTTTGTACAAGCTGTTTTTGTACAAGCAAATTTTACCAAGTATGAAGAGCACAAATGTAGTTAGTAGTGGCAAAGCCAGACATGTATTAATATTGAAATTAGTGGCACCCAAGCTCAAATATTGTGAAAAAAGCGTAACCTTTTTGATCCGAATACCTTAAGTGCAAAAAAAAAATTTATAAATGAATTTTCTGCAAATATACTGTTACGAATATGCAAACGGTGTACATCGTTTACCATTAAAATGAGCGAATGCTACGCAAACAAATACAACGAACTTGTTACAACTAAACCAACAACATGAGTATGAAAAAAAATGGTACAGACGTGTAAGCTAGAACGCTACGACAAGCAATGTGAATAAAATAAACAAACAACTATGCAGTTCTCAAAAAGGCGAAGACACGAACATTCGAGTTCAAGAACCTTCATCAGACTGTTTACGTGAGCATATAAAAAGGCAAGACAAAGCAGACAACTAGTAGTAAGAATTCACTCAGTCTTGTGTGAAGACGCGTTGGGTGTGAAGAGAACAGTCGTGGTTTGAAAATCGCTGTTGAAAAAATCTACGTTATAAGCAAAAAAGAACAGAGAACAAGCAATTATTGTTGTATTCGTCAAGTTGTAAACGGTGGCACCCAAAAGTAATGCGAATAATAAAGAGTTTAATTGAATCTAAACACTAATTTATTTTGTTTGCAATAAACTAACTCATATTTAAAACGTTTTTAAAATTGTAAAAACGTGACAATAAAAAACCGATTATTACTATTCAGATTTGAAATAAAATAAATGTTATATCAAGACTGTAAACCACTCACTTTCAGAAGAAGATCAATTTCTCTTCAAAAATGGTTCAAAATAGACACGAAGAGCAGATAAAGGTCAACATATTCAAAATAATAACACGCAGGTTTTAAGTACACATGCAAAGCCATTCAATTATTAATGATATAAATTCACTCGCTCGAACCCGAAATCAAAGAATATTTTCTCGTCTTAAATTATTTTATATTTATTTAAAGAGTGTCCGTCTAAGTCGTCCAAAGGCTCGCATTAACACAAATACGTATTGTTTCCTGTCTGGTCTGTGCTACCAAGCATCGCACATAATAAACTTTAACTATATAGGAGTACTTTAAGACACTAGTCACGTTACAGACATCCTTAATCATTTATTTATTTCGGAATTTATGTCGTTTACTCTTCATGTCACTCCCATTGTATACAGTCCTGCCAATTCCATATAATACCTAAGTCTGGAGGTAATCATTCTTTCTACAGCATTGTTGTACCGTGAAATTGTACCGATATGAAGTGAACATCAAGAAGCATATGTCTCCATAGGGGATATTTATTGTGAACGAGTCCTATTTTTTGTGTTAGCCGGGCATCTGTATTATATATTTGTATATATATATTTTACACTCCTTTTTATGCCGTCCTATCACTTTATGTGAGCCGCCTATAGTAATATATATATATATATAAATATAAAAATAATAATTTTTTTGAGTGATTTACAAATTACTGACTACAAGAGACTGTCAAAAGCTTTATTCGAGTAAAATACACATACATATATAATTGGCCATTACAACCCTTTAGTCAGGATTACGGCCTAGCTTCTCACACCACTCATGTTGTGTGCGTTAATTTTATACGTGAGTGAAACTCATGGCAGGTTTATTTACTCTCAGAGTTTTTGCCAGCAATCTGCTGAGAGGAAGTCACCGAAGAAATATTTTTTTTTCATATTTCGTTTTGATGTCTGACCAGGGATACGAACCAGGGTTTTACGTCTAATAAGCCAACACACTACCTACTAGACTACGGCGACTTCGCGTAAAATGTCACATAAAAATGTAATGAACGTTAAAGATGTTTAGAAACCCAATGTTATATGGTCCTGATCTGATCTTCTCCTTCGAAAAATATACATTCAACATGCAGATTAGCTATCCTTAACAAGTTCTGACGGTTTCCTAACGGTATTAAAGAATTTACAGTTCTTAAGCTTGTGGAGGTCAGTTCTTTGTGGAACATACAAGGTGTTGAATACATTTCTTACTTTCGTTGGAACTTTATTTGTAAAAGAAAATAATATTTCTTATTTTCCATTAGTTTTTTGTACACAAAAGGCATGTGGTTCTTTAAGAGAAATATCCTGTGCGTTGTGCCTCAATTGATTTCTATTTACAAATAACTTTCATATTGTAATGCCGCAATAAATTAAAATATCCGTTTTATCAAATAATCATACATAGACCATACAAACATGAAATGAAAATTAGAGGTTTCTTCTACTTAAAAAAGAGAAGTGAAGCAGAAGAACATGTGAACAAAAATTGTACATCCTTGTTTCTTTAGCTTTAATAATATTTAGCAATTTCCTTAATCAAACCTATTATGAAATTACCAGAAATATGAGGAAATAACGAAAACAACAGCAATAACATCAAATTTTATTGTTGTCATTTTATTCTAATTCTGTTATCCTAGATTACTTCCCTTTCCCTAATAAAAAGCAAATAAAACAGCACACAAGAGAAGACTAAAATCCTTGCGGCGTTGTTATTATTCCCGCTTTGTGTTTCACTTGTACTCTTGTGTATAAGCCTGAGTATCTCACAAAGTTTTTTGTTAGAAAAGAGTGACAGCAAACTGTATGCACAAGTATAATACCTACAGTATGTGGAATAAGAAAATATTTCAGAATGAAAAACATACATATAAAATATAAACAAATTAGGTAGTCACAGCGAGAATAGCTTTTGCGAAAAAATAGCAACAATACAAATGCAACATTAGCCTCCACAATCATCATCACATTGTTACGTTTTTACCCTTTTAAAAAGGTTTAAAATATGAGTTCATAGATTGCAAATAAAATAAAAATAAATTTGTGTTTAGAATTAGATAAATTCTCTAATGTTCGCACAATTCTGTGTGCCACTGTTCACAACTTGATGTAAACAACAAAAATTACTTTGTTTTGTTATTCTTCTTTACACTCTTCTGCGTAAACACTAACAACTGTTCGTTAGATCTTTACAATGGAGATCTTCAAACCAGGATTATTCTCTTCACACGCAACGCGTCTTCACACAAGACTGCCTGAATTTTTATTAACACCGTTGTCTGCTGTGTTTTGCCTTTTATACGACAATGTAAACAGTCTGATGACTGATCTTAAAGTCGAATGTTCGTGGCTTAGCCTTCTCGAGAACTCTATAAATGCAAACATCGTTGTTTCATTCTTTCTTGTTGGATTTTTGTTTACTTGTTTTTCCCCTTTTTTCTTACTGATGTTTTTGGTATATTTTTGTTTACTTGTTTATCATGTAAACAAGTTCATTGTTTTTGTTTCTGTGGCTTTTGTTTATCATTTTATTGTTACACCATTTCCATTTTCGTAACAATATTATTATGGTGCGTGTAAAGCTTTATTCTACATTCAGTTTGAGAGAATGAGAATATGTTAGAGAATATGTATGGACATATATACAGTGATCTGAAAAGAAATAAGGATATCCATGTGAAGGAGAACATAAAACACAGTTTACAATCATCAGTCCAATCCCATACAAAACTTCCTTAACTGATGCAAGCCTTCAAATAAGAAGTGATTTATCGTTTCGATACCCTTCTTTAATTATCACCTATCGCATCTATGCGTTTCAGTTGTGTTTCCCTTAAAGATGTTTATCAAGTCGCTTTACTTGTATTACTCAAAAATTTTTTCTTGATGACTACGTAATCACATAAGGCAGACTGCGTCATACTGATAGAAATTGTTAATAAATTTTTTACAGTTTATGACAATACTTAATCCCATTTTCCTGGTTACTCTAATTGCCCATCAGCAAAGATATTTATATCGAAATTTGCAAAATTTTTATTAGGCCATGTCATATACTAGGTAATTGACAGTATGATCCTGTATTCAGAAACTCTCCCAGGTTTCTAGTTATTCTAAATAGAGGCTCAGTTCCATCATATCTTCACATTCTGAGCCATCTGGGAATCAACAAAATCTCACGGGCACGTATGGAATGTCGGATAACTCCGCGTCAAATTAGTATCCGTTTAGTCTCTCAATTATATCGTAGATGATATGCTGAAAGTGCCACTTCATATTGAGATGATGTTCTCATAGCATTATTTACTTCTAATCAACACATTATTTGAACCTACTGAATTATTCTAATGAAGAATTTCCTATCCATCGGTATCCACCACACTACTGAAGAAGTTACAGTAGGTCTAATTACGATCCTGTAGAACATGTGTGTCATTATCGTAGTGAGGACTCATTTGGAAGGTATATCTGGTCACTGCGATTTGACCCTGCTGAGTTTTTTTTGTGATTTTTTAAATCGCACCAACGTTATCAAAGCCAACCTAACCCATGCATAGATACATACATACATAATTGGTCATTACAACCCTTCAGTCAGGATTAAGACTAGCTTTTCACATCACTTATGTTGTGTGCATAGCTGCCAGATTTGACGATTTATCGTCATTTTGACGATTTTGAGCTCCAAAAATATCATATTAACGATTTGACGACTTGTGCCCTTATTTTGACGATTTTTGGAAATTAATAATTTACGTCATATTCTTTACTTTAGTACATTAAATGCCACTTTAAGTTTTGTATTTACTTTGCAATTGTTACTAATCAAATTTTCCATCAACACATTCAGGAGGTATTTGAATCCTTTTATGTTTACCCTGTAATATTCCTGGAATCTGTAAAGGACGCATGATTTAACGTCAAACATAAATATTTTAGTATGTATAATTCTTACTTTATCTCAGGGAGTGATAGTGGATTCGATTCATGTCGAATAGATCTTCGCTGCAACCTTTCCATGGATAGTTTCTCCTCTTCTAGCACCAAAAAACGAAGATATACGCTACTCGTTTTTTAATATTTGTATTTTTTTTTTTTTTTTTTGGAAATATTGTTGAGAGGTAATATTTTTTTTTTTTTTTTTTTTTTTTTGTTTTCGAAATATTTATTTATTTTATTTATTTATTTATTATAATTAACATAACACAACAAGATTTTAATCTTATAAGTTATAGTGCTATGCTTAGGATCAATAAGGTATAAAACATAAAAAAATAATAAAAATTATGAAATATAAGAAATTAAGTAAAACTAACAAATTAATATAAAAAAACAAATTAATTAAAATCTTAAAATATTAAAGTTAAGTAGAAATATAATTTAATTTATTTAATTTTTTTAGGAAAACTAACAATACTACAGAAATAAAAAGAAAATAAAAAAGTTAAAAAAGATAAAGAATTCTAAAGATATAAAAAAGAAATATTTACAAAAATTGGTATAGAAAAGTAAGGATAAATATTTAACCGATATAATAAACATGCACACTAAATATCTGATACGCTAAATGAGAAATATGATCCCGGCGACCTTTAAGAAATACGTATCATGCTATATTGTTGTAGGCCAAGTTTAATTTCCGGTTGCCATTACTATCGCAGTTTGCAAAAATTTCGCACCCATACAATAGCACAGGAATCAAATAAGTTTTAGCAAGTTGCATACGAATTGCAAAAGGAGTTGAATCAATGACCGCCCATAAATTCCGTAGCATGCTGTATATTCTGCCAACAACGACACTTATATGGCCAGACCACGATAATCTGTCATTAAATACAATACCCAGATTAGTAGCAGACTTGACATAGTCAATTTTATTTCCCCTGATACTCAATCCAGGTATGGCAAACGAAACATTAGTCTTCGAAAGCATTAAACATTTGGACTTTGAGGGATTAATACACAGTCCATTCGCCGAAGCCCAACTGTCTATCCAAATCACGGTTAACAGAATGTAAACAAGAATCAATATTCTCCTTACGATTACTGGCATAAATCTGCACATCATCAGCATACATATGAACACGGCAGTCAACCAAAACATCCGGTAGATCATTAATATACATACATAACAACAGTGGCCCCAGTATTGATCCCTGGGGAACACCTCTACAAATATTAAGCGAATCAGAAATCTTCCCATTTAAGTGAATCCTCTTACATCTGTCTAACAAATAAGAAAAAAATTAGACTAGCGGCAGAATTAGAAAAATTAAACAGCTTCCGGAGCTTATTCAATAAAATTTTATGATTGACTGTATCGAAAGCCCTTGTGTGATTGAGAAGAACTAAAAACGCTACATTATTTACATCCAGCTCCAACCTGAGATCCTCAACTACATTTAATAGAGCGGTAGTACAACTCCTACCTTTCATGAAACCTGACTGACTGATTGTTAAATAATTATGACCTTCCAGATAACCATTGATCTGTCTGGCTATAATGTTTTCCATTACCTTCGACAAAAAAGGAAGAACGGCAATTGGCCTAAACTCATTGTTTGATTTGGGAATGGGAAGGATCTTAGCAAGTTTCCATTCATTAGGAAAAGTAGACTTAGTCAGCACTGTATTGAATAAGTGGGTATAATATGGCAAAAGTCTAGAAGACAAAACCTTCAAAAACACAGGATCTCTATCATCGGAACCAATTGCGTTCGATTTTACCGCTGAAATACATTCCAAAACTTCGAACTGATCCACGCAACGAAAACTTAAGGAGTATTGTGGAGGGACACAACAAAGGTCATCATACATATCACCAATTGACGTTGGAACACTTGAATGTACAAACTGGTCATTAAGTTTATTCACATCTACATCAAAATCAGTTCTAGGACATTTTCCACCAATTCCTATTTCACGAATCACATTCCATTTGGATTTATTGTCCATCGCATTGCAAAACCGTCTACCATAATACAACGTTATCGCAATTCTTATGTGCCTAGTAACCTCTGACCGTGCGGATTTATGAAGAGCTTTCAAGTCATCAGTTCTGAACTTCTTCCACCGCCTGTAGGCACTATCCCTCTTCTCAATTAATGCTTTTATCTCAGTAGTAAACCATGGATTCTGCTTGGGTTTGATAAGCTTGGTTTTGACAGGAACGCATCTTTCATAAAGCTGACGAACATTCTCATGAATAAATGCCAATTGGTCATTAGCATTACTCAGTGTATAGACCTGGTCCCAATATATATTATCCAACTCAGTATCCAACGTTACATAATCAATATTCTTAATGTCACGATAAGTGATATATCTATCAACAGCACAAGTTACAGCCATATTATAACACAGAAAGAGAAGATCATGGTTAGAGAAACCGGAAGCAGAAATTTGGTCATATAACAGGACCCTTTCATTATGATTCACAAATACCAGGTCAATTAGGCTACTGGACGTTGAATGGAAGTGTGTAGGTGTCGAAACATAATAATTCATAATAAAAATATAATAATAATAATTCACAATAAAAAATTTTTGTTTATACAGCATTCATAACTAATTCACAATAAAATCATTTACTCGCAATATATGCGTAATACCGATTGTTTTGTTATGGGAAAAAAGTTTACTCCCAAATACCTTATTCCCATAATATTCACGATAGGGGTGATTAAGTTGAACTTAATATTATGATATTAACAACGATTTAATATAATAATTTCACTGATTTAAAGTGTGACTTAACAGGGATAATTATTGAGTAACTATAACACGTATTTAAATTTGTTCAGTTCCTAGTGACTGTAATACTGTCACATATAAAGTTGTTCTGGCAGCATATTATTTGGTACCACTCGTATGAAAACAAACATCAAATCGTTCTATTTAAAAAATAGCAACAAAATATATTGTAATGAAAAGCAAATACTTCGCAAAAAACATTCTTATCAAATTATTGCCAAATGTGTGCAATTCTGGAATATTCAAAAATACCTTACGTATTCATTGAAAAATACATTTATGACCGTAAATATATCCAATAAATTTCGAAAAAGTTATAGTATGGTTTGTATTTTGGGCTGGCGGCAACATCGGCCCATATTTATACGAGAAAGCGGTGAGCACTATAAGCCAATGATTCCAAAATTCTTTTGGCCTGAATTAGATTATCTGGCCACCAGCGGCAAATGGTTTCAACAGAACGACGCTACGTGTCACACAGCTCATGCCACGTTGGATATCATGCAAAAGCGATTTGAAGGCATGTTAATCTCACGTGGAGGTGACCTTAGCTAGCTTGAGGAGTATTCTTGAGTTGCAGTTGTATGCGAATAAGCCACAAACTACAGCTGTTCTCAAACCTAACATAACCCATTCCATCAATAAAACTTGGCTTGATATCATGGAAAATTAGACGTTTCGAATGCGATCCACCCAGACAAAAGTCTGTCATGGACCTTTAAACGATGTTATATTCCACACATAATTGCTATTTCAAATGAATAAAAAATATCAGTGATATCCAACACACACTTTCCTTCACTTAAAATAAATAGGAAGCGTTTGCAAATTGGACTTTATAGCTTTGTGAATGAATATTCATTAGATTGGAAGATGGATAATCACCGGCAGCATATTCACTTCTGACATGAGACCATTAGACCCACTGGGCCATTTAAAAGTTTATATTTAAAAGTGCAATAAAACAAAAACTGTTTGAAATTTTGCCAAATTAATTTTTTTTGTTGTGAAGATGTTCAAGATACAGACTATAAAGATACAGGTCATAAAACCTACTAGAATATAGCCTAGAATTGCATAGAATCGAAAAATCATGTAGCTTAATTCCAAATTTATGGGGTATACTATCTTTTTAATTGTATTTGAAATATGTTAGTCATACGCATCATATTACATGCACTGGAATAGTTACCCTGAAAAGTATGCAATAAAAGACTTCGATTTTGTCATGTATGAAACTAATGGAATTAAATATAACTCATACGTCACATATGTCCTCTACATTATGATTTTTACTTATTAGATATGAGCATAATGTGAGTAAATACTAGAGGTGTGCACAAGACATTTTGCTAGCATACCCTTCACTAAATGCAATACTGAATTGTTCTCTTTTTTGTTGGTCTTGATTATACGAGTACACTGAAATGTGTATTTCTCTTTTATTCAAAGTATACAACAGCACTCATTTATCTGTGAAGTAATGGATATATGCTTTGTATTGTGAGAGCATATTTCACTACTGAAACTAAATTTTCAGTATTGTCAAATGAATTTCAGTAGTGTCAGCGTTGAAAAATATGCGTACATAAGTGTTTCTATACATTCTTTGCTTCTGCCATGAACTCTTCCAACAACAATCTCTCTTCAAATTGCTATCTTAATATTCCTTGATGTTCGTGTCCTATGTGTGTAAAAAGCTGAAGATGTTCGGCCCCCGGGGCTATTGGTGCCGACGTCTGCTTTTGAATAAATACTCTTTCTTTATTATGAAAAAAAAAAGAAAAAAAAATTTTTCTTTCCCATTGACTGCAAAAAGAACTGCACGTTGTGACACTATGAAGTGTACAATATTTTTGCTGTACTCTTCACACAACTCTCTTTTGTATTGTTGTACAATGGTTGTTGTTGCAGTTGTTTTTTTGTTCTCTATCTATCCTTCATTCTTATTTATATTTGCAGCTACAGTAAATATTCGCTCATGAGAAAAATACAATACTGTACAATTTTAAATGTCTTGTGCACACGTTTAGTAAATACGATGGGTTGGCGATCTAAAAGTTTAAATTTAAAAATGTAATAAAACAAAAATACAGTATAATCTCGATAATCCGGACAATTAAAAACCATGTGGTGGCCGAAATATCGAAATGTCCGAAATAAAAGAAAAAATTTGGAAAATACATGCTAACTTATATTTTTTTTTTTTTTTTCATTTATTTTTTTTTATTGAATCTTCATTAATAATGAACTAACAATAATTATTCAAATCTTAAAACTACAAAGAAAATCTTAAAACTAAATGAAAATCTTAAAACCAAAACAAAAATTATATATTTATTTAGCCATTGCCAAATAAAATAAAGTATTCAAAAATAATAATTCAATAGTAATAATAATAATAAATAAAATATTCAAAAATAAAATTCAATAATAATAATAATAAATAAAAAATTCAAAAAGAAAGTATCATGTCCCTCATCTTCGGCCGAGCGCAAAAGTATCCTTTCTCTTCAAACGAATATGGCCAGCGTGACGTAAAATACCACTTACTAACGGGTTTATGTGGCCATCTAGGTTATCTAAATACTTTTCAGCACATCTTGTAATTTCCATTTTAACCAGCGGGACGTCCAGATCTTTGTGAATATTTGAGTTTTTGATATACCAAGGGGCGGCAGTGATCATTCGTAAAATTTTATTTTGGCGCCTCTGAATTTTCTCCACGTTTGAAGCTGAGGCAGTACCCCATAGCTGTACTCCATAACACCAAATGGGTTTTAATATTGATTTGTATATAAGGAGTTTACAATCTAATTTAAGTGATGAATTTCGACCAATTAACCAATTTATTTGAGCAATTTTCATATTTATTTGTGCCAGTTTTGACTCAATATGCAATTTCCACGTTAAACGACGATCAAGGTGCATACCCAAGTACTTTACATGAGTGCTTTGTGGTATTGTCTGATTATTAATGCATATAGCGGGGCAGGTCTCTCTTCGCAATGTAAAGGTTAAGTGGGAGCATTTTTGTTCGTTAACCTTTATCCTCCATTTCTTCAACCATTCTTCCAGTAGGGATACTTGTTCCTGGAAGAACTGCGATGCAATCTGTGGGTTCATATGAACGCTTAAAAATGCAGTGTCGTCAGCAAATGTGGAAGTATGTATGTTTTCACTTATCGGCATGTCAGCTGTAAATATCAGGTATAAAACAGGACCTAGTATGCTACCCTGAGGAACACCGGAGTTAATTTTTTGAGGGGAACTTAAAAAATTACCTTGTTTAATTACAAATTTTCTATCACTTAAATAGCTCTTCAATATTTCATATATATTTTCAGGGAATATTTGCTTCAATTTGAGTACAAGACCTTCATGCCACACCTTATCGAAAGCTTGAGAGACATCAATGAAGAGTGCAGAACAATACTTTTTTTCCTCGAATGCATTTCTTATTACATTAACGAGTCTATGGGTTTGCTGAATGGTACTATGTTTTCTCCTAAACCCAAATTGGTGATTAGGGATACAACCGCATTCATTCAACAAAGGTGCTAGCTTACATATCAGTACCTTCTCAAATAATTTAGATAGGTTAGGCAAGAGACTTATCGGTCTATATGCATCAACCTTGGTATGATCCTTACCTGGCTTCGGTATCATGGTAATGAGTGAAATTTTCCATTGTGTAGGGTAATATCTTAGTCGAATAACAGCATTCATAATGAATAAAATAACTTTTACTGCTATGCTAGGTAAATTCAATAGCATTTTGTTGGTTATTTTGTCAATCCCTGGGGCTTTCCTCGGGTTAAGATTTTTAATGGCATTCACAATATCATGAAGCTTAAACCTAATGGGTCTGGGAGCCTTCGCAACAACAATTGGTAAATTAATTATTTCGGTAGACTTGTTAGGGGTGAAAACAGTTTTCAGGTGATTCACAAATAGCCTACCTTTTTCTGCATCACTTCTTGCCCAGTTACCATTTGAGTCCCGTAAACGTGGTTTATTAATAATTGGCCTTTTCAGATTCCTGGTTGCACGCCATAATGAATAATTTGTTTGTGGAGTCGCGTCCAGATTTTCCAAATAATTTTTAAAGGATAGAAGCCTTTGTGATTCAAGTACCTTTTGAAGTCGTTTTGTGCACTCATTTAGTTTTCTTTTAAGTTGAGGTGATCTCTGTAGTTGCCACTCTCTACGGAGTCTTCGTTTTTCTAGCACAAGATTTTCGATATCAGCGGAATAAATTCTGTTGTACCTAATTCGTTTTGGGACCTTAACAGCGCTTTGGGTGGCTAACGTAAGGGTTTTTTCAAAATCATATACTGCCTGGTTCAAATCGTCGATAGTCCTTAGAGGAATATTTTCTGAACAGTGAGAGCTTATGTATTTCTTATATTTTAGCCAATTCACTGTAGTCTCTTTTTCCATTAAGTAGCCAGACGGGGACACGTGATTATTCCATAGTGTTATGATTGTAGGCGTATGATCCGAAGACAGATCCAGTGAGGCTTCTACCTCATATACTTCCCTAGAGATGTTCTTAACTACTGCGAAGTCGATTAAATCTGGAATTTTTTGTCTATCCGTTGGCCAATAGGTAGGCTGCCCTGAAGAAATAACATCCAGTTTCAATTTATAAATTGTGTCGAACAGTTTTCGGCCTTTTGGAGAAGTAAGTCGAGAGCCCCAATAGGAGTGCTTTGCATTATAATCACCGGCTGCAATAAAACGAGGGCCTAGTGATCGAAAGAAATGTTCATATTGACTCTCAGTGATCGAGTATCTAGGTGGACAATATAATGACGTGATAACATGGTTTTGCTGGAAATCTTCAAGACAAATACTAGCAGCCTGAAGGTATTCTTCACAAAAATCACTCATTTGGTAATGTTTTATTCGAGCCCTTATTAAGACTGCGGAGCCTCCACATGACCTATCACGGGGATCCTATGTGTCGTAAAATAAATAACCGTTCATTTTAAATAAGCTTCTTGATGTCAGATGAGTTTCCGAAATAAGCATGATGTCAATTTTGTTGCTAATAAGGAAGTGTTCAATTTCATTTTTATGCTGGCGAATACCGTTTGCGTTCCAGAAACAAAGCCTTAGGTAACTTATATTTATTTACAAGAAATTCACTTTGAAATGAAATGTTTACATTCAAATTAATATACCAGTAGATTAAAATCATTGTCATAAAATATTTTCATTATTTGCTGCACAAATTGTCAGACATTTTCATCAAACGAAGTTTAGTTTCATTTTGCTTTTTGTTAGCAATATCTCTGAGGCTTAAAAGTTTTAAAATATTCCCAGCAGGAAGTTCCTGTTCTTCGCAATATTTTATACAAATATTAAGGGCAGATATGGCTTGAGAATGATGTATTTTTGGAACATTATTGCAACATTTTCCATTAAATGATTCAACCTCATCACTTTCATTAGTCTCATCGTCAGTGGTTTCAATTTCATCATTCAACCATTCGGTAACCTCATTAGAATTATAAATATCAGATGCTAAGTTGATAAGTAAATCGACTAGTTCGGTGGAATCGCTGCGTCTTAGCCTTGACAGAGTTCTGAGTTCTACTCTTCATCATACAAAATTTTATTAAAACTTTTTTTAAGGATATTCGCATCAATTATATCCCAAGCGTTTTTCAATGAAAAAGTTTTAAGAGCATCCATTAGATTTTATGAACTTGATAAAATAACGACCACAAAACGTTTACGATAGTTTAGCCTGCATGTGTGCTGTACAGTTAGGTGGACAAAACATAACGCATATTTTGTTATTTAAATCTACTAATGACTTTGGAAGAAGTTGCGTTTCTACTAGTAAAAGCTCTCTATTTGATAAATTATTTTCTTTAAGATATCTTTTTTTGTGCAAAAGCAATAGGAATAAGTACTGTCCGAATTATTTAGGTGGAAAAAATTGATGGTGTCCGGATTACAGAGTCTAATAATAATAAGTGTCCGCATTAACGCGTTGCGCGGATTTGCAGGTGTCCGGAATATCGGAATTATACTGTAGTTTGAAATTTTGATAAATTTATTGTTTTGCTGTGAACTACAACTGCTCCAGATGGAAATGGATTTTTATATGGCTGCAGCGGATTTATGCCCTTATTATGACGATTTTTAAAAATTAAAAATTTACATCATATTCTTTACTTTAGTAAATTAAAAGCCACTTTAAGCTTTGCATTTACTTTGCAATTTGTTACTATTGGAAATTTATGTTAATTAGTAAAAACAAGGAGTAAAGTATTATATTTTTAAGTTAAAATTGTAAAAATTACAACTCCTAAATAACCTCGTAGTTGAGAATAATATATCACTTGTCGTTGAAGACTATTTTAAAAATTTTTGTATAGCTTCTAATATTGATATCGGAAGAACAAGCGCCGTTATTTTTTTTCGTACAACCATCACTCAGGGGGTGGATGGCATTGTGTTTGGAACTATGAAAATGTGTTATGGTTATGCTATCTGGCAGCTATGTTTGTGTGTGTTAATTTTATACATGAGTGGCAGTTTCTTTAAAGTCGACTCCCAACGACAGATTTTTTGAGAAACTTTACATGGCACTTTTATTTTGTCTCCGCTGGGGGAAGTCGCCAAAGTTGTCGTTTTGATCTCTGATCTGGGGTTTGAACTTACGTCTAATTACACTATCTTCCTTCTAGGATATATTATTCCCATCATCCCAGAACCTACAAGTTGGGTTTAAGAGTGTCCCCACGATGCACAACTGAACTTTGATTCTACCGTGCCCCATTAACTAACCTAAAAGGTGGCTTATATGTGTCCGCTGTACAATCCTCTTTATATCTTCCTTTGTAATAAACACAATATAATTTGGAAAAAAAAAATAATTTGGCAAAAATTATTGCCCTATTATCCACATTTAGCTCTCAGCGTCTACGAGAAAGCATTTTACAGACTAATTCTGGAATTTTAGCACAATATTTATGTTTTTCTGTTTTCTTCCCAAAAGATGGAAAAGATTTTAGCCTTTAATGGTTGTCAAAAGGAAATTCAACGATGCAGCCTGTTATACATTTTATTTAGAATTGAATATATTACGAACTTATTGACCCACCCTCTTGCATTAACTCTCTCAGTCATTTCGTTCACATTTCCTCGCCCATTCAAAAATATTGATTTTCTCTATATAAACTACACATTTTTTTTTATCAAAATCCCGCAGCTGGAAGCAAATAGCCTCGTGTCATTCAAGATGATATAATTCTATTTGTCTCATAGACAGTAGATGCTTCGTTCGTATTCGATGGAAAGTAGACTGGTCGGAGAGAGCTTTGATCACTTACTACAACTCGGTGTGGTGAACAAAGTTGGAAATTGCAGAGCCCCCATAAGCATAATCAAGAGTCCTATTGTAGTATTAACTAGGCTTTTTTGACTCTCCCGAGACCAGCAGAAACCAGATTAATTTCTTATCAGGAAACAATTATCTGAGATTGTGTTGCCTCAGTTGTATTGGGCAGAGTGCAGTTTCTAACTCAAGATGTATGATGACATAAGGCACCTTCTATGGAATTGCATTGTGCTGTCCAATTTTTTACTACTGAAAATTGCTCATGTGTTACTATTTTATCAGTATAATGCAATCACTTAACATAAAAAGAAATCCAGAAACATTTAATCACACAAATGAGGGAGCTAGTGACCAGGACCAATTTTAGAAAGAAAGTTGCCACGAATCGTGTACATATTGTTACGAAAATGGAAACGGTGTACATCGTTTAACATTAAAATGAGCAAAAGCTACACAAACAAATACAACAAACTTGTTACAAGTAAACCAACAACATCAGTATGAAAGAAAAGTTAGCGAGAACGCAACAATAAGCAATGTGAATAAAATACGCAAACAACAATGAAGTCGCGATAGAGCTCTCGAGAAGGCAAAACAACGAACGTTCGACTGCAAGAACCTTAATCAGACTGATTACGTGGGCATATAAAAAGGCAAGACAAAGCAGGCAACGAGTAGTAAGAATTCAGTCAGTCTTGTGTGAAGACGCATTGCGCGTGAAGAGAACAGTCGTGGTTTGAAGATAGCCGTTTAAAAGATCTGAGTTGTGAGCAAAGAAGAATATCGAACAAGCAATTATTGTTGTATTCGTCAAGTTGTAAACGATGGCACACAAAAGCAGTGCGAGTTTAATTGAAACTAAACACTTATTTGTTTTTAATGCAAGTTTTGTTTTAATTGCAAACCACTCTTAACTCTTAAACTCTCTTTATTCTTTGCACTACTTTTGTGTGTCACCGTATACAACTTAACGATACAACAATAATTTGCTTGTACACTATTCTATTTCACACTTCTGTCCGCGTTAACACTAACAACTGTTCGTTAGATCTTCTCTGCTTACAACCTTTTTGCAAGCATGTCGGTTGTACGTTCCAACCGCAACACAAGAATGACTGAATTATCACTGACTGACTGCTGGCTTTGTATTGTCCTTTTATATACGCACGTAATCGGTATGATGAACGTTCTCGATGTGGAAGGTTCTCGTTCTCGCCTTCTCGAGAGTTCTATAGCGACCGCATTGCTGCTTGTGTATTTCGCACACTTGTCCATCCCTCATGCTAGTTGTTGTTGATTTACTTGGAACGATGTATACATTAGGGTGTATTTGTGTCGTGTGTATTGTGTTAGTGTAGCTGGTAGCTTTTGTTTATCGTTTTTATTGTTAAACGATATTAGGTCGTTTCGATTTGTGTAACAATATTAACGAATTCTTATAGGTAACTTTAAAATATTTTTCGCGCTTATAAGCAGGGAATGCTTAAAAGCGGAATGCATATATTGAAATAGTTTCAGTTTATTTTGAAGAAAAAGTTAAGATTGCTTAAATTTCAGAGCTACTAAACAAGGAATTATATCCGGGGTCCTTATATCCCTGGAATACTGTATTAATTTGAAATATCCTTTATTTACAGTCACCATTCATTCTATTTATTAAACATTCCCTAGATTTTACTCTCCAGTGTAAGTAGTATTAAAGGAGTGTGCACGTGAGTGTATGTTATATTCACATATCATAAATTTGGTGTTGGCTGTAATTTGCGGTAATTTCACACAAATTACCAAACGCAACGTGCGACCATCAACCTCAAAATCAACCACTTCCAACTGTATTAATTTAGAAATGTGTATATAAAAGCATATTCTTTTAAAGCCTACTAATGTATAAACGAGGTGAAATCGTGAGTGATATAAGGAGCTGAAATAAATTCAACGTATATATTCCAACACACACACACATAAAGATTTCTTAAATAAAACCAGTGTCTTATAAAATCAAACAAATAAATACGTACACATTCGCACAGTTGTGATTATGTTTGTATTAGTTCTGTTAAGCTAATTGTGTGGCTGAGTGGTGACTGACTGAGACAGAAAGATTAGTTGAATATTTTTTAAAAATATATTAAATTAGTGCCACTACATAAATTCCAGGCGTTAAAAGTACTTACATACATGCGTAAAGGCATTTAAAGGAGTATCTTCTTGGTCTTCATTTAATTAATTTGGTTTTTCCGCAAAACCGGTGCAGCCTGTCTACTACAGCAGACCCTACGACGATGGCATTGTCAACTGTCCTTTTCTATAAAACGCTAACACCTGTAGAAATGTACTGATTTGATGTTTTGGGTGTAATGGACACCTTTTGTACACCTATTCTTTCCCAAAAGGTGCTGGGTGTTCTGTTTTATTCTTTATTGATTGGTTTTTAACAAAGCCTAGCAAATGTTGCAGTTTGAAAATCATGGCAAAGAAAATCCGCCTACTTTTTTGCTTGTACTTTGATAGGTTGTTATCAAACACTTTAGTTCCTATGTCATGTCACTTATATCACGTTCAAATAAATGTCGTGGTATTTGATAGAATGACTAGACGTGTTGCTTTGTAAAAGTAAAAGTAGGCAGTTTTTTACATCATCCTTAGACTCTTTTAAGCATTTTGACTCTTAAACTATGGACTTCAATTGTATGTACGAATAAATATACCAATAAGGAGTTTTCCTTTATAAAACTATAAGTAAAGCAAGTGTTTAGAAAATGTATATGAAATTGAGTGTAATTGGTTTGAAGCACTTTGCGGTGAACACCATCTTCGCTTTAGTTACTACGACATATATTTATTACGTCCGGCCAAAGTTCCTAAATGCGTTTTTATAGTAGATCAGAAAACATATATTTCTCAGAGTTTTGTACTGTAAAAATATGCTCAAAGCCAAATTTAATTTTTACAAAAACAAAAATAATGGACTTGTTTACATGGTCAACAAATAAACAAAAATATAGCAACAACATCAGTATAAAAAAGGGGTAAACAGGCAACAAAAACACTGCAAGGGCAAACGTAAACAAAATACACAATAACGTACTTAACATGTTTACATTTATAGAGATTTCGCGAAAGCGAAGTCATTCTTCTTCAAGAGCATTCATCAGACTGTTTGCCCTGCGATATAAAAGGCAAGACAAAGTAACGGAGTCGGAAAGAATTTAGTCAGTCTTGTGTGAACTCGCGTTTCGTGTGAAGAAAATAATTGTGGTTTGAAGATCTCCTTTATAAAGATCTATTGTACAATTGTTATTGTTTACGCAAAAGAGTGAAAAAAAGAATAACCAATTAAGCAATTGTTGTTGTTTACATCAAGTTGTGAACAGTGACACACACAGAATTGTACGAACAAAAAAGGATTTATTTAAAACTAAGCACAAATTTATTTTTATTTGCAATCTATGACCTCATATTTTATTTATTATTCTCTTACTACCTCCGGTATGTATATTTTCTTCTATCGGACTTCCCCGCTTTGACAGTTGATAACTGCCATCTGGGCTACCTGAGACAACGTCATATATTAGCCGAAGGGAACTGCTTCAGAGATGAGGCTCATTTCTGGATGAATGGGTATGTAAACAAACAAAATTGTCGATTTTAGACGCAAACAACCCACATGATATCCGAGAGTATTCAATGCGTCTCGGAAAGTCATTGTGTGGTATGGATTTTGGGCTGGCGGCGTTTTCGATGCATATCCTTTACCAAACTTTTTCGCCCGAAATTGGATGTTCTGGGCATCTATAGCAAGTGGTTTCAACAGTACGACGCAAAGGCCACACAGCTCATTCCACATTGGCTATTCTGTACAAGCGATTTGAGGGCATAACGCCCAACGAGATCATGCAACTTGACCCGTTACACTTTTCTGGCAGGTTTTCTTAAGTAATATCCCTAGCACCAATTTCAACCTCCTTCTGCCTTAAAGCTATCAAAGAATTCATATAGTTAGGATAGACGGTTAATTCTGATAATAAGCCAGTTGTTGCCTTTTTAGCGTTTCTAATGTTTCTCGAAATTCACGTGTCATTACGTACTAAATACGTTTGATATAAAGATTCTGAGATTGTTCGTGGTTCACTACAACTACAAGCTATAACTTTTGAATACAAATGTGCCAGGTTAACCGCTTAGAAGTAGATTCGACAGATGTTCAAAAAGACTCAGGAAAAGTGATAGAATCAAGTTGCGTTACGAGAACGCCGATTTTAAGACATGGAGAGCATGTAATATAAAAAAGGTACAATTGAGGAAGTAAGAGGCGTAATTAAAGTTTGATAACCGTTTGAAAGTAGCATGTTTTCAAATTATTTTTGTAGTCACCGTAGTCTAGTAGGTAGGCGTTTGCTTATTAGACAAGAGGCCACGGTTCAAGCCCCAGATCAGATATCTCGAACAAAACGAAATATGAAAAATTATTTCTTTGGCGATTTCCTCTCAGCAGCATTTTGGCAAAAATAAATAAATATATAATTAAAATTGCAATAAAGTTAGTTATTGAAAAATTTGTCGTTCGGAATCGACTTTAAATGGTAGGTCCCGCCACTCATGGATAAAAATAACGCACACAATGTAAGTTGTGTGAGAGTTAGATATTAAACCTGACTGAAAGGTTGTAATGTATGTATGTTTGTGTGTATTAAAATTCGTCCAATGAATTTTTTGTTACAATATAGCAACTTCAGCCCAACTAGAGTATAGAATTAGCAGAACCATATAAAGTTTAATCAAACATGACAGATTTACTCAATTTCTAAGTTTAAGGCCGTAAAATTAAAGAAGGTCTTAAAGTTCTGCATCGCTTGTAAGGAAAAATGCGATCCTCATTATATTGAAACAACAATTGAAATATGTTCTTGCTACAATTTTAGTTTGAGATTCGATGATTAACGTTCTTCACGCAACATATTCCGAAACCATATAATATATGTAAAACATTCAGGGTGTTTAAACGAGTTCGACAAATCTCATGTTTTGCATTTTGAAAAAAGTTTATAAAACCAATTGCGTGTTG